>OV049926.1:11148463-12370057 GCA_920104205.1 Eupeodes latifasciatus
ACATACATAATATAAAGAATAATATTTCAATTGTTCGGTTATGACATTTTTGTTGTTGTTTAATAAGAGAAATATTATGGATGTTAAAGACATTTAAGGAAATATTATTGCTTGAAATTTTATTTATAGTCTGTCTGTGATATTCACAGTATCTTACGGATATATGAAACAAAATTATATGTTTAAAATACAGTCTGAAATTATAAATCAGTTTTAATTTAATCCGACATCTTTTTTCCGAAAATGTGAGAATTTATTTTGTGTCTTTTTAGTTTTGATAACTTAATTTTAGTTTTTTTTTTCTGAAACATAGTGGAGCAAAATGGTCAGAAGCAACTTTGGAGGAATTGTTGTTTAGCTGTAGAAAATAATGTAGTGCTCTGCTCTGAGTCCATGACAGCGTCTGTTGACAAATAAAACATTGGGTAGATTCACAAACTTCAAATTTTTTGGTAGTGATTAGCCATCACTGCATTTTTGCGATACTGATCATTGCTCAACTGATTACGATGCGATGCTGATTGACAAAAAGTTTTACGTTTAAAAACAACTTTTGCTTTATGATGGATGTGATACTAATAAAACTCTCATTGTAATTAAAATCTGGAACCACACATTTTATCTCCTCTAGAACTTTTCTCCATAATACTGACTTTGATTTTCTGCCGGCAATAAATTCACCTTCATATTTTAATGTGGTTTCTTTTAATAGTTTAATTTGTGCGCTGGTAAAATATTCCCTGAAATTCATCGAATTAATTAATTTATAAACAATTTAGAATTTGATTAAATACTTTTCATTGTCTTTTTCCGGCATTTTTGCTCCAAATCGTGTCGGTATATCAACAACTTATCAAGAAAATTCTTGATTCTTTTTTTGTTTATATTTGCACATCAGTTTATCGAACTTTGGAATAATGAACAATTGACTTTTTAAGTGATGCCAATTATTTACGTTTATGAACGTGCTACAGGGATGAACGCAAATCATCTTTGCTCTTTATGATAAGCAACACTGATACGTATAAAAGCAGGCAGCATCTAAGGATATGCTACTAATTAGGGTTCAAAAAAAGGAGGATATTGAATTTTACCGCCGATAATCTGCTCAAATAAGCTGGAAATGAGATATTTTACCCCAGTAAAAAGTAGCTTAAAACACTCTCCAGCCTCATAACTACCTCCACACAAAAAACCATGTCATAATATTGCTCCATGGCGACGCGACGCACGTAAAAAATGGACAAACAAACACACAAACTGAATTTCCTATTATTATATATTAATCAAAGACACTCCATATAAAGATCGAAATCTTTCGTAATGTTTCACCCTCCAACACCCATTTGTTTACATTGTTTTATTTGTAATTTTGACATAAGTCCCCTATTACACGTTGACTCACGACTCACGATTCACTTTTGACTTTCCTTATAAATTTATATTCGGTGAGGCAAGCGCTATTACACGTTGACTCGTGCCCCATGCCTTAAATTTGACAATTATTAACTTCCCATAGGAAGTTATTGTAATGGGTCCGATTTGTCAAATTGAAAATTTTGACATTTATCGACGTTTCAAGGTCCCTAGAGTCGAAATAAAAGATTTTTTATAAATCGAAAAAACTGCAAAAAAAAATATGTCACTTCGAAAATTTTACGACTAAAATATGATTTCATCTCCAAAACAATTTTATGCAACGAAGAATAATGTTTTTGACATCTGATAAAATTTTGAGAAAAATCGAATTGATAGTTTTTTTACAAAAAATAAAAAGCTAAACAAAATTAATAAAAGTTGGTAAAAATTGATTTTTGACATAAATATCTTTTCAAGACTTAGAGATATTGGCTTTAAACCACTTATATCTTTCAAAAAATATTGTTTTCAACATTCAGTAAAATTTTAAGAAAAATCGAATTGACAGCTTTTTACAAAAAATAAAAACCTAAACAAAAAAATTAATAAAAGTTGGTAAAAATTGATTTTCGGCTCAAATAGCTTTTCAAAAATTAAAAATATTGGCTTCATACTTATTTTATTTCACAGAAAATATTGTTTTTGATATTCAGTAATTTTTTATAAAAATCCAACAGTCCGTTTTTTCATAAAAAAATAAAATCTACAAAAAATAGTACGCAAATTTGGTAAAAATTGATACATATAGACAAACTTTTAAGCAAGACAAATCGATTGACGGGATGGGAAGTTATCAGTGTGGGTCGCATCCCAGCCTCTTTTTATTTGTTTTGTTTTGAATGCTCCTTCTCGTTGGCTTTAATTTTTCGATAGTTTTTGAAGTTGAGTAAAATTTATAAAACAAAAATAAATAGGATTTTGGAAATGGATTCCGAAAATTTATTAAAGCTGTTGAACTGTGCATCAAAATTGGTTTTCAAACAAATTCGATGTTGCTTATCCCAGCAACAAGAAAATCGAATGAAAAAGAACAGCATAAAACGAATATGAGAAAAAAGAAACGTCAAAGTGAGTCTACTAAAAATTTGCCCGAGACTCACCGAATTTTTTTTTTTTGTATCTTATTTTCTCACATCTGCTTTCTTTTTTGCACTCATGTGAGTCTTGAGGCATCGTGTAATAGCAGACTAATGTCCGATTTCATAAAGAAACACTAAAAGCACTTTTTTCTAAAATAATTTTAAAATTTCTTAGGCCTTTAAATTTTTTCAGTTTCACCAAGCTTGAAATGGGAAATTTCAGAAATATTTTTGTTAAAATAGAGTTCTCTTCACAACCCTGTAAAAATAAAACCCCTTTTTTCTTTCTTTTAAGCGAAAGTGAGAAAAAATGAGAAAGCATTATATGTTGAAATAAATGACAAGAATCGCAAAATACAACAGTGTAAACTTCTTTAAAATCAAAAATCGTGTGTCGTTCAAAAATAAAATATGAAAATGGATTTTTGTGAACGCGAAATACTCTTGAGCGGCGAATAACTATATGTTGTTCTTCTTAGTCAGGTGAAGATGACCAATCTAATATTCTAATTAAAAATTAAAATCATAAAAACTATATTCACGCTTATTCTGACATTCTAATGAATAGAAAGTAAAAAAAATACATTACAAAATTTTGTACAGCTAACTCAGCACCTTTAAATCTAATAAAATAATTAATGTGCTTATAATTCGATTTGCTTTCGTCCCACATGTATTACCAAAAAATTTAACTTTAAATCTCTTTATTTGAATCACACCTGGTCACACTTCACAAATGTCAACGAGAATCAAAAAGTAACAGTCGATAAAATCATTTAAATTGTCTTTCAAAAATTCAAATTGTTTTATTTATGAAAAATCAAAGCAGCATAAATCGAAGAAGAATTATGGATGCATCAAATCGATTGGGGATTCGATTTGTAAGAAAACCTCTCGCGATTTCATGGTTTTCTTATAGTTGTCCAATTTGTGTGTGACTGTGACCTTTAATAAAAACATCAATAGATTTTCATAAAAATATATTCCATTTTCTTTATTTCTCGGAAAAAAAAACAGAACTTACATGTTTTTCTTTTAATTCTCTCATCAAGATGTGAACGCTTAATAAATGACCTTTGTTTCGAATGATTAGAAAGTCAAAGTTTGCTTTAGTTTCGAATTAAAATGAACTTTCGAATTGTTAGAAAGTGAAAATACGTATCATACGAATTCGAATAACTTTCGAAAGAAAGAGAATGTCAAAATAAGGCTGATTATAAACGCAATGTAGAATTTGTTTACCTATTCATTCTGTATCTCCAATAATTGAGAACATAAATTTTACAAAACAAAACATCACCTGTCAATCTGTCATATTCATTTTTTAATGACACTTTTAAAATTTAATGATCCAAAAATGGGCATTTAGTTTTAGAAGGTGTTTAAAAGCTTGTTTACTTTGAAAACGCTTGGTGAAACCAAAATATCCCATTTTACAGTTTAAAATCCTGTTAAATGTATAAAAGTTGTTTATGAAATTGGACATAATAAAATGGAAGTCGAATAACAATTCGATACGGTGTATTTACTTGTTCTGACAGATGTTGTTTTTTTTTATTAAGCTGTGTGGTGAGGATTTTAGATTTTCTTAATTAAGGTGATGTCACACTTGTGTGTGTTTTTTTTTTAGTTTGAAAAACTTAAATTATAGTGAAATTGTTAAAACTTGTTCACTTTTTTATAATTTTCAAAATACTTTTATGAAATAGTCATCGTTTTTAAATTCAAAAAAATAATTATTAGAACATTCAAAAAAGATAATTTTTGCAACGTATAATTTTACCTGTATCACAACCAAAAACACTCCATTACCAAGACCGGAATCTTTCGTACGTTTCACTCTCCAAAACCCGTTTGCTTACATTGTTGTATTTGTAATTTTGACAATTAGTCCATGAATAGATGTGAGCACGAACAAAAAAAAAACGATGCCGTGGGCTAGCGGCACTTTGCATAGAAAAAACAAAATGGAGGGGTTAATAAGTTTTTTTCAGGTTTTTCCTTTTACTTTTTTCGATGAAAAAGTCAGTTTTAAGCTTTAATTTTGCAGGTATTTTGTGGATAGTGAACCAATGTACCTTTTTGTCTTGAAAAAAGCATGTTCAACATCAGTTTATTATAATTAATTCACTAATTTACAGTAATCACTACGAAATTCTTTAAATTTCATAATAATCCCCGGATTTTTGTATCAAAGATGAGTTCGAAGAACCATCAAGTTAAGGGTGCGAGCGCAATTTTTGTATTAAATTCTAATAAATTTTCGTTAACGAACGGCCCAAATATTTTGTTTGCAACTAATTAAAATCTGTATCAATTTAATTAATCCAAGTATATTTATAGTTTGTTTTTTATGATTTAAGCTTGCAACTATTTTTCAATTCCATTATGATTAATAAATATTAAATTAAAAAAAAAGTTATAATCGAAAAATATCTTATCCATAACATTCTTGATTGATGGAAGCATACATGTATTTGCTATCAAAAAAAAGGAACACCAATGTTTTAAAAAAGTAATCAGAACGATTATAGCAAACCTGTTGAATAAATGCAGAGCAAATAAAATGCAAATTTTGACATATATCATAAAATGAAAACGTCTTAAAATCGTTCTGAATTCATGCACAACTAATTCAATAGAACATGTAACCGTCATGAATGTTTATTGTTGACGTACAGAAGTTTTTTTAGTGAATTTCCACAGTTTAACGCAAAATATAATTTTCATTCATTCCTTAAAAATGTTTAGTTACCAAAGTTCAAGTTTACTTATTATTGTTTGAAGGGTATGTTTAGTAAAAGTGCGGCTAAAAATGAAACAAATTAATGAGTTTTACGTACATGTTTTTCTTAATATAGTAAATACTTCCATAGATTACATTTAATAAATGCAGAACATAGAACAAAATATACATAAACAATAGTTTTCAGGTATAAAGCAGAGGTTAGTGTAGAAAAATATTTTTGAGAAAGCCAATAATATTTTAGGTATGTTCATTAAAGAAATTTCCGCTTCAGCTAACCTTCATCAACTTTTTAGAAACAAAATTAGCATTAATAGCAGCATTTAGTTGGTATTGTGTGTAACCATATTGCCTATTTCTATTCATTAAAGATGCTTTACACAAAGCAGCTTATTTTTAAAACATAGTTTCCTCAAATTTGTATTCCAAAATCTAACTACAAACAAAATTCGAATTGTAACATAGTCCCTCAAAAAGAAATTTTCAGGAATATTTCTGCAACAAACAAAACTAAAATTTGGTCTTACAATTATCGAACTGCTTAAATGATGAAAATACTAATCTAATTGAGGAATCTGAACTAGCTTAAGTTGGCAATGGAGCTTCACAAGTATGCTTCTCGTAGCATTGTCTGTACAAAAAAAATATGGAGGCACCCGCCTATTGTTTCCACCTGAACTTCTAACGTCGCCAAAAAAATGCTCTAAGCAAACTACAGCTGAAAAAATTGTCTGTCTTGTTGTTTTACAAAGTATTGAGTTACACTTTTGTCCGTTTGCAATAATTATATTTAACCAGTTGCAGCGCATGTTGCGTTCGCAAATAATTTAAGTAAACAAAATAAATAATAATAAACTAATAAATCATTAAATAATATGTATTTGGTCAATTTTATTTTATTTAATATATCTACATTTACAACATTTATTTGAATTGAAATTAAAAAGCTATACAAATCTTCCAATTTAAGACCATGTCAGCACTTCAGATTCTGTTGGTAAGGATTGTTTAGTTTTTGAACGAGGCCATGAAACATTCAAAATGAAGCATTTAGATGGGGCTGATTACTATAATGAAGCATTTTGATGGGCCAAAGCACTAATTGTGAGAATGTGTTTGGTTTTTTGCATCATTTCACGCACACTTTCTCACATTTAGTGCTTTTTAGCTTGTTGGCTAACCGAAATGTCAGTCTGAGATTCCGGTCTTGGTAATAGAGTGTTTTTGATCACAACTCTTTATATTACATTTAAAATTAAAAAAAAAAAAACAATGTTTTACATTTTTGCTAAAATTTTGTTTCAAGTTTTTTTTTACATAATACAACAAATGTCTTGTTCAGACAATTATAACTTTTTATTGAATTGGAAAGTGTATTCTACTTAGTACACACTTTTAAATGTAGTAAAGTTACATATTAACAATTTCTTGATACTTTCAATCAAAAAGACCTCTAGGCCACTAGGTGCCACCCCCTTAGGAATCACGGAAATAGTACAATAGGTTTTATATCCAAAGATTCCATCTACTAAAGTATGTACATATGTTTGGTGGAACAAATTTAATTTAATTTTAAATCACCATGTCTTGTTTCTTAGTCCCAACAATCATTTTTGTTTCAGAAAGAAGTTTATTTGTAAGGTTATTTTACGCTAAAAATGTATTTTTTTCAAAACGTATGGTAGCTATAACTGCGTCCGAAATACTTCGCCAATATTACTTAATTTTTCTTTTAACATATAAATTTAAACAAATTGTAAAGAATAAGAAAGGTAAATTATTTGTTTTTATAAGTTAACATTATATATTTATACATTTTGAAACAACTTAAAAACATGATATTTTAGTGACCCATTTGTTCTTATAAGCATTACATCGGTTTTCTTTTCAAGTTTATTACCTACAAAAAACATACATATACGAAACAATATCACTAAATACAACACACTTTTCAGCCCACCCGATTTAATTTATTATCCCTATATTCTGCATTAGATTTAATACATTTTTCCTTATCAACCAATGTTGCAACAAAATTGACCATTTAAGGTCAGGTAAGCACTGCTTATACAATTTTCTCATCAATTCGTGGTGTATTGACTTTAGCAGTGGTGAATTGACTATAGAAGTGGTGAATTGACTTTAGCAGGGGGGAATTGATATTAGCTTGTAGGCAAACCAGAATGACAGATTGGTTTGAGGTTTTATATAGAGTGTCTTTGATATTAATATAGATTTTTAACTTCCCATAGGAAGTTATTGTAATGGGTCCGATTTGTCAAATTGAAAATTTTGACATTTCTCGACGTTTCAAGGTCCCTAGAGTCGAAATAAAAGATTTTTAGAAAGATGTCTGTGCGTGCGTGTGTACGTACGTCCGTATGTCCGTACGTTCGCGACGTTTTTTTCGTCGTCCATAGCTCAAGAACCAGAAGAGATATCGACTTCAAATAAATTTTGTTATACAGATAATAAGGCAGAAAGATGCAGAAAGGGCTCTCAAGAAAATTTCGTGGGTGTTTTTTTTACCATAGCAGTTTAAAAAAAAGGTGAAAATTTTGGTTAACCCTAAATATCTCATGAACCAATGAAGCTAGAGACTTGAATTAAATTGTATGTTATATATTGTAACGTGATACAAACCAATTATATTTTTGGAAAAAAAAATCAATTAACGGTTTTTTTTTATAAATCAAAAAAACTGAAAAAAAAATTTGTCACTTCGAAAATTTTACGACTAAAATATGATTTCATCTCCAAAACAATTTTGTGCAACGAAGAATAATGTTTTTGACATCTGATAAAATTTTGAGAAAAATCGAATTGACAGTTTTTTTACAAAAAATAATAACCTAAAAAAAAATAAAAAAAAGTTGGTAAAAATTGAGTTTTGACTCAAATATCTCTTCAAGACTTTGAGATATTGGCTTTAAACTACTTTTATCTTTCAAAAAATATTTTTTTCAACATTCAGTATGGAATGTTCTTAAAGAGGAATCATTCTCAGACCATAAACTGATAGGGTTCTTGATACACAATGAAGTAGCAACTCCAAAACCCTTTAGGAACTTCAGGAAAACCAACTGGAATATATTCTGCAGGGAAGTAGGACAGGGGATTCAAAACCCGGACACACTTCTAATTCAAGAACCCTCTGACATAGATATTGCGTCAGAAAAACTCAGAGTTGTTCTGAATAGCGCTTTAGAAAAAAGCTGTCCCATTAATCATATGGGAAAAGGTAGGAAAAAACCACCCTGGTGGACCACTGAAATAGGCAACTTAAGAAAAGAAACTAGAAGACTTTTCAACGTCGCCAAAAGAACTAGGAAAGAAGCTGATTGGGAACATTATAAGGCCAGTCAACGTATTTTTAAGGTCGAAACTCAACGGGCAAAACGTAGCTCATGGATGGCCTTCTGCGACGAAATAGAAAGTACAAATGTATCAGCAAGACTCAGGAAAATTCTGACCAAGGATTCAGTCGCTCTAGGATCCCTCAAAAAACCTACAGGCAGCTGGACTGAATCCGGTGGCGAAACGCTTGAGCTCCTTGTGAATACTCACTTTCCTGGCTGCGTAGCTGATATCCGCAGTCCAGAAACAGAGTCTCATACAGAAACCCTAGTACCATCGGATATTATAACGGAAGAAAGGATAAAATGGGCCATTCACTCCTTTTCCCCGTACAAATCCCCTGGTCTAGACGGAATCTTCCCTATAATGCTTCAGAAATGCATAAACCTTATCATCCCACACCTAGTTAGCATTTTCAATAATAGCCTTAAATGGGGGTATGTTCCCTTATCGTGGCGTGAGGTAAAGGTAGTTTTCATCCCTAAGGCTGGTAAACCTAGCCATACGGAGGCCAAAGACTATAGACCCATTAGTCTAACATCGTTTATTTTGAAAACTTTTGAAAGGCTAATTGATATACACATCCGAAGCACCCTGAAACCGGACTGTTTATCGGAATTTCAACATGCCTACATTAAAGGAAAAAGCGTTGAAACAGCATTGCACAATGTTGTCAGCGTCATAGAAAAATCACTGAATGACAAGGAATACACCCTTGCAACGTTCTTGGATATTGAGGGAGCCTTCAATAACGTGAAGAACGAAACAGTGAAGCAAGCCTTGGACGACCACAAAGTCGAAAAAGTAATAACACAGTGGATAATGAGTATGCTCCGAAAGAGACAAATTAACTCTGAGCTAGCGGAAGAAAGGGTGAGAGTAACCACATCCAGAGGCACCCCTCAGGGTGGAGTTCTCTCACCGCTACTTTGGGTTCTTGTCATGAACGGTATACTCTCTAAATTGAAATCAAGTGGAGTAAAGATAATAGCCTACGCTGATGATCTTGCATTGCTAGCGACTGGCAAGTTCCTACCCACTATCAGTGAACAAACCGAATACGCCCTCTCGTTGGTAAGCAAATGGACTAGGAACTGTGGGCTGACAGTTAATCCAGCTAAAACAGAACTAGTGCTATTTACTAACAAGCGTAAAATACCTGATTTTAAAATTCCTTCAATCGAAGGCTGCCCTCTTAAAATCTCCGACCACGCAAAGTACCTCGGTGTGATCTTAGATAAAAAACTAAACTGGGGTCTGAACACTAAAGATAGATTCAAAAAGGCATCGATTGCCTTTTACTCCTGCAATAGAATATTCGGGAAAACCTGGGGACCAAACCCTAAAATTATCAGATGGATGTATTCGGCAATAATTAGACCAATACTAACCTATGGTAATTTGGTATGGTGGAAAGCTTTAGAAAAAAGCACGAACCTGAAAACTTTGACAAAAGTTCAAAGACTTGCGTGCACTGGCATTACGGGAGCAATGAGATCCACTCCAACTGCGGGACTGGAAGTTATACTCAATTTGATTCCCCTAGACCTCTTTGTTCAAGAATCTGCGGCCAAAAGTGCCCTGAGACTTAGTCAAACTAAAGTCTGGATAAACAGTTCCATAGGACACGCCCAGATCCTTCATAAAATTATGGGTCATAGTAATACAGCAGACTATAAAATACCCGTACTTGATTTTCATAAACCATTCCAAGCTGCCATCCCAAGCAGAGATGAATGGATAGATAATATACCATACTCCAGTGAGTCGTCAATAGCTATCTATACTGATGGCTCTAAAACGGACACTGGTGTAGGGGCAGGCTTCTATTCTGAATCTCTCAAGTTGACCGCCTCGCTTAGGCTTCCAAACCACAGCAGCGTCTTCCAAGCGGAGGTCCTGGCAGTGACAACAGCTGCTAAAAAGGTATCAATGATGGCGATACCACGAGCTGATATCACCTTTTACATTGATAGCCAAGCGGCAATAAAAGCGATTACTGCAACTGAGGTAAAATCGAAGCTTGTTTCATGCTGCCGCGAAGAGCTTAAGGTTCTTGGCGCACAGCACAACATTAGACTCTGCTGGGTCCCAGGCCACAGCGATATAGTAGGCAACGAGAAAGCCGATGAATTAGCAAGATTAGGGTCAATGCTTGACGTAAGCCAAGCTCAGCTAGTTAGCATCCCTACCTGTTATTTAAAACAGGAAATCTCAAAAAGAATAACAATTAAGGCCGATGAAAGGTGGAACCTTCTTGACACCTGCGGCACTACAAGAAAGATCTGGCCCTGTTTTAACAAACAAAGAACGGAAAGAATTATGCAGCTACAAAAGGGATCACTTCGATCTCTTGTAAGCATAATCACCGGACATAATCTGTTAGGTTATCATATGAAAAAGATGAGAATCAGTTCAGATGATCTATGCAGAGGATGCGGTGACGAGGAGGTGCATGAAGATACTTCGCACTTTCTGTGTCATTCTCCCGCACTCTCCCAGTTAAAGGAAGAAACTGCTTGGCAACTATTTCTTCGGGGATTTAAAAGAACTCTCTAGTACGCCAGGTACTAACATTCTGAACTTCGTCAAAGCCTCTAAATGGCTTGACTCACTGAACACATAGGTTTTTCTTATTAGCTTGAGTAGCAATACTCATGGGTATCACAATGGATCTGTGTTGATCTAAGTGTGACAGTAAAGACATCAACTGTCAGCCCCTCAACCTAACCTAACATTCAGTAAAATTTTGAAAAAAATAGAATTGACAGTTTTTTTACAAAAAATTAAAAACCGAAAAAAAAATTTAACAAAAGTTGGTAAAAATTGATTTTCGACTTAAATATCTTTTCAAAAATTTGAGATTATGGCTTTTAACTAATTTTAACTTATAAGAAATATTGTTTTCAACATTAGGAACAATTTTGAGAAAAATCGAATTGACAGTTTTTTTTACAAAAAATAAAATCCTAAACAAAAAAATTAATAAAAGTTGGTAAAAATTGATTTTCGGCTCAAATAGCTTTTCAAAAATTAAAAATATTGGCTTCAAACTTATTTTATTTCACAGAAAATATTGTTTTTTATATTCAATAATTTTTTTATAAAAATCCAACAGTCCGTTTTTTCATAAAAAAATAAAATCTACAAAAAATAGAACGCAAATTTGGTAAGAATTGATACATTTAGACAAACTTTTAAGCAAGACAAATCGATAGACGGGATGGGAAGTTATCAGTGTGGGTCGCATCCCAGCCTCCTTTTATATTTTCTAAATAATATTTAATGATTAAAATTGTCTATTTTTTTGTTTTTAATATAATTTATTTGTTTATTTTTATGGATAAATAATTTAAATTCAATGCGAAACAATATTTTTAATAAAGGACAATTAATTTCGTGGTTTAAAGTTGGTTAATCTGGCATTTCTCATCTGACACCTTTCAAACTCAGCTGTCATTTGAAGTGCCACAATATTATTTAAATGTCTATGATTACACAACGCGACCAATTGCGAGTTTATCACGTTTTCTGGTCCCGTTATTAAAAATTACTTTTGAAGAATAGCATGCGACGAATCTTAAAAAGGCGGCATTTTGAAAGAAGGTCCAAACTTTTATTCTGTGTTTTTATTAAGCTTTACTTTCAAAACTAAAAATGAATGACCGTATATTAATGAAACTGACTTATTTTGACAGATAATCTTATATCACATCCCTAAGATATTGAATCATAAAACTTAAAGATTTTTACCAAATTTTTCCATTTGCTATATAGGTAAACATGATTTTAAGCATCATATTGAGTAAAACAAGAACTGTCAAATTTACTCTGACATATGATAGAACTGCCATTTTTGAAGTTAAACAGTGATGCCAATTTGAATTGTATGTGTTTAGTAAGCAAATTAACCAGAAAAAGGCAAACAAATTAAAACCCTTACACGTTCAATAAAAATTGGAAACTAAACTAACCTTAATTTTTAAATTTCGAATTCTCTAACAATTTTTCATTAAAATTGAATCTTAATGATTTGCAAAAAATGTTAAAACAAAGTTTTTCTTTTATTATTTCAGATTTAAACGTATCAAAATAAGGACAATTAACTGTAAGTTAATATGAATTGAAAAAAAAAATTCATTCTTTTAAAAATTTTGCTTTCATCCCAAATCATAAAATTCATCTAAAGTTTGATTTCTTTTAAACTTGTTTCAAATTATTGGTCTGAGTAATGAGCCCAGTTTTGTAAGACTTTAACTTACAATTTAGTTAATTTAGTAAAAATATTTAAAAAAAACAACACAATCAAGATTGTTTAATCTTGATTAAAATTAAATTCAAATACGTTCACTATCATTGATTGGAAAACTAGATGAAAGGCCATTGTACCTCTTTTATGCCAACAAATTGTATCATACGAAAATATGCACACTGAACACAGCACATATGTAAATGGATTTTTACTGCTTCACGTAACAAACCAAAAATCGACCGTGTGTACATAGATTTTAGTCCAGATCCTGTCATGTGGCAGCTCCGGCTTCGGCTCCGGCTTTTCGTGTGCCAATTATAAGGTATGACATATGATTTCCCAACCATTCTCTTCTGTGTCTATGCAACCAGAAAAATGTCCTCCTGACCCTATTCCCACTGCATATAGTACATACATACATACATAATACACCCACGAACAGCTGGGAAAAAAAATAACGGACCACAGCGCACAGCCCAAAAAGGATCCAACTCTGCCAAGCCATCAGACCATCAACCGCCACCAACCCCACACAAAAAATAAACCCAAAACCAACCAGCACAGCCCCCAGCACACACTGTCATGTTAATAATTCATTCTCGAGGATTTTATTTTTTTGCCGTCGACCGAGTCCTTATATGGATGATGAATGGGGTAGAGGGGGGTGAAGTCGCTATGAAGGAGGCGGAAAAGTAGAGGGTTAGAAAAAAAATTATGCGATGACTATAGGGGAGTCCCCTAAATCCGATGAAAATTTAATCGCATTCTTCTTCCCTTCTTTTATTTCGCTCCGAACTCCGAACCCGAATATTTGATGTCAATTTGTCAACGTTTTGGCATTCCCTCGCCTCAGATCTATAGTAAAGCTTTATGCCAGCCTTCTCCAATCCTCTATCCTCTCCCAGATTTGGCTTAAGTTTAATAAAACAAAAGGACCAAAGAAGCGCATTATGCTCACAAATGCCCTCTCCGTGTCATTCATAAAGCGGATAATCAAAAAATGTTTCATACTCCATCCGGCTTCCGGTTTACGTATAGAACACAGCCAAAAAAAAAAAGGAATATCCTGGGGCATTGAACTGATGTTTCCTTGGAAATATTGGAATGTAGGTAGTGTAGCAATGAAAAACTTGGATAAAAATCCAATCCATCAACGTTGACGGTGCGGCCGGCGTGGCAGGGGTGGTGGCGGGCCCGGTGGCGTTGGTTGGCAGCAATAAAAAGGAACTGTTTGTGTGTGTCCTGCAGTTTGACAGCGAGAAATTGATGAATTTTCATAAATAACAATTTGAACGAAAAAAAAAATAAAATTAAACGTTTTCATACATCAACCCAGTGGCGGGCCGAAGAGGCGGGCGGAACGAAATACATCAAACGAATTAATTTGGCAACGTACCTGACGGATGCACAAAAAATACATCAACTCCAAAGGAATTAAAAAAAAAACGAGAAAAAGGATTTTAATCGGATTCAAGTGCAGCTACAAATTAAGCCTGAAAGTTATTTTAGGAAATTGTTCCTGATGATGGACATGTAGTTCAGTTCAGTTATAGCTTTGCCTTTGCACTACCTTGCCGCTTGCGATGATAACTACATAACCAAGCACAGGGGTTATGTAGTTTTCAATTTTATTCGGTTGGAATAATTTTGTTAACTAAACGGAAACACAGCTTAAAACCGGAAGGTTTTAATTTAAAACCAGATTTATAATAACCAACCGGATGTTTAAGGATTTATTCGTAAAGAGGAGGAAAAATTAGTTTTATGTTTGGTTATTATTTAATTTATTGCTTGTTGTGTTAAGCAAACATGATACAACATAATTATTGTTATTATTATAGCCCGATTATATTATATAACCACCACCCAACATATTCAAAGTATACAAATTATGCTGAATGTTTGACGTAATTTTACCGGGGAAATAAATCAACGGGAATTCTGTTTTAATAAAATATGTATTTATGTATTACAACGAATATAACAAGAAAATATTGCTATTAATTTATCTTTATGATGATTATTGATTATCTATTTGTTATACATTCTTATGAATATAGAAATGTTGTCAAGGACCTCAGTGGAGGAAGGATTTGAAAAAAAAAAATGGAGACAAATCTAAGCAATTGAGGACTACGGACAAAAAAAGTAACACTATTTTTGTAGTAAATTTTAGTAATTTCAATGATTTGTTGAGGCATGTGTCGTTCCATTTTAAGTAATTTAGTTCTGTTTGATTGTCAAATTTCAAAAGATGAAACTTCAAAAGTGACCGATGACCAAATAGCAGGCTAATCAAAATATAGCTTCTTAAACTTAAATTAAATTTGAAGTTTCTACTTCTGTAGAAATGTCAAAATAAAAGGACCTCAGTCCTCAGTGGAAGACGGATTTGGGCATAAAAAAACGGAGACACATCTAAGCAAGTGAGGACTACGGGCAAAAAAAGTAGCACTATTTTTGTAGTAAATTTTAGTAATTTCAATGATTTGTTGAGGCATGTGTCGTTCCATTTTAATTAATGAAGTTCGGTTTGATTGTCAAATGTCAAAAGATGAAACTTCAAAAGTGACCGATTCCCAAATAGCAGGCTAATGAAAATATAGCTTCTAAAACTTAAATTAAATTTGAAGTTTCTACTTCTCGAGATATATTTTTTGAACTGTCAGAAATGTCAAAGTAGATCCATCAAACGTCATAATTGAACGAAGACATCCTTACATTTTTGGACATGTAATCCGATGTTAAAAGAGTTATATTCTTTATTTATATGTGTATAAGCTGTCTTTCTCTTTAAACTTAACAAATCTATCAACCTAAAAAAAAATTAGAATTGATCATGTTGTCTGAACTGTCAAAAAGGCTTAATATTGATAAATTACAAAATGAGAGGTGTTTTATTTAAAGAACCTTACACAATTTAGTTATCTTCCTCTCCTCGAAGATTTAAATATATGAAATAAAAATGCAAAAATATCTTCTTTGTTGCATTGAAAATTATATTTGTCTCTTCTCTTTTTGTCTATCTACAACACTCTCAACAGTTTCTATGTAAGTTTCTTAATTCACGCAATTGTTTTTGATTTTGAAGCTTATGAAATGATTATTTAAATCAGTTCCAAAAATACTCAATTACAAAGATGGTAAACCTAGGCTGATATTTCGGTTTACCTTTAAACAGAAAACTTTATATATGTGGGAAAGTATGTGTAAAACCATGTAAAAATGGGCGTGTTCAAAAACAATGCAATACTTATCAACAGAATCTTTCTTAAATGCTTAAATAAATTGAAAGATTTTTAATTTCAATAAAAATTAAAATGTTTTTATTTATAATAAATTTGTTGGTCTTTATTAAATAAAAAATATTTGAAGAAAAGCTACCGTCCATATGGTTTTCCTTCTTTAGCAGTTTTACAAAAATTGTAATTGCTTAAAAACTTGCATCAGGTTGTAGAATGTAGGTGCTTATCACATAATCAAAAAATCCGATGAATGAGTTATTAATAGATTTCAGAATGATTTTTTTTGACATTTGTATTGTGGCAGAAATGTCAAATTGACACTTGATTTTCTTCCGCAAACTACATATCGATTATATAATCAATGTGATTACTTTTTCATATTTAATTTAAGGGTTTCTTTCATTCTTTTATAAGTTTGATTAGTTTGTTCGAAAGCAAATATATTTCGTATACATAATTGTAAAAATATATGAATTCAATCAAATTTTCTTAATTGTGCACTCGCCTTCAGTTTTACAATTTTTCGGACACATCCTTAATACGATACAATTTTCTCCTCGAACAATTCTGTCGTAACGCTTAAACTTTTAGGAATCTTGATTGTCAGACGAACTGTCAAATATAGAAGTATTTTTTTCATCCGTATTATCAAAAATGCGGAATGCTTTACCAAACTCAGTTTTTCGCTAATATTTGTATGTTCAAAACTGTAAGACCAATATGCGCAGTTATCTCTTCTTTCCTATTTTCCAAATTTTAGCATTGTTTTTAGAAAACAATTTATTGGTAGTTCTAACACTTAAATTACTTTCGAATTAAAAACAATATTTAGCACATCTATGTAAACACTGCTTTATAAATTATGTAGGGTAGGTAATGTAGTTTGTCTCCTATGAAATTGATTGGGAAAACATTTATGAATAAAATAAAAAGTACTGGCCCCTAATACCTTCCCTGAGGTTCACCATAGCTATTTGAATTCACGTGTGGAATAGGAGCTTCATATCAATCTCTTATGTACTGTACATACATACATTATGTAAGTATTAATTTAAGGACTATTCAGGTGCTATTTAATCTTTTTTAGGTGAACTTTTAAAACTAAAACATGTCTTATGAGTCAAGCTATTGAAATTTTCTTAACCCAAATGCACTTAACACAACACTGTGTGAATGTTTTACACTTTTCCATTTAGTTGGAGGCCCTCAACGTTAATTGGTCACCTGCAGCTTATTATTGTTACACTTATATTGCGTGATAAACTTTAATCATAATTATAAACAAACAAGAAACCCATAAGAATATATTGTGTGGCTTTTAACATAAAACTAGACTAATGACGCACTTAAAACAAAAAAACAAAACAAAACAAAAATAAAGAAAACAAAAATTCTATACGTATAAGAAATTTTTCTTTTGATGGCAATGACCATCCAAGGTCATTTTATTTTTCTTTTGATTACCCTTATTCACGCTTTTCTTGTTTTTGAAGTACATTCATATACCTCCTCATAATGTGTATGGTACTTGTGTGGAAATGTTTTGTGTTTTCTTGGTAAAAAGTTGGAGGTATAGTTTTTCTTTTTTATTATTTCTGACTCGTTGCTATTTATTTTGTATTTTCTAAATTGTTGGCAATTTGCAGCGGACGCGATGAGAGCTGGCATACAGTGGGCTACTTTTGTGATAGGAAAGGGACAAATTTTGAGTTGTAAGAAATTGAATATTTTTTAAACATGGTGAGAGCCCATCTAATCCTTCAACTCTCTGTATGAGTTTGTATTTATTTTGAACTTTGAATAATTATGAATTTTTGTAAACCAGATGACTTTGTCGATTCTATTTTGACATTTGTGACGTTGCGTTGACAGATACAAAATACAAAAACTGTTTTTTAAGTTGAATAATTCGTCGAAGATGGAAAGTTTTGCCCGCCTTATTTTTAATTGTACGAGGTTTATTATTTAAGACCTTAAAAATTGTGTTAGTTTTAAGTTAGTTAAAAACTTTAAATTTTGGATTTCATGCTGTCCCACTGTTCATTGTTTTCTAAAGTATTATATTATGCAAAAATCTAAATTGCTGCGTGGATGACTGCCAGAGCTATAGAAACCTACCCAAGTAGCTACCTACTCTTGATGATTTTAGTCACTGTCACTATACCCACTACGACATTACCGACAACCATGGACGCGACAAGAAAACGAAGATGGACAGCAAAAGTATGTCCAATGTCCTCAAGTTTTATTAGTTTGGAACGTGCCCAACAATAACGAACATGGTCTTTGTCCCATTGTCGTTGTCGTTGTGTTCTATGGATGGTACTTTTCTGATTGTTTACAAAGTTTCAAATTTATTTAAATTGATATTAGGGAGAGTAAAATGTTATACAAAATTACTATGATATTTGTTTTAAGTAGCCTAAGAATGCATTGTCAATGGAGGTGTCAGGTCGATGTCATTTTCAATTGAATCAAATAGTTTTTTATGAAGATATATTTTTGTGTCTTGCTTGTTTTATTACACTTTAAAGTTATTGTCTTTGGCAACAGGTCTCCTATTAAATTGTTGAATCTTATAAAATGTAACTTTTAAAAATTAAAATGAAAATAAAAAGGGTTAATCAAAGTGAAGTTAGGGAGAAAACAACACATTTTGGAAGCATTTATATTAAAAGCGAAGCCAGCATCAAGCCTTTAATGGTTTTATTATGCACATATGTAGATTAATATTGAAATGTCATAGTGACAGCTCGTGCAGAACAAGAGCTTATTAGCTTACATTTTGAGAGTATGCAATTCAGTTAATTTGCAAGTTTTAGACACTTGACAGATTTGACAGATCTGGTAATAGATGCAAATGCTAAACTTCAATGAATTAATGTATGTTCACACGAATAATAGATTTTATTAGTATTAACAATTTGAATGTAAGATTTGATTTTGCGATATGAATATCACAATAAAGAAATTTTCAGTTACCTATTTGTAGATGTCTTAATTCATTAAAATGTCAGAGTGACTCACGTGATGCACGTGTAGTATTAGGATTTTTTAACTTATGAAATACTTAAGGGCCAACTATAATAGGCATAAGCTAGCATATGCGCGCTAAAGTAAACGTGTGAATACAAAGAATCTAATACGAGTGACCATAATGGAGTCTAGCTCCGTTTCGTTCAATTTTTCTCAGTTTCGTTAACTTAAGCAAACTTAAGCAAGAGCGATCCCAGTCGCTCGCCGCATAAGTAAATCTGACAGTTTTGATCAAATACACACAGGCCAACTCCACTGCAGATAATTTCTCTCAGAATGTTTATCATAACCGGAAATCAGCCTCATAAGCTTATTCATAGTGTGCGTGTCATTTCTCTTCTAATTTATGAAATTTCCC
Organism: Eupeodes latifasciatus; assembly: GCA_920104205.1. Lineage (NCBI taxonomy): Eukaryota > Metazoa > Arthropoda > Insecta > Diptera > Syrphidae > Eupeodes > Eupeodes latifasciatus. The sequence continues at coordinate 11,167,956 of OV049926.1, forward strand.
CAAAAAACTCATTAGTTATTTCAATGTTTGCGTGAAAACACGTCAATTTTTCTTGTTGAATTCTTTCACATTACAAATACAACAATGTAAACAAATGGGTTTTGGAGGGTGATACGTACGAAGGATTTATATCTTCATATAGAGTGTTTTTGCATGAATATCTCATTCTGTGTATCTGTTGCAAAATTGCATTATGGCTACCCGCAGTAATTTCACAAACTTAAGTGAATTTTCGTTGGGTTTTTGACATAAGCTTATGTTTGCTTATGCCTATTATAGTTGGCCCTTTAACCATTGAACCCATGTTTGAACTTTATCATTTTGACAGCTGACAATTTGGTTGATTTGAAAGTATTTAAACTCAATCGAACTTTGTATAGTGAACGCAAATCGTTGTTAGATTTAAGAAAAACGGGCAATTAGTTTAAAAAGTGTATTAAAATCCTATGAACTTACAATTTTGTGTGACAGAAACGTCATTGTCAGCCAATGGGCAGGTTCAGACAACTTAAGGAATTCATTTGTAGTCAACTGCATTCTTTAAACACAAATTAAGACCAAGATAGGTAGGTACTATTCCAGGTGTCATTAATGTCAAACTTTTTACTTTACTTCACTAACCTTTTCGATCAGTTGTGTGCATAGAAAATTCAAAAGAATTTATCATCCACATAACACATCTGACTTTAGTTACAAATCCATAGTTTTGCCTAGTATTGAAATAGTACTTATTCAAATTTAAAAAGAGATCTTTGTATACGCAATTCTTAAAAATTGAAATTATGCAAAAAAATAAGTAAATCAGAGATTAATTAGGTTCAGGTTTCTTTTTAATAAAAAAAATATGAATATCCGATATTTTGACACGAGTAGAAATTACTTTATTTTAAGGTAGATTTTGCCTATCTTACTTTCCAGTCAACTTTTCAATTATTTCGCCTTTACTGAAACGCAATTGACCAATCAGATCGTAGAAAATTGCATTTGCTTAAAGTCTCTTATGTCACCTGAGCCTGACAGACGAACGTATGAAATTGCCAGAAGATGTCGCTGCCTTAGACATGATTGATGACGTTTATGTTTACGTTACGTTAGGCCGTTTCTTTGCGACATTATTAAATTGTTAATGTTTAGGACAAATTCTCCAATCTGTGTGAACGGGCATTAATTCATTGAAATTTATTTGGTATTTGTATCTTTGAAATATCTGTCAAATCTGTTCATCGTCTGCAGTCCCTTTAACTGTCAAACAAAAGAACGAAACTCAACTGCAAAATTTCAATGTATAAAACAATATAAAGTTCAAACCTCACTTCAAATCCAATTCAAACATTCTAAAAAGTTGAGAATAAATTCAATTCTATTTTGGTTAATTTCGTCTTTTTAACAAAATAAAGAATTCGAGAAATTGACAATATTAACAAAAAAATGAATCATATTCTTAATGATTGAAAGAAAAGTTTTATAACTCCATTTATTAAGTTTATGGTTTGGTTGGAGTTTTGACAGTAGAGTTAACAGATATATTGAATTGTGTATGGAATGAATTTACTGAAAACCTTTACTTATTGTTCATCTCTAACAAGAAAAAGCTAACAGCGATACAAATGCTAATGGAATATATGTTTTCAGGTCCGTAAAGCTGGAAACACCACAATCGAATTTCAAAATTCTAATGATGGGGTGATTTAGGGCTCTTTTTGGGCTAATTTAGTGCCGCAATCCCGACTTGGTTCAAAAATCCCTTCCCCCTCAAACTTGTGGTGTTCCCAGCTTGACGTCAAGCTGGATATTTTTTTCGATATTTGTATAACTTCATATTTGAGATATTAAATTTTGAAATGATTTGACGTTTGTGTTGTATTGTTTCAACTGTCAGTCTTAACTTTCAAACATGAAATAAAGAAATTCAAAAGCTAAGTTCAAAATTTAATAATAAATAAAATAAGAAAAATTCATGAAATAATTTAACGTCCTTTTTCATGTTCTCGTCACCTTTTGGTCTATCAATAAAAAAATGTCTCCAATCTTGTATTTCCACCCTCCTAATCTCAGATTTTATTTCATTTGACGTTTCTTTTCTCTTCATTTCATTTCATTATTTATCTCTTAAACTCCTGGTCCGAAATAGAATTGAAAATTCTTGATGGTGTGTTTTACTATCTTTTTAACAACAAATCACCCGACACTCCATTTGCATTTTTTATTTTTTTAGTCTTCTTACAAAATGTGGAGAAAAGTGTAAGGAGGAAAATTTGTTTGAAACATTTTCTTTCCGCACCATTAATATCGAATCGAAAAGTTCAAGTCGGAGCGACTTCCATTCGTTCGTCTGAAAACCGCATATCATAGCAAAATAAAATAACTCACCCTTGATGTTCGGGATCTTTGGATAGTCTCCCTTCTTTGTCCTGTCTTTGAAAATTGAAACCTTTTACCCTCTAAATTTATCCGATGACTATGATGTTGATGATGATGACGATGACGATGACGATGCTTAACGACAATGAGGAAGGCTGACATAGTTTGTATCCTATTTTTATTGGCGGTAATGTCGGTTTAAACAAACCGACCACAAGGCTATATCCTTCCATAAAACCTTCCATCAAAGTGATGGAAGGAAATGGACGGAATATTTTTTATTGACACAGATTGGTGATGTATTTTTAACGGGACTGAGGATACTTTGACCCCAAAATTGTGCTAAATGCAATGAGGATTTTATGAGATTTGAAAGCTTACGATAGCAAAAACAAAGTAGAAAAAAAGGTTCGTAATTGGTTTTTGATTCTGTATATTTTCGTTTCATCGTTTTGGATACAAATCTGCCTATTTTTGGCATCAATTTCAGTGTGAATAAGCTTACAATTTAATGAACCTGATTGCCTGCCTATATTCTTGTACCTATAGGAATGTGGCAAGAGGCATTGTGTACATATTTGGTTAATAAAGAACAGTTAATGGCTTGAATGTCGAATGTTTAAGGGTTGAAATTTGGGGGGATATTGAGCAAGGGCTATACGATTAATGGTCTTATAATTGATCCTAATGGTCTGGAAATAACATCAGAAATAGCTTAGCGTAGACAATTTTAGAAAACTTATTGATTATTGATAATAAATTAGGTGTATAGGTAATAAAGGTGCATGTCTACTTTTCTTGAGCTTTGATAGAAATTACAAATTTGGGTATTTTAAAATTTATTGTTGGTCTGTTATAAATTTTTAAAAAGTGTATCATTGGGGTAAGTTTTTTGTTTTTCTTTCTTTCTTTTTCTTGAGATGACTCCTGTAAAAAGGCCATTGGTAATAAATGGGGCCTACATCCCCGCATTACACACTGGCTATATATTTCGGTCATAAGGCCGATCCTTACTTATGTATATATATGAGTAGCGGTATGGTGGACGGCGCTCGATACAGCGACAAATCGCGATAAACTCAGCAAAGTCCAACGAACAGCCTGCCTGTGTATGGGAGGAGCACTTCGCTCTACCCCCTCCGCCACACCTCACTTGATGTTCTGTTCCATCTAATACCGCTGGACATTTTCAGCAATCAAACGGCCGCTAATACTGCCATACGGCTTCAGGCCTCTTCTCTGTGGATCAATAATGGAATTGGCCACACCACTATTTTGAACTCGTTCAGAACTATAAACAGTAATATTGACTAAACCATACCCCATCCTCAGTTTAATAACTATAGCTTCAAAGTGACTATACCTCTCAGGTCTTCTTGGGAGAATACATCATTTTTGAACGATGGTCCTATAAACTTTTATACAGACGGATCAAAAACGGAGGATGGGGTTGGTGGAGGCGTATACTCAGATAGACTAAATTTAAGTCTCTCCTTTTGTCTACCCGATCATTGTAGTGTGTTCCAAGCTGAAATCCTGGCTATAAAAGAAGTCCTATCCTGGCTTAGAGAAAACGTTATATCAACTAATGATATACGCATCTTCGCGGATAGCCAAGCTGCGTTAAAGTCCCTAGACTCTGTCTCCACTAACTCATTAACAGCGCTAAATTGTCGATCATCTCTTACGGAGATGGCTACACAGTTCAACATTCACCTTTTCTGGGTGCCGGGCCATAGAGACATTCTAGGAAATTGCAAAGCTGACCAACTTGCAAAAAGCGGAACAACTTTACCTCTGCTGGCTCACAATGCTAGCATAGGTATCCCCTTAGCTACATGTAAGCTCATGCTAAAGCAAGATACCATAGAGAAAACAAACTTCAGGTGGAATAACACCACCACCTGTGTAGCGACTAAACTAATTTGGCCTAATCTTAGCGCCAGGCGCTCAAAACAATTAATCTCTCTGAGAAGATTGCACATTAGCTACGTTATAGGTGTCCTGACTGGGCACTGCTTAATAGGAAGGCATGCTATTCGACTTGGAGCCCCTGCAAATGATTTTTGTAGGAGTTGCATGGACGAAGAAGAAGAAGAGACAATCTCTCATCTTCTGTGCACATGCCCTGCCTTATCACAAAGACGTAGAATCCACCTTGGAGACTACTACTTTAACGATACCAGCGATCTAAAAAATTCAGACATTATTTGTCTCCTACGCTTCATTCGAAGCTCCAATTGGTTCAACGAGTTAAGCTGATTAACTGATCCATGTGGTATCACAACGGACCATATTTTGGTCTAAGTGTGTTGGACTTCCCAACCAACAGCCACTTTAACCTAACCTAACCTAACCTTCTTGAGATGGATACGGATTTCTTTAGCCATCTTAGTTTAACTCTGAAAATCCAAAGATTTCCAAATAAAATCAGATTAGCCAAACATTTTCCGTATACATTTCTACATTTCTATTTCTAGAGCTTGAGATCTTTAAATACTCGTAACAATATGAGGCAGAAATATTGTTCGAATTAATTTAGTGTTATTATAGTCTTGTAGACAATTTCATGGAATTTATGTCTTAATAATTATTTTGCAGCATAAGTCTGCAGCGTTTACAGAGTTCATTTGGATCAGTCCAATTTTTCACTTCTTTTTCAATTAAATTTGGACTCATATAGTCAATGGTCCCTAAAAATGAACTCATACAATGATTTAACAGTTTGTCGGTATAAACTAATGGTATGACAAAGTGTCATAAAAAGTTATCCAAAGATGTTAGATCGCAAGAAAGAAGGGTCAAGTTCTACAAATTAAGTTGTCACAAAATCAATACGGACCGATGATGCCGCCGCCGCGCCACGCCAGCGTGTAAACTGCACCAAAAATCAATTTAATTCGATTTAATTGTGATTAATTTAATAGATTGAGTGTAGACTTCGCTCCTTATAACATTTTGCTTATTGAGTCAGCCATTTAAACAGAAATGAGCTTCACTCCCAGATACTGTAGGATAGACAAAGTGCTCTGTGAAGTTCGGGGCGGATCGTTTTCAATTCGACCTTTCAAACTCGACTTGCGTCGTATTTCCTTATTAACGAATTCGCGGCGAAGCGAAAATAGTTCTTCCTATATTCTAGTAATTTGACACTTTTGGTTTAAAAACTTTCAACACATTTTGTTTTGTTTTGATTGAATTTGTGAAATTTGCGGTGCTTTATTCAATAAACAATATTAAATTTAAAAACTGGATTTTTTTTATTGTGGATTATGGATAGTTTATAAGAAAATTAAAATAAAGCGAACTCACATTTTTATATAATTGCAATCAAGACAGTATCCACGATATCGAACAGTGAATAATAATAAACACTCTTTCGCCTGTGAATCCGCCAAAAAAAAAGCTGTCGGATTCCAACTCGCCAACAAATATTATGACATTTCAAATTCGCCTTGGAATTTGTTAATTGGTCGAATTCAAAACGAAGGCGAAAGCAATAATTGAAAAATGGCAAACTCGCTAGCAAAACGATTCGCCGCGAATCCCATAATCAGGCCCCTGTGTTTACATTCTAAACTGTCAAACTATAGATAGCAAACATTAAAAATTCTCATATAGATGATAAATAAAAATAGTTTAATGAAGAAATTTTCAGATTTCGCCAGTAAACTTAAATCTAAGGTTAACTCTGATAAATCATAGATTACTAAGAACTTACCTAATTCTATGATAAATCCCGAATTTTCAGAAGATACATACCGGAATTTTCCCATTAAGCTCAGTTTGATAAGTCTTGTGAATCGCACATATTTTTTTTGGTCAAAACGTCACCATCGACAGACGTAAGTTTGAGGTAATCAAGGACTTCGTCTGCCTAGGCTTCGCTGTAAACGCAGAAAACAACACCAGCGCTGAGATCAAACGAAGAATAGCTCTTGCTAACCGCTGTTTCTTTGGGCTAAGAAAGCAATTGAGTGGCAAAACCCTCTCTCGCAGGACCAAAGGGTCGCTATGTAAGACCCTCATCATCCCCGTCCTGCTATACGGTGCAGAAGCATGGACTATGACAAAAGCGGATGAAAGCACCTTGGGTCGTTTCGAGAAAAAAATTCTTCGTGTGATCTACGGTCCCGTATGCATAGAAGGGGAGTGGAGGAGAAGATGGAACGACGGGCTGTACAGCGACGTAGTCTTAGCCAGAAGGGTAAAAGTTCAAAGACTAAAATGGCTGGGTCACGTAAAGCGCATGGAAAACAATGCTTCGGCCCGGAAAGTCTTCGAATCCACACCACAGGACAGCGCAGTAGAGGAAGACCGCGGATCAGGTTGTGCGCACAAGTGAAAAGTGACCTCACCCAATTTGGAGCCCGAAACTGGAAACATCTAGCTAAGGACCGAGCTAGATGAAGAAGTTTGTTGGGTGAGGTCCCAGTCCACACAATACTGGAGCGCAACCTTAAGTAAGTAGTCATAGGCTACGTTTTGACTTTGTAAAATTCATGATTAACCCGGTAAGGGTTAATCTAAAATTTTTCCAGTTATCCAATAACAGATTCATCGCTTACGAAAAGATCTCTGATGTAAATTTTCCTTTAGTTCGTAGATTTCGACGATAAAATAAAATAAATATTTAATAAACTTCTTGTTTTTAAATATAATGAATTTATTTTTGATAAACTATAATCCAAAGTAGATTTCAGTATGTCACAAAATATCTCGTAAACTACGGAATTTTATGCTAATTCTACATGTTAACTTTTTGAATATTAGTTTTCTTTGTTGTGTCCTTATCTACAGAAAGAGAGTGAACCCTCTGGATGTACCCTATTTTAACATTTAATAACTCCGCCATTTTTCAGCCAATTTTGATAGATAAACATAATTCTTAAATATCAATCAGATAAATTTAGCTATTACTCGTTGGATTTTATCTCACTTTGTCTGTCCGTAAATGAAATTAAAATGCCTTGCTCTTTAATAAAAAAGTTTCTTGGACGATTTGACGGTGATTTCAAAAGGACTCCCTATTCTGAGGGGTAATTTAAAATGGTCAGGTTCAGACGAAATAAGGGACTTGAAAGTTAGGCAAGTTTCTAGTATCTGGTTGGCCAGCTGCCAAAAAAGTACCTTCCAATTAAGGCAATTTTTATTTAAAGTAGACTTGAAAGTTAGTCAAGAAAAATCTATCAAGTCTACTTCTGTCAAAATGACAATTCATTATGTTTTTTCATTCAACTGAAAGCTGAACTTTATTACTCTATGATTTATTTATTTTATGCACAACTTTATTTAATGCTTTCTGTAAAAGGGTTCTTTGTCAATTTGGAAAATATATAATTAAAATCTCTTTAAAATACAAATTACAAATCGTGATGGACTTGTAGCTTGCCTAAGGATTGTTTTGTAGACAATAATGTTTTTGGTAGTTTTTGTACTAAACACTTAAAGTAGAGGTTTGTGAAGAAAAGTTCTGAATTTGAAATTCATGACACTTCAAATACTAACTAGTTGTCTTAGTCAAAATTTACGTTCAAAGAATAAAGTTGACTGCAAATGAAGTCCCTTATATTGTCATATTGTTGATATTTTCAAAAAAACAAAAAAAAATACGCTGTGGATTATTCACAAAAACATTCGTAGCATAAAAGCAAACTTTGATTCTTTTATATCTAATATAAGCACTTTTAATTTTGAAATTGATTTTATTTTCTTATCTGAAATCTGGTTGTATGACTATGAGCTATCTAGTTATAATATTCCCGGTTATACACTCTTTGGCAAAACTGCAATAATTCTTATAGGTCAGGTGGTGTGGCAGTTTTTTTTAAAAAGTTCGTTTGTAGATCAATGTCAAGTTAATAATATTAGTATGAGTAGCGCTGATACTATGAAAATTAGTTTTGCGGTAGGTAATGAACATTTTGAAATTTCATGCTCTCCGCAAAACAATTGTAGTTGTGATATATTTTCAGATTTGGCTTGTGAGGGTTTTTAATGTTGTTCGTCACATGAAGTCTCCAAATGTATTATGTCGCTTGATAACAAACACTCAAGTACCTTCGATGGTATAACCAATAATCTTTTAAAACAGATTGCTTTTTATATTGCTGACATTTTAGCCTACTTGTTTAACAAGAGTATTACTTGTGTTATTTTTCCTAAATCCTTAAAAGTTGTGGAAGTTATACCGTTGTTTAAGAAAGGCAGCAAAAAATGTTTAAGCCAATATAGACCCTTTTCCATAATTCCTACTTTCTCTAAGGTGTTTGAAAAGCTTTTGAAGTTGCGAATGGGAACGTTTTTAAATAAAACAGGTTTTTTAAGTGATAGTCAATTTGAATTCGTTAAGGTCGCTCAACAGAAGCTGCAATATTAAAATTATGCAGCGAAATATGCTAGGGTTTTAACAAAAAAAGTAATACCATTGCTTTATTTATTGACATGACCAAAGCATTTGACACGGTCAATCATGATATTCTTTTGAACAAACTTTATACAGCTGGTTTTAAAGGTGAAATCCATAGTTGGTTTGCTTCTTATTTAAGCCACAGGACTCAAAAAGTTAACTTTGGAAATGTCTTTAGCGAGGTCATGAATATTAGTATTGGTGTGCCGCAAGGTTCTGTATTGGGCCCGGTTTTGTTTTTAATATATGTGAATTCCATATTCCAGCAACATTTTAGTAGTAGTGTAACGGCTTTTGCCGATGATCTGGCTTTTACTTACGAAAGCAGTAACTTATTTGAATCATTAGTTAAACTACAAAAAGACTTGCAAGTTTTAAGACAATAGTTTTCAAAACATGAGCTTTTAGAAAGCGAAAAAACAAAGCTTATGATTTGCAGCTTACAAAATTTAAAAGCAATTGATTGCGACATTTAAATTTTTATAATTATATTCTTCTCTTATAAATTAACAATATTTATAAAATTTGGCATCTTGGTTTTTCTAGCATTTGTTCTTCTTAATTTTATTTATATAAAAATTTGTCATTAAATAAAACGTGACCCCACACGTAATACATATTTAAATTTCTTTTTTTAAAGGGTCATTCGTCACTAGCCTTAAATGGTTACAGAATGACTTTTTTATCTTTTCCTGTTTTTACAATACATTTTAGAGTATGTCATTTAAAATTATTATTTTGTAAATTATTGTAAAAATGAAAAAGATAAATAAAAATAAAAAAAAAATATTGACAACTTTAAAGCGAGCTGAAATCGCTGCTATAAAACTCCCTAAATGTTGGTTTATGTTATTTAGCATAACCCCAAAACAACTACATTATTTATGTCAAATGCGAGCTGTCATTTAATCTACAATGTATTCTTAACCTGTATTAATGTGAATGACATATCATTTCCTACAAGTTTGTTTTTATTTATGAAAATGAACTGAAAAATGGTAGAGTTGTTTAATTTTCCAATAAAGTACGTCCATCCAAATCCTGTGTTTGTTAATCATTTTTATGAGAGCAATCCTTCTTAAAGGGTTAGGCCACTCTAAATGCTGAAAAAAATAAGCTTTTTGGGGTTTTTGTTTTTTTTTCAGAAAAAACACAAAATATATCGAAATTACAGATATGGGGTTTTATTAAACATATCATTGGCTGTTTAAAATAATTATTTTTGTGATGAAGATTTTTCTTTTATGGGTCTACGGTCTGACTAACAGCTCTTGTACTTTTTAATTATAATGAGTATATATCAACTGCTAGATTTGGCAAGGATTTTTGCGAAATATTTCTGTATAAATGGCGGACTTCTGAATGAGAATTTAGTTATAAAAACAGCTCATTTAATTGTTAATAACAAATGAACCATATACTTAAAAAAAAAAGCCTCGTACTTCGATTGTAAGTGTTCTTATTCCAAATCAAGTGTAAGCCAAAGTGTAAGGACGTGTTTCTAAATCGATTCGGTTAAAATCTATTCTCCAAGTTATAAAATAAACACAAACAAAGCAAAGTGTTCTAAATTTATTGAGTTAAAGAAAAAACTGTGAACATCATAACAGAATAACTCTAGTTCTTTGTTTAAATTTCTCTTTTCTTTTATTCATTTAGGTACTTAAAATTAAATTAAACTTTTAAATCCCATTATGTTTGCCTGTGCTTCATGTGCGGAACATTTACCAGCTGAAGGGGACTTTGCAGTTTGTGCGTCATGCAAACGCAAGTTGCATTTCCAATGTACATCAGTTTCCGAAAAAGGCTGGAGAACAATGGGGATTAAAAAAGAGACCTGGAAATGTCAATTTTGTAGAAACGCAGCTCAGGGACAACCAACAACATCGCAAGTTCCTGAAATGCAATCGGCAAAACGCATACGACAGCTCAGCAGTCCTGAAAAAAGACAAGAAACAACAAATGAGAGTGGAAACGGCAACGACAACCAAGCCGTTCTAATCGAAATAAGGCTGTTAAAGGAGCAGTTAAGTCAAATATCCGCTAGCTGTGAGTTCTTGGCAATTAAATATGACGACATAAATGCCAACATGATTAAGAACAACAATCTTATTGAAAGTTTCACTAAAGAAATAAATGAACTTAAAGAAGAAAACAAAAAGAAAGACATCATAATTGACAATATGCAACAATATTGATATCAAAAACATTCCACCAACACAAAACGAAAACTTAGTTGAAATAGTAAAATCACTGGGAAAAACAATTAAGTGTGAAATAAACACTACTGATATTACAGATGTTTACCGTACGAACACAAAAAAAACAGACAAATCTAACATTATTGTGAAATTTACATCAAATTCATGCAAAACACAATTTATTAAGCAAGCGCGAGCCACTCGTCCAATTAAACTCTCAGATATAAGAAGTAATGTAACTAATTTCAAACCAAATTCAATGCCAACTGAATTCGATGCTACAATTTATGTAAACAATCAACTTACTGCAAACAAGAAGCATTTATTGTGGCTAACCAAAGAGAAGGCAAAACAAGAAAATTGGCGTTATGTTTGGGAGAGTGCGGGAAGAATATTAGCTCGTAGAAGCGACAACACTCCATCGGTAATTATTAACAATGAACGAGATGTAAATAATATAACATCACAATAGTGTTGTTGTTGTTCACAAAACACCTAATAAAGAGAGATTTAAAAATGTACATATGAAATGGACAGCACAAAAGTATGCAATGAAAAGTTAGACAGCACAAAATTATGTGAAGAAATAATAGTCAAATTGAATTGTACAGTAGTGGATGGTTTTAGTGGCATGGATGCAAATGAATTTAATAAGTATTGTAATGTGTATACACTCTTTATCTCTTTCAATAATAAGGGGCAACATCTAGTGGTAGTAATAGGAGAACTCGCTTCTTTAAGCATCGAGAAACCTCTAGTGGCTAATAGGAGAACTCGCTTCTTAAGCATCGAGAAACATCTAGTGGCTTAGAGGGGAACTCATTCAGCGCATACAAGAACCTCGAAAGGGGTGAGCATCTAGTGATAAAGTGGAGAACTTCGTTAAGCATCGAGAACAACCTCGTAGATTCTCGAACCGATTGGAGGTATATAAATAGGCGCTTGGAAGCGAAGCGGTTCATTATGGATTGTGAATTGCTGTAAAGTAAAGACTGTGTTTGAAAAGTAAAGACTGTGTTTGAAACGTAATAATTGAGTGTTCAATAAATAAGTTTATATCGATTTAAATAAAGAAAATTTGTGTTTTATTTACGAAGTGTAAATAAGTTTTAATTATCGGACCAAGCCGAATATTACATTGGTGTCAGAAAAGGGATTAAAACTTATTGAGAATAAAAACAGTGAGCAGTGATTGAACTATTTTGTGTGAAGTAGTGAAGTTAAAAAAAAAAAATAAAAAATGAGTAAAGTTTTGAAAGACTTAACTGTCCCTGAGCTAAAGGCCGAACTAAGCAAACGTGGCTTAAGTGGGACAGGCGTAAAAACCGAACTCGTTAAACGGCTGCAGGAATATCTGGAGCAGCAAAATGAAGACCCAGATACGTTTGCTTTCGAATTAGAAGCAAAAGTGGAAGAGGTAAATGCAAATGTTGCCTTATCTAACATGGTGTCAGTTCTTTTAGCCAAATTTGAAGAAAATAAAAATGATGTCCTGAAACAACTAGAAGCCCAAAGAAGCGACCAAAAGCAAGAACAGCAGAATGTCCTAAAACAACTAGAAGCTCAAAGAAGCGATCAAAAGCAAGAACAACAGAATGTTCTCAAACAACTAGAAGCCCAAAGAAGCGACCAAAAGCAAGAACAGCAGAATATTCTAGAGCGGTTCGACGAACAGAGAAACCTTTTAGAAGGCAGGTTTTCGGTCTTCGAAGGAAAAATCAATACTCTTGACGAGCGCGTCGAGCGTGTCGAAAAACAAAACGCACGTATCGAGAAAATGGACGAACGAATCGAAACCATTACAAATGAACTTGAAAAAGTGCGAAAGATGAAAGCTCGAGAACCTTCTGGTGAGTGCTCAAGGAAAAGAGAAGTAAATCCTCCAAGCTTTGATGGGCAGATTCCGTGGTCAATCTACAAGAAACAGTTTGAAGCAGCAGCGTTAACAAACGGCTGGGACGATCACGAAAAATACATTGCTCTTACGCTTGCTTTAAGAGGATCTGCTGCTGCACTGCTACAAGCCATACCAGCGGAGAAGAGTGGCGACTTCACAGTTCTGGTAAATGCAATCGAACAGCGGTTTGGGGATAGCCACATGACAGAAGTCTTCCGAGTTCAGCTTAACAATAGGACACAGAAAAGAGGTGAAACTCTGCAGCAGCTTCAGGCAGATATCGAGCGATTGGTTCACCTGGCATATCCAACAGCTGGTAACGAGATAATAAATCAACTTGCTGTTGAAGCCTTTGTGAGAGCTGTGGGCGATATAAATCTCCAAAGGGCTATCCGCACTGCCGGAAAGCGAACACTACCAGAAGCATTGGCTTTCGCTCTGACGATGGAAGCTGCAGAACAAGCTTCCCAAAACGTGCATCGCGTAAGAGAAATAGAAGTCCAAGAATGTTCTTGTGAGAAGGCTACTGTGGAAAGGAGTCAGCGAGACGGACCAGCACGATGCTGGAACTGCAATAAGACTGGGCATCTACAGCGACAGTGCAGATTACCACGAAGAAGAACCACATGCCAACACTGTGGAAATAGAAGTAATTCAACCGTTCAAAGCAACACCAATAACGTTGCTTCCGGAGTTGTTTCCCACCCGGGAAACGAATAAGAACCAACTTCGAGGGGCAGAAGCTGGTTTCTGGTATCAATGGCCCCAGAAACGACATCCAGGTTTCTCAAACGAAACGTGACAACAAGAGCCTGACCGTGGAAGCAAGTATAAACGGCAACAAATGTGTGGCTACCATTGACACCGGTGCCACGGCGTCCATCGTACGGCAAGACCTCGTCAAGAAGGCATGGCTCCACAACACCAACAGCTATCGTCTAAGGACTGCAACTGGAGAGGCCGCAAAAGTTTATGGTGAGGTACGTCTTAAGATTCGGATAGCAGAGTTGGAATTCTCTCACCCGTTCCTGGTAGCAGATATATGCGACGAGTGCATTGTCGGCATCGATTTCATGAAAGATCATGGAGTGATATTGGACATCGGGAACCAAGTCCTGAAATATCGAAACATCGAGATTCCGATGATCTATGGGACTAACTCGTATGAGACCTCGTCATCTGTGAAAACCGTCATCAAAGAAGATCTCACTTTGCCTGCTTCTTCAGAAGTATTCGTGTGGACGAAATTGAAGGGTAAGCCTGGCAGCCATCGATACCTCATGGTCGAACCAGCATTTGTAAAGTCCTCCCAAAACGTCACCATCGGGAAGACTCTTGTGAGACCATTAAAGAACATGGTTCCGGTACGAATACTGAACATCAAGCCGTATGAAGTTAAGCTTAGAAAAGGTGAGATTGTCGGACAATGCGAATCTGTATCAGCGATAACAAGGATCAACGAAGAAGAGTCAAGGCAATCCTTGAAGTCCGAAGAGCTGAACTCCATAAAGACGAACATTCTCAAGTCATCTAATCTTGGCCACCAACAACGAAGAACTGCAGAAGGTCTCCTCGAAGAATTTGCAGACATCTTTTCGTCATCGAAAGGGAAATATGGCAGAACGCAACTGGTGCAACATCGAATCAATACCGGGGATGCAAGGCCGATTCGTCAACCTGCAAGACGCCTTCCACTAGCCAAACAAGGTGAGGTTGAAGAACTGATAACCACCATGAAGGGAGAAGGTCTGATCGAAAACTCTAAAAGCCCTTGGGCGTCTCCAGTGGTCCTGGTAAAGAAGAAAGACGGATCAACCCGCTTTTGCGTGGACTATCGAAGGTTGAATGATGTGACCAAGAAGGATAGCTACCCTCTTCCTAGGATCAGTGATACTCTGGATGCAATGGAAGGAGCACAATGGTTCTCAACTTTGGACTTGAAAAGTGGTTACTGGCAAGTCGAAATCCATCCTGAAGACAAAGAAAAGACAGCATTCTCAACAGGAAACGGATTGTGGCAGTTCAAAGTGATGCCTTTTGGACTTTGCAATGCTCCAGCGACTTTTGAGCGCCTAATGGAATGCGTCCTGCAAGGACTCACATGGAAATCTTGCCTGGTCTATTTGGATGACGTCATAGTATACGGGAAAACATTTGACGAACACTGTACAAATCTGAGAGCCGTGTTTCAAAGACTTCGAGAAGCCCACCTCAAGCTTAACCCAGAAAAGTGTTCACTCTTCAAAACCGAAGTAAAATATCTGGGACATATCATCTCATCCCAAGGAGTAAAAACGGATCCTGATAAGGTTGACACCGTGAAGAATTGGCCAACACCACAGGACAAACACCAACTCCGAAGCTTTCTGGGTCTAGCCACCTACTATAGGCGCTTTGTGAAGGACTTTGCTGGAATCGCCAAGAGTCTACATCAGCTAACGGAAAAGGGAAAGCAGTTTAGATGGTCAGGTGAATGCGAGCGCAGCTTTCAAGAGCTCAAGCAACGCTTGTGTAATGCACCAGTGCTGACCTACCCAACTCCAGGAAAACCGTTCATAATTGATGCTGATGCGAGCAATGTCGGGATAGGTGCTGTACTATCGCAGGTGCATAATGGCGAAGAAAAGGTGATTGCCTATTACAGCAAGGTACTCTCGAAGTCGGAAAGAAATTATTGTGTGACCAGAAGAGAACTTCTTGCACTGATTTTGGCAACAAAGCACTTCCATAAGTATCTCTATGGACAGAAGTTTCTTCTCCGAACTGACCATGGAGCACTTAACTGGCTTTTGAATTTCAAGAATCCAGAGGGTCAAGTGGCAAGGTGGATTGAGAGGCTGCAGACGTACGATTACGAAATTCAACATCGGAAGGGGAAGCTTCACTCAAATGCAGATGCACTGTCTCGGAGACCATGTAAACAAGACTGTAAGCATTGTAGACGACAAGAAGAAAAAGAAGTGGTTACTGTCCAACGAACCAGAGCCGATCCCATTTATGGCTGGAGCAACGACGAGTTGAGGAAGGCTCAACAAGAAGACTCAGATATCGAACCCATCCTCGCTTGGAAGGAACACCAGGAAAAACCAGAATGGGCTGATATCTCCGATAGAAGTCCGACTCTGAAGGCCTATTGGGCACAGTGGGACTCGTTTCATGTCCAAGAGGGTGTCCTTCGACGTAAATGGGAATCAGCAGATGGAAAGTCTTATGTAATGCAGCTAGTCTTACCGAGATCGAAGGTTATGGATGTTCTGCGAGAGATGCATGGTGGAGTTTCGGGAGGTCATCTAGGAGTGAACAAGACGCTAGAAAAGGTTCGACAACGATTTTACTGGCTACATGCAAGGGAAGATGTCGAGAAGTGGTGCCGAAAATGTGATACCTGTGCTGCCACCAAAGGCCCGAACAAAAAGAACCACAGCCAAATGCAGCAGTATAATGTCGGAGCACCCTTCGAAAGGATTGCAGTAGACGTGGCGGGTCCATTTCCGGAAACAAATAATGGAAATCGTTATATTCTGGTCGTCATGGATTACTTCAGCAAGTGGCCTGAAGCATACGCCATTCCAAATCAAGAAGCCAAAACAGTCGCAGACCAAATTGTCTTCAACTGGGTGAGCAGATTCGGCGTTCCATTAGAACTGCATTCCGACCAGGGAAGGAATTTTGAATCAAACATATTTCAGGAAGTTTGTGGGCTTCTTGACATCAAGAAGACAAGAACAACACCACTTCACCCACAATCTGATGGCATGGTCGAACGATTCAACCGAACCCTGAAGGAACATCTTTGCAAAGTTGTGGACGACAACCAGCGAGATTGGGATCGACACATTCCACTGTTTTTGATGGCGTATCGAAGTGCAAGACATAGCTCAACTGGCCATACACCGTCTGAGATTTTGATGGGAAGGAACATCAGACTGCCGAGTGAAATAAAATTTGGATGCCCCACATCGGAACCGCAAGCCGAGGATGACTACATTGATGACCTCAGAGAAAGACTCCTTCAGATCCACGACAATACCAGGTTGAAAATAAAGATGTTCAGTGACCGAATGAAGACACGCTACGATATACGAGCGACAACAACAGAGTTCCAAGCAGGGGATCGGGTGTGGCTTTACAATCCCCATCGACAAAAAGGATTGTCACCGAAACTTCAACGGGACTGGGAAGGTCCATATACAGTCATTACAAAAATCAACGATGTCGTGTACCGGATACAAAAGGGAGTCAGAGGAAAACCTAAAGTTGTACATCGCGACCGGCTACATCGCTACAGTGGTGATGAGAACGATGGATTTGTTCGGGACGATCAATCCTAAGGAGGGGGCAATGTAATGTGTATACACTCTTTATCTCTTTCAATAATAAGGGGCAACATCTAGTGGTAGTAATAGGAGAACTCGCTTCTTTAAGCATCGAGAAACCTCTAGTGGCTAATAGGAGAACTCGCTTCTTAAGCATCGAGAAACATCTAGTGGCTTAGAGG
The DNA here is from genome assembly GCA_920104205.1 of Eupeodes latifasciatus. Taxonomy (NCBI): domain Eukaryota; kingdom Metazoa; phylum Arthropoda; class Insecta; order Diptera; family Syrphidae; genus Eupeodes; species Eupeodes latifasciatus. The sequence goes on from OV049926.1 coordinate 11,185,322, forward strand.
GGAACTCATTCAGCGCATACAAGAACCTCGAAAGGGGTGAGCATCTAGTGATAAAGTGGAGAACTTCGTTAAGCATCGAGAACAACCTCGTAGATTCTCGAACCGATTGGAGGTATATAAATAGGCGCTTGGAAGCGAAGCGGTTCATTATGGATTGTGAATTGCTGTAAAGTAAAGACTGTGTTTGAAAAGTAAAGACTGTGTTTGAAACGTAATAATTGAGTGTTCAATAAATAAGTTTATATCGATTTAAATAAAGAAAATTTGTGTTTTATTTACGAAGTGTAAATAAGTTTTAATTATCGGACCAAGCCGAATATTACAGTATAATGGTTTTTTAAGTTTTAATATAAAATCGCTGCGTTTACACTGGAACGCCTTCTGCTTAAACGTAAGTCATTTTTTAAGCAAATTAAAAGTAATAATTCTGGTTGAAACAAATATCACTGACGATGAAAAGCAATTTTATAAGATTGATGGTTTTGAACAAGAAAGTGACAATAGAGACCATAGAAGAGGAGGAGGAATAATGATGTTCATAAGAACTAACCTATGTCACAAAATTATGCAATCCCCAAAAGAATCATACGAAAATATACACATTCAATATTTGGACGGAAACAAAACAACATATGTAATAGGAATATATAGACCACCAGGATTCAGCAAAAAGAGGTTCTGTGAAGAATTCGGAAATCATATTGGATAACAATGTTAGCAGTGTAAAGGACTATATGGAACGCTAGCATCAAAAGGACTCACGAATATTATAACAAAAGACACAAGAGTAGACCCTAGAACTGGCAAAAAGACTAGAATCGACCATGCTTTAGTAAACAGAATTGACAAAGAAATACATTCAGCTGTCATAGAATGTGACACTACTGACCACTATCCAATAATTTATTTCGAAGAAAACCGGAAACCGAAGCATGAACAAAAATCAAACTTAACGTGTGTGAGTAACGCTAGAGTAAACCACCTTATTGGCGAAGAAGATTGGAAGGCTGTTATGGACAAAGAAGATAGTGAGAGTTTATATGAAAAATGACTCTTTAAAATGGAAAACATATATAAAAAATCAACAATCGTGCGAAAACCAACAAATAAAAGACAAAACAGTCCCTTTGATAACGCAGAATCTAATTGCAGAGACCAAGCAAAGAGATGTTCTATATAGAAGATGGAGAAACAACAGTAGAAATCGGACATATGAAAAAGAGTACAAGATGATGCGTAATAAAGTCAACAAAAACATAAATGCACAGAAATCAAACTATTTTATAAGTTCATTCAACTGAAAAATGATTCAAGAAAAACATGGGGACTAATTAATGAAGTACTAGGAAGAAAAAAAACTTGTATCGACGAAACAATTGAAAAAAACTTTAAAACAGAAATTAAATCACTTGTCAAGGATTTTGTAGAGTTTTATGCATCTCAAACAGAAAGCATTATTCACAAATGCACTGAAATAACGTCAACTAATGACAAGGCAGCGATTTCAAATACTATATTTGCGTACGATACAAACGTCACTGAGATAAAAAACATAATAAGAACTATTGGATCAGACAAATCACCTGGATCGGATAATATCAGAGCAATCGATATAAAAACACATGCCGATGTTTTTGCTCCCATTCTCTGCAAATTGATAAATCCGAGTCTCAGTCAAGCAAAAATCCCTTCGAATTTAAAGATAGGAGTTGTAAGACCAATCTACAAGGGTGGAGTTAAAAACCAAATAATCAACTATAGGCCTATTTCAATTCTACCAATGATAGAAAAGTGTATAGAAGGTGTTATAACAGACTACATGGATTCATTGAAAAAGAAGCGTTGATACATAAGAGTCAATACGGATACCAAAAAAACAAAAATGCTGGACAATTACTAGGGGAATTTGCTAATTGTGTGAACGAGAGTTTGGATAGATGTCATCAGGTGTTAGTTATATATATGGACTTTAGCAAAACCTTTGACACGCTAAGTCATTCGCATCTTATAGACGCATTAAGAAGAATAGGAATTCGTGGGATAATGGCTGATTGGCTTACTGACTACCTGAAAAACAGAACTTTTTGTGTGAAAATTAATGACGATATAAGTGACAAAAAGCTAATGAAATATGGAGTTCCCCAGGGTTCGAAACTAGGACCAATATTATTTATTTTATACACCAACGAACTCCTTAGAATATTTAAGCAAAGTACACCCTTCGCCTTTGCGGACGATACTGCTATTGTTGTGAGTCATCGCTCTTTAGACACAGCACTTAGTATAATGCAAGAAGAATTTGATTTAGCAGTGAGGTGGTGTCATGACAATGGATTGGTTATAAACGCCTCCAAAACTAAAATGATGCATATCCGAAGTCCACAATTTAAGCAAACAGACCAAAGGATCTACTTCAAAAATGACGCTTGTCCAAAAACTGAAGACAAATGCATCGAATTAGTTGATCAGTACAAATATCTGGGAGTAATAATTGACAGCCATTTTCTGTGGGAAAAGCATATAAACAAATTAAGAAACGATTTAAAGAGAGCATTATTTGCAATCTCACATTTAAAATACTATGCTCCAGAGGACGTCTTAAGGCAAGTTTATTATGCCCTTATGGAGTCCAAAATAAGGTACGGGATACTTGCTTGGGTGAGTGCAGCAAAAACTCAAATCGAAAAAATTAAGAGACTACAAAACGCAGCTGTTAAAGTAATTAACTGCAATAACAGTCAAAGGATGGACACAAATTTTAAACCAATGCACGTTGAACATATTTTTAAAATGACGACCATTATTGAATATTTTGAGGACAACCGATTCACGAAACCAATTCAACACCAAATCAACACCAGAAGAAGGGCCCAAGGAATGCTACATACACCACGAAACTCAAACAATTATGGTAGACGCAAACTTGAATATTCTGTTCCAAGTACAACAAACGAACTCCCTAGAAAAATAATCAATATTCATAACTTTAAAAAAAGAAAAAAAGAACTAAAGAAGTATTTTCTCAATAGTATTAATTAAAATTGCAAATTCTTTATTAGACCTGAATAGATTTAAAAAAAAAAAAAAAAATGTATCCATGTATTATTAACTTCCCATAGGAAGTTATTGTAATGGGTCCGATTTGACAAATTGAAAATTTTGATATTTCTCGACGTTTCAAGGTCCCTAGAGTCGAAATAAAAGATTTTTAGAAAGATGTCTGTGCGTGCGTGTGTACGTACGTCCGTACGTCCGTACGTCCGTACGTTCGCGACGTTTTTTTCGTCGTCCATAGCTCAAGAACCAGAAGAGATATCGACTTCAAATAAATTTTGTTATACAGATAATAAGGCAGAATGATGCAGAAAGGGCTCTCAAGAAAATTGCGTGGGTGGTTTTTTTTACCATAGCAGTTTAAAAAAAAGGTGAAAATTTTGGTTAACCCTAAATATCTCATGAACCAATGACGCTAGAGACTTGAATTAAATTTTGTATTATATATTGTAACGTGATACAAAACAATTATATTTTTGGAAAAAAAATCAATTAACGGTTTTTTTTATAAATCAAAAAAACTGAAAAAAAAAATTTGTCACTTCGAAAATTTTACGACTAAAATATGATTTCATCTCCAAAACAATTTTGTGCAACGAAGAATAATGTTTTTGACATCTGATAAAATTTTGAGAAAAATCGAATTGACAGTTTTTTTACAAAAAATAATAACCTAAAAAAAAATAAAAAAAAGTTGGTAAAAATTGAGTTTTGACTCAAATATCTTTTCAAAACTTTGAGATATTGGCTTTAAACTACTTTTATCTTTCAACAAATATTGGTTTCAACATTCAGTAATATTTTGAAAAAAATAGAATTGACAGTTTTTTTACAAAAAATTAAAAACCGAAAAAAAAATTTAACAAAAGTTGGTAAAAATTGATTTTCGACTTAAATATCTTTTCAAAAATTTGAGATTATGGCTTCTAACTAATTTTAACTTATAAGAAATATTGTTTTCAACATTAGGACAAATTTTGAGAAAAATCGAATTGACAGTTTTTTTACAAAAAGTAAAAACCTAAACAAAAAAATTAATAAAAGTTGGTAAAAATTGATTTTCGGCTCAAATAGCTTTTCAAAATTTAAAAATATTGGCTTCAAACTTATTTTATTTCACAGAAAATATTGTTTTTTATATTCAATAATTTTTTTATAAAAATCCAAAAGTCCGTTTTTTCATAAAAAAAATAAAATCTACAAAAAATAGAACGCAAATTTGGTAAGAATTGATACATTTAGACAAACTTTTAAGCAAGACAAATCGATAGACGGGATGGGAAGTTATCAGTGTGGGTCGCATCCCAGCCTCTTTTTAAAATTAATTATTAACTTTGCTTACCAAATTAAAACATTATAAAGATAAATAACCTTCTGCAGACAAGCTTCGGCTTCGCAGATACTATTTTAAAATAAAATAAATAAATAAATAAATATTCCAAATTTCAAGAAAATTGGTTGAAAATTGTCCAAGTTATTTGTCCTCCAAACTCAAAAAATTGCATTAATTAGATAAACATATTTGAGGTTTTTAAAAATAGAAATAGAAATGAGTAACTTGGCAATGTGTTTAGTACACAAATTCGAAAACCGAGCACTAAAACGCCTATTTTTCAAGCCATAATCTTTCGGCGCACCGTGTTTGAGATCCTAGGAAACATTTTAGAATAAAAAAAAACGGTTTTTAGAAAATTCTAGGGTTGCCCAACCCCTTAAAATTTCATTCAAATTCAACCACTGTTCTTTAAATAATCTTTCATTTCTCCTTTCCAAATGGCCATTCTAACAGAATTAAAGGAGTGCCTTATTGTTACTATCCCAATTTCCTAATTGCACCACATGGCGTATGAGTAATCTTTTATTTATTTATTTTTTACACAAAAAGAAAAATAACTTTCATAATGCATTAATTCATCCGAAGCTCGTATAACTCAATCTCAGCGATCATCTTCGAATTGAATTTTCCTGCTTTCTCACATGGGATACCAATTTTTGAAAAAAAAAGCTGAAAAAACTCACTTATCCAACATTCAATTTTCGTTTTTCCCTAAGATAAACAAAAAATGGAACAAAATGTAATTTTTAAAGTTTTTCCCACAAAATAGTTTGGCAGTGAAAGTTGAAAACATTTCAGTTTCAGGAAATTGAAAAGTGGTTAAAGTAGCCAATCTAACCAAAACATTTTTAGCTTTTCAGGGGGTTAAAAAAATCTAAATAACTGTGGTCCTTTCTAACTTCTGATATAATCAAAATTTTGAAAAAAGTGTTAAGAAAATTTAAACTAAAAACTTAATTTCCTATCACTTTTTCTTACAACATTTGTCCATAAAACTTATGTGAACCGAGATATTCACAAAATAACAAAATCCAAAATGGCTGCCGTTATGAAAATGTCAAAACATTATCTCCTGAACTATGACACGTTGTAAAATTATTTTTTTTTTGAGTTTTTTGTTATTGTTCGTTTCTTACATTTTTATACGTGTCGTGTATAGTACTCCATAACGTGCCAACTATAGCCTGTCATACCGAGTGTGCCTGCCGCAGACTCATCCAGCAAGCCAGCCAGCCAGCCATCCAGTTCCAGCTCCAGCTCCAGCCAGCCAACCAACCATCTAACCATCCAAGCAAAGGCAATAGCAATTCATATGAGATTTCAATCTGCAGGAACACCATAGTGGCATAGCATTGCACTGCACATAGACTACCAACCACCAAGTATATCAACTATAAATTGTCGCACAGGCATTATCCTGGGATTCATTCAGGAACAAGTAAAATAGACCCAGAAGAAGAAGAAGAAGAGAAGTAGGTATGTTGTATAGAGTAAAAAGGAGCACAGAGCACAGTCAAAAGAAGAATGTGAACGAAGAAACAAGAGATTAATTTGTTCATTCGCATTGTCTTTTATTTCAAATGTCTGTGTCGTGGCTCCTCACAGGAGGGGAGCACTAAGGAGCATCCAGAAGAGCAGAGGAGGCAGAACAAGGACACGTTTTTATTCTATACATCTTCCTTTGCTTTTTCCTTGCAGGATATTCCCACTCGGTTCCTATTGAATTGCACTTCCACTTCTACTTCCACTATACCTATCACTACTCTATCACACATCCCTATATGAACGTCGTCCTGAATGTATGTTGCCATCTGTTTCGTTTGTTCCTTAAAGCCAAAACAACCAACAGCGCCACAAAGAAGAAAAAAAAAAACAAAACCCTCAAGACCATTTTTCTAACAAAAATACAAAAATCCTTTTGGCAATCAAAGACGAACTTACTTGAGAAGTCTCTAAGCATTGTGCAGTGTCTACCTTCTATTCAGCTAAAGGAAGGCTCGAGGTAATTGGAGAGACGTCGTCGATGTCGACGTCGACGATGACTATGACTATGACTATGACGATGACGACAACAACGATGACTCCATGAAAGGATAATAAGAACAAAAATTAAAACAACAAAAACAAAACAAAACAGCATAAACAATAACAAAACATAAACAACCCGGTGCGGCACGGTGCATCCCTAAAGCCCTGCGTTTTGGTGTTTTCCTGTTCATCTGGCTTCTGGCCTATACAATATGTCATTGTAGCGCAGTAAGTAAAGGGTGTTTTTTTTTGTTTGGTTTGAAGGTATAGAACATGAAGTTGGCAGCACTTTTTTAAGTGGCGGCTATTTTGACAGCTGTCATATGATTTATTTTTATTTTGGTTTGACATTTCGAAATAAATAAACTGACATATGGAAAACGCGGTTTTGAAAATCATAGTTCTGTTCAAAATACGTTACACGTAATAAACCATCATCATCATCAACTCGACAACCAGGATCCGGCCCTATTCTCAATTAGCAAGTCTCTCCATTTATCCCGATCGCGAGCTGACGCTATCTAGTTGCGCAGTTCAACGCTTCGTTCCCCAGCGTTTCCAGCATGTTCTCATTCCCAAAGGGATTTCCAGGTTGGTTTCTCTTCACTCATGCGAGCTAGGTGTCCATCAGCCCATCGGAATCTACCGAGCTTAATTTTTGTTACAATATCTGCTTCTAGGTAAATTGCATACAGTTCATGATTGTAGAGTCTCTAACAACGTCCTTCTCATCATAAGAGGCCAACAATGCTCCGTAAGACTTTCCTCTCGAACATGCCTAAGAGATTGGAGTCGGAGTGCCATTTGATAGAAACACCCAGGTCTCGGATCCATATTAGAGAACTGGCAGAACAATGGGACTTACAGCAGCAGCTTACAATTTTCTGTATTTAAAAAACTTTCAAAGACTATGGTAAGCTCGGTTGGCTTCAAGCAGCCCACTACTGTGAATTCATAATCCGCTACCTTGATTCGTTTACAAGCTGTTTTTCTCGCCTTCGACGCCACCATGTGACGATGATTTTGTGACTCCTCCTTCTCGATCTGAATGAAGGAATCGTGTAGACAGATTGGTCGGTTCTTCGGATGATTTCAAAGTCGTCTGCGTAATCCAATACCTGGCTCTGCCTGATAACGATGGTCCTTCTTGTTGATGTGTCAGAGTCACGTATTACTTTCTTCCAACCAACCCCTTGTCGGATTGTCCATTGTAGATGTTGATTGGTCTGGATAGCAATCCAGCTGTTCTAACATGGCTTGGTCATGATCAAACTCTATAGTCCAGCAAATTTACATGGGAAGCCGAAATGGGTAAGGCTCTACACTGGCTTTGCTATCGTAGGCGATCTTAAAGTCTATAAACAGGTGATAAGTTGGAATAATAAATTCGAGAAATTTTCTCATTGCCTGCTTTAGGGTTAAAATCTGATCAGTTGTTGATTTGTCTGGGATGAAGTCACTCTGATATTGCCCGATGATAGTTTTGAGGGTGTGGAGCTATACGTTCTTGTGGGACAGATGGTAGTCAACAACGTGATAACTCTATAGTTTCTCCAAGTTGTTACATCTTCTTACTTGTGTATGGGGCAAATTATATTTTTCGCCAGTCTTCTGGCATTTCTCCATGCTCCCATACGTGTACTTTAATTTCATGATTTGCTCGATGTAAAGCTGGCCCACCGTGTTGAAGCAGCTCGTCTGATATGTCATCGTCTCCCAGGACTTTTGTTTGGGGCAAATTATATTTTCTCGCCAGTCTCCTGGCATTTCATGAAATCATAAAGCTGGCCCAGCGTATTGAAGCAGCTCGTCTGATAAGTCATCGTCTCCCAGGGCTTTTGTTTGAGCTATTTCAAAGCCTTCTCGATGCCTTGTACGCTCGGTGGTCGTAGAATATATGTTTCACTTCTTGAAGTGATGGAGCCTCCATACTTCTTAAGTGAGCTTACCGTTTAGCTATTTATTCACTTCCCATTGCTGCAATATTCCAGCAATATCGGTGATCAGATTTCCCTCTCCACTAGTAAAATAAATAAATTAGGAAACGCAACAGTCCGTTGAGAACTAGGGCCTGGTGATTTACGACTCTCAACCATTCCTGTGTGCAAGTACTGTTGTCAGGGATGGAGGGGACCTACAGTTTTAAGCCGAATCCGAACGGCTAATTTGAGAAAGCACTTTTCATGACAAGAATTACTCTTGGAGAATTTATCAATTCCCCGCAACAGGCAGTACCCGTGAAAAAAACTTTAGATGGCACAGGCAGGGATCGAACCCAAGACCTCTAGCATGACAGTCCAACGCACTAACCATCATGCCACGGGCACTACAATATGTACTGCGTCATATTTCGAACGAATTGCTGAAACTTTCGCGCCTAATGCGAACCTCGCTCTAGGCTTTTTTCGAGTTGAAAGATCAAATTCTTCTCCCAGGCTGTATGTGATGCCTCTTTTCTGTTCTCCTAAGCTCCTTGCATTCATCCTAGCGTGCACGCGTTTTATGAGATTGTTGCACTGTTTGAAATTATCTTTCGAATGAAGTAAAAAAAACGTATCTTATCTCTTTAAAAAAAAACACCCTTTAGGTATCCTAATTGAACCGAAGGAGGAAGGCGCCAGAAAAAGGATCTAACTTTAGCCTTTACTCCTCTCATTCATATTTTTCAGGAAGCGAGGCGCAACAAAGGTTTTGTGTTCTTTATCTCCTTTTAGTTGTTGTTTTTTTAAAATTGCAGTTGTTGTTGTTGTGTTCGGTGGGCGCGAGTCCTGTTCACAATTCTATAGCACATAGTTAAACATCAACAACGGTGCAATGCACTTTTAAATAGTTTTTGTTATTTGTTGCCGGCACAGTCAGTTCAGTCCTATATAAGTTTGCGAAGAGTCTGGGTTCTAGGGGTTTTGCAGGGTTTTGGAGTGTGGGCTGGGCAGCAGCACGGAAGAGGCTGAAAGCTGGAACAACCCTCGCTATATTATTGTATATTAAAGTTCTTTCTCTAGAACTCAGAAAGGAGAGTCGGCGGCAAGGGGGTTATGTATCTATTCTACTATGCACGGAATTGCTTCCTAGATAATTTAAAGTGTGCGGAATGGCTAGCTAGCGGGCATGGCGTTGTTCGTTGCTCGTTGGCTGATGATGATGGTTGTTCCTCAAAATGTTGTACACGTTTCAAAAATTTATATATACGGGGATAGTTGTTGTGGAATGGTTTATGGGGGTGGAAGTGGGCGAAAGGGAGTTTTTTTAAAGCTATTGTTGCTTTTTATTTGCGTTTTGTTAGCTTGAGGAGTTGCTGTACATTTTTAATGTAGTTGAGCCAAAACAACAACAACAAAAACTACAACAGCATCAAACTCCTTAACATTTCCCTAGCCTAGGGGTCGGTAGTCCGACATAGTTGGTTGGTCGGTCGGTAAGTTAGTTTGGTTGGTTGGTTAGACGGACGAACGGGACGCTCTCAGAAGGCAGCAGTAAAAATAATAAATTTTATTTTGTTTATAAGAGCGGGGAAAATGGTGATGGACGTTACGTTACGAGGTTGCAAGGCAAAAGTGAAGGCGAAGGCGAAACCCAACCAACAACCGGACACCGAGAGTAAGGGTGAGAAAAGTTATATCTTGTTTGATATTTTTATGTGTAACTTTTGTGCCTCGGGAACTTCCTGCTGTGATGGTTGGTAATGCGTTTTTGGTAGAGGTATGTAAGTTTAGATTTATAGGCATTAGTTTTTTTAAAAGTTGGATATACATATAAGTTGTGTAGATAAGTAGGTATATACTTGTTTTTCTGAATATTTAACCTGATAGTGTTCAAGAAGGCGGAAACACATGACGGAAACATATGTTTAATGTCTTAGATTTACTAATAATATGCATGATTTACGCAGTCTACAAAAGAAATTGGGACCTCTTAAGCGGTGATTTAGGAAACCAAAAGCATAAGACGACCTTTTATGAAAACATGTGCCAATATTCAAAGCGCAATAAGAAATATGTCGAACAAATTGATTGCAAATTATGACGTCGGGACGCAAGAGAGAGAGAAGATAACCTATAAAATACAAATTTAAGGATAGGTATTATTACTTGCAGAACTAAGGGCTAAAATCGGTATTATTTGTTAAATTTGTAAGGCCCAACTATTAACATTAGAATTTCGAAAACATGAACGGTAGCTAGAGCTAGAAAATTCTATCTTAAGAGTAAATGTTTTATCTATAGAACAGTCGCCTATAATTTGTAAGTAAGTTATTGAAATACCTCTGAGAATTGTACACGAGTTTCGGACAAATAAAGGCTTTATAAATTATAACCAGATCAAAAGGGGTAAGAAAACTTCTTACATCGGCAATCAGTGGAAATCTCAAAACTTATCATCGGTTTTGGTGATTTCAAATATGTATTATGTACTTACACAACAAGAGACGGTCTGTTTTGCACATACCCAAGGACTAGAAATAAAAGCTTTTCAGTCTTCTCGATGCATGGTGGTGGCAATGCTGTCAAGATCAGAATTTAATAAGCTTATGATACGCTGCCCTTGTTAGTCGTCCACCTCCAAAGAACACAATGTAAATGCAAAACGAATATAAAAAGCTGAGGGTACATTTTCAGTGGAATAATTTATCGGATAAGAATTTTCAAGCAACATATCATTTATGAAAATAAGCAAAAGTGTCGGAGACAAAATGGATCCCTGGGGCACACCAGCGTTTGTTCTATGGATAACGCATTTGAACTCGTCTAATAAAAATTGTATTGAATAAAAGGTAATTTTCAATCCAACGAAGAAGAAATTGGTCTTTATGATCCTTTCAACTTAAATTTTATATTATGCATTTGCATACGTTTTACATTTGAACTTATCCATTGCTGTGACTCCCAATTGTATGAAGGGTCAAAAGTCTATATACCAAAAGTGCACAATGGACCCAAATGAACCAAAATTTCATTATGCATTTTTGGTCAATGAACCCTTGACCTTGCGCTAAAAAAAAAGGCTTAGTCATAATGTGATTGCTTTAGAAAATTAGTAAGTTTAAAAATTGCTGTAAACTTGAATTAAAGGGCGCATTGTCTCACATAAATAAAAAGACTACAATTCCCTTAATTTTTTTCTTTTTCACGGCACTTTTCGAATAATTAAAGAACACAAAAGTTTTCAAAAGAAGCTCCAAAAAAAAAAGGCATTTCTTAATTTATTAAAGACGCAATACTTTTTTCCTTAAAGACCAAAAGCTTCTACAAAATAGCGGAACGCAACGTTGCAAAACATTTGACAGTACCATCAGTATTTCGGTGCAATTTGCTACATAAGACTACAATTAAATTAATCAGCACCCCTATACATAGAAGAAATGATGTTCAATGCTCCGTTGGCAGTATACATTTTTATTTCACGAATCTCCAATCTTGCCCTTTTCTTTTCACGTATAACCTGAAGAAGATAGTGGATATAGAAAATGCTGAAGCAAGAGAAGTATAAATTAAACCTGCGAAAAGAAATGAAAAAAGACTACGAGTACAAAAAAGTACGAAAATTCTTAAGTCCTCAACTTAAACTTTACTTAGGAAACGACATCCTTATTTTTTTTTAAAATATTTTTGCCAACATTGTTGGAAATTACCCCAAAGGCAGTGCTCCAGCAACTCTACAGATTCCTTGAAAAAGAAAAATGTTTTCTTAAACTTCACTCTCCTTGCTTCAACACTCCCCCTCCCCTCCCCTCTCTCTCTCTTCAGAAATTTGACACAGCCAGAAAAGGAGAGAAAAAGATCGAGAGGTGAGACAAAAAAAGGAAAAACGGTCAAAACGAAAATTAATCCTTCCAAAATATGGACAGGCCCCCATCTCCTGCACGACCGACACCGGCAATCAGTCGGTATACACGACGAATCCAACAACAACACACAAAAATTGATAATAAAGGACCAGGCCAGGCCAACTGAAGCTGTGAATCGAATTAAATTCATTGGATAGAAAATTTCAAAAGATAAATGCAATTAGGAAGCATCTCCTATGTCATACTGCTCATTAAACTGTTCGTCCTTTCCTCAAAAAGGAAGAAAGAAGGAACAAAGTGTGTGGGGGAGAGCTTGTGTGTTTGTTTTCTCTCTGGCTGGCTACATTGGGGTCTTGAGTATAACCACTTTAAGCCATACCAAAAGAAAGTGTACACTGGGAAAACAAATTAGGGGATAATTTAAACAAGGATAACAGAGCGGGAGGACATTCTTATGCACACTGCACTGCATAACCACCACCACCACCACCTCAACCTGAAATGACGAATAGATTAATTTTGAGTGGATACTTTGCATATACATATACATACCCCCCACCTATAGAAAATTTTCTTGTCATTTTCCTTCTACTTCTTCTGCTTTTCTTTTGGTCCTTTTCTGTAGTCCTGATATCCTGATGCTGATGGTGGATGCTGATGTTGAATTCCTCTCTTGCAATTGGAATTGCAAATGAAAATTCAATGTCTCTTCATGATGCATTTTGGCTGCAAGCCAATTTTTGGTTTACAACTTGCATATAAAAGGGGGACATTCATTTCGTACCTACATACGTGTATATACCATAAACCTATCCTTCTCACAGTGTATCCTGTATATGATGTCCTTTTGAAGAAGAGAGGATAGCGTTTTATGTGGCACAAAACCAAGGAATTCACTGCGCTGCAACGATGGATGTCGGAAAGTAGAGGTGGGTAATTAAACTGACATGGGACACGAACGAAAGTGGAATTAATTTGCATGAGTTTCAACATCAATGGAAGCGAGAGAATTCTGAATCCTTAAAGTTGGTAATTTTTTGTTCTTATGCAAATATTTACCTTAAATGAAAATTACTCCTCAAAAGGATGTCCCAAAGACGGCCGTCGGGAATGGGATGAGAGTGGGAGTGGGAGTGGGCGTCCAGAAGGAAAATAAAATCAAATATAAACAAATGAAATGAAATTGAAGATATCAAGTCCTTTTTTTTCGTATTTTGTCTGGGGGAAGGGGGTTGGAGGTATGTTATGCTCTTTTAGTATTAAGGCTTTTAATTTTTGTTTTCAAACCCTTTGAAAAACGACAATTTGTTTACAGAATATCAATGAGCTCTGTTTCTTTCTGCTTCTGCTGCTGCGGGCTTAAAAGGTTGAGTTTGAGGTTAAAATGAAGGCGGATAACCCAGACCCAGACCTAGTATAGGTATACCTAATGTTGAGCTTGGGATGTGTTGGATTGTTTACTGCCACGTTCTAAATTGCTTTCATTTGCATTCTGAACAAATACCATGCGGTCATACACAAGAAGTCCACAACACGATAATCCTTTTACGCGCTTTTGTTGTCCAAATGCAAACAAAATGCGGGTTAAGGAGCATCAGGGAAGCAGCAAAGCAAGGCTAGGGTGAACATCGCACTGCGATGGTACATATTTCCGGAGTTAAAAATGGATTGTATGTTGTTCTTGCACTTTTTGCTTAGAGGTTTTCTAATGGATTTTCCACGCGGCACGTTCACTTCTGGAAGCAAGAAGAGAGGATAAAATGTGAATTTAAAAAGCATTTAGCGGTATCTTTTTTGCGGCTGGTTTTTAGTTGATGTTTGTTTAAATTCCACAAAATTCAAATTGAAAAACCGCCCTCTTGGTATGAAACTGTGTACCTGTTTAAGGCTGTCAAATTAAAATTCACTATTAGATTGGGAGTTATGGTGCTATTTTAACTTTCTTATCTTGTATAGCACAAGAAATGTATTTTCTAAAAACTATGACAGGTTAAGGTCCTTTTGAAAGGCTTTACACACGTTATTTGGATTCCACCCAATTTTTAATATTTCTTTTTTGATTTTTCACGTGACGCTTTCGAAGACTTACAAGTCGCTATAACATTCTTGGTATTCGAAAGAGTGAGGGAGATAGGAAGGAAAAGAATGTCAGAAATGGAGCGGCCCTACTATTTTATGCCAAATAGTCTTGGAGGAATGGAAAACAACGCCAATGTAAAAACCTTTAAAGTTGTGACGATTTTTTATCTTTAATTAAAATTGAAAATAATAAAAGCAACAAAAAACCTATTTTACTTTTGGAAAGGAGTGCCGTAAAATTAGCAACCGCAAAAATTTAGAATTAAGGAAGAATATTATTATCGCGGAATAACAATTCGCCAACTCAACAAAACAATTAAAATCCAACTGAAACTTAAATAGTAACAATAATTTTTCGAAAACAACTTTGTTTTTTTCTTTTGATGACCTTACTCTTCTTGGTTTCTCTGGTGGTGAACATCCCTCATTCAAGAGGCCATCACAAACATGCCATCCTACTCTGACGCTTTGTTAAAAGCTCGTATTCTATTTCGGTCTAACTGCAACACCTGGATTTTTCGCTGGGGTACATGTCATTTTCAAAACCAGCCAAACATTTATAGCAAAAACACTCTATATGAAGATATAAATCCTTCGTACGTATCACCCTTCAAAACCCATTTCTTTACATTGTTGTATTTGTAATGTGGAAGAATTCAACGAGTAAAATTGACCTGTTTTCACGCATCCATAGACACATTTACTGAGTTTTTAGGGGAAATTTCATAAATTAGAGGAGAAATTACACGCACACTAAGAAATACTTGGTGATTTGAACACCAACCTTGGCTTAATGAACGAGTTCAGCTCTTGCCCGTCGAATCCAATTGGTCTAAAAAGTAAACGAAAAATTACTGAGAAATCGTGAATACAATCCCCATCCCAATCAGGCCCAGTTTAATAACTTGAGCAAAGCGTTCTTGTAAATGGGAACCTTGTCATTTTTCAACCAAGATTGTGAGACAGGATCCGATGGTTAAAAACCCTAAGCCCTGTGACTTTTGTGCAGACAATTTTAGTAGAAAGGAAAACACATCGCAACGTGACTTTTCTTTGTATTCCGACACTTTATGCTGAGGATTAAGGCTCGTTTCACACTACACGGTTTTGACCGTACGGCAAAAAACCGGACGGCATAAACCGGATCAATGGCTAATTACAAATTATACGGTTTTAACCGCACGGTAAAACACGATATATGCAGGGTTCCTATGCTTAGTATACTTTTTCACAGACTTAGTTTTATAAGAACGCTCAAGTCGCGCATTGTTATAATGAACGACAAATAGTTAATCACAAGTGATCGTGTCTTGAAGTGGCTGATCGAACTCTGCCGCACAAATAAAATCGTATGATGTGAAAACATGCATTTCGTCACGTACGCCACTAAGCTTATCGGCGCGGCTCCGGCATTTTGCCGTGACCGTATAATATGAAAGCGTATATGCACTTCTTCGCGCCTCTAACAAAATGTCGCCGTCCGGTTTTTTGCCGTACGGTCAAAACCGTGTAGTGTGAAACGAGCCTTGCCCACTAACTTTAGGGTGGCGTGCAAATTGAGGTTGTCACACTATTCGTTGGACATAGGATTAGTAAGTTTGTGACTGCCAGTCAAAACTTTTAAAATTCAAAAGTCAGAAGTGGACCTTCCGTCACACAACTCTGCATTACCACTCGAAGCCCTTTTTTGGTTGCTTTTCCAAAATACAATATGAACACTGACTGATGGAAAGCAGGATTCAACTGAACTCTTACAATATTTTGGAGCCGCAACGATGAAAGGAAGGTTAAAAGGGAAAATGGATGTGAGATAGCCAAATGAAACTTGTTTTAATACATTTTACCGTATTTAATTTGAAAAATTATAATTTTTAAGTGGTATTTTAAAAAGTTCAAAATCTTGCATAAATATTTTTAAACTTTTGGATTAAAAATATGATAAAAAAAAAAAAAACAAATAGATCAAAATTAAAAAAAAAAACGCACAAGAAACAGGTTATAATTATTTTACCTTTCAAAATCATTGATCTTAAAATTTTTTCAATTTCGAGACACACAAACTTGCAATTTTGCAACGTTAGTTTGAAGTCATAAAAACGTCTGATTTATAAATTCGTTAATGTAATTTTTTAGGCTTCTATTTTTCGCAGAAAAGATGTGTTATTAATTTTTGTAGGAAATATATTTTATAACATTTTTTGACAACTCACTTTTTCTTGTAAGGTTTCTGTATAATCATGGTTCACGTTGATCTGAGTTAAAAATGGTCAAAATAGTATTAGTACAGCAAAAAATTTCTTCTCAGTTTTGGTGTGTTTAGCTTTTCTGTATGACTTATCGAACTTGAGATATAATATGACGAAGTTTGGCAACGGCCTAGTCACTGATAAAGCATCGGTTCCCATCGATCATCGAAATCAAGCATCAGTGAGCGTGATTAGTACTCAGATTGAGGACCGTCTCGAAACCTACCGCGTGCTGTTGTCATGTGTTCTTTCTTTCTGTTGTTCTTTCTCTTCTGTCCTTCTGTCTTGTATTAATGTCTTGTGTTGTTTATCACCTTATATAGTCTAGTCGCTCAAGGTGCTGTGTTCTCTACTCTGTACATTTATGTGCTGAGTAGTGTGTAATGTAATGTAATGTAATGTAATGTAATGTAATGTAATATGACGAAATTAAGGGCCAACTATAATAGGCATAAGCAAACATAAGCTTATGTCAAAAACCCAACGAAAATTCACTTAAGCTTGTGAAATTACTGCGGGTAGCCATAATGCAATTTTGCAACATATACACAGAATGAGATATTCATGCAAAAACACTCTATAAGAAGATATAAATCCTTCGTACGTATCACCCTCCAAAACCCATTTGTTTACATTGTTGTATTTGTAATGTGAAAGAATTCAACAAGAAAAATTGACGTGTTTTCACGCATACATAGAAATAACTAATGAGTTTTTTGAGGAAATTTCATAAATTAGAAGAGAAATGACACGCACACTATGAATAAGTTTATGAGGCTGATTTCCGGTTATGATAAACATTCTGAGAGAAATTATCTGCAGTGGAGTTGGTCTGTGTGTATTTGATCAAAACTGTCAGATTTACTTATGCGGCGAACGACTGGGATCGCTCTTGCTTAAGTTTGCTTAAGTTAACGAAACTGAGAAAAATTGAACGAAACGGAGCTAGACTCCATTATGTTCACTCGTATTAGATTCTTTGTATTCGTACGTTTACTTATGCGCGCATATGCTAGCTTATGCCTATTATAGTTGGCCCTTTGGCCTTTACTAGCAAGTCATTTTAAAATAGATAGGCAATTATCAAAAATTGGTTATTGATCCAATATTCTCCTAACTCCTGATATTTTGTAGCTGTCATTTTTTGACATATGATACGAACGCCATCACTAAAAAAGAATAATACACGTTTTAACAGTGAATTAAAACTGTTGAAATATCACTGGTTGACAAGGTTTGAACAAAAATCTAAAAGAAACGCTAAACCATTTTTGCTAAAACTGTTTTCAACAGAAGTAAGTTTCATATCAAGTTTTTGAAATGTATTAAAAAATATAAAAATAATTTAAAAAAAAAGGTTCTTTTAAAACT
Organism: Eupeodes latifasciatus; assembly: GCA_920104205.1. Taxonomy (NCBI): domain Eukaryota; kingdom Metazoa; phylum Arthropoda; class Insecta; order Diptera; family Syrphidae; genus Eupeodes; species Eupeodes latifasciatus. Next base: position 11,203,221 of record OV049926.1, read on the forward strand.
TGAGCAAATAGTTAAAATTAAAGCTTGGATTCGAAATCGGCACTAACAATTAACTCCGAAACGTATTTTTCTAAACTATGAAAGTATCAAATTCAAGGTGTGCTTAAAACTTCATATAAATTAGCCTTAAAAGTTCAGTTCAATCAGGTGAAGGTTTTGCAAGGAAAGTTCCCTGTCTCTGTTTTTCCTTCAAGAGGTTATCACTATTTTTAACTGAAATCTTCTTATTTAACTTCTTTGTACTTTTTTTTTTGAACCCACGTTAAATGGAAGTCTTGAAATTATTGATGATATACAGAAGCAAATGTGCGAATTGGTCATGGAAAAATTGATGAAAAGGAAATGGTGGTACAACCTCTCCTCCTTACAATTAAATAAACAAATATTGAATTTTCTCAAAATTGCGTTTTTATAAATATTAAAATATATATCTTATTAGTCTCATGCTCAAAAGCAAGACAATAACTTCTAGCATGAGAAGTTTTACTACCACCAGATCGGTGAATCGAGGTACCCCCCAAGGTGGGGTCCTTTCGCCTCTCTTATGGAACATGGTAGTAAACGACCTTCTAACATCATTCATTGGAAGCAGAGGGTTTCAGGGTGATTGCCTATGCTGACGACGTTGCAATATCTGTATCTGGAAAACACTCCCAAGTTCTCTCGGAACTCCTACAAAATGCCTTGAATAGGCTAACAAAATGGGCTAAGCAATGTGGCCTGGACGTCAATCCACATAAAACAGAACTAGTACTCTTTTCAAGAAGGTACAAAATTCCTCAGCTCAGCCCACCCAAGATTAAAGGAATACCATTAAGGTTTTCCGACCAAGCTAAATATTTAGGCCTCATTTTAGACAAAAAACTAAATTGGAAGGCAAATATTGATGAAAGAGTAAAAAAGGCTACTGTAGCGCTTTTTACTTGTAAAAAGGCCATAGGATCAAAATGGGGCTTCTCCCCAAAAATAACCCACTGGCTATACACTTCGGTAATTAGACCGATGCTCATTTACGGAGTTGTCGTATGGTGGACCGCACTGGACAAGATGGTAAATCTAAATAAGTTCATCAAAGTCCAGCGGTCAGCAGGTATGTGCATCACAGGAGCACTTCGCTCAACACCAACCGCAGCCCTGGAAATGCTTTTAAGCCTAACACCTCTTGACATCTTCTCCAAAATGGTGGCAGCCAACTCATGTGTGAGGCTTAGAGCCACCTCTCAATGGAACAGTAACAATACTGGACCTACTAACATTCTAGACAATTTCAGATCTATCCCAGATCGCTTAGACTATACCACCCCTAAAATGGTATTCGGTAAAAGCTTTCATGTGTCCATCCCTTCAAGATCCTCCTGGGAAGGAAGAAGAGAGACAATGCGATACACTTCTATACAGACGGTTCAAAGACCGATTACGGAGTTGGAAGTGGTATCTATTCGGAACAACTGAATCTCAGTCTATCACAGACTTCCCAATCAATGTAGTGTATTCCAGGCAGAAGTAATGGCGATTAAAGAGGCACTATCCTGGCTCAAAGAAAACGTTATATCTTGCAAGGATATACGAATCTTCTCAGACAGCCAAGCCGCTCTTAAATCTCTCGCGTCTGTCTCCACAAACTCTCAAATAGTCCACGATTGTCGATCATCTCTGAATGAGATGACAGAACAGTTTAATATTCACCTCATTTGGGTGCCGGGCCACAGAGACATTCCGGGAAACTGTAAAGCCGATGAGCTCGCCAAAAACGGAACACTTCTGCCTAGTGTTAGACAAAATCATAACATAGGAACACCACTTGCTACATGCAAATATCTTCTCAAACAATATACTCTAGAAGCAACAAATGCTAGATGGTCACAGAGTACCACCTGCCTAGCAACCAAGCAAATATGGCCAAGCATAGACTTAAATCGGTCAAAAGGCTTGATATCCTTGAGCAGACAAAACAGAAGCTCTACAATTGGAGTAATAACAGGACACTGCCTCATAGGAAGACATGCTCTGAGGCTAGGGGTCCACACAAATGACTTCTGTAGAAGCTGCATGGACGAGGAGGAAGAGGAAACAGTCCAATACCTTCTATGTACATGTCCAGCACTCTCCATTAGAAGGAATAACTTTCTTGGTAATCCCTTCTTCGACAATACCAGTGAACTGGCAACGATTGACACAAAGTGTCTCTCTAACTTTATTAAAAGCACAAAATGGTTTGTTTAATATTCATTACTCTCCCATGAGTAACCTCATTAGTGGTATCACAATGGACCCTTGAGGTCTAAGTGAGTCAATGACATCTGGACAGCCACTCCAACCTAACCTAATCTAAATATTAAAATGAAACCCGGTATTAGAAGACTTTATATGTTTAGATGCTATTTTAACAAAAACCCCTAAGCACGATTTGTGCCGAAAACTCAAGTTTTCAGATTTTACTTTTGATTGATAAAAACGACTACAAAATTGTGCTCTTTTTAATGTGAAAAGATTAAGAAAATTCCTTTTTCCTTTTTAACTTTCAAGTGACAATGATGCTGAATCCATATTAACTCAGTTTTTAACTATGAATTTACCTATTTAAAAGATGAATACAGTTTATTCTACTTGAGCCCAACTTCAACCGTATTGTGAAGAACAGAGATTAGTTCTTTAGCCATACTACGCGAATGTGTGATATCCCTTACCTCAAAATTTTAAATAAATTCAAATTCAGAACTGCCAATCAATATAGTTTCTTAGTTCGCCCGTTCACTTTAGTTTCTAAATTTAAAAATCCACGTTTCAATTAAAAAATTTCCTTTAATATGTTAAAAAAGTACAAAGAATTCAACATAGCAACTATTTCTTAAAAATTGCAGACATTACTTAAACTGATGAGAAATATGTGTATAAAAGGCACAACAATTCAATGATTGTAACTACTTTTCTCAAATAAAATAGCCACTATGCATTGCCAATTTTTGGGCCTACCTTACCAACAACGACGCCAACGCCACCACCACACCAACCATCTCAACGAATTCACCCGCGCATTTACGGTCGAATTGATTGGCAAATATAAATAAACACACCACCACACCGCGCGCAGTACAGTACATACGTATCATTTGGTGATATGGTGATGGTGAGGCATTTGTGTTCGATTTGAAATTCAACCCTGAGCTATATATGATGCCAATTGAAATTCCCATTTTATTTTGTGTTCGTCCAACAGCGATATCCCTTCCGCTGCTGCTGTTTACAGCGCTATTCTGTTTTCGATATTGGAAAAACTCAACGAAAAAAAAATTTAAAACAGTTTCTGAAATTTTTGTTGACAACACCGAACATGGAATCTGTCCAATATTGATTCAACGGAATTCACGACATTACACACCGGGTGGTAAAATAGGATATTCATCTGTCACCCATCATTCTCCTTCTCCTAAACAAAAACTCACCTCATCTCACCTCACTATCATACATCATACATACACATTTCTATTTGAATTGTATGGGCATTCAAGTAATCCTTTGTTTGTTTTTTTTTCTTTTATTCCAGGATTCCTAACTGCAACAAAAAAAGGAAGGAAGGACATCACAAACAAAAACATGAGGACTTCATCTTCCCTGAGCTCGATGTGGAGCATCATGGTGGTACTCATTCTCTGCATCATCGCCAATGTCAATTCGTACTCAAGTATGTTGAAATGAAAAATTGATCATCCGCCCCCTTACTCTCCCATTTTAACCAATTTGTTTATACAAACCCTCAAAACTCTAACAAAAATACACTATCCCATCCTTTTGCAATTCCCTCTTCTTCTCCCTCTCCCTCACACAATCCACAACCTCTCTTTCTCTCTCTCTCTCTATCTATCTGTCAAAAAAAAAAAAAAATAAATGACAAAGAACAATTTATTACAATTATTATAACATTTTTATTTTTGGTTCGATTTTGTTTGTCCTTTTTGTTTCGTCCTGCAAATCGAATCGAAATGTTATGTAATCGAGAATTCTATGTTCTTTTCTATTATTATTGGCATTACATTATTTTATATGTTATGACGACATTTGCCAGAATACGGACGCGGATGCGGTGACATCGGCTGCTTGCCAAATGAGGTTTGTGTTTTGTCCCACGACGCTTGCGGAATTCACCAGCAAAATGGCAAAGAATGCGGCAGTTATCCGACGTGCAAAAAGAGCGGAGCAGCACCATCATCATCGAATAGTGGAGGTGTGAAACCGTCAGGTGATTTTTATAAAACAAAAATAAACATTGGGACTTATGGGCACCATGATGGCATAAAAAAAAACATAATTCACATTTAATAGGAACTTACGTTACGTTACGCGTAGTATTTTAATTTGCAACCAAAAAAACTACCAAAACAATTAACAACATTTTCTAAATTTTTATATAGAAATGCAGTATTATTAATAACTTTTATATACATAATTTATTTGGAAATGGTTTGCATAATTTTTTAAAATGACATAACTGTAGCAATAAATTTCATTTTTTCATAACTGTGGTGTGGGGTAACAATTTTTGTACTGTGCTGTCGATAAAAGTATGCAATGGTTTTTAAAAGTCGTTTTTAAATATGATTGAATGGATGGATGTAGATATTTTGATGAATATTTTAGAACTAGATATGTGTATGAATATATGTACTTACCTTACTTAGTTTGTAAAACTGTGACCTTACAAGTAGTAAGCTTGAACTAAAAGAGGTTTGGTAAGGGTCTCTAAGGCTGTCACCTTATAATTCGGCTAATAAATCGTCTCGATGCTTTGAAGTTATGGAATCTTTTTGGAAAAAACGCAGTCATATGTACATTTTATACATATTTGTTGTTGCACATCAGAAAGTTATGCTTCTAATTTTAAAATATTTCTATACTAGTATTACACTTCTAAAACATACATACTTAACACTGGTTTTTTTGCTGGCTATAAAATTGCACATTTCTGATGGATTTTGATGACCTTAGTTAAACTCCGAAATTTCTCTATCACGTCAGGTTGTTGAGTTATTCATGACGATAATGTAACCAGCAATATTTTATTCCCGTGGTGTATACTCGATCCGCAAAACTACTTTGCCATTTCCAAATCTGCCTTCCGCGTAATGTCATTTTTTGACATATAGCGATTGAAATGTCATTGCAAAAATAATTAAAGTGATTAAGTAAGCAAAATGAATTGAGATTTAATAATTTTCACATAAAACTATGAATTCTATATCGGATTCTACGTTAATATTAATGAATGAAAAGAATATAATTGAATTTTAAAGCGTCGAAAATGTTTGACCTGTTCTATGATTTTTAACAAGTCTGAATAAACGCACATAAATAAGTAAGTATTCCATATATAGTACAGTGAGAAATTGCCAACAAAACGATCCGCAGTAGTCCGGTTTTAATATTTGAATGTTGATACAACTGAATATTTGCCAGAATAATTTATCAAAAAATTCCAAAAAAAATAGCGAAATTCAGACCAGGGGTGAAATCGTGTAAGTTGATTTTTGATAGTTAACTATCAAAATCAAGAAAATACGTCTGTGTAATGTCAATGTGATAGTCGATTTCAAAGTTTTAACCAAACAATTTGACATAAAATAAAAACTTCAAGAAGGGGGTTTGTTCGTAGACTACTTCATTAACATGTGGTGTTGAAGCGAGCTTGAAGCTCGCCTAAATTCTTTATATACCTGAATCTAGTTGAAATGAGCTTGATTCGCTCGATTCCGTTCGGGGATCGGAAATTTGTGAAGAAAAACCTGTGTGGAGGAGTTGGTTTACAGATAATGCATTATGGTCTGTTTATTTGCAAGTGTGTGTACAAAAAATATAGTTTTGTTTTAATCAAATTAAAAAAAAAATTGCACATGGAGTAGGTAGCATATTCCTATATGGTGCTGAACTATTCAGTTTTTAATTGTTTAACACGAATCAAACTATCTCACTTGCACTTCATAAGAAACATCGAAACACCATTTGCATTTTAGAAAGTGCTGACAAACTTAATCATTTTTAAATCTTCTTGTGCGGTGGAAACACCAAAAAGATTTATTTAATCTAAATTGAGATAAACCTTTGGTGGAAACATATCAAAACATAAATATTTTTTATATTGTTTTCTCTTGCAAAATAAGACCAGTTAGTCCATTTTCACTAACAAAACTAAATAATATCAACATTAATAGAATTATTTTTTTCCCCAATGGGAAACACACATAATTCCATATGCACAACTACTCAACGAACACAGCCATCGAGATACAAATGCAATATCAATCGTACCAACATTTGAGAACGAAATCACATAAGATCCATTCGAGGCTCATATAAATGTTAAAAACCTATCCATAGTGAGATTCTACTCTAACTTTTATCGGTGTTATTCATACTATGGATATTGTTTTTGTTATTCGTGTAAAATCCTTCTATACTATGGATAGATTTGCCAACAAAACACGGTTATTATGTGTGTGAAATGAAAGAGCCATACAGTATTTTTTTTCTTTATTAAAAACTTCCTATATAGGAGGACCAAGTGTGTTTAAAGCTTCTGTTAAATTTACTCAGAATTCTTGATAAAGTTTTTCGCGATATCAGGTTGGCTCTTTATTGGACCCACCATCTCCTCAGATTGACGACGTCTTGTTGTTCTAATTCTAAAAAAAACAAAATGTTTATTATGAACTCCTTTTTAGTTACATCCGCGACAGTTTTGATGCGGATTTAAAAGGTCAAAAGTTATATGGAGTGAGGATGTGTTGCTTTTTCCGTAATCAACACGTTTCAAACTATGTTATCGACATTTCTGCAGTTTTTAATCAGCAGATTATCTAATAGTAAAAAATGCAAAATTCGGGCACATTACTTTTTGAAATTCAAAAAAAGTATAGCTTTGTTTCAAAAGGCTTTTTGATGCTTTCCTAATTCGTGAAGTATAGTTTATTTTTCACTAGCTGACCCGGCGAACTTCGTACCGCCTAACAGTCAATGAATGTCGTGCTACTTTTTAGCTGAACTAATTTATATTTATATTTATATAGACAGAAACAAAAATGTATTTTATTATGATGAATGATGATGAAAACATACATACAGAATGAGAATAAAAATTAAAAAAATTAAAAATAATAATTAAGTACTTCAAACTCTGTGATTTGTTTATCGTCATGGCGAAGGCAAGATCATCGGAATCCTTGGAATAAGAACTTCCTCATCTTCAAATTTTCCTTTAAGTATCGACGCGTGAATCATATTGCTCATCAGTTCTCTTATCACCAAACGCGTTCCATTACACAGTTTTGGTTGGTTTAAATTTCTAAGCATGATGACTACCGGGCCAACTTTAAGTTTTAAATTGTGCGGTGGTAAACCAGGCACATCCAAGGAGTTTAAAAATTCAGTTGGATAATTAGTGGCTTCTTCTTCGTTTGTTACACAGTCGATAGATTTGAATGAAAACAGAGTACCTAAGATTTGATTTTGAATTATAAAATTGAGGTCATCTACATCTTTATTTTTAGCGGCCAAAATTGCTCGCTCACTTAACCATTTAGTATTTTTGTGGTTAGCAATGATATCCGGGAATACTTTGTTGATAAGCTCGTCTTTTGATGATACGAAATTGCAAAAATTTGGAGGAAATGAAATCAAACCGCTCGATTTGTCAACAGGAACACAGCCATTACCGATAGTCAGCAATTGCTTCGAGAAATCATCAGCAGATAGATCGTTCAACAATGCAACTCTCATATTTACAGACAGTTGAAGTTTCTTTACATATCGCCACAGATTTGATGCTTTGAGGCAAGCGTTTATTTCGTCGGCAGCATTAGATCTTGGAATGACTGGTAGTGTTTGTCGGAAATCGCCAGATAATAAAATCATTGCACCACCACTGTCAACTACGAAATCGTTTCCTTTCACTTTAGTTGTGATAGTTCTACCATTATCATCGGGCGATCGACGGCGACGCCGCCGAGCCGATACAATGGATAACCATCCTTGCCTGTAATGGTCTCTGCCGTCAATTTTCGTGGATACCGTTTGGAACACTTGCCGTCGACCATGCACGGTGATTGTCGGTTGATAGTGCCACACGGTCCATGAATCATATTCGTGACTACAACATCATGTAGGTCTGGATCGGTTTCAGGAGCAGGAATCTCCGCACATATGATGTCATCTATTTGATCTGGCTGAATTCTTTCGACTAACCAAATCAGAATGTGAGCATGCGGTAGGCCTCGTTTTTGCCATTCGATTGAATATATCCAGCATCGAGTATTCCCAAAGACGTGTTGCTTAACAATGTAATTCATTAGTGACCGAATTTTTTGCCTAAAAACACGTGCGGTGATGTCGTGTCGATCACTTGATGTCTGTCCGGGAAGCAGCAATTGAATAATTTCTATCCATTTCGGATTACATGTAAATGTAATGGATAGATCTGGCCGACCATAATGACGAACATATGTCATTGCATCTTGCGCATATTCGTGCAAATGACGCGGGCTACCTATAAATGTCGCCGGTAAAATAGTCAATCGACCAACATTTTCTGAATCTCCTTCTGTGCTAATTGCATCGCGTAAATGGATATACTCTCCCGAACGCAATTTAGCTTGATTCAACCGAATGAAAGTCAGGCGCTCCGTTTCGATTTTAACGTACATGTCAACGCAATATTGTTGAAGCAGTTGACGAAATCGCAACAAATAATTGTCAGAATTTTCACGAATCATCAAACGATATGCGTAATAATTCATCGAACTAACCTTCTTGGTAGTTTCCTCACCTGAAACAAATGCAAACAGAATAAAATGTATATCAAGTTAAAATGAAAACAACAATATTGATCTTACCATTCAATGGATTAATCATTTTGATATTAAAGTGATATCCATCGTCTCCTTGCCAAAACATCAGCGGGTATTGTAACGCGTCATATGAACGGTGTGTTTCATATATTCTTTGTAGTTGCCCAGTATTGCGTCGTGTAAGTACAATATCACGTGTTTCCAAGTTTTCACCAACAATCAGGATTGCCACTTCATCGATTGTTGAAGCATTAAATGTGCGTTCATGTGTTCCAGCTGGTCTTTTATCTGCTCTGTCATCACTTGGCATGCGCTCTAAAGCAGTCTTGAACAGTCTGACCAATGCATGATGTTCATGAAGCATTTGCTGCAGATCTTGGACAATTGCTCTTTTCGTAGCTGTGTTGATCCCTTGACGCCGCCGGTCAAGTTGTTCTTCCATATTGCCCATGAAAGTATATTTGCAAGAATTTATGCTGTGCATCTTCTATAGGTTGCAATGATCCAATGCGATGGCATTTTCATTGTTTTTAAGATGTATTCTGCTATTCGGGACGGAAACAAATCCAACAAATCAAAAACCATGGCAATCGGTCCAGCCGTTCTCGAGTTATAAGTGTTGTAACAAACACGACTTTCTTTTATATATATAGATAATATTCGTGATAGTTTCGTCTACTCGTATATCATACATTTCATTTTAAAATCTTCAGGAGTTGTACGATTTTACCTGTCTTATACAAATCTTAAAAAAACGCTGACCCATTTATGCTAAAACGGTTCTAAAAAGAAAAATTCCAAACGGTTAGAAAGTAGTGTTTGCTTTTCTAAAAAAAATCCATTGTAGTCTAAACAAGACTACCACATCAAGTTTTTGAAGTATGTGCATTTATTCAAACATCATTTCTTAGATTCGAAATCAGCATTTAAAACTACCTACAAAACATATTTTTCAAAAACATTAAAGCATTGAACTCAGGATTTTTCAAAACTTCATATAAAGTCAAATGAAGACTTTTAACTATTGAGAATTTTCAGATAAAAAAAGATTTAAACCTTGCAATATTATCATACAATTTGTTTTTAAGGTTTATGTTGTGTCTAACCTTAACCTTAAAAACACCGTTCGTGGTTGTCTTTGACATGTTTAAAGAAGCATATTTAAAAAAAAATCAAATTTTCAAATGAACAAACATTGGATTTTAAACGATGTGACTCTAAGTTTTTAATTTAATGAATTTAAATAAAAGAATAATCCCAAACACCAAACAAAACTTTTTTTAAAAAGTGACAGAGAGAATAATTGCTCTCATAAGGAGGCCATCCCCAAAGTACCACATCATCAGTGGTATGACAAATTAATCTTTGATATAGTGACATCTAGGAAAGATAACCCTAGAAGTGGTCGCCCGACATCTTGTGGGATGCAATCAGCCGAGCTTTATCTACAATGTACATCATTCCTAAAAATGATTTTTAATTCCACTTCAGACTTTTTTTCTTTTATTTATATTAAATATCGATGACACTTAATCATTCGATTTGTATTTTTACTGATACTTATTGGATTTGTATAATTTTTATCAGTAAGTCAACCCCTAAGCCCAGGGGAAGGACGACAGTCCTGTGTTTAACATCTTTCGTAAGATTTAATCTTAGGAAGGAAGTAAACCGTAGCTTCTTGCGTTCGCTCATAAGTTGAGAATTTTCTCAGTGCAGTTCTAAGCCGTGCCTTTTTCAATAATTATGATTTGTACAGTATCATTCATCATCGAGCTGCACTGATTCCTCTAACCTGCTCCCCAGGAGCCACCACGTGGAGGTGCAAGTAAGCGCTTCTTCCTTCCAGATTGTAGACAAGCATATAGCATCCCTACATCTACACGGAAGTCAGTTTGACTCCCTTTTAAAAGTGACAGTTAAATGGATAAAATTACATTGTTTTGAATAATGGGTGTGTTCAAACTTTAAACATTTATGGATGCATTCAGTGTTCCACTTAAGCCGAGTTGTTTTAACAAAAAAAAATAAATGGGGTTAAGAAAAATGCCCCAAATTAATGAGGTACTAATTAGAGTGCATAAGACCATTTTTTTTAAATTTCTTGTTGTATCGGGTTTCCCAATATAGGCTTGCCAACTTTGAATTTAATTAGTGAACACACCCTTTCACTAATCATCGAACTGTCATTGTCAATTTATGCAGTAAACTCAACATTTTCAACATGGAGAAGTTCATTAATGAAAAACATCTGTAAATTTAAAAAATGTTCTATCGTGTTTTAAGTGACGAAACTCACCACATCCGCAAAAAATAAATGTGGCGTTTTCGGGCCATATTTTTTCATCGAAGATAATGATCGTCAAGTTTCTATGAATGGCCATCGTTATCTCGCTTATTTTTGCCCGGATTGGAGGATATGTCCATGTAGTTTTAACAGAATGGTGACACAAGCCACACACCTAAAAATCGATTTATTGAAGAGTAAGTTTGATGAGCGTGTTATCTGAAGAAAGACCCAGTAGATAAGCCTCGATTTAACGCCTCAAGACTATTTTTGTATAGCTAAGTTAAGTCATTAGTTTATGCCAGAATGGAAACGTCAATATCAGTCGAAATATGTGGCCAAGTTTTCGACCTAGTACGTGAATTATGTGCAAAGGAATCTACCGATCTGCGTCCATATAGATAATGTAAGTTACTAATTGCAAAGTGTCGATGGAATCGTCCTTCCTCACATACGGGACTAAAAATTTTCAGGAGGTTTTGTAGACATTTTTATGAAATTTTAAAGACCAAGTTTTTAGAAGCTGGCAATTCTAGGGTTTTGTTGTCATTAGTTTAGTGAAGAAAATTATGGGAGCCTAAAAGGATGGTTTTAAAATACTGCCTTGACTGCTTCGTAATAAGTCTATTGTCGGCCAGAAGCTCATTAATGTGTATGAGGCTGATGTAGTCAATGAACGAAAAAAATTGCCTTCACTTCAAAAAAGACTGTTGGAACAGTTTTGAAACTTGGCACACTTACTAAGGGATGTCTGGTGATGACCCAAAAAAAAGTCCCCAAGAATCCAACGTGAGCTCTAGCGGCAGTTAAGAGAAACATGGAGTTTATTTCAGTTTTTCACGTTTATCTCGAAAACTATTTGTCGTATCAAAAAATTTTTTTCCACAAAATTAAAGCTCATTAAATTTTATAAAAAAAAGCTCACATGAATTTTTTCGTATCTCTTATTATAGCTTATAAAATAACTCTAGCGGCAGTGAAGAGAAACATATGGTTTTTTCGTTTTTTCGGGTTTATCTTGAAAACTATTTGTCGTATCAAAAAATAATCTTCTACAAAATTAAAGCTTATCGAATTTTGTAAAGAAATATGATATCAATTTGTTCGTACTTATTTTAGTTTGTAAAATAACTCTATCGGCTTTTAAGGAAAACATGTGTTTTTTCACACGAAAAGAAAACTTATTAAATTTCTAAAAAAATATGGTATGCATTTTTTCGTGTCTGTAATTGTCCACAAAAAAAAACTGTTGTATTCAATTTGTGTGTCCCTTCTTACTTCTGAAACTCGTTGGCCCACTATATGGCTCATTGCCTGTATGCCTAGAGAATAAGCATTGTAGCAAGTTACTTTATCATCTCCAACTATGCCACTCGCTATTGACATGATTTCATTTGTAACTGGGAATGGAGGATGACTTTGGAACCAATATGACAGCTTTGCAATTCCTGTATTATCTCTAATTGTACGTGCCTCCCAAAATCTTCATGTTGCTCAATAGTAGAAAAAAGAAAACCAGTGAATTCTTCGAGTGATGAGCAAATTTTATGAGTAGCATTCAGCCCTTGAACCCATTTGCTAAGTACACTATCAGTGATTCCACGCCCTCGTGTCAAGCCACCCATACTCTTCATTCCACGCATTAGTGTTTATTCAATTGTCTGGTCCGACCACACCCCTGTCCAAAATCGGTCAGTTCTTATTCTCATAGTAAAGTAACCCTCTTGCACAAAGTTTTTAAATTCATCTGGGGTCATCACAGAAGGCAGTTTTATAATGTCCTGCAAATACAAGTGACATGATTTGGCGTACGAGAAGTTTCTGGCGGCATGGAAATATGGAATCATATATTCTTCACACAGTTAATATGGACATTCCAATCACCAAACCGCTCAGCGTGAATAAAACCTTTAAGCAATGTAATCATATTAAACAACTGAATCCATAAGGCTGCTGTTGGTCCATTAGATTTGAGTTTGTTTAGATTTGTTTGTAGTTTCTCACTAATATGGACCAAATGAGGGTCTTGTTTTAGTGCACATAACGAAGGAGACTCATATAGAAAATAAATTTTTCTTGAGATTTTGGATTTTCTCTAATTAAAGATGTCTGTACTGTATTAGTATTAAAGCACGAACTGCTCTAGCGAAAGCTTTTCCTTGCAGCATTTTTTCAACAGAAACCGGGCGTATATAGTACTCATTAACTCTTGCAGGCCACTTTCACTCATCAGAAAACCTATTGAACATTTTAACATTAACAGGTGGAATCCATCCAATCTGACTACGCATTTTGATAGACGGGACTCAGATGAAGCTGTGGCAACGATTTTTTAACTTTTTATATAAAGAGGCTGGCCAAAGGTTACCATCAGGCATTATTGGTCACACAAACTGCCAGCATAATGCAATGCAGTGTAAAGTGTATTATAGTCGGACGGTGGAGAGTTTATGAACGGAAGAGTAATGATTTTAGTTTTTGCACTAAACAAGCCTGTTGTTATTGAGTGCATGTACCCTTTCCATCCTGGAACATCGTAAATGCCAATAAACTTTGATACTAACCAAAGAGTGTCATATGGTTTTGGCAGTAACATTTCTTCGGAACACGCATTCACATTCTCAAAAACTAAATTTTTTTATCCACCTTCTGTTTTCTGAAATGTTTCCAAAGGAAGTACTCCAAGTTCTCCAGTTGATTTAGCACAAGGTAATTTTATCAGCTTTTGCATTCGTGTGTCGGTTTCTTTTCCTATGGAAGTAGATGCAGCGATGCATCTTATTCGTTCCAAAGAATGAAATGTATTTAGTCCATCTAACGTTATGACATTAAAGTCCGCATTATCAAACACAAATTGGTTAAATGAACCGCTGGAATCTGGTCGCGTGTGGCAAATAGCTGATATCTCCAACAACTGAGCTTCATAGCATGAAGAACAAAACCCTAAGCTTGATATAAGTTTTATCAACTTCTTAATATTGGAGACATGGGACGCACGTCGCACAGCTGATAAAATGCTATGCCCTATTGCGATGCACTTTCTTTTTCTATTTTAAATGTCCGTATTCTTTATTATAAGTGTTTCCAGGCACGTTTTTAGGGTTTTATGTACACAATCGTCATCAAAATGTTTTCCTTAAATGCTGATAGAGTAATTTTACAAACTAAAACAAGTACATACAAACATGTTAATATCATATTTCTTTAGGAAATTTAATAAGCTTTAATTTTGTAAAAGATTATTTTTTTATACGACAAATAGTTTTCAAGATAAACCCGAAAAACCGAAAAACCGTATGTTTCTCTTCATTGCCGCCAGAGTTATTTTATAAACTATAAGAGATACGAAAAAATTCATGTGAGCTTATTTTTATAAAATTTAATGAGCTTTAATTTTGTGGAACAAAATTTTTTGATACGACAAATAGTTTTCGAGATAAACGTGAAAAACTGAAACAAACTCCATGTTTCTCTTAACTGCCGCTAGAGCTCACGTCGGATTCTTGGGGACTTTTTGAGCCTTTCGTTTCTTCAATAAGATACTTTAGTTTTTCGCTGACTGGGAAGCCTACCTACAAGTTATATTGTTTGCTCTGTAAAATACAATATTTCCTATTCATCTAATTTCGCAGTTTTGTCAACTTTGTATATTGAAAGGGGATCGGCTAGCTGTTAGATTTTGTTATATTTAGAGCGATTTAATGGTCCATAAGAACGATCTTTAAGTGTTTGTCCGCTTTCGTTGCGTTGTTTTTCGTCGTATTTTCAGTGCCATTCTGAAACTTCTTAAAAGTCCCATAATGCGAGAGAGTCCCATATGACTTGTTTTAAGTAGCCGCCATAAAGGTGCTTTGGACACACTCTGACCAATTCCAAATATTTACGAAATTGAGTTTTTCGTATGCTACATGATCGTCCCTCTATTTGGCTGATGAACAGTTTTAGAAATTATATTGAATTCTACCGTTTTTTGGATATATTTTTCGCTTATGATTCGATCAAAATTGTGCCCACGAAAAAACCACTGCATAAAAGCCTCGAAAATTGTTACCTCAAAAACAAAAACATATAAAATCCTAAATAAAAACATTTTATACATTTTTTGTACTTAACTAACAACAAAATCCATTCAATTTTCGAATTTCATAAATTAAAATTTTTACATAATCTAATTTTGTTTGCTATGCGCTGGGATTTTGTTTCTGTTTCATACGTATTTTAATATAATATTCAGCTGCTTCAAAAAAACAAAACTTAACTAAACTAATAATGATACCGATAAAAATAATCAAAATAATGATTGTTCTTTATTATACATGTGAAACGTGTGCATTGTGTGCTCATTTTTGTTCTCACAGGTGCTAGTCTCAATCCAGTCCCAGATAATACAATATTCTCACCTTCATCCAATCCAGCATCGCATTCAAATTCATACAATTCAAATGGTGGCAACGGCAATAACGGTAATAATGGTAATAGTAATAACTACGCTCACAACAATAACAACGGTAATGGTGGCAGTGGCAGCAATGGCAATCGCAACAATCCAAACGCACCCATTGATCCGCATTATGTCTTTGGGGCTCCATATTCGCAGCCCATTATCCCGAACATGCCAATATTTCCATTTAACCAACCCACACAACCTCCAGCCTTTCAGCAATTCCCACAGCCCAATCATCCCGGAAGCGGCCTGAGTCCCGCTTTCCCGCAAAATATTCAGCCAGTGAATCCATACAATCCACCGTTCATATTTGGCCAGCAGCCTTTCTTTAATCCCGGCGGCACCGGCGGACCGCCAGGTTCTTTGGCGCCCGGCGGTGGTAGCGGCATCGGGCTCGGACTCGGTGGCTATAACAATCCGAATATGTTCAACAAGCCACCGCCACAATATCTGCCCAATCAGAATCCGTACAATAGACAGACGCAGTCCCATCCGTCATCGGCTGCTGGCGGTGTGCATCATGGGGCGACATCAGGACTTATTGTTGTTGTTTTTGGTGGTTTGCTTAGTCTGTCAAGTGTCAGCGGTGGTTTGAGTATGGTAACTGACGGATTTGTGTTGGGATTGGCGATGCTGCAACAAAGAATGACACATTGGCTTCTTCGAACGTAATGACAGGTCCAACATCGTTTGTCAAAAAACAAAAATATTAAAAATGGCGGCTTCAATCTCTCATTTTGTTAATAGTGTGCTTACAGTTGGAGTTTTTTTTTCCTCATAATAAATTCTCTTTTTGAGAAATATTTTAAATTTATTAGTTTATGTGTTTTTGCTTTAAAGTTTCGCTTAAATATTTTTGTGTTTAATGTTTTTTTTTTTAATGTTTCGTTTCGTATACAATTTTTCAAAACAAACAAAATAAAAGGTTAAAATTAAGTTTTGTTGTGACTTATTATGTGTTTTTGTGAGACTTGAATTAGTGTCTATAGTTAAGACTATTCATATAACAGTTCTAAATTTTAAACTTTTCTTAAGTTATATAATTTTTTTCTTTTTCCTCTCCTTCCTTCAAAATTATAAATTCTTTTCGTTCATTTACATAAACAATTACTAAAAGTGACAGAAAAACATTAATGGTTAACATTTCACCCCAGATCTGACATTTAACATTTAACAATAAATGTCACTTGATAAAAAGTGCTGCCAAACAGTTAAAGCTATTCATATTTGTTCAAAATTATTTTTCTGAAATAGAATTGTGTGAAGTCTTACACCTTTGTTTTTATTTTAAAAAAAGATTAAAAACAATTTTTAAACAAAGAGAATAAATTTAAAAACAACTAATTTTGAATGCTTGTTTATTATTTTTCAGTGTCTTCCGTTTGATAGAAACGCGAATGATATCATTAAATTTTGTTTTGAATCTCATAAATTTTGGATCACTTGAAAATGTCGTATTTCCGTCACTCAAAGTCACTTTTAGGAGCAAGTTAAGTACCAATAATTTCAAATGTATGAAAAAGTTGCACGCAACTTATAAAACAAAAAATAGCTTTTCTGTCAGTTCCAAGTCTTTTTAACCCTTTTTTTGGGTTATTTGTAGAAACTAAAAAACCAGTTAATCGTTTTTTTTTTTTTTTTATTTCAAGCTTCTATTTATTAGTCCCATAAACTTATTTAATATATTTTTCCAACTTAATCAAGTCTCACATTTATACTTAATTTCAAAAATAAAAACAAACAAAATATAATAATCAATCAAAAAAAAAAAACGCCAAAATGTACCTAAAAATAAAATAAATTTAAAGTAAAACTAAAAACATAAAAAATATAATTTAATAAAATAACAAATATTTCCTTAATTTTTGTTTATTTACTAACATTTTATAGCTATTTAATACAAAAAAAAACTATATACACACATTAATGTAAATTAAAGACCAAATTAAATAATTTGTTTTGCTTTTAAACTATCACAAAATAAAAAAAGAAAAAAAAACAATAATCTTAGAGTTGAAAATAAAAATAGACACAGATTTAGAACATCAATTTTAAATCTAAAAAAAAAAATATAAACAAAACTTCAAAATAAATCATATATACATTTATTATACCAAATATAAAAAAAAAAACACTTCTCCCTTCTCGAGTTACAGTTCATACAAATTAACTGCCAGACAATTAAATAGAAACAAACATTTTAAAAAACAAACCAATTTTTAAAAATAAATTCCTCTACTTAAGAAAATAGTTCAGTTGTTTAAATAAAAACAAAACCTTACCTCCAATTTAACAAAAAAAAAACAAAATATTCAATATAATATATAAAAATTCAGAATGTAGAATTTTTTCTTCAACAACGAATTTTGTGGTTTTAAATGTGTAAAATAATAAAATTTGCAAAACTTACATAGGTTTTCAAATTTCAAAAAAAAAAAAAATATATATAAGAATATAAATATAATAAAAAATTGTTGGGTGATGGCTTTACAATAAAAATTAATTAATTAAGTATAATTATTAAAATAAATAAAGAGTGAAATGCAAGAAAATAAAAACGATAGTTTATTATAACTCCAGCGAACCGTTGTAAAAATGCGAATGAATTTGTTAAAAAATAAAGAAACCTAGATTAGTTTTAGGGTAATGCAAATTGTAAATATTTTTTCTTATAAAGAAAAACAAATAAATCTTTTATTATATTATTTACTTTTTCTTTATATTTCAACATTATGATGTATAAATGAAATCATTCATAACAAATACATAGATTAATTTACGATTAATGTACAAACAAAATTGGTAGCTCTCAATAAAACTTACAATAATAATTCTTAGATTCTTATAACAAAAAATTAACACCAAAAAATTAATATATAATAAAATTATAAGCCTAATGATTCCCTTAATAATAACAAAAAACAACAAGAAGAATAACAAACAAAACAATAACAACTAACGAATTTTGTCATTCAATTTACTAATATATTGTGTTCATTTTGAATGTAAACATTTTTATAATTATTATTATTAATTAACATCCGTCCGCTTGTATTTTTTTATGTAAGAAAACAAAAAAACAACATTCATATATATTAACAAATTAATATATAGCGAAATAATACTTTTCTTTCGCTAATTCATTTTCATTTAAAAGAAAGAAATATTGCTCTTTCCAAATTGACGCATGAACATAATACTAAAATAATACATATAAATAATTTGCTTAAATATGTATAATATAGGTATTTTCTTTATTTTTATTAAATAATTTTTATTTTAGTTTTTGGAATTGAAATATTGGGAAGTAAAAGTGATGTACTTGTGTTGCTTTTGTTTTCAGAAAAAGAAAAAATATATTTTGCAAAAATGTTTGTCAATATAAATTGTATGTGCACTTTGTGCAAAGAAAATCAGAAAACTTGCTTAATTAACCATCCGCGCCTTATTTTCCACAGAAACTTGAAACTTGAGGTCTTATATATCCACACCTTTTAAATTTCTGTTTTTGATGAAATCCACCACGCCTCCTTAGTAAAAATGTACAAGAATGTTAATACTTTGTTGATGATATTTATAACATTTATATGACAGAGGGCGTAAGACCCACCTCCCTGATTAAAATCTGCAAAATTTTCTTCTTCATTTTTAACCGCAAGTTCTTCATGCGCTCATCATTAAATTAGAAATAAAAATATTTATTGTTTCACGAAGCAACTGGACACAATTGATCTTTTTTTAATTAAATAATACGTATTCATCTTATCCTTGAATGTATCAGTTTTAAAAGCTACTTAGAGATAAAGTTATTCAAACAGTTTGACAACTCTCTACTCAAAAAAACATTCCAACATTTTGTAAACATGCCCCATTTAAATAAAAACATACAAAAACTAAACTAAGTGCAGACGATTGTCAGATCTTTCAGTGCTCTGATAATAACTGCCAATAGGTTAATAATCTATATATATAAAAATCAATGCCTCTTTTCGTTGTAATGTTATAACTCAACAATGCCCTTACCGATTTGGCTAATTTTGGTCTTGAATTATTCGTGGAAATCCAAAGAAGGTTTGTACGTAGAGAAAATAAAAAAAAAATCTTGAAAAAGTGTAAAATCAACATCTTTCTATACTCCCATATACAAACAATTTGTACTAATACTTAAAAGCCAATTTGAACATTTGCAAAACAATCGAAGACAAAAAAAGTGACGTTAGTTCTGGATAACAAACTTAATTTCAGCATATTTCATTTCATTTTATCAGCGATAATTATTGCTTTGTTGTGTTTATATTTTCCAAAATATTGTTGAGTGAAGGTAAAATACCATGAGCAAGACGACCAAACATAGGCCGGCGAACGCGTAATGCAAATCAAGGGGCATTATGTCCACATTGTGATGCGGCTTACTTTCCAGGTGAAACGCCCGGAATGTGTTGTGCTAATGGTAAAGTGAGATTGCCAACATTAGAAACTCCATACCTTCTTTTGGTGCTACTAAAATTATTAGAGATACTTTTATGCCGACTTTTAAGGCAAATACCTCAACAGGATTGTTCCGTGTTTATATCAATCTGAATCATAAAGTCTTAAAAATTTTGATTCAACATCTACCTAAAATTGCATACATGTTACAGATTCAGGGCCAGATTTATCATCAAGCTGGTTCGTTATTGCCATACCCCGACGCTGATCATCAATTTTTGCAAATTTATTTTATTGGTGATGAAAATCGTGAATTGGATCAACGTTGTGCAATTGTTTCAAATATAAGACGAGAAATTATTCGTGAGCAACAAAGGTTTTTCCATCAGCATAACGCATTAGTTCAATTGTTCAAAATTGCTCTTGATCGTATGCCACCTGATAATCACAAAATTGTAATAGCACCAAATTTAATATTCAACAAAAACATGTATATGACACAATCATGCAAGCCATTTCCAATAATGCAGGTGGATTACATTTCTTGGATGCACCTGGTGGTACAGGCAAAACATTCGTTGTATCATTGATTTTAGCGAATATTCGCTCGGAACAGAAAATTGCATTGGCACTTGCATCTTCGGGAATTGGTGCTACATTATTAGAAGGTGCTCGGACCGTACAGGTGATTGAAACTCCAACTTGCAATATTTTGAGAAATTCTGCTATGGCAAAAGTTTTGCGATTAATGTCAATTATTTTATGGGATGAGTGCACAATGGCGAATAAAAAATCAATAGAAGCATTTAATCGAACAATGCAAGATTTACGCGGTAATCATACAGCTTTTTGGTGGTGCTCTAATATTGCTGTCAGGGGACTTTCGTCAAACATTGCCTGCTATTCCTCGATCAACTCCTGCTGATGAAATAAACACCTGTTTGAAGTCATCAGTTCTTTGGAAGTATGTACGAAAATTGACACTGAACATTAAAATGCGTATTCACCTACATAATGATGCAACTGCCCATGAGTTATCAAAACAATTGTTAGAAATTGGTGATGGCAAAATACCAATCGACAGTACCAACGGATTGATCACTTTACCGAACAATTTTTGAACAATTGCGCAATCTATAGATGAGTTGATTGAATGTGTTTTTCCGAATATTTTTCAGAATTACAGAAATCATGATTGGTTTAGATAACACGCGCCATTTTAGCACCGAAGAATATAATATATCAATGCCATTAATTTTCAAATTCAAGCGAAACTGCCAGGTGTAGTCACGATATATAAATCAATTGACAGTGTTATGAATCAAGATGAGGCAATGAATTATCCAATTGAATTTTTAAATTCATTGGAACCGGCCACCGTATTGCATGAATATGAAAATTGGTTCTTTGATTATATTATTGCGAAATATTAATCCACCAAAACTGTGTAATTGCACCAGATTGGCAGTGAAAAAGTTATTGCCAAATTTGGATGAAGCTACAATCTTAACTGGTAAATCAAAAGGAGAAGTGTGTTTGATACCGCGTATCCCTATGATTTCAACTGATATGCCATTTGAATTCAAAAGATTACAATATCCTGTGTGTTTATCAAACACAACTTTATGTTGCCTGTTCCAGAGTCGGTACCCCCAACTGTTTATTTATTCATGCTCAAAATGGAAAAACAAAAAATATTGTTTATCCAACTGTTTTAGACTAGTCCGTATAGAGTAAGAGTACCCAATTCTTTTTTATTTTTTAGTTTTTACTCTTTGCTGATAAATATAATATAAACAATATATCATTTGGGTCATTTGGACTTTTAAATAGCTAGCAATTTAAAATATTTTTTTGTTTGAATCAATGAACTATATAATAATTTTTTTTGTTACTATGCTTTATACGTAGCGAAGCACGTACCGGGCCGCTAGTATCCAATTATTTATCAATGACAAATTTGGCAAATTTATTTCTGTATTACAAAAAGGGATCATTCAGCTCTATGCGGCGATTTACCGTTGGCCAGAAACTCTTCAAAACCATTTTCGACTGTCTTGATTTTTGATATCATGAAGAAAAACACTCAAACATTCATTGTTTTAAACTTTTAACTTAAATTATTGACGTTTCTATTGTTTATTTTTCTTTCGTTTTCATTTAACTTAAAATTCACTGCACATTCACATCCCGAAATTGGTGCGAGTGACAGATTAAAGACATTTTTTTTAAATGCGAAAAAATTAAGATTCCAGATAAGTTGAAGAAAATGTCGATGGTGCAGAGCATGTTACCGACATTCATCCAACTTTATTTTGTCGGATTTGGTGATAACAAAAGTTTGGAGAATAATTGAAACTATCACTTTCACACGATTGACTCAATCTTATCTTACAATTTAATTGTCAAATTGGTAGCTGAAAATTGTCTTACAATGACGTTTCTTAAAATATTGTCAGGGGAAAAACTGTCAGTTTGCAGATGTTAGTTTAGGAAAATGTGGTTGATTCAGATTGTGTCTATTGTTGAAGAACAATCTGCCTTGTCAAAGAATGAATAAGTTTCAGGTATGATTGATTTTAAGGATTAGGCGTGAAGTTTATATAACTACTACTAATTTTTGAAATTTAAACTTCTAAAACTGCAAATTTATAAACTGTTCAGTTAATTTTGGGTTTCAGTTCGAACATTTGAAAATTTGCCTGAAAAAACGCACAAGCAAAAATAACGTCAAAGGTCAGAATTGAAACATTCCTTAATTTATTATTAGAACGAAGATTCAAATTCAAGATAAAAAAATATCGTTTGCAATGTGCTCGTTGTGAGATTCAAAGATAAAATTGTAGATTTAAGACGCTCTGCGACGTCGAAAGAAAAGTAAATTTCTTAAATTTAAAGGAAGAAATATGTTCAACTATTTGTTGTTTTTTTTTTTTTTGTGAATTTAGAATAACATTTAGTTATATAGAACGTGGATTTTATTGACTTCAGAGGGCCCAAAAATAATTTTGTCTATCACAGTTATGGTTCCAGTCGATAGAGTGGCTGAAATTTTCGTTAAATTGGAAGGTATTTCCAGTTTAACGAATGACATCGTTATGAACAATATCTTTTATCGCTCTTAAAACCGGTCGTTTTGAATGCCACATTTCATTCAATTAAAAATACTTACGTTATCCTAGAGCTGCGGTCAGCAACAGGCGGACCGTAGTCCGTTTCCGGACCGCAAAAGGTCAAACTGCGGACCGCTGAACCACGAAAGGTCAAACTTAGCCATACTACCGATTCAATTTAATAACATATATGTAAATTTAAACAAAATTAAAAAATGCCATACTAACACACAAGCAAGTGTGTTTGCAACTCCTTTACGCAATTTTAAATATAAGCGGCTAGGCACGTATTCACAGACAAATAAATTAAATTGAAATGCAAAATGTAAACAATCGTTTTTTTGTAAGAAAAATTCTGTCCGCAGTCGAATTGGTTGTCAGTCTTATTGTGAGATCTAATTACGAAGCTTTCGTTCGATATCGATTGTTTTATAATTTTTCGTGTTTTAGTACCAATAATATTAATCCAAAAAACAAAAACCGAAAAGTGGACAGTGAAAATAAGGAGTTTCTGACCGAGTGGACTGAACAATATTGTTTTACGCTGTTTTTTCTGAATGTGAAACGGCGTATTCAGACTTCTGCAACACAACAATATTCGTTGGCTAAGTAAAGGTCATGTTATTGAACTTTTATGGATGATTAAAGAGCAAGTTATCTCCTTGCAAAACTTGGATACGACCAAAAACACTCCATTACCAAGACCGGAATCTCAGACTGACATTTCGGTTTGCCTACAAGCTAACTACACACTAAATGCGAGAAAGTGTGCGTGAAATGATGCAAAAAACCAAACACATTCTCACATTTAGTGTTTCGGCCCATCAAAATGCTTCATTAATCATTATAGTAATCAGCCCCATCTAAATGCTTCATTTTGAATGTTTCATGGCCTTGTTCAAAAACTAAACAATCCTAACCAACAGAATCTGAAGTGCTGACATGGTCTTAAATTGGAAGATTTGTATAGCTTTTTAATTTCGATCCAAATAAATGTTATTAATGTATATTAAATAAAATAAAATTGACCACATACATATTTAATGATTTATTAGTGCTGTATTTTGTTTACTTAAATTATTTGCGAACGCAATATGCGCTGAGACTGGTTAAGTAAAATTGGAAATGGACAAAAGTGTAACTTAATACTTTTTAAAACAACAAGACAGACAATTTTTTCAGCTGTAGTTTGCTTAGAGCATTTTTTTTGGCGACGTTAGAAGTTCAGGTGGAAACAATAGGCGGTCGTCTCCGTATTTTTTTTGTACAGACAATGCTACGAGAAACATACTTGTGAAGTTCCATTGCCAACTTTAGCTAGTTCAGATTCCTCAATTAGATTAGTATTTTCATCATTTAAGCAGTTCGATAATTGCAAGACCAAGTTTTAGTTTTGTTTGTTGCAGAATTATTCCTGAAAATTTCTTTTTAAGGGACAATGTGAGAGTTAGAATTTAGTTTGTAGTTAGATTTTGGAATAGAGATTTGAGGGAACAATGTTTTAAAAATAAGTTGCTTTGTGTAAAGCATCTTTAAGGAATAGCAATAGGCAATATGGTTACACACAATACTAACTAAATGAGTGCAGTAAATAAATTTAAGTAATTTTTTGTATTCCAGTATGGGGAAACCGAACACCCAAAAAAAAAAGAAACAGTAACTCGCCAAAATCCATACTTCTTGACTAAATAATGTTATCTTCTATGTTTACGCATAAAATTACGAATTTTGTAGCGTATGAAAATTTCTAGACATTTTACAATCTGAAAAATTAATTATGCTGTGAAATAATTGGCTGCTATTAATGCTAATTTTTTCTCTAAAAAGTTGATGAAGGTTAGCCGAAGCGGAAATTTCTTTAATGAACATACCTAAAATATTATTGGCTTTCTCAAAAATATTTTTCTACACTAACCTCTGCTTTATACCTGAAAACTATTGTTTATGTATATTTTCTTATATGTTCTGCATTTATAAAATTTAATTTACGGTAGTATTTATTATATTAAGAAAAACAAAAACATATACGTAAAACTCATTAATTTGTTTTCATTATTAGCAGCATTTTTATTAAACATACCCTTCAAACAATAATAAGTAAACTTGAACTTTGGTAACTAAACATTTTTAAGGAATGAATGAAAGTTGTAAAAAAATTCAGAACGATTTTTTGACGTTTTCATTTTGTGATAAACGTCAAAATTTGCATTTTATTTGCTCTGCATTTATTCAACAAGTTCGCTATAATCGTTGTGATTTTTTTTTTTTTAATATTGGTGTTCCTTTGAAGCATAATTTTTTTTAATAGCAAATACATGTATGCTACCATCAATCAAGAATGTTATGGATGAGGTATTTTTCGATTATAACTCTTTTTTTAAATTTAATATTTATTAATCAAAATGGAATTGAAAAATAGTTGCAAGCTTAAATCATTAAAAACAAACTATAAATATACTTGGATTAATTAAATTGATACAGATTTTAATTACTTGCAAAAAAAATATTTGGGCCGTTCATTAACGAAAATTTATTAGAATTCAATAAAAAAAATTGCGCTCGCACCCTTAACTTGATGGTTCTTCGAACGCATCTTTGATACAAAAATCCGAGGTTAATTTTGAAATTTGAAGAATTTCGTAGTGATTTTTGTAAATTAGTGAATTAATTATAATAAACTGATGGTGAACATGCCTTTTTGAAGACAAAAATGTACATTGGTTCGCTATCAACAAAATGAGTGCAAAATTAAAGCTTAAAACTGACTTTTTCATCGAAAAAAGTAAAAAGAAAAACCTGAAAAAAAACTAATTAACCTCCCCATTTTGTTTTTGCTTTGCATCTTTGTGCTCACATCTATTCATGGACTAGTTGTCAAAATTACAAATACAACAATGTAAACAAAGAGGTTTTGAAGAGTGAAACGTACGAAAGATTCCGATCTTGGTAAATGGAGTATTTTTGGATACGACGGAAGCAAGGAAGCACTTGGAGTTCATAACTAAAGAGCGCAATGTACTGGCTTTGGCTTTTCTAAAAGATGTTCTAAAATATTTAAATGAGCTTAACATCCAGTTACAAGAAAATGGGAAATTAATATGTGATTTAATACAAAGCGTGTCCGCTTTTCGTCGTAAGCAGGATATTTTCGAAAAATATATTGCTAAAAAAGAATTTATTCATTTCCCAACAATTCTTGAATATTGAAAGAAGACATTGCAGTGTTTCCAAACTTTCTATCCGATCTTAAAAGCGAATTTGCTGTAAGATTCCAAGATTTTGCAGAGATTGGGAAGCTATCTCAATTCCTTAAATTGCCTTATGAAGTCATTGCAGTAGCAGAATGGACTGAAGTGGCTGCGAAGTTATTCGAGCTTTCAAAAGCTTCATTACAATTGGAATTAATTGACCTTCAAGAAGATATTTCCCTGCAAATGTTTAAAACTGCATCCACTGAATAATTTTGGGGTAAGCATGTTCCAGAAAAATATCAAAATTTCAAAAAACTAGCTATCAACTTGGCTACTATGTTTGGCTCGACATATATATATATGCAAATCGTCTTTCTCAAAACGAATTTTTTGAAGAACAAATAACGTTCGAGATTATCAGACGCCCACCTTGATGACACTCTTCGCATTTGCTGCTCCCCACGTGAACAAAACTATAAAAAATTGGCTCAAGATTATCTCTCATTAATTTAATTAATTTTACAGTTACTTTAATGAAGCAAAATAAAAACTACAAAACTTTTTTCGTTTTTTTTTTTTTCTGGACCTCGATTAAAATATCTTCAACCGTATCTGGACCCCACTTAAAACTACTTGCCGACCCCTGTCCTAGAGCAAACAGATTTAAAAGTGTTGAGTTTCAAGTCTATCGTAAAATTACTCCGAGAGTTATGTCACCAAAATTAAAATGTCTAATTTCTATTCAAATTTTCGTAGAAATAAACACTTTCTATTTATGTCACCAAAATTAAAATGTCTTATTTCTATTTAAATTTTCGTAGAAATAAACACTTCCTATTTCAGAATCTTGACCCGAAAAAGCTCAAAAATTCTAAGTGCTTCAAGTCATAGAAGATCATGTTGTCTGTGCTCGAATCACAAAATCCAGTTTTACAAAATCCCGAATCAAACAAAGCCGGTGTTTCAATATAATATCACATGCCATATATGGTTTTTTATTTTCCATAATAATGGTGATACTTATTAATGAGAATCAACAAGAACGATGAACGAAGTTTCCTACTATAAATTATTGAATATTCAATACAAAGCAAATCGTTTCAATTCCCTTAAATTTTAACAAGCATTGGTTGGTTAAATTCTGAGTTCAAATTCGACCTTCAAAAAAAAAGTAAAGGGTGTCCCAAAATTAATGCAAGATTTGAATTAAATAGAAAACGCCGTTTTTAGTCTTTTGATAGTTATATTTTTATTGACTCGTAAAGTACATAGGATAGGGTTATGTATGGAATAACACATCGGACAAATGGCCTCCACGGCTTTGCATGCACATGCGCACTCTTTTGTTGAAATTTTCCATGACCATTCTGCATAAATGTGGCTGAATTTCGTTGATGCAGCGTTGAATCTCCTCCTTTAATGCACGGGTGGTTGTGGGCTTGTTGACATAGACTTGTGATTTCAAATAACCCCATAAAAAGAAGTCTAATGGTGTTAAATCACACAATCTAGGAGGCCAATTTTGATCACCGAAACGAGAGAGTACACGACCTGGAAATGTCTCATGCAGTAATTGAATTGTTTCACGGGCTGTATGACATGTGGCACCGTCTTGTTGAAACCACATATTGGACACATCAATATCATCCAATTTTGGCAGAAAGAACTGTGTAATCATGTCGCGATATCGAGCACCAGTAACAGTCACTGCTTGACCAGCATCATTGTAGAGCTGTAGAGAGGTTCTTGAAATTTGCAATTCTTGTCCACGACGTCGAATTGAGGTTCCTGGATTGTCAGCAACACTCTCACGCACTGCTTCGACATTCACATTTGAACGGCTTGTTTTTGGACGAACAGTGTGTTTGGCGTCTCCAACGGATCCAGTCTCCATGAATTTTTCAATTAATCTCTTCACAGTTGACGAAGTTAAAACACTATTCCGACCATATTTTGTATGAAATTTTCGAACTGCAGCCGCCAAGCTTTCACTATTTTTGAAATATTCTTTAATAATGAAGACACGTTGTTCTCTCGTGTAACGCTCCATTTTTAATAACCCTATACTGTTAGCTGTCAAATTGCTTTTTTTTTAGGGTTGCCAACACTTCACTGCACAAATGGCGGCAAATTCAAATCTTGCGTTAATTTTGGGACACCCTTTACTACTAGTTTCTGAAAGTTAAACTTCTAAAACTGCAGATTTATAAACTGTTCAGTTAATTTTGGGTTTCAGTTCGAACAGTTAAAAATTTGCCTGAAAAAACGCACAAGCAAAAATAACGTCAACGGTCAGAATTGAAACATTCCTTAATTTATTATTAGAACGAAGATTCAAATTCAAGATAAAAAAATATCGTTTGCAATGTGCTCGTTGTGAGATTCAAAGATAAAATTGTAGATTTAAGACGCTCTGCGACGTCGAAAGAAAAGTAAATTTCTTCAATTTAAAGGAAGAAATATGTTCAACTATTTGTTGTTTTTTTTTTTTAAGAATTTAGAATAACATTTAGCTATATAGAACGTGGATTTTATTGACTTCAGAGTGCCCAAAAACAATTTTGTCTATCACAGTTATGGTTCCAGTCGATAGAGTGGCTTAAATTTAAACTGGAAGGTATTTCCAGTTTAACGAATGGCGTCGTTATGAACAATATCTTTTATCGCTCTTAAAACAGGTTTTGAATGCCACATTTCATTCAATTAAAAATACTTACGTTATCCTAGAGCTGCGGTCAGCAACAGGCGGACCGTAGTCCGTTTCCGGACCGCAAAAGGTCAAACTGCGGACCGCTGAACCACGAAAGGTCAAACTTAGCCATACTACCGATTCAATTTAATAACATATATGTAAATTTAAACAAAATTAAAAAATGCCATACTAACACACAAGCAAGTGTGTTTGCAACTCCTTTACGCAATTTTAAATATAAGCGGCTAAGCACGTATTCACAGACAAATAAATTAAATTGACATGCAAAATGTAAACAATCGTTTTTTTGTAAGTAAAATTTTCTCCGCAGTCGAATTGGTTGTCAGTCTTATTGTGAGATCTAATTACGAAGCTTTCGTTCGATATCGATTGTTTTATAATTTTTCGTGTTCTAAAACGTTTCGTACCAATAATATTAATCCAAAAAGAGGCTGGGATGCGACCCACACTGATAACTTCCCATCCCGTCTATCGATTTGTCTTGCTTAAAAGTTTGTCTAAATGTATCAATTCTTACCCAATTTGCGTTCTATTTTTTGTAGGTTTTATTTTTTTTATGAAAAAACGGACTGTTGGATTTTTATAAAAAAATTATGGAATATAAAAAACAATATTTTCTGTGAAATAAAATAAGTTTGAAGCCAATATTTTTAATTTTTGAAAAGCTATTTGAGCCGAAAATCAATTTTTACCAACTTTTATTAATTTTTTTGTTTAGGTTTTTATTTTTTGTAAAAAAACTGTCAATTCGCTTTTTCTCAAAATTTTTCCTAATGTTGAAACCAATATTTCTTATAAGTTAGAATTAGTTAGAAGCCATAATCTCAAATTTTTGAAAAGATATTTAAGTCGAAAATCAATTTTTACCAACTTTTTTTAAATTTTTTTTTCGGTTTTTATTTTTTTGTAAAAAAACTGTCAATTCTATTTTTTTCAAAATTTTACTGAATGTTGAAAACAACATTTTTTGAAAGATAAAAGTAGTTTAAAGCCAATATCTCAAAGTCTTGAAAAGATATTTGAGTCAAAACTCAATTTTTACCAACTTTTTTTTTATTTTTTTTTAGGTTATTATTTTTTGTAAAAAAACTGTCAATTCGATTTTTCTCAAAATTTTATCAGATGTCAAAAACATTATTCTTCATTGCACAAAATTGTTTTGGAGATGAAATCATATTTTAGTCGTAAAATTTTCGAAGTGACAAATTTTTTTTTTCAGTTTTTTTGATTTATAAAAAAACCGTTTATTGAATTTTTTTCCAAAAATATAATTGTTTTGTATCACGTTACAATATATAACATAAAATTTAATTCAAGTCTCTAGCGTCATTGGTTCATGAGATATTTAGGGTTAACCAAAATTTTCACCTTTTTTTTAAACTGCTATGGTAAAAAAACCACCCACGCAATTTTCTTGAGAGCCCTTTCTGCATCTTTCTGCCTTATTATCTGTATAACAAAATTTATTTGAAGTCGATATCTCTTCTGGTTCTTGAGCTATGGACGACGAAAAAAACGTCGCGAACGTACGGACGTACGGACGTACAGACGTACGGACGTACGGACTTACGTACACACGCACGCACAGACATCTTTCTAAAAATCTTTTATTTCGACTCTAGGGACCTTGAAACGTCGAGAAATGTCAAAATTTTCATTTTGTCAAATCAGACCCATTACAATAACTTCCTATGGGAAGTTAAAAAACAAAAACCGAAAAGTGGACAGTGAAAATAAGAAGTTTCTGACCGAGTGGACTGAATAATATTGTTTAACGCTGTTTTTTTTCTGAATGTGAAACGGCGTATTCAGACTTACTGCAACACAACAATATTCGTTGGCTAAGTAAAGGTCATGTTATTGAACTTTTGTGGATGATTAAAGAGCAAGTTATCTCCTTGCAAAACTTGGATACGACGGAAGCAAGGAAGCACTTGGAGTTCATAACTAAAGAGCGCAATGTACTGGCTTTGGCTTTTCTAAAAGATGTTCTAAAATATTTGAATGAACTTAACATCCAGTTACAAGAAAATGGGAAATTAATATGTGATTTAATACAAAGCGTGTCCGCTTTTCGTCGTAAGCAGGATATTTTCGAAAAATATATTGCTAAAAAAGAATTTATTCATTTCCCAATAATTCTTGAATATTGAAAGAAGACATTGCAGTGTTTTCAAACTTTCTATCCGATCTTAAAAGCGAATTTGCTGTAAGATTCCAAGATTTTGCAGAGATTGGGAAGCTATCTCAATTCCTTAAATTGCCTTATGAAGTCATTGCAGTAGCAGAATGGACTGAAGTGGCTGTGAAGTTATTCGAGCTTTCAAAAGCTTCATTACAATTGGAATTAATTGACCTTCAAGAAGATATTTCCCTGCAAATATTTAAAACTGCATCCACTGAATAATTTTGGGGTAAACATGTTCCAGAAAAATATCAAAATTTCAAAAAACTAGCTATCAACTTGGCTACTATGTTTGGCTCGACATATACATATATATGCAAATCGTCTTTCTCAAAACGAATTTTTTGAAGAACAAATATCGTTCGAGATTATCAGACGCCCACCTTGATGACACTCTTCACATTTGCTGCTCCCCACGTGAACAAAACTATACAAAATTGGCTCAAGACCATCGTTGTAATTTTTCTCATTAATTTAATTAATTTTACAGTTACTTAAATGAAGCAAAATAAAAACTATAAAACTTTTTTAGTTTTTTTTTCTGGACCTCGATTAAAATATTTTCAACCGTATCTGGACCCCACTACTTGCCGACCCCTCTCCTAGAGCAAACAGATTTAAAAGTGTTGAGTTTCAAGTCTATCGTAAAATTACTCCGAGAGTTATGTCACCAAAATTAAAATGTCTAATTTCTATTCAAATTTTCGTAGAAATAAACACTTGCTATTTCAGAATCTTGACCCGAAAAAGATAAAAAATTCTTAGTGCTTCAAGTCATAGAAGATCATGTCGTCTGTGCTCGAATCATAAAACCCGTTTTACAAAATCCCGAATCAAACAAAGCCGGTGTTTCAATATAATATCACATGCCATATATGGTTTTTTATTTTCCATAATAATGGTGATACTTATTAATGAGAATCAACAAGAACGATGAACGAAGTTTCCTACTATATAAATTATTGAATATTCAATACAAAGAAAATCGTTTCAATTCCCTTAAATTTTAACAAGCATTGGTTGGTTAAATTCTGAGTTCAAATTCGACCTTCAAAAAAAAGTATTAAGCAAAATGTTTATTTCGAAAATGATTCAGTTTTTTAAAGAGATTGATTCGTGAAAAATCTGAGAACAACATTTTTTTTTTCATTTTCGGCGAGATTTTGTCTGGCGGTAATCTGCGCGACGGGATTTCGTTACGCACCCCTGTACAACTAAAGTCTATAAACTTTATGGTTCATCAGGACCCCTACGAGACCCTTCTTTCCCTCCTTGGATCCACAATTGTTCTATAGCCCTTAAAGAATTGAAACTTGTTGAGTTCTCAAACATCCCAATCTATAGTTTCTTTTTCTGTGTTTAGTGGTTCTGAAATGAAATATTCCAAATCGAAATTGGCAGAGTTTATTCCTAGAAAAAAGGTGTATTCGTATTGCTTGGGATTTTGGCTGAGCACTGTCGTGGGGTTTAAGCAGAAAAATCTTGAGAAATGGTCTTTTAAGTGGAATGCAACTGAAAAGTAAACGACGGATATTTGTCTACTGGATTTGTGATACTCATATGAGGAGTGATACATCAAACGTAACTTTTTAGAAAACCCCAAGCTTTAAATATAGATTTACCCGCTAACCCGTATTTTTAAATTTGTTAATAACATGTATTATGACGTTTACCGCTTTTCTTATAGCCTCTAACTGCCTAAAGACGAATTTAAATATCTACATATGTGTAACTAACAATGAAAAATACGTGTATTAATAATGAATTCTTTATTTAATGGTAGCTTTCAATTACTTCTTGACTTCATTATTTGTCCGTTGTCTTTAAAGCTTATCTTTTGTTGTAAACAAAATTGTTTTCAGTTTTTAACACAGATATATAAAATTATCATCTTTAAAAATTTATAAAATACTGTTTTCTTTTATTTTTAAAATGTTGGTAATTTTCGTTTTTAAAATTCTCTTATAACTGATATTTTTTTCAATTTTATTTCTTCAAAAAAATGTCAAATATTTTATTGCCAAAATGACGTTATTAAATTTGTGTTCATTTAAAAACTTATTTTTTGTTAAGTAAGATCCCATTCCGATAAATAAAAGATTTTCAAATTTTAGTTAGACCCACAAGACGAAGGAATAGACAGTGGCGGAGGCCCTCAAATAGGAATTATCTCACCGATTTGGAATGAACATAGAACCAACAACTGGTGCTCCTCTGATTTTCTGCGTCAACTAACAAAAGCGAATGTCTTATTTTTATTTTTAAAATTGAGACTGAATTTTTGAATTGACAAATATTTGTTTTCCAAATTTTGTATCATAATTTTAAGGAATTGTATTTCAGATTTTTAAATATGCACAAATGCTTTTCGATATTTCAAATTCATCACTTTTTCCTTAAAATTTTTATATTTTGATTCCTTATTAATAAATTGTAATTAATTTTAATACGTTTTGTTTTTATCTTAAATAATATTTGTTTGCTTTTTAAAAAAAAATTGCTTATATTTTCTTTTTTTGTGTTTTTTTGTTTCTTTGTTTTTCTTTCTTTTCGTAAATCTTCTGCTTATCATTTGTGTTGCGCAAAAATGAAAACGAACAATAAAACAAAACAAAAAAAAACTCCAACTTTTATGTTGTGTCGAACATCACAGACGAAAATGGACCGGATAGTGTAGCTTCCCATTCTCCATCTCATAACCAAGGTCCATCCGTACCATCGGCACCCTCATATCACGATAGCGGTAGTAATAGTGGTGGTGGTGGAGGATTTAATGGATTCTCAGCTGGCGGCCATAGCTTGTACCCAACCTTACCAAATAGCAATCCTAATCCACAACCAAATCCCCCAAATCATTATCCCAATCCAGCCAATGGAGGATATCAGCCCTACAATCCGTATCCATCAGGAGGATATCAGCCAGCGCCACCTGCCGGTGGTGGTTATCCAGGCTATCAAGGAGGTGGTGGTTATGGCGGCGGTGGTTATGGCGGCGGTGGCAACGGCGGTTATGGTGGTGGTGGTGGTGCATATGGTGGCGGTGCTGGAGGTTACAATCCCCAACGTCCACAGCCCGGACAGAAGGAAAAGAGCGAAGGAGGTGGCTTCTTCTCGAACTTCCTGTCAAATCCGTTGGTCAATCAAGCGGTAACTGGCATCATCTCCGGCCAAATTTCCAAGGCTCTGTCTGGTGGTGGCGGTGCTGCTGGTGGCAATGGCGGTAATCAGCCTTCAGGTGGATATGCTCCATCCGGTGGTTATGGACAAGGTGGTTCGACCAGTGGCAGCTCAGGAAGCAATTTCTTGGGCGGACTTCTTGGAAACGTTTTATCTGGAGCAGCCTCTGGTGGTGGTGGTGCTAATAACGGTGGATCTTCGGGATCTTCAGGCCTTGGTCTATTAGGTCAATTCCTTGGAAACAACGGTGGCGGCGGCGGTGGAAGTCATGGATCAAGTAGCTCAGGTGGCCTTGGTGACATTTTTACATCGAAGAACTTCGGTGGCCTCTTCAATGAAAAACCATCTGGCTCATCATCGTCTTCTTCATCAAACGGTCAAAAGACCTATCCAACTCAAGCACCCTACAATTATGGAAAGTAAACAATTATTATTTTCTTTTTTATTACTGTTATTTTTATATGCAATCTATATTTTTATTAATAATTTTTGAACAGCACGAAAATGTAATAGAATATTTTACTTTTTAATAAAATAATTACAAAAATATTTTTTTTTATAAATTATTATTTTTAAAATTAAAAAAAGAAAATTAAACAAAATTGTAGAAATTACAACAAAAAAAAAAAAAAAGAATAAGAACACAAAAGAAAACGAAAGTCGTAACAATAATATATTTTTTACAATGAAAAAAAAATAAATGTGAATATTAAAGTAAATAAATTCTTATAACTTAGGATCAAAAAATGTAATTAATTCTAATTATTTAAATATGAAAAACAAAAGAATTTAAATAAAATTATAGAACAGAACAGAGAAAAAAAAAAAACAAAACAATAAATTTGTAAATCTATTAATTAAATCAAAACAAAACTCAAGTTACATAATGTAAATAAAAATTATTATAAATAAAAAGTTGGTATTGTTATAATTTTTCGAAATTTACATAAATAGAGGTAAGTCATACAAAAATGTTTGCTTCAGCTTGGATGACAGAAAGGGTTTGTATGAATTTTATTTTTATTCTTTTGTTAGAAATTATTTAGAAATATGATAATAAGTACTTATTATATCCAACTGTCAAACTTAGAATAAGTTGCATGCAACTTCAGTGAGAGTTAAATGATTTTTTTAAATTTCAAACACACACAATTTTAATCAAATCCAGAATCTTTATTTACAATACAGGTTTAAAGTTGAGCAACTGTCTTAGATTTAAAAATTCTTTGAATATTAAAAATAAAACCTCAAAACCTAAGTCGGAAAATTTAGAAATTTTAAATGTGATTTGAAGGCAAGTTTCTTGCAAAATAAACTTAATGTGCATGGATTGTCTTAAAAACTAGGCTGGAAGGTATCATTTTTGACAAATTTGTGCAACCTTTAATAAGCTCAATTGGTTCAAGTTTATTTCTACACTCAAACCAAGATAAAAAAAAATTAAAGTTGCGTTAAAATTATCGCATTGCAAATTTTTTTGAGAAACTGATTTTTTTTGACAATAACTTAGCTCAAAGTTTTAGTCCAGTAAAAATATAAATTTTACCTCGGAATAATTCCCATGTCGATGAAAATTGGTACAGACACTGAGAAAATCGCAATTAAAAAGTAACTAAAAGTCTCCGAAATTCCCATGTTTAAAAAAAAAAGGTTTTAAAATTATTTGTAGAAAATTCTAATATAGACTATAACTTTAGAAATTTCAAAAATTTCGTTTTTTTGCATGCAGCTCCTTCGCTGAGCATTTTAAACCAAGTTTATATTTTACAAATCTACAATATTTGTTTTATCTTGTGGGAGTTATTTAAAAAAAATGTTCAAAACAAACTATTTCTTATTTTTTTAATGACAAAATGTTGGACAAAAATTTATTACAACTTTTTTAGTTAAAAAACTATTTTTATCAACAAATTAAAATAGTGTCCGTGTCAATTCTCATCAATTTATGCAAATCATTCCGAAGCTTAAAGAATTTAATGTCGCCTAAAATGAGAAATTAAATAGGACTGGAAGACAGAAACTTAGGGTTGTAATTTTTAATGGGGATTGAACAAATAAAAAAGTAGTATCCGTGCCGTGATTGTTAGTGCGTAGGACTGGCTTGGTAAAGGTCTTGGGTTCAATCCTTACCTATGTCATCTAAAGTTTTTTTTCCACGGATACTGTCTCCCGAAGAATTGACAAATCCTCCAAGAGTAATTCTTGTCATAAAAAGTGCTTTCTTAAATTAGCCTTAAGACTGTAGGTCCCCTCCATCTCTGACAACATTATTCGCACGCAGGAATGGTTGAGAGTTGCAAGTCACTAGGCTAGTTCTCAACGGGCTGTGACGCTACCTAATTTATTTTATTTTTGAACAATAAAAGGAAGGTAAACACAGGCAAGCTTCTAAATTTTGGTCAATTTTAGAAATCCATTTTCGGAAAAGTCACCATAGTGTGAAAATTATTTCTAAACTAAAAACCAAAATATTTAACAAACTTTACTATTGAAAATATCAGTTCAATTATTGTACATAAAAATTCCTTATCAAAAAGCTGAATTTATTTGATCACATTGAAGATTAGACTTAGTTATTTTTAAAACTAAGAATTATAGGCTTTTGTGACAATAAGTTCACACCTAACATGTCGGGCTATTACGCAAAAAATATATTCAAAAAGCCGTCCGTTTTTAATCTAAAGAACACAAGTATTCCCAGCTTCTAGTTCAAAATTTACACTCTCCGCAATAATTTATACAGAAAAATATGTCTTCCTCGCCTTCAAATAAGTAAACGAGGGCCATATTTTAATGATAAACAAACACCAAAAATTCTCTCTGGGTTTTAAGACTAACACTTTAGCGTAAGTCCCATTTACTCAATGGTGGATGCAGGGGGGGGGGTCGTAGGGGTCATGACCCCCCCCCCCCCCCGGAGATAATTTTTTTATTTCCGTAGGAACTCCCTTCAATTCAAAACTATCGTATTGCGTTAATGGATATGAATCCCATTATATTTTTAATTATTTATTTATTTTTATATATGAAAACAAAATTTATATTTTACTTCCATTAACTTTGTTTGCCAAAAGTACAACGTTTAACTGAGGACTGGACCAAGAACATAATATGAATCGGAAATTCAGCCCTTTTTCAATAACACAGCTCAAATTCATCAACTTTTGACCAATGGACGATCCAGGGGGGGTCATATGAGCCAAAAAGCTTACACAGTTAATTTGTGTGATTAAAGATTTCATCTAAAGATTTGTTAGTAATTTAACGACATTTTCCAAAAAGTGGTTTGCTGTTAAAAGCAACTAAAATTTTTGTTTTACGCAATTTAGAATTTGGAAAAACTTTAGTAATGCTTTAAATTATTTTTATAAAATTTTGTTTCTAAGAAATAGTTCAAATATTTAGGTTCTTAAAAAGAAACCTTGAATAAGAGATCGTCAAATTGATATTAAGTTTCTTTTAAAATCCTTAACCTCGCCTTCAATTACGTCTAAAAAATTCGTAATTCGTAAAAAATTTTGAACTCGAGCTTTTAATCAAACATCACATTACGATGGTAAAAAAGTCGAAAAAAGTGGATCCTCCAATTTCGTCCGTCTGTCCTGGACCCCACATCTCAAAGCCTTGTTTCGATTGAGTTCAAACTGGGAAATTATGGTTTTAAGCCGATAAGGCGCTTTTTTTTAAAAAGAACATTCGAATTTTTTTGCTAAAAAATAACCGATAATTTTTTTTAAGACTTTCTAAATTAATTTTTATATGGTTTCTTTCTACAAGAAAAACATGTTTCGGTATTGATCCAGAAGATTACCCTTCATAAAACCGTTATTTTTTTTAAGTTTTCTCAACACTGCCATCATATTTTTTTTTATTTTTAAAAATATATTGATTTTTGTTTACAAAACTCGATATCTCAGAAAGGGGTCACTATGCAAAATGTATATTTATGGGCACTTAAGAATTGCAGACAAAATTTAAAAATTTTATATGTAATGTAAAAATTAATTAAAAAAACGCTCTATTGATTTTCCAAAAAAAAAATAAGTTAATCTAGGTTTTTTGAAAAATGAAATGGCATTCAAATTTTTGAGAAAAACTTATTTTGCAGATACATTTTTAAATCTTAAAATATAATAAATATTTTTAAACAGACTTTTTGGAAGACATAAGCAAGTTCTACCGACCCAGTAGTGCATTTAATTTCTTTCAAAATTGATTTTTTATTGAATACAAAAACTTTTAAGATCTTAAAAAATTAATTAAATCTATTTTTTGAAGTGAATTTGCTTTGGTTTTTTTTAGAACTAAGATTTAAACACAAATTTCAATAATATAAATGGCCCAAAAACAGCAAAAGCGACACTTTTGTTAAACTAATGGCTAATTTAAAAGCAAAATGAACGTTTCATATGTATCTATTGTATCTATGAATCTCTTGAGATTTGAAGTGAAAAGACATTCTGAAACGCGTATTTTGTGAGTGCCACACAAAAGTTTCTTCCCAACTTATTTGTTTACCTTAAATTTTTTTTATTTAATTTTTAGATTAATTGAATTCGTTCTTCATTAATGATCCACATTAAATTCAAGAACCAAACATTTTTCTCTTTACAATTTTTAAGTTTTGTTGACTCCCTTAGATCAAAATATTTTCTAGTATCTACGAGTAAGCAGACTGATAGCGATAGTAATTATAGACTCCCGAAAATTGAGTTCGAAAAAACAACGTCAAGAAAAGCCCGAAAATTCTTCATATCAGATGCTCTCTCATTTTTTAGGTTATGGAATTTTTGTAGCGTTCTTCGCATTATTAGAAACGGAAACAAGAAAAGTATATATTATTTTTGAAAAAAGCTACGTTTCAAAACAATGTCTTACAGTTCTGCGTGTAATGCAACAGAAACCTTCTTAACTATTGTGTTTTATAAAGCTCTTGAATATGGCATATTTAGAAAATTGTTAGAATCTTGGATGTATTCATATATATGACCATACCTTGCTGGAAAACAGTGTTCTTAAATAATTTTATAACTAAAGTTGTCAGTTTAGCCCTTAAAAATTAGTAAAAGTAAGGTTAAGATGCACTTTATGTTATTTTAATTTTGTCAGCCTCCTTTACAGAACATTAAAGAACGTTTTTAAGTGGTGAGTAAAAACTCGTCTATATGTTAAGTGTGTGACCCCCCCCCCCCCCCTGATTAAAAGTCTGGATCCGCCCTTGCATTTACTGAGCTGCCTGCTACAAACACGAGTACGTGGAATAACCTATTTAATAAAAAATACATATTATAAGCTCTTTATTTGCCCAATACAGTGTACTAAACTTTTATTTCATTGGACCTTAGTCCACCTTTTTTAACTAGAATTAATTTTTGGTTCACTCGTTGGCCTTTAAAAGTAATTTTGGTGATCTCATCTGCATTAGATTTTGAAAATTTAACAATATTGATCAAAGAAGTCATGTCTTTTTTTTCCTACATTTTTATTCTTCATGACCTCTTAGAGTTTTCCTTAGATCTACTCAACAGAGTTAAGAATAAATGACTTATAATTATTGAAATATCAATACACTTTGCAATTACTTTAAAAAGTACTAATTACCAATTAAATTTAATTGAAAAGCGTCAATTACTTACAATTTAATTACATAAATGTAATTGAAATCTAAAGTAATGATCAGAAAAGCAGTTTTAATTACTTTGTCCAGTAATCATAACACAAAAATGTAAGTAAATATTTGTTCGTCAATTACATTTTTTGTGATACTATTACAAAATAATTTCCCCTGAATTCTAAGTTCGTTTATGTTTTGCTTAAGTTTAGGAATTCAAGTACCTCGACCGTAATTTAAAATTGCATTCAATCAAGAACTTGAATAAACCCTTTACAATTTTTTAATGGCGTAAAATTATTAAGTGCATTTTTTCAATTACAATTACAAGTAATTGAAATGTATATTTTTTAATTACAATTACGTGCAATTTTTTAAAAATAAAATCGAACACCTTAGAACAGAACATGTTAACAAACAAAACAAAGCTCATTTCTCGATAAAAAAAAACCTAAATGTGAACGTCAAACCATCTTTAAAAGTTTGTTTTATCATGTAGGAGGGGAATCAGTTTTCAAATGAATGCATTCAGCTCAATAGATTATCAATTTAACGATATTATCAAAAACACTGTGTATGAAGATACAGATCCTCGGTAGGCATCTTGCTTTGCCTACCTGGTGTTTTTATATACGAGTACGTTGAAATTCTGCGTTAGTCTCTGTATTTTTGCTTAAATAAACACACTAAATCCTGCAGAACAAGTGCAGGGCTACTTAAATACAATATTCACCCTTATCACAGGCCCCGACGTAATAGATTCGTACTACGAATCCCGAAAAAAGGTATCATAGCTCCGTTCGTATCGAAAAATTCTGCTACGAAATTCGGAGTTCTGAAAAGTGGTATCACTAGCCCCGAATGAATAGTAAGTTTGACAGATTTTTCTACGAACAGATTTTTTTGTAGGAGCAATTCAAAACTAGACACAACAGTTTTGTCTACCAAACTGAATGGATACAAATTGACAAAAATGTAAGTTCAAATACAAAATTATTGTGAAAATTATATATATTTTGTTTTTAAAGGTCCAAAAAAGTAATTACAAACAAAACACAATACCAAAGGCTATTGGATTTGCTCCAAGAAAACCCTGAAATTGCTCAAGGGTACACAAAAGCAACAAAAGAGGAAGTCGCCGCCTTTTGGGATGCAGTAAAAGAAGAACTTAACAGCCTTGGTCCACCTGTAAAGGATGCCAGCAGCTGGAGGAAGGTACATTTAATTTACATAATGCTGCGAAAAGGTCCGTCTAAAATCTCTCTTTGTTTTAGGTATGGTTAGACTGGAAGGCGTATATTAAAAGAAAGCTTGTAGACAATAAAAAAGAAATCAAGGCTACAGGTGGTGGAATGAACAGAACGCATTCTTTTTCAGACCTTGAAGAAAGTGTTATCAAGTTAACTGGTCTTGAAACATCAACAAGTGGAATCAAAAGCTCTCGTTCGTTTGGCATCAAGAGTTCTTTGGAAGATCAAAATCAACAACTTAACGAAGTTGTTGTTGAAGATAATCAAAATCCAGATGTGTCGATGTCCTCAGACGTTGCTGATTCGGGAAGTGTTCGTCAACGCCGGCGTCTTCCAACCACTTTTCAACAAAGCCACTCAAACGATACCGCCTGCCTTTTGCGAGAACAAATGAAACTTCAAAAGGAATTTTATCGTAAATCAGAAATTTTCTGGGAAAAGCAAAATAAAAATGCGGATGATATCTCAAGCAGCTTGCGTCGTATAAATAGAGGAGTGGAAAAACTCTCTGAATTTAAGAAAAAATGTCTTGAAGAGTCCCAAAGACATAACAAGATAAAAGAAGAACTCTTGCAGCGTAAAATTGAGCTAAAACTTAAAATTCTTGAAATCGAGGAGTCAAAATATTAAGTTTTTATTTTGTTTATGAACTCTGAATGTGTTATTAGAAATGTAACTTTTTTTAAGTGTTTATTTTGTAGTATTTATTTTTTTATGTTTTGAATTACAAAAAATACAAATGAATTGGATTTTCTTAAGTTAATGTACTCAAAATGTTGTCTCTTATTTGGACTCCTGCATTATGGTAGTTCGACTCATTGTTCCCTTCTTCACTTGCTTCTTCCGTTTCAGGTTCAGGTTCAACACTTCCAAAATCATCTTCCACCTTAAAATGAATGCATATATTATGCAGAGCACATGCAACATTGATTATTTGTGCGGCTTTTTGAGGGGAATAATGTAGTTGACGTGCTGAAAGTATGCACCTTGAACGATTTTTTATTACTCCAATAACTCTCTCCACCATATTTCGTGTTTTACTATGCATTAAATTAAAATTGCTTTGAAGACTCCCAGGCTCGGGACAACGATATGGAGTAATAAGCCATGGCTCGAGAGGATATCCAGCCTCTTAAAAGAACAAGTAAAGATGCAACAAGAATTCCATGTCAAAACTGAAGAATTTAGAGATAAAAAAGAAAAAAGTTCTGAAGGGATTTCAAGCAGCTTGCGCCGGATTTACAGAGGAATAGAAAAACTCTCTGAAATAGAGGAAAAAAGACTAGAAGAATCTAAAAGGCACAACCAAGTAAAGGAGAAACTTTTACAGAAAAAAATTGAGATTAAAATGAAAATGGTTCAAATTCATGAAGAAAGATACAGCCCAAAGTAAGCATTGAAATAGATAGAAGTGAAGGAGTGATATGAGCTGGATTCAAGTCAAGAAATTGCTGATAATTATCATTAAATCAAAAACTTTTTATTTTTTTTTTACTATTTACTTTACTTTTTTTTATTCTTTAACTATACCTGCATGTATGTACTTACATAAATGTCTTAAATAAAGCATGAACTTCGTTTGCAATGAAAAACACAGTTTTAAATAATTATGCTCCTCATAATACTGTCCCTTATTTGGGATGCTACACTATGGAGATTCGAATGGGGGATTTCGTCATTTTCTTCAAGTTCGTCTTCATTTTCAGCTTCAATTTCATTAAAATCATCTTCGACTTTAAAGTGAATGCAAATATTATGCAAGGCACATGCTACATTTATAATTTGTGCAGATTTTTGCGGGGAATAGTGGAGCTGACGTGCTGCGAGTATGCACCGTGATCGATTTTTTATCACGCCTATGACTCTCTCCACCATATTCCGAGTTTTACTGTGCTTCAAATTGAAGCTGCTTTGAGGACTCCCGACCTCAGCGGAACGAAATGGAGTTATAAGCCAGGGTTCAAGTGGGTATCCGGCATCACCTGTAACAAATCCAGACATTAACGTTATTTGTCTGAGATAAAAGTTTGTTTTCAACAAACCTAAAATCCAAGCGTTTCTTTCTCCATCACGATATTTGCTTTCAAAATATGCTTTCGCTGAACTTAAATTCCACACATGAGAATCGTGGTTTGATCCCGGGTACCTTGCGTCTATAAACCTCACTCGCATCTTGTTGTCGCAAATCTGACAAAAAAAAATGAATTTCACATTAAACCTTACAAATATGTATATCTTGCATTCATACATACCACCATGGCATTAATACTGAAGAACCCTTTTCTATTGTAGTACAGGAACTTCTCTTCCGCCGGTGCAATAATTTTGACATGGGTTCCATCCACGCACATTATAGTACCTGGAAAACTTGCTCTGGAGTAGAAGTCAATCTTTGCTTGACGTTTCTCAACCTCCGTCATTTCCAATTTAATCCAAATCGGGCACAATTTTCTTTCTAAAATATTAAGCACAATTTTAAGATTTGTGGAAAAGGTTGACTGGGCCATTCCGATCTCAAAATCTTTGCCAACGCCGTATTGGTATCCTCCTTCCGCAATGAACCTCAAAACGGCTGCCAATCTACCGATTGGGGTGATTGAATTCGAAAACACGCAAGGGTCGAGTTCTTGATCCAGGATCTCCAATATATATTTAAACGCTGCCTTATTTACCCGAAAGTTTTTTTTAAATCTGCAAATCAATTTTCTTTGTAAGCAGTGGAATGTTTAAAATATGTTACCTACACTTTGTCATCAAGATCGAAGGGGTTAAAAGCATCCCTTAAAATTCTGCGC
This sequence comes from Eupeodes latifasciatus, assembly GCA_920104205.1. Classification (NCBI taxonomy): domain Eukaryota; kingdom Metazoa; phylum Arthropoda; class Insecta; order Diptera; family Syrphidae; genus Eupeodes; species Eupeodes latifasciatus. The sequence goes on from OV049926.1 coordinate 11,247,249, forward strand.
TGTATTTTTAGTGTTCGTCGTCTTCGTGTATTTTGTTCATTTATTGCAAAGATTGCAACAGCAATACTATCCATTTTTAAAGACAAAACCAAATAAAAACAAGAACAAATCGAAAGATGAAAAACGCGTTTTTTTTATTTTTCTTATTTTGACGCAAATCAGCTGATTTTGATACTCCGAAATTAGTATTTCTGTGTGGCAATGCTTTTTTGATTTCGTTCGGGGCTTATGATGTAAATGTATTCGTATTCGTAGCGTAACAAAATTTTCGGGGACTCGCTACGAGGGACTCTGTGATAGGGGTGATTGTAAGTAGTTATAAACAAAAGACAAGCATCAGAAATGGCCGAAACGAGAGATTTTTGTGTGATAACCAAGTTATCAAAGGAAAAGAATTAATCAACAATCTTATTGGCTTTTCACACCAAACACAAAACAGAATTTTCAGGAAAAAATTTTCGAAAACTTGAAAGTCGTTTTCACTGAATACTTCCACGTTCACTTCATTTGACATTTCAATGTTTACACATCGACTTTCATCGATTTATAAGTAAAAGTTTAGTCCTTCAATCATTCAGCCTTATCACAGGCCCCGTCGTAATAGATTCGTAGTACGAACTTCGAAAAAAAAGTATCATTGCTCCCGTCGTCGTACTAAAAAAATTTGCTACGAATTCGGAGTTCGTGAAAAGTGGTATCACTAGCCCCGAATGAATAGGAAGTTTGGCAGTTTTTTCTACGAACAGTTATTTTGATCGGAGTTCAATTGAAAACGAAACTAGAATATTTAGCGTGCGAAGATAAATTAAATAAAAATAAAATATATGAAAAGAATCATGTAAGTTTTTGTTGGGTTTTGAACCAAAAAGTATTGGAAATAAAAAACTCGGTGGTTCGTTAAACTTAGGTACAATATATTTAATAATCAGAGATTGAACTTATAAATTTGGGATAACCTCTTCGGCGGAAGGCAGACATCAAAAAGAAAGTTAACCATGAGGTAAGAAATATACAAGAATGTACAAGAAAGCAAAACATAGATAATTATTTCAAGATAGGAAATGTCAAACTTTTATATGCAACCAAGTGTTGCCATTGTGCAATCTAGTTGCTGATGCTACAGTTTTGATATTGTTTTAATGTGAAAGTGTTAACATATATTTTTTATTCTTTTTTTAAGGACAAATAAAGTTATCACAAAGTAATCCAAATCGGGCACAATTTTCTTTCCAAAATATTGTATCCTCCTTCCGCAATGAATCTCAAAACGGCTGCCAATCTGCTGATTGGTGTGATTGAACTCGAAAACACGTAAGGGTCGAGTTCTTGTTCCAGGATCTCCAATATATATATAAACGCTGCCTTATTCACCCGAAAGTTTTTTTTAAATCTGCAAATCAATTTTTTTTTTGTAAGCAGTGGAATGTTTAAAATGTGTTACCAACACTGTCATCAAGATCCAAGGGGTAAAAGCATCCCTTAAAATTTTGCGCTGCATTTTTAGTGTTCGTCGTCTTCGTGTATTTTCTTCATTTATTTCAAAGATTGTAACGGCAATATTATCCTTTTTTAAAGACAAAAACAAATAGAACTATATCGAAAGATGAAAAACGAGCTTTTATTTATTTTTCTTATTTTGATGCAAATCAGCTGATTTTGACACTCCGAAATTAGTATTTCTGTGTGGCAATGCTTTTTTGATTTCGTTCGGGGCTTATGATGTAAATGTATTCGTATTCGTAGCGTAACAAAATTTTCGGGGATTTGCCACGAGGGACTCTGTGACAGGGGTGATTATTTGTGAAAATAAAATGCATTCTGATCAATTGAAATTTATTTTAATATGTAAAAAGAAAGCTGAACAAAATATGTATTTTTAAAATATTTTCGTTAAACACTTTTTTGTATTTTCCACAAATTTTTTCAACAGAGAAACCTTTTGTTCCAATTCAAATATTTGTAGGTCCTCCTCTTTCTCGTTACCCCACAGTTTTCTTTCAAAATATTAAAGTGAAATATGTTTTGACAGCAGCCATCAGCTGTTTTGTTTACATTTAATTGAGCGCTGAATGTTTCGCTCTTCTTTGTTTATCTTTGAATTGCTACGAGTGTTCGGCATGTTTTACGAATGATGTATGGGAAAACCTACGTTTTCGATGTAGGTTTTCGTCCAAAACCGATAATTTCGCGAAAACTCGGTTTCGGGTTTGGTGTGAGAAGCCTATTAATTTCAAAGAGCAACATTCTCCACAACGATTTTTTTTTCTTTTTTCCAGAGTCAACATTTTCTTAGTTAAAAAATTAAAAAAAAAATTAAACAAGAAATTTATTAAAAAATGACAAATAAAAACTTAAATTTATTGCTCTTTGTATTTTTCTTTTATCTTTTTATGTTTGTGATCAAAGCAAAAAATGGATGCACAATCAGCCTTACGCAGATGTTATTTATGACGTTTATGAACATATTTTGTGCAATTCATTTATGATCGTCTGACTTTATGAATATATCTAACACAGGTCTAAGATATAAAGTTGTTTATTAAAGCACAAAATGTCTAGAAATTTAGATTGATTTAAGCTCAAAACATGCATTGTTGTTCATTGTCTAGTATCTAAGAAATATAGAAGGTTTATTCGGAAAATACGTGACAGCTTTGTCGCTAGTTAACGTCAAAAACAATTTTTTTTGTGGAATGCATCTATGTGTTCAAATGAATACATTCAGCGCAATACATTACTAGTTCAACGGTTAAGCAAGCATAATTTCTAAGTCCCCTCTCACAAGCCGTTGCGTTACTTTAAGTGTTCATATCGTTTAATTATGTTTTTTTTTAGGTTCGTAAAGCTGAAAACACCACAATCGAAATTCTAATAATGCAGAAATTTAGGGCTCTTTTTGTGCTAATTTAGTGCTCTAATCCCGACTTGGTTCAAAAATCCCTTCCCCCTCAAACTTGTGGTGTTCCCAGCTTGACGTCAAGCTGGAAACAGCACACCTTTAGGTTCATAGTTTCAAAAAACTGCTGATGAGGGAATTTAGGGTTCCTAAGTTAGGGAAACTCCAAATTAGTATCTCCACCCCTTACCCCCTAAATTGAGTCGCAAAGTTGAAATTTTTGGAGACTTTCTAAACCAAACAAAATTTAAAAAAACTAATGATGGTGTCATTAAGTTCTATTTTTGGGCTCCTTAGTTCGCGGAAATCCAAATTGTTTTTTAAGCCCATATCCCCAAACTTAAGTCGTAAAGCTAAAACTTTTGGAGACTTTCTCAACTAAACAAAATTTTAAAAATCTAATGATGGGGTGATTTAGGGCTCTTTTTGTGCTAATTTATTGCTCGAATCCCGGTTTGGTTTAAAAATTCCTTCCCCCTCAAACTTGTGGTGTTCCCAGCTTGACATCAAGCTGGAATCACCACACCACACCTTTAGGTTCATAATTTCAAAAAAGGGTATGCATCATTGGAATTTCGAAATTCGATTGTGGTGTTTCCAGCTTTACGGACCTGTTTTTTTTTAACAAACATGAATTTAAGTACATTGAACACAAAGTATTTTTAAGAGTAATTTAGCCAACAACTGGAATTAAATTTTAGTTTTGACTACCACTTTTAGTCCTCTAAATTTTATAAAAGCTTCGTCCCGTAGTAATTGTATAGTGAGTTTTTTAAAAGCTTCAGATTTTGTAATAGTAAAACAAGTAAGAAATATTTTTAGAACGAATTTTGTATTTTTATAACTTGATAGATTATTTAATGGCATTTAGTTTTTAAATATGATTCCAGGCAAATGTCCGCTGCTGCTCAGTTAAACCATCAATTAACTTAGGCCCATACAAAATTAATTGAAAAGTGTTTTAAGATACACGAATGAGGGACCAGTTTTCAATATCGAAACTTTTCACGAAGCTAAAAAACAACACCCTTTTGTTTTAAAAATACTCTTAGTGTACTTATTCACGTCAAAAATTTTCAACCCAATATGTTCATCATCAAACCGCAAAACTCACACAATGTGCAAGGCACAAAATCCAAATGTAAACATAAATTTTGTCATTAAAATGCATAACAAAGACCCTCAAGCACGCCACAAAAAGGCGGAAATATCAACATTATAACACTCAGTCTGTAGATACTCTGTACGAAACGAACATCATGCGTGTCTGTTAATTGCTTGCATTGAAAACCCAAATTGAAATCCTCAGTTTTGCATTTTATTGGCCACAGAAAATACAAATAATTGTAGGTATATAGAAGCTCGGGAAGACAGGCAAGTTCGTTATAATAAAACCGCATATCAAAACCAACCCCAAACTGATTTGGTCAATTATAGGTTTTGGAAAATTCTACATCCTGAAGTGATTCATACACGCAGCAATAACGGGAAGAAAACATTTGAATAAGGTTAATTCATCATCATCCTTAGCTCCAGTTGGACTATAAATCCTTGAGTCGTCCTTGATTGATGGTTAAGAAAAAATTGTCTTTCGCAATCTCCGTGCTATCCAAGTTTCTTCTTCTTTTCAAAAATACTTCCGTTTTTTTGTAATTAATTCTAATTTTCTCTTCCGCTATCACACGGCAGGGAGTATGGAGTAGAATATATTTCAAGGACTCACTGCAATCCTTATAGTGTTCATATTTTTTTCAATTTCTATCTCAAATCTTATGGATAAAGAACAAACAAAGACATTTGCAAAACCGTTGAAAAGGTACATAGAAGCGCATCCTAACCTAAAACAATCTGATCCAAATCTGAATGTTAAAACCCTCCTCCACTCCATCGTTATGTCATCATAAGTTAGCTTTAAACAGGATATACTCGTACAAGAACATCACACAGTGGAAGAACCCTCTGAACAGCAACAAGGACCAAAAAATTAAATAAAAATTCATACAAAATAAAAATAAACATCCTGAAAAACCAAAAATTATTGCATGGTCTGCGGCGTCCATAAAACAAAGAACAACAAACCAACAGACAACCGAGCCAGGATCAGGAAGAGAAATGGAGGAGAAGTGTGGTCCTTCTGCTAGTTTGCATGTTGTTCTTACAGATAGAGTCCTGCCTCATGCTCCTTCTCTTGCTTCTGCTCTTGGTCTTCTTGGTCTCTGAAGAGTCCCAGACACTAAATTATCTATTTTGATGTGTGGCCAGGAGACGAAGTGGAGACCTATTGTATCCTTTAGCGATGGTGGCGAAGAAGGACGAGAGAAGAACGCAAACGGGCTTCAGAACAACAACAAAAAAAAACTGCAAGAAGACAAAATATTCCAAACAAAAAGTTCTTAATTGCCAAAAATACTATAAAATACAGAGAGCAAGAAGAACTTTATTGTTGTTGTTGAAAAGATGCAGGTGGCCGCTAACGCTGAAGCTGAAGCCCTACGCTTAAGGATCTATATTCTATACTGTCTACTACTGAAAGGAAGCACAATTTTGGTACTAATATATAATTCTTGCGCAGGATGCAGTACTGTGGTTTTTGGGGTGAAAGCTTAACATAATTTTTCGCTGTAACAAGGATATACTCGCAGTTACTTTACTATACATTTATCGAAGGATACAGAAGCAGGATAAAACTGTTAAAATTATGGGCAGTGGTGCCATCTGTGATTGCTCGAAAGAAAGTTCATACTTCAACACAGTGTTATTCAAAGAGCTTTTTGTGCCAGCTTTATGTTTTGTTAAAGCTATTCTAGTGAATGAAACTGGTGGTATAATGAACTTAAAGGATTAAGTAAAATAAAAAGTTAAGAGTAAACTTTAGAATAATTTGTTTATCTTTGACTTTTTTTCTCTCTCATTTTCTTTACTTCTTCTACCAGTTCTCTTAGAGCCACTAAGTTGGAAAGTTATGTTTGCGGAAGATATGAATTTTTAAGGAGGTTACAAGAAATTATATTTGCGTATGGATATACTAGATTAAAAAAAAAACACATATTGTTGGTTAAGAAAGAGCGGATAATATTAAGGTCGTTTAAACATTTCGAAAATTGAAATTAATAAAATTACATTAAATGAAATTTTAATTCAGAATATATTCAAGCGTGAAAACAATTTGCGGCAGATCTTGGAAAAAACCTAGAAGCTTCAAATTGATACCCACCATCTCTTTATCGATTTCAAAGCCACGTATGACAGCATCTATATAATGAAGAGCCTTACGGAGAATGCACGCTGCTCTATATCAAGGTCGAAAAAGATCTCACCGATGCGTTTGATGTCAAAAAAGGTTTTCGACAAGGCACTGTCATGCGACTTCTTCAACGACGTTCTAGAGGTCCATCCAATTACTCGGATACGCCAACGATATGGACATAATAGGAACATCAAAGCGTGATGTCAGTGGAGCGTTTTTGAGCATTGCGGCGGAAGTGGAGAAAATGGGTTTAGTGGTCAATGAGGGCAAGACCAAGTGTGTGCTGTCATCCAAAAAAGACATTGAACGACAACGTCTTGGACAGAACGTCAACATGGACAGCTATTTAAGGACTTTGTCTACCTAAGCACCGCTTTAAATTCAGACAACGACACCAGCGGCCAGCGCTGAATGCAAACGCAGAATAACTCTTGCAATTCGTTGCTTCTTAAGACTTAGAAGGCAATCGTCCTCTCTCGAGTATCTTAAGCCATCCATAAGACACTCATCATTTTGGTCCTTGCCAAGACAAGATAAGAAAGTCTCATGATCTTTCGACAGAAAAATTCTTCGATGGAGAGTGTAGGAGAAGATATAAATACGAACTTTACGGTCTGTTCAGCGATACTGACATAGTTAAATAAATAAAAGTCCAACGACTTAGATGGCTGGATCATGTAGAGCGAATTGACATCAACGCTCCAACCCGGAAGGTCCTCTAATCTAATCCCGAGGGACGGCGCAGTAGAGGAAGAACGCGACTCGGGTGGCGCACGCAGGTAATAGAGGAACTCAACCAACTTAGCGTGCGACACTGGAGTCAGCTAGTTAGGGAACGAGCTGGCTGGATACGCATTTTGATTGAGGCACAGGTCCGCCCGGAATGTAGCACCGCCTTAAAAAGGTTAGTTAGTACCAAAAAGTGGAATGTATTAAAAAAAAATGAAAGCAATGAACTTCATTTCCTTCAAAGCCAGGTCACATTTTTCTGGGGTCTTTATTAGAAGAAAAGTACATAAAGTACTCAGTTTTGCCTCCCCCACCGCGTTATAAAAGAAAAAGAATATCATTCCAAGGACAAGTATAAATGAGTTAGTTGGTAAGCTTTCCACAATCAAAAGAAACAAAGCGAAAACAAAAGTAATGCCTTCTATTGTTAAAGTGATAAATGTTAAATATATTTCAAAAAATAGTTTTATTTAATGAAATATTTATTAAAGTAAAGTTATTGTTAAATATTTTTTTTATTAGGGTGACAGAATGAACAGATTCTGGGATTTGACACTCGCGAAAACACAACTTATATTTCGCTGTTCATGGGAGAAGCATGGCTTTTCTAGATTCACTTCTGCTACTTTTAGCGTTTCGCCTTGAGCCCTATTAATTGTCATAGTTAAACTAATTTTAATAGGGAATTGAAGACTTTTGAAATGGAATGGTAAAGCTGTACGAATTATAGGGATTCGAGGAATAATTACATTTTCAACCTTTACAACGGCGCTAGTTAAGATATTAGTACTTTCCCCTAAGTTGTGTGACAGGAAGTCTTAGGTAGGGAGGAGGCAGACTGTACCTAAACCACCAAAAAAAGAAGAAACGCCTAATGATAGGCAAAGATGGTAGGTCCAAAAGCAGGCAGCACCTAATGATATGCTACTACTTAATATTCTACAAAAAAATTAAGTATCTAATTATACATCCATAAGTGTTACCAACAGATCTGCTCAAATGAGCTGTGTATGAGATATTTCGCCACGTTAAAAAGTAGTTTACAACAATCTCTAGCATTGTAACAAGCTCCACATAAAATATTATGTCATAACATTGCTCCGCTGCGATGTGAATTACGGACAAACAAACAAACAAACATACTGACTTTCCCATTTATAATATTAGTATTGATATTGGACTTTTTTGATCACTTCCTTCACTTTCGGTTTTGAAACAGACCTTAAGGTCTTAAGTCATCTTGATGGTCGAAAAAACTAAAATTTTAATTGGTTCGATTCCTTGAATTCAAAATTTAGTCAATTCACGGTTCCTACAAACTAAATCAAAGGGTTTCAGTAGTGAGATTTATGTACATACATAAGTGTGTTAGTGTGTTCGTACGTTCGGATTACCTTTTTTTGTCAGAAATATCTCAAGAAACGGTGGAGATATCAAGTTCATATACATTTTGTTAGGCATACTAAAATATCAAGAGATGCAGAAAGGACTTTCAAAAAAATTGAGTGCAATTTTTTAAATTGTCAATTAAAACAAAAGTAAAAAGTTTGATTGACCCCGAATGTTTCACGAACCAAAAAAGCTAGAGACTTTAAATAAATTGTTTATTGTACATTATGACGTGATAATGAATTTGTATAAATTCGAACAAAATCAAACAAATTATAAATACAAATAGTGTATAAATGTTTTGCAGAATATGATGAAAAAATTGAATGCATCATAAAATTTACGACTTGCTTCTTTATGAAAAGAGTCTGTTTAAAAATCGTACCTATAATTTAAGAATTAAAAATATTCCTGCAAAATAAGTTTTTCTTGAAAAATTTAAATGCCATTTAAAAACAAAATAACGGTTCTATGGAGGATACCCTTTTGGAATAAGACAAAAATATACATATTTTTTGAAAGAACCCAAGTTCAAAAAATAAATTTTAGAGAAAATTTAACAAAAATCTATCGGTTCGTTTTTGAGAAAATTCGAATTTTCAATTTTTAACTAAAAAATTTGATTTATTTTTGATCTTAGGTACAAACATTTTAAAATGCCTAACGCGAATCTGCTTAGCACCTTCATTTCGAAGTTTAAATTCAATCAACCCAGTTTTTGAAAAAATGAGCGGACAGTTTTTTAACAAAAAACTATAACAAACTTAAAAAAAATACCACTATTATTTTTTTTTTTATTTAATTATCAACACAATTCATTCTGCACAACATATCTTTGTTAATATAAGATAGTTTTCTAAGAATAATCCAATCAGAATTTTTTATAAGAAATAAAAACTTTTAAAAACGTGACTAAATATTGGTATAAATTGGGTTTCAACTAAAATGGCTCCGGCAACAAAAACTGAAATTTACCAATTTTAATTATTTTCAAAATATTGTTTCAAATTTTCGGTTACGTTTTAAGAAAAATCCAATTGTCCAAACATCTAAAAACATACAAAAATAGGTTCCGAATGAAGTACCATAGGAACATAGAAAGATATTTAGTAGAAAGTTATTTAAAATAGAAAAGAAAGTGCAATTATTGCTAAAGTATATTTAAAAGATAGTTGAAAAAACCAAGGTTCCAGAAATGAACAAAATTTGCAACTTGTAAAATAGCAAGCCTAAAAGTTAACCTTAACCAATGAATACAAGATTACTAATAGAAACCTCTTCTAAACCTTCTCAAAGTGAAAAACCTTGTCCTCCTACAAAAATTATCACTCTGGAATAACCATCAGCCCAAACTGTCGATATTACAATAAGACTTACTACTACTTAGAGAAAATAACAATGAACCACTCAAGCACCTTCCAAAAAAATCTGACTTCCAACACCATTCATGTTGAATTTGCTGACTTCCAATCTCGCCATGAAGAAATAAGTCAACGAGTGGTGCAGTTAAGGAATCAAACCAAGATCTTGGAAGAGCAAATCGACTGAATGTTACAAAAATCCCCAGACTCAAACTTGGTAGTGCACCTACCTGGCGATGGCAACCCCAATCTTCCTCCAAATTTCTGCCAACGATAAGCCAAACTAATTCGAAAGGCGTTTAATGCAAAGGATCCACAAAAGAAAATTGTAGTAAGGAATGACAAATTGGTGATCGATGTGAAGGTTTTCACTTGGGATTCCGCCTTGGGACTAAGGTGCGGCGAAAATCAAAGCACTAGCTCCTTATATCTGGTAGTCATTTAAAACTAACTAACACAGACATTTCTCTAGGAACCAAGAATTTCAAAAACCACGTGTTATACACGTGTTATACACGAATAGCCGTTAAATCTAACCAAAGCCACTGTGTGGCGCGGAAGTTACTCAGGATTAGTGATTGTACTATTTTTTATGGAGGACACCATTAGCAATTCTGAAACTGTTACTAGAAAACACCGCTAGAGCACCACGATTCACGACTCCTAACTGCCGGAACAGGAGGAACGGGGCTTGGTTAACATGTGGACGGTGCAACCGCACACATAGCACAAACCTCAAATACATTGTTAAGCGAGCGCTTCAAGTTCGAATAATTTGTGAAACACTACATAATTTAAATGACCATCACGCGAATTGTTGCAAGCATCGAATCTTTTGAGGTAATTTTCGACCACTTTTTGACACATATTGGACGGTATCTCAGCCAGTTGAGTGACGAGTTAAAGGTTTATCTGAATAAACACGGTCTTTTGCGTAGCCCCACAAAAAAAGTCCAGCGGAATCAAATAGCATATTCTTGGTAGCCAGTTGATATCGCCACGACGAAAAATTACGCGTCCAGAAAAAATGCCTCTTGCAATAAAGCCATTCGCTTTCACTTACAGCAGCGATATTTTCAGTGGTACGAGTGACAGTCTCTTCAGATTTCTTAAATTTTGCGAATTGCTTGCGTAGTTAAACGATAATGTAAACCATAATCTCTTCTTAAAGCACGATATATGGCTGTGGCAGAATCACCATTTTTGTAGTAGGTTTTAACAATTTGTTTGCGTTCTGCGATAGTTAAGCGATCCATTTTCGTAAATGTCAGATTTGTTATACCATAATAATTAATATGATATGAAAATTGACTCATGTAAAATGCAAAATGTAAACGTGCTATTATTTTAGGCGATCGTCTCGAGCTGTCAAAAAGAACCCGAATTATTCAACCAATGAGATCACTCGTTCTATCGTCCAATAGGATAGCTCGTTGTATTTGATTTGAATAAAAATAAAATATCGACTGACTCACTCTTAAAGTAAAAGTCGATAAGTAAAGTTCTATTATTCCTTTTGATATATCCTTTCCTGTTTTATAAAGATAACTAACGAAAAAATATAAAGCATTTTATAAAATAAAGAGTGTTTTAATTTTTGCAAGTATTAATGACTTTCAAAATGGTTTAACAACTTAGTTTTACAGATGTCGAATTCCAGTCCTATACTTTTGAAACCGCAAAATGGATAACCCGTTAGAAAAACAAGATTGAATGATCAATTTTCCTTGACAGTGAATAATGTTTCAAGATTTTTCAGTTCATGGAGATAATATCAAATGCTTGTTTTTAATGAAGAAATTAAGTCCATTTGTATAAACTTATTGTTCATTAATTTATTTTATGATTTTCAAAGAAATGTGATTTAGAATTGATAAAGACACACAAAGCATAAAACCCTAAGCCCAAAACAACCGCCAACCAATTTAATACTTTTTTTCACGCCATAAAGATTAAAAAGGAAAGTCTTTGTAGTTCAATAAACTGGGTTATCAAATAACCTTTAGCAGGTTTCAACCATTTTATTCAAATGTAGCTACAGTGGTCGGCATAACTATTTTGACAGATGTAGTACATCTCTCGCTCTTGTGATAATAATTTATAACGGTTAAAAATTGAAGAGAGCAAATCGATAACAAGTTAATAAGTATGTTATAATAGATCACGTGATGGTCAAACTCAGTCATTTGGATGGTGTTCTGCTGCAAGGCTGCTCTTTTTGTATTTAAAGTGCTATTTTCTGAGTGACAAAACTATTTTGACGGATGTTCTTCTGTATGCTTGGTAAGTTAAAATAATTTTTTTTACAAATTTAAAGCATATGTCAAAAAGTTAAATTCATTAAGGCTCCGATTTATGCAAAAATGGTTAAAACGGCAGAACTAAGTATTGAGGTTAGAGCATCTATTGTCGCAAGATTGAATTCCGGCGTGTCTATTAAACAAATATGCAAAGAACTGAATTTATTAAGACAAACTGTACACTGCCAAATAAACAAACATAAAAGAACGAATTCTGTACAAAATCTACCACGGAAGGGTAGAAAACGAAAAACTACTCTAAAAGAAGACAGGCACATTTTGATAGAATTCACCAAAAATCCTGCATTAACCCCTAAAAGCTTGGAGCTTGAAATGAAATCCCTCCAAAAAAGTTCCGTTAGTGAAAGAACAATTCGCAGACGTCTCAAAGAATATAATTTTGGGACGTATACCGTAAGAAAGATACCATTTATAACTCCTAAGAACAAATTAAAAAGATTGAAATTCGCAAGGGAATATGTAAATAAGCCTCTTAGCTTCTGGAACAAAGTTTTATGGACTGATGAAAGTTCCTTTGAGTTTCACGGATCACCTAAAAAGAAATCTGTTCGAAAGCGAAAGAAATGCATAAAAAGTTTGCTCCAGATTTAGATGAGTTAAATGAGAACGCATTTCCATCTGGCGATAGACTCATTGGAAACTCTTTCATTTTTCAACAAGATAATGCCCCTTGCCACAAACGCAAAATGATCACCAAGTTTCTGAATGACATTGGGTTGGAAACCCTCAACTGGCCACCCCAAAGCCCTGACTTAAATGCCATAGAAAATGTATGGGCTTATATATGTATAAGGAAAGAGGAATTCATCATTGAGTCGCAGGAGGGATGAGACTAATTTTGAGGTAAAAGCTCTTTGGGAAGAAATACCTTAAGAAATGTTCCAGAAACTTGTAGAATCAGTCCCAAGACGACTTCAAAAAGTCATAGATGCTAAATGAGGCTACATTTTCTAATAATTTATCAATAATTTAGTTTTAAGTTCTACAAATTGTGTTTTTTTTTAAGTTAAAATAAAACTGTTAAAATAATTATGCCGTAACAAAAAGAGATTTTTATTTTTATTCACTAATTAATATAATTATAATAAAATAACTGTGCCATCAAATTATCCATTTTTTGCCTAAGATCCAATTCCTATTTCAGTTTTGCCAAAAAAATTTGTTAAATATCAAAATAACAAGATATTCACTCTGTCAAAATAGTTATGCCGACCACTGTACATAATGTCATTTCAATAAAGGTCCTCCTAAAAATACACCCTAGGAATTGTTTTCACCCAAAGATATAACCTTCTGACAGCGAGTCTACCACCAAAAAAAACCTTACCCAATCACGTTTAGCTTTTATGTTATATCGTTAACTTTCTCAGCAACTTTCTCCACTGTCACATTTTTAATAGGTTCTTCCATATGCGGTATGTACTGTAAATAGAGAATTTCATTCTCATGATGGTTAACAAAACCATCAATATTGAATGTTATGGTTTTGTTCTATAAAATTAACACTGACATCAAAGAGTAACAATATTTTTATTTTTTATTAGCTCTGAACTGAACTGAATCCGTTGATCATTTTTATTGTCATTCTTCTCTTCTTTTACTACCACATAAAATTTGCCAACAAAATATAAAACAGAAAAACATATCCTTCCATAACCCAACCATGTCCTGGATCTGGTCCTGGTCTTAGTCCAGTCTCCATATTATGATGATGGATAATCTGCTTTCTTAATTGAAAAGAAAAGAAAATCAATTGTCAGCAAAAGTATGAAACCAATAAAATTAGGTCCTTAAACCAAATATTTAGTGTATCTTAGTTTGTTTCGTCCTTTTGTGTTGTTGTTGTTTTGTTTGCTTTGTTGCAAGTAAAACTTTTACTCAACTCTACTTTTGCTCTGCTCTACTTCCATCTGCCGTATCGTCCTAGTCCTCGTCGTCATCATCGTAATCCTTCGCATTTTTTAAGTTCTCTCTGCCAACTTCTTTCATATTTATATACATACTCCTAAAGTACAGAGGCTTTCAATAACAAAAACTGAATATGCTTCTGAATATATGGAGACGTATCATGTGAAGAAAAAAGGCTCCTTCTTCTGCCAACTTTATCCACGTTTTTCTGCAGAAAATTCAAAAAGCTTTCACTATTGATTACCCAATTATTCTGCATTCAAATGGAAATAGAAATGGAAATGGAAGCGAGGCGGTACGATTTTTTATTTTTTTAGTTTACCTTTCAAAAAACATCCCGAAAACCACCACCCAAACATCTCTCTCTTGATCATCTATCAACATTTTCAAACTTTAGCTCTAATCAAAGTGAATTTCCTTTTCATGCTCCTGCTTCTAGATTGCCACCTTTATTAGTTAAAAAAATTCCCAACTAACTAAAAGGGGTTTCTAACATATACACGAGTATATAAGGGAGTTTCAAATTACAAGTGTCCTGCAATATACTCGCAGCATCAGTTCGCTATGGAAACGAACTAGCAGCGTTAGCGTCAGCGTAGCGGTAAAATAACAAAAAAAAAACGTACAAAAGAGTTTAGATACTAAATTCTTTTGATTTTATAGAAAAATGACACTCCTCTCGTTTTCATCAATGGAAGTTCAAACAACCGGAAATGGCAATTTCGCCTTCGCTCAAGTTTCAAAAAAAAAAAACCAACAACAACAAAAGTAACAACATCGTCAACAAAACCGTCAATGGGTTTTAGGAAAGGGAAAATGTTGGCAAACTTTAGACTTGTACTCGCTTATGTGTACTTTTATAAATGCACTTGGAGAACGAGGGTGTTTGTCATATGCGAACCCGGAGATATAAAATCTAAGGCCCAATCACATGGTCAGTGAATAAATTATCCCGATGAGTATATGGCTTTAGCAGGGAGTATCATCGACATTCACTTCCTATTCCAACGACCACTAGCATCAGCAGCACTGAAATCGTACCGCTTTTGGGATCACAAAAATACGCGCGCTCACCCGTAATACACAAATTTTACTACACATCATTATCCTTGGCAGCGAACGAGTAAATTCCAATAGGAACTCTTGAAATAGATGACAATGGCCAACCGGAGTACTCTTTTATACTATACCAACTCTGACAACATAATTATCATCTTCATGATGATGACGTAGCTCATATGGTAATCATGAAGTTCCTAAAGGATGAAGATGATTATGGTTATGATTATGATGATAATGATAATAATGCCAACTATACCAAGCCAACGACTACGACAATGACGATGACTACGACTACGACGACGACGATGATGATGATGACGATGAACAGAAGGATGTCGCACTCTATTTTGGGGCATTCTATTTCTTGCTTGTAATACGGAAGGGAATAGGAACAGGGCCGCATCAGAGTAAAGTGATGTTATTGCATCATAAATTCTTTAAAAGGCTCTAATAGTTTGATATGAAATGAATAAGTAACAATTTTTACTATAAATGGTGGGATAATTTATGAAAGTGCACTGTGGCGTATGTGAAACATTTTTTTTTTAAATCAAAATTTTTTAAATTTTCAAAAACTAACTAATGTTTAGATCATATTGAGACTCTAAATTAAAATAAACATTCTTTTACCGCTAGTTATTGTAGTATCGAGTACCAAATAAAAGATATGTTTATTGTTTGATATCTACATAATAATTGAATGAGTTTTTATTAAATACTAGCGGCCCGGTACGTGCTTCGCTATGTATAAGGCATAGTAATAAAAAAAATGATTATTAAGTTAATTTATTTAAACAAAAAAATATTTTAAATTGCTAGCTATTTAAAAGTCCAAATGACCCAAATGATTTATTGTTTATATTATATTTATCAGCAAAGAGTAAAAACTACCAACTCTGGAACAGGCAACATAAAGTTAGCCATGTAAAAAACATGATTCCTCCAAATTGACACCACAAACGTGAAGTGTTTGTCCTTGGGCCTTATTTATGGACATCGCAAATGATAAACGCACAGGATATTGTAATCTTTTGAGTACAAATGGCATATCAGTTGGAATCATAGGGATACGCGGTATCAAACACACTTCTCCTTTTGATTTACCAGTTAAAATTGTAGCTTCAATCAAATTGGCAATAACTTTTTCACTGCTAATTTGGTGCCATTACACAGTTTTGGTGGATTAATATTTCGCAATAATATAATCAAAGAACCAATTTTCAGATTCAAGCAATGCGGTATACCAGCCGGTTCCAATGAATTTAAAAATTCAATTGGATAATTCATTGCCTCATCTTGATTCATAACACTGTCAATTGATTTATGTGTCGTGACTACACCTGGCAGTTTCGCTAGAATTTGAAAACTAATGGCATTGATATGAATGTTTTTCGGTGCTAAAATGGCGCGTTCTCTCAACCAATCATGATTTCTGTAATTCTGAAGAATATTCGGAAAAACACATTCAATCAAATCATCTATAGATTGCGCAATTGTACAAAAATTGTTCGGTAAAGTGATCAATCCGGTTGGTACTGTCGATTGGTATTTTGCCATCACCAATTTCTAACAATTGTTTTGAAAACTCAGAACAGATGACTTAAAACAGGCGTTTATTTCATCGGCAGGAGTTGATCGAGGAATGACAGGCAATATTTGACGAAAGTCCCCTGACAGCAATATCAGAGCACCACCAAAAAGCTGTTAATTACCACGTAAATCTTGCATTGTTCGATTAAATGCTTCTATTGATTTTTTATTCGCCATTGTGCACTCATTCCATAAAATAATTGACGTTAATCGCAGAACTTTTGCAATAGCAGAATTTCTCGTAATATTGCAAGTTGGAGTTTCAATCACCTGTACATTCAATGGCAATTTTAATGCAGAGTGTGCGGTCCGACCACCTTCTAATAATGTAGCAGCAATTCCCAAAGATGCAAGTGCCAATGCAATTTTCTGTTCAGATCGAATAGTAATGATACAACGAAAGTTTTGCCTGTACCACTAGGTGCATCCAAGAAATATAATCCACCTGCATTATTGGAAACGGCTTGCATGATTGTGTCATATACATGTTTTTTTGAATATTCAATTTGGTGCTATTACAATTTTGTGATTATCAGATAACATACGATCAAGAGCAATTGTGAACAATTGAACTAATGCGTTATGCTGATGGAAAAACCATTGTAGCTGACGAATAATTTCTAATATTGCACAACGTTGATCCAATTCACGATAATAATAATAATAAATTTGCAAAAATTGATGATCAGCGTCGGGGTATGGCAATAACGAACCAGCTTGATGATAAATCTGGCTCGAATCTGTAACATGTATGCAATTTTAGGTAGATGTTGAATCAGAATTTGTAAGACTTTATGATTCAGATTGATATAAACATGGGACAATCCTGTTGAGGTATTTACCTAAAAGGTCGGCATAAAATTATCTTTAATAATTTTAGTAGCACCAAAAGAAGTCATTTGAAATGCCGAATTGTATTGTTGAATATTACTCAAAAACTGCTTCGACGTTTGAGATGTACCAAAAATAAATGAATACAATGGTTCGGGTTGAGTTTCTAATGTTGGCAATCTCACTTTGCCATTAGCACAACACATTCCGGGCGTTTCACCTGGAAAGTTAGCCGCATCACAATGTGGACATATTGCGTCCATCATTCCAATGTATCCGTAAACACTATAATCAATCTGACTATCGTAATTAAAAGCTGCATCCAGCATTTCATCCAAAACAGCACAATGTATTCGTGATTAAGTACAGATACAAGGTCAACAGATTTATTCTGTGGAATACGTTCACGCTGCGATGCATTAGCTTGTGGGCGTTCATCTATAATCTGAGATTGTCTTAATAATGCCACTTGATTTGATTACGCGTTCGCCGGCCTATGTTTGGTCGTCTTGCTCGTGGCATTTTACCTTCACTCAACAACTCAACAATATTTTGGAAAATATAAACACAACAAAGCAATAATTATCGCTGATAGAATGAAATGACATATGATGACATTAAATTTGTTTGACAGAACTAACGTCACTTTTTTTGTCTTCGATTGTTTTGCCAAAGGTTCAAATTGGCTTTTAAGTATTAGTACAAATTGTTTGTATATGGGAGTATAGAAATATTGTTGATTTTACACTTTTTCAAGATTTTTTTTTTAATTTTCTTTACGTACAAACCTTCTCTGGACTTCCACGAATAATTCAAGACCAAAATTAGCCAAATCGGTAAAGGAATTGTTGAGTTATAACATTACAACGAAAAGTGGCATTGATTTATATATAAAGATAAACTGACAAATAATTATAAGGTTGTTTATACGACATCTTTCTTTTTTTTTAATTCAAATAAAAGGTTTTAAAGAAAAATAACAATTAACGAAATTAACAAACTGTTATACATGTTAGTATGTACAAGTAATATAGAATTACATTAATATTTAGCTAGATCAAATCGTTCTGGTGGTCTGCTTCTTTGAAAAGAGTCATCTTGATCATTTGAATTTATAGACCTTTCAGATGTTGATGATAAAGAAGTATTATGTTCCTCTATGTTTTGGGAATCTGTTGTTTCTGCACTGTTGTTTTGAACTATTTCTGTTTCTTTTTCAAATTCTGGAAAATCGGAGTCTTCATCATCTGTATCCGGATTAAAGTTAATACCTTTTGTTTTCCTTAAGTGATGGTTATTTCTTCTGAGTTTAGTACCGTTAGTTGTTTTGACCATAACAGATCGAGGATACTCTGTATTTTCAACAACCCTAGCAGGGCTCCATTTTCGATGTCCAGTTTGAATTCTCACTCTATCACCAATTTTAAAAGGTTCTCTTGGTTTACTATGTAGGTCTCCAGTTTTTTTTTTTTTCAAGCCTGCTTTTTTTTAGTTCATATGGGATGTTTGGTACAATTTTGGGTTTCAGACTATTGATGTCGATCGGAATAATAGTGCGTGTTGAACGGCTAAATAAACGCTGACATGGTGACTTCAGCGTTTCACTGCGTGCAGTATTGCGAAGCATCAGCATTGCCTTATATATGTACATCACTATTGTCCAGTTGACATTGTTTGATTAAATTTTTGATTGTTTTGACATTTCGTTCGGCAAAATCATTAGATTGTGGAAAATTTGGCGAATAAGTAATATGTTTAAAATTCCAGTCTCTTGAAAATTCAGAAAATATTTTGAGTTGTATTGTGGACCACCATCTGTTTCAAAAATTTCTGGTATTCCATGCACTGCAAACCATTTCTCTAAACATCGAACAATTTCAGATGATGTTGATGTTTTGAACTTACAAAAATCAGAAAATCCCGAGTAATGATCAGCAATCAACAAATAGTCCTTTCCAGATACTTTAAATATATCTGATGATGCTATTTGGAATGGATATTCTGGAATTGTCTTTAAAATGATTGGTTCACGAATATTGCTTTTTTGTGTTTGTTGTCAAACTGAGCATCTTTGAACATAATTGTTGATATCTGTCGTTTGACCATATATATATATATAGAGATTGACGTGCTCTTGTCAAAGTCTTAACAATTCCTGCATGACCAGCATGTAATTGCTTGATAGTTGAATGAATTTCTGATTCGGGAACAATAACTTTTTGCGCTTTGAATAATAATCCACCATCTATTGACAATTCTTCTTTAAAAGTAGCATATCTACGCATAGACTTTGGTAAAAGTTTTTGATCATTAGGCCATCCTTTTTCAATTATTTCTTTTAGTAAACAAAGTTCCTTGTCTTTACTAGTGGCTACTACAAAACGTTTCTTGGCGTCATCTGTTAGAGCTAATACTATATTTACTTGATATTGTTCATCACTTTCAACTTCATTGGTTTCACAGTCCCTGCTCAAGGTATCAGCAATCGGTATATCTGTTCCTTTTACGTACTTAACATTTGGTGAATATTGCAACACATCCCATAAAATCTTCTGAAGTCGAATTGGTGCTTTCTCCATTGGTTTTTTGAATATTGTTTCAAGGGATTTATGGTCTGTTTCTACTAACAATTGTTTGCCATAAATGTATTCATGAAACTTCTTACATGCAAATTTTGCTTCTTTTTCAATTTGTGGATAATTTTGTTGTGTATTAGAAAAAGCTCTTGTTGCATATGCTACAGGTTGACCGTCTTGAAGTAATCATGCACCCATTGCTTTAAAAGACGCGTCAACTGATAATTTCACGCTTTTGTTTACATCGTAATACTTAAGCACCGGAGTAGTTGAAATCATCTTCTTAAGTTTATTAACAGCTTCTTCTTGTTCAGCATCCCAAAACCACTCAACATCTTTATAAAGTAACTTACGCAATGGTTCAGTTAGTTTCGACAAATTTGAAATGAATTTTCCTAGGTAGTTAACCATAACCAGAAAACTTTGTAATTCTTTAATGTTTGTTGGAGATTTTAACTGTTTAATTGCTTCAACCTTGTCTGCATCAACCTCATATCCATTTGATGTAAAGATATGACCCAAAAATTTCATACGGTTTTTTTCGTATTCGCACTTTTTTTCATTTAGTTTGAATCCAGCTTCCTTTAAAGTATCTTTTACTCTTTTTGTAATATCTCGTAACTGTTCTTTACTTTCAGAGTAAATGAGAATATCGTCCATTGCAATTTCACAGTTTTCAATACCACTTAATGTTCGATTCATAACTTCTGAAAATATTTCTGGAGCTGAACTTATTCCGAATGGTAATCGCAGATATCTATATCTTCCCCAAGGTGTTGAAAATGTTAGATACATTGACGTTTTTTCACTGACCTTAAGTTGCCAAAAACCTTTTTGACAATCCATCTTCGTAAACCATTTTGCTTTACCTATTCTTGCAGTAATTTCTTCTACTGTCTTTAGTGGATAGTGTCTACGCTTGATATTTTTATTCAATTCAGTGGGATCCATGCAAATTCTAATTTCATCACTTTTCTGAACAATAATCATAGGGCTTACTGCTGGTGTTGGGTCTGTAACTTTTTGAATGACGCCTAATTTTTCCATATTCTCTAGCTCAATTTTAACTTTGTCTCTTAAGGTATGTGGTATTCGGCGCGGTGGAATAATTTTGAATTTAGGATTGTCAATAAAATCAATATCATATTCGAAAGCAGTACAACAGCCCAATTTTGCATCTTCATTATTGTCAACAGTATAGACTCTTAGTATGAAACCCAACTTTTCACAAATTTTTCTTCCCAAAATAGGTTGTAGATTTGTACATTACATTCAGCGCCTGTATCTTATTTAAGAATAAGTTTCTTATTGCCAACACTTACTGCTTCTGACCATTTGTGCTCATCGTTTAATGCATCGACTTTCATTTTGATTGAACTTATGGTATATTCAGAATCATCACTCTCATCGCTGTCATCAGTGGTTTCATCATTATGAGACTGACTTGAATTTTTTATTCTGTTCACTTTTTTGGCAGAGGTGTTCCATTTTGTATTTTTATTTTTTCTTGTTGCAGGTTCATCTTGTTTAGATTTTGACCGACACATTTGTTTGAAGTGTCCTTTGAAACCACATTTGCTGCAGACTTTGTTAAAAGCAGGGCAGCTTTTTAATCCATGGAATGTACCACAACGTTTGTAATCAAAGTCTTCATTCTTAACAATATATATTTTGGACGACGTCGTATGCTCTAAGGTTTTCATTTCTTTTGCAGCTCTTTCAGCTGATCCACACATTTTTTTGGCATTTTCTAGTCTTAGTTCTTCCGCAGTCCAAAGTTTTTGTTTAAGATCTTGGTTTGAGACGCCTAAGACGATTTGATCCAAAACGAATTCGTCAATTTGTTTCGAGTCGTAGGAGCATTTTTGAATTTGAGTTTGCACTCGATGAAGAAAATCTTCGAAACATTCTCCTGATTGTTGTTTTGTTTTATGGAAAATGTATCGTTCATATAGGTCTTATTTTTTGGTGGTGCAAACTGTGCGGCTAATAATTTTTTTATTTGTATTGATTTCTTTTTATCTTCTGCAGTTGCATTTATATTATTCAAAAGTTTCAGTGCGTCTCGACCAAGAGAAAATAGTAAAGTTGCAGCTTGAATAGATTCGTCCTTTTTGGATAGTTCAATCGCTGTGGAATAGTTTTCGCACAACTCTATCCAGTCATTCCATTCTTGAGACTTATCTAGTTCATTATTTATGATCAAGGGCTTCGGAGGTTTGAGCGACATGTTTATTTTAAAAGATTGGTTTTGGTTTTGATTCAATTCTATTTTTATTTTAGATTCAATTCTATTTATTTATTATTAATCTGACACCATGTAGTATCGAGTACCAAATAAAAGATATGTTTATTGTTTGATATCTACATAATAATTGAATGAGTTTTTATGAAATATTAAACTGACAAATAATTTTAAGGTTGTTTATACGACAGTTATGATTTTTGAGCTTATTTTAAAGGTATTTAAGAGCACTACAAAAAAAAAGTTAGGTAGAAGGAAACAAAGCTATTTGAGATTTCCCTAATGTTTGGAAAAAAGCAAAAGTTGTGCCTATTTTGAAAGCTGGTAAACCTCCAGATGTTTCCTCAAGCTACATACCCATTAGCTTACTAAGCAGCATAAGCAAAATATATGAAAAAGTCATAAAAGATCAAATTTCAAAGTTTGTTTCAAATTCAAATCTCCTTCCTGACGAGCAATTTGGTTTTAGAAGTTGTCACAGCACATCCCATCAAATACTTAGAATTTGTAACCATGTTAAAGAACATCGTTTACATGGTCAGTCAACAGGAATGATAGTGTTAGATATAGAAAAGGCTTTCGATTCTGTATGGCACGATGGTCTTCTATACAAAATGATTAATTCGAAAATTTCCATTGTACTTGTGTAAGATCGTTCAAAGCTTCCTATCTGGTAGATGTTTTCAAGTGCATGTCAATAGTGGTATTTCAAATTTACGTTTTTTCTGTTTCGGAGTGCCACAAGGATCCGTCCTTGGACCATCTCTATACAATATATATACATCAGATTTCCCAGTGCTTCCTTTTTGCAATTCAGCATTATTTGCTGATGACACCGCAATTTTTTCATCGCATGAATTCTCTCTCAATATTGAGACAAATCTAAAAAATGCGATTGAAATTTTAGAAATATATTATAGCAAATGGAAGATTAAACTCAATGCTGAAAAAATGCAAACCATCTTTTTCTCCCGAAAAAGAAAATCTTGTTTTCTTCCCAGCAGCCAAATCCATATTAATGGAAATATAATCGACTGGAATCAGACTGTAAAGTATCTTGGAGTACATCTAGATACCAAACTTACCTATAGGGAGCATATTCTCAACACATTAAAGAAAATTAACCTTGCTATCAATATGCTTTATCCATTTATCAACAGAAAATCACCACTATCTAACAAAAATAAAATACTAATTCATAAACTTATTTTCCAATCAATACTGCTATATGGGTGCCCTATTTGGAAAAATGCAGCAAAATCTCACATTAGAAAACTACAGATCTCACAGAATAAGATTTTGAAGATTATGTTAAATCTTCCCTGGCATCATTCCACCATTGATTTGCATAATAGAGCGAATGTCGAATTGATTTCCGATAGGATTTGCAAGCTAACGAATAATTTTTACAACAGTTGCGAGATTTCAGAAAATCCACTCATACAACAGCTTACTTACCTGTGATAATAAACAATTAACTTATTTCGTTTTGCTCTTTCTATATTATATATTTTTGTACTATATGTGCTACATTTTCAATTGATGTCATTTATTTTTTTGTTTTGTAACTATTTGTATCATTTATTTATTTGTTTATTTATCTATTCATTTATTTATTTATTTATTTATTTATTTATTGATTTATTTTTTTATTCATTCATTTATTTATTTATTTATTTATTTATTTATTTATTTATTTATTCATTTATTTATTTATTTAATTGTTTTTTTTTGTTTATTTAATTATTAATTTATTTATTGATTTTTATTCACGTTATTTATTTTTTGTATGCTATTATTTATTTACTTGTTATTTATTTAACTAGTATTACGTTATTATTGTTATGATATAATAGTAATTTGTACCTTTGAGCTATAAACTCTTTAAATATCATGTATACTAGGGTATACAAGTATGTATATTAGCGTATACATACATATTATTTTATTATTTGAACACTTTTTTTTTCTAAACTATATGGAGGTTTTTCAATCGTGTTTTCCTTCTATCAAAAAATTTACTTCATAATTTTTTTTTTCTTTTTCTTTTGTTAAATAATGTTTCAGTAGTAAGAAAATATATTTCATATCTCTGACTGTAAAACGTGCGGTCATAGGCCTTTGAAAAAATTATCACGAAAATAAAAAAAAAAAAGAAAAAAAAAGCTATTTGAGATAACACAGAAAGCAGTCCAAGTTTTCCTTCCACCATCTTAACGACATAATTAACTTTGGACCGTTATACCCTAAGAACAAATTGAGAAACACAAATCCTTAATATAATTTTTATAAGTAATTGTTCACATTTACTTAAAAAATAAACATATAATCATTATTCAACTTTGATTTCTCAAAAAAAACCTTAATTTTTCAAAATTTGTATTTGAAAATGGTTAGAGCGGTTTTTTTTAATTAATTTTGTATACCTACATACAATTTTTCATTTTTAGTTTAAAAATATTTTTAGTATGCAGATATTTAGAGCTTATCAAGACATTTCAATTTCAAAATAACGACAAATTTTCGAGATATCGAATTTCGAAAAAAAAAAACAATGTCATATAGTTCCTATGTGTCACGAGTAAAAAAAATTACTAGGTGACGCAACAATCCGTTCAAAACTAGGATCTAGTGACTTACAACTCTCAAGCATTCCTGTTCACTAAATTTGAAAAAAAGTGGACTGCATCCAAATGTTTTCAAATGTTCGAAAAATAGTATTAACATTTCTTTTTTATAAAATCACATAAGCTAATTCAGCTTTGTCGGAACTTTTTCGAAGTGAATATCTAATTTTCTTTGATTACATGAGTAAAATAAAATATTTTCTATGACATTAAAATTTAGGCTTGCAAAGATCCTAAAATAAAGAGCATTCAAAAAATCTATAAAAATTTTTAAATTTTTTTAAAATTAAGGTTATAATGTCCCTGGTTTTCAAAAATTATGATTTTTTGTTCTTAATTTCTTACAAATCTTCGGTATTTCTTAAGTGTTTGAAATAATTATAATTCGAATCAGTTCAAAAAGGTCAAGTTCCTTTATATTTTGCTTTAGGTAACCTAAATAAAGATTCTATATAAAAAACTAGTGAAAAATTGTTAAATATTTTAAGGTAATTTCAATATTTTTCATTTATTTCTTTAACACATTTTAAACATTAAAAGTTATAACTTTAACAAAACCAATAAACATAATGACCCTCAACTATTGCCACAGATGGGGAACATAGTTTCAAAGACATAGACGAAAAGCTTTTAAATGTTACAAAGGTTTTTATGATTTTTACGAATTGCAACCGATTTACAATTTTTGAGTTTTATTTACCTAAATAGAGAAAGAACATACTCGATAACTTAATTTTCAAAAAAAAAAATTGTTTAAATCAAAAAACAACCATCAAATTTATAAAAATGGGTCTGATTGAAAAATAAAAAAAGAGGCTGGGATGCGACCCACACTGATAACTTCCCATCCCGTCTGCCGATTTGTCTTGCTTAAAAGTTTGTCTATATGTATCAATTTTTACCAAATTTGTGTACTATTTTTTGTAGATTTTATTTTTTTATGAAAAACGGACTGTTTGATTTTTATAAAAAAAATTACTGAATATCAAAAAGAATATTTTTTCTGAAATAAAATAAGTTTGAAGCCAATATTTTTAATTTTTGAAAAGCTATTTCAGCTGAAAATTAATTTTTACCAACTTTTATTAATTTTTGTTAGGTTTTTATTTTTTGTAAAAAAACTGTTAATTCGATTTTTCTCAAAATTTTTCCTAAAGTTGAAAACAATATTTCTTATAAGTTGAAGTCAGTTGGAAGCCATAATCTCAAATTTTTGAAAAGATATTTGAGTCGAAAAGCAATTTTTACCAACTTTTGTTAAATTTTTTTTCGGTTTTTAATTTTTTGTAAAAAAACTAACAATTCTATTTTTTTCAAAATTTTACTGAATGTTGACAACAATATTTTTTGAAAGATAAAAGTAGTTTAAGGCCAATATCTCCAAGTTTTAAAAAGATATTTGAGTCGAAAATCAATTTTTACCAACTTTTATTAATATTTTTTAGGTTTTTATTTTTTGTAAAAAAAACTGTCAATTCGATTTTTCTCAAAATTTTTCCTAATGTTAAAAACAATATTTCTTATAAGTTAAAATTAGTTAGAAGCCAATATCTCAAAGTTTTGAAAAGATATTTAAATCGAAAATTAATTTTTACCAACTTTTATTAATTTTTTTTTTTAGGTTTTCATTTTTTTTTTTAAACTGTCAATTCCATTTTTCTCAACATTTTTCAGAATGTTGAAGCCTTAATCTCAAGTTTTTGAAAAGATATTAAAGTCGAAATTCAATTTTTACCAACTATGAGTAATGTTTTTTTAGGATTTTATTTTTTATAAAAAAAACTGTCAATTCGATTTTTCTCAAAATTTTATCAGATGTCAAAAACATTATTCTTCGTTGCACAAAATTGTTTTGGAGATGAAATCATATTTTAGTCGTAAAATTTTCGAGGTGACAAATTTTTTTTTTCAGTTTTTTTTATTTATAAAAAAAACCGTTAATTAGATTTTTTTCCAAAAATATAATTGTTTTGTATCACGTTACAATATATAAATATATAATATAAAATTTATTTCAAGTCCCTAGCGTCATTGGTTCATGAGATATTTAGGGTTAACCAAAATTTTCACCTTTTTTTTAAACTGCTATGGTAAAAAAACCACCCACGCAATTTTCTTGAGAGCCCTTTCTGCATCTTTCTGCCTTATTATCTGTATAACAAAATTTATTTGAAGTCGATATCTCTTCTGGTTCTTGAGCTATGGACAACGAAAGAAACGTCGCGAACGAACGGACATATGGACATACGGACATACGGACGTACAAACGTACGTACACACGCACGCGCAGACATCTTTCTAAAAGTCTTTTCTTTGGACTCTGGGGACCTTGAAACGTCGAGAAATGTCAAAATTTTCAATTTGACAAATCGGACCCATTACAATAACTTCCTATGAGAAGTTAAAAAAAAAATGATTTATATTACCAGCCTTTAACACAATTTCCGAGATACAAAAAATCTATGGCTTAATTTCGATATTATTCATGTTTCCCATTTACAAAAATAGAAAAAATATTCCTAGGGAAATTTCATTTACGATATAGCCTTTATTCATTCAGCTACAACCGCGTTTTTTTCGAGTTAAAGGGCATAATAATGACTTAGTTAAAACCCAGAGTAGAATTTGAATTAAAGATTTGGTCAATTAAAATTACCGCATCACTAACTCAATATTGAACCACAAGCCTTTAGAATTGTAGGTTGGAAACAATTAAATGCCTCCCATTAAAAATACTCCTGTTATACTCAAAGTCCAGCTAAAGCTACAAAATCATAACACAAAACCATTGAATTCGTGTGCTAATTCCGTATAATATCAAAAACATTAATCCATTTTATTTATAAAAACAGAACAAAAAGAATCAAAATCACTTCCGCATGTACAATCGTTTACACGCTCCTGTTAAACACATTTTTATTTTATTATGTTATAATCTATTTAATAGGATTACTGTGACACAATAAAATGCCATCATTAAAGCCATTACTATACCATGACCTCTTAAAATTCAAATACGGACCTGTGATCATAGACATATCGGAATGAGTACGACGACGACCGACGAGGATACAAGTATTCGAGTTAAAAAAAAAGCCAGAGCCAAAGCCAAAGCCAGAGAAGTTGTAGAGTATTGTAGATGATGATGATGATGTGGATGATGATGATGGTACGGTAAGGTGTAGCATCAACATACAACACTCTGTGGCTGTAGCACATGCGTCCTTCAGCTGGCACAGCTCACATCAACACCATCCACCCACTCGCTACAACTGCTGCTGTAGCTGCTGCTGCCATCACCCAAATCCTCTTCTTCTAAACTTGAAATGCAAGCCAGAAAGATACTCGTATAATGCTCTATGCTCGATGCTCCCATGCTCCATGTCGCCTGCCGTTCTGGCGTTACAGGACCCTCATTCGGTTCTAGCAGTTAAATGAACATCATTGTGATAACATACTTTCGTCGTGTTACATCGTTTTACAAAAGAGATTCTCTCGGGTTTGGTGTGCTTTTGCGTTTGCCTTACTTTGCAGCTCGCAGCAATCGGAGTCACTGCCATAGAGCATAGTAAGGACGTTGGAACGTTGGGAGTTGGTTGTCGCTGCTCGTCGACTTCGTCGAGGACATCTTTTTCTTCGTTCGTCGTCGTTGTTGTCGTTTGTCGTAGTCATCGTCATCGTCCTCGTCTCCGTCCATATGCTTCATCCTTCCATATATAGTCGACGACAAGCAACTTTCGGTCGAAGTAGTGTGGTGCGGCTTAGAAGCTTGAGCAATATTTTTTCGGCATCAAAAAAGGATTCCCGAGTAATTCACTTTCAGTTTAGCGACAACTGCTGATCCAATCGGTCGATGGCCAAAAAACAAAAAGGAATATAAAATTAAATATAAATAAATAAATAAATACACAAAAGAGCGTATAGACCGACCGACGCGACGCGCGGTTTTCTCCCTTGAAAGGATGCGCGATTATCCTTCCATTCCGAATGTTTTTCGTGTAAGTGGTGGTTCGACAAACAGCGTTAATCTCATCGACGCAAACGGACGAAGTGGTGCTGCTGGTTTACAGTCGTTAATTAGCTCCGGCACAAGTGACACAACAGCCGCATCCGGCGGCGGCGGTAGTGGCGGTGGTGGTGGTGGCGTGAGTGTTGGTGGTTCCGCTGGTCGTTGTCCTAAGAAAACCGAAAAGGATCTGTCTTCCGTTGGTATTGAATTGAATTACCATAACGGTAAGTCGTCGGAATATTTACTGAGACGCAGTGCCACAACAGGAAGCAATTCCAATCGCCATGTGTCCATGTCCAATGCAGGCACAGGAGGCGGCAGTAATAACTTCAACTTCGCCGCGAACAATAATAATCAACTGCGAATGGGTAACGGTGGTAGTGGCGATAGTGGTGGTGGTGGTGGTGGTGCTATTAATAGCATATCCGGTGCAATTCCGCCATCAGTGGTCCCGAATGTCGTTGGTGGATTTCCGGTGGTGGGCGCGTCGGGTGTGTTCAGCGAGGGAAGTGACTTGAATATAAGTGTGAATTCGTTTACAGACATAAATAACATACCGTCCTGTTCAGCGACAATGGTACCAGGACCAGCAGCGCCAGGAACTCGGCATCATCACAGGGAGAATCCCTACTTCGATGACGGTCGGGTAGCTCTGAATCGGAGGTTCTCCCATGAAAAGAACTCTGGATATTTCTTGTGGATTATGACACCTGTAGCTGCCAGGTAAGCATCGAATTCGTATGGCAAGAACAAAATGTTGGGGGTGGATATGGTGGTAAAAGTTGAAGGATAGGGCACACAATGTGTGCTCTTTTCGCCATAGCTTTGGGTTGTTTTTCTTTTTGTTTTAGTTTTGTTTCAAAGACGACGATGATGATGTGAAGGGTGGATGGGGTTGGAGAAAGGATTAAGGATTAATTCTGTTTGTGTTTTCATTTCGAGTTGGAAGCTGAAAATTATTCTCTTTTCATGATAAAGTCGTTTTCCAGGACTTGTGTTTTTTTTTTAAAAAAAGCGAAGGTTTCATTATTATTGTTTTGTTTTTCTATTATTTGGGTTGAATATAAATGTCGACAAAAAGTGTTGTGCGAGGGCTTTTTATAGTTATAAAATATATTATTTTAGAAAAGTTTATACATATACGTTTTGACACTTCTGTCACTTTCTTCTGTTGCTCTATGTCCTAAGCAAACTTTCTGGTCCTGAAGGTAGATTTATTGAAGAAAAGTTACCTCCTGTTGCTTGACAGAATTCTCAAAATAAAAAGAAAGTTATGAGCATGATAAATGATGGATGTCCCTATATAGCCTCTACCTCTATCCCAATAGACTTCAGCTTTTAGGTGGTCCTAAGTTTGAGTTTCCCTAGGTATTTGTAGGTAAAGCTTCAGAAGAAAGGAAAGTCGGTTCTCAACCTGTTGAATGTGATGGAAAAGGTTAAGTTATCATCTGAATGGTGTAGTTTCTTTTTTTTTTTGGCGAAAAGAAAAACCAAGGATAAAGAAAAATATAAATGTAACTAAGGTCTTATGTTTTTGTTTTTATTTTTGTTATGAAACGACTTTTAACTTATAACACACAAAAAGTCAAAAAGTATTCTTGCGAAAAATTTGAAGTTTAAGTTTAAGTAAAAGTTGAAGTTGTTTTATTTTTGCTGATTAGTTATGATATGGATGAAGAAAGTTAATACTCTTTAAGTAAAGAAATGTTTGAGTTGTTAGAAAATGGAGAGACACGTGTAACTACTAACACATGAAAGTTTTCTTTAGAAGATTTTGATGTCAAAAAATAGCATTAACATTTATGACGGAATGACATGAACTTAGTTCTTTTTAGGTCAAGCAGCTCACATTCAGAAAACTTGTCTATATTTATGAAGTTTTAATTTATTAATATTTCTTTTTATATTTTATAGAGAAACATATGAGAAAGACCAGTATTAAGCACTGTATTTCCGGTTACTATAATACGTTTTTCAAAAATATTGACATTTTATTGCATTGCACCAAAGCAAAAGTTAATTAAATTATAAACCTGCAACAATTTATTTCAAAAAAAGAGGCTGGGATGGGACACACACTGATAACTTCCCATCCCGTCTGTCGATTTGTCTTGTGCTTAAAAGTTTGTAGGTTTTGGTGTTTTGTTGAAAAAGATGTTAAATTAAAAATTTAAAAATTACCAACAATATTTTGCATATAATAAAATAGTTTGATTCCAAAATCTATTTTTGTTAACGAGATTTTTAGTCGAAAAACAATTTTTACCAATTTTAGTAGCATTTCTTAAAGGGTTTTATTTCTTATAATGGGTGATTTTTTAAGAGCTTGAGAACTTTTTTTTAAAAAAAAAACGCATAAAATTTGCAAAATCTCATCGATTCTTTATTTGAAACGTTAGATTGGTCCATGACATTTACTTTTTGAAGATAATTTCATTTAAATGTTGACCGCGGCTGCGTCTTAGGTGGTCCATTCGGAAAGTCCAATTTTGGGTAACTTTTTCGAGCGTTTCGGCCGGAATAGCCCGAATTTCTTCGGAAATGTTGTCTTCCAAAGCTGGAATAGTTGCTGGCTTATTTGTGTAGACTTTAGACTTGACGTAGCCCCACAAAAAATAGTCTAAAGGCGTCAAATCGCATGATCTTGGTGGCCAACTTACCGGTCCCTTCCTTGAGATGAATTGTTCTCCGAAGTTTTCCCTCAAAATGGCCATAGAATCGCGAGCTGTGTGGCATGTAGCGCCATCTTGTTGAAACCACATGTCAACCAAGTTCAGTTCTTCCATTTTTGGCAACAAAAAGTTTGTTAGCATTGAACGATAGCGATCGCCATTCACCGTAACGTTGCGTCCAACAGCATATTTGAAAAAATACGGTCCAATGATTCCACCAGCGTACAAACCACACCAAACAGTGCATTTTTCGGGATACATGGGCAGTTCTTGAACGGCTTCTGGTTGCTCTTCACTCCAAATGCGGCAATTTTGCTTATTTACGTAGCCATTCAACCAGAAATGAGCCTCATCGCTGAACAAAATTTGTCGATAAAAAAATTTCGAACCGAACACTGATTTTGGTAATAAAATTCAATGATTTGCAAGCGTTGCTCGTTAGTAAGTCTATTCATGATGAAATGTCAAAGCATACTGAGCATCTTTCTCTTTGACACCATGTCTGAAATCCCGCGTGATCTGTCAAATACTAATGCATGAAAATCCTAACCTCAAAAAAATCACCCGATATAATCAAATACAAATTGGATGAATGAAATTAATTTGAAAGATATCGAGAACCGAACCGAAAAAACGGACTGTTGGGTACTTATAAAAAAATTATTGAATACCTATCGAAAACAATATTTTCTGGGAGATAAAATAAGTTTGAAGCCAATATTTTTAATTTTTGAAAAGATATTTGAGTCGAAAATCAATTTTTACGAACTTTTATTAATTTTTGTTTAGGTTTTTATTTTTTTGTAAAAAAAACTATCAATTCGATTTTTCTCAAAATATTATCGAAATTTGAAAACATTATTTCTTATAAGAAAAAAAAATGGTTGCCTGTAAAGCCGGTTTTACGGGCGAAGATTTTACGTGACAACGTCTTTTTCTCGGTAGAATATTTATTGATATGAATATAATTAAATTGCACAATAGGAACAAGGAATTGAATGAAAATAAGAATTGCACAAATTTTTTAAACTAATAATTTACTTAACACTATCAACATTTATCAATAGTATGACATAACCTATAAACTCAGTTTCTCAACTTTTGTGTCAATCTAACAATTAATCAATCAATCATAGTTTACGATAATGAAATATCAGTGTACAATTATTTACCTTTATTGTTGTAGTTGTTGTAAATGACGAATCTAAGCACTCCACATTTTCACTACAGACACAGCTGACGATACTTTAACCACACGTGTGAACTTGTATTATGACGCTTTCTTGTTTTTCCAACGCCAAGAACGTTCGAGAAAGACAAAGACAGAGACACAAGCATGCGCCGATTCAATGCGCCTAATTCTCTAGTGCTGCGCGCGCGGCAGACCGATCATAGTTGAGTGGGAGAGAGACGCAAGGCATTCGGCGGGCCTCTCTCTCGTTCGGTGACTCATCGTAACGTTACCGGGCGTTACACTTTTTCATAAGTGACTCCCAGCCGCAACCTAATTTAAGACGTTGTCACGTCAAAAATTAGTTTGAAGCCAATACCTCAAAGTTTTGAAAAGATATTTGAGTCGAAAATCAATTTTTACCAATTTTTATTAATTTTTTCTTAGGTTTTTATTTTTTGTAAAAAAAAACTGTCAATTCGATTTTTCTAAAAATGTTGCCAAATATTAAAAACGTTATTCTTCGTTGCATAAAATTATTTTGGAAATAAAATCATTTTTTGTTCGTAAAATTTTCGAGGTGACTAATATTGCGTTTTCAGTTTTTTTGATTTATAAAAAAAACCGTTAATTGGAATTTTTTTTCCAAGAATATATTTGTTTGGTATCGCGTTACAATATATAATAAAACATTTTATTCAATTCTCTAGAGCTATTGGTTCGTGAGATATTTAGGGTTAACCAAAATGTTCACCTTTTTTTAAACTGCTACAGTAAAAAAACGACCCACTCAATTTTGTTGAGAGTCCTCTCTGCATCTTTTTGCATTGTTATCTGTATAACACAATATATTTTAAGTCGATATCTCTACTGGTTCTTGAGCTATGGACGACGAAAAAAACGTCGCGAACGTACAGACGTACGGACGTACGAACGTACGTATACACGCACGCACAGACTTCTTTCTAAAAATCTTGTATTTCGACTCTAGGGACCTTGAAACGTCGACAAATGTCAAAATTTTCAATTCGACAAATCGGACCGATTACAATAACTTCCTATGGGAAGTTAATAAATTTTTAGTTTTGAGTTATTTTAGATTTTCGAAAAAATGAATAAATTATCAATTTTTCAAAAATCAGTTTTGAATCAATTTTGTATTCCTAAAACTTGACTGATTAAAGGTCCAATTATACGGGGAGTTCCAAATTTTTTTCTAACAATTGCACTTGACATAATAAAAATTTGACAACTTCGTGTTAAGAATTTCACGTCTCACTGAGAACTGTGCGTTTTTGACAAATACATCGTCATGATAGTTATAAAGGATGTTTTTTTTTAAGCTGTATGAGAAGTTTTGAAAGTTGTTGTCTATGGTTTGACAAGTGATAATGTCGAACTGTGTTGAAATTTTTCTTCAGTAAGGATTGTCAATTCATAATGAGTCGTCTACAACGCTTCCAAATTGCAGAAATTTGCTTTGAAAAAAAAAGGAATTTCTTCGAAAACTTTAAAGAACACTTCGTCTATTTAACTGCGTTTAGTGATTAAGCTCATGTCTGGTTAAATGGCTTCATTAATTAGCAAAGCTGCGATATACATATATAGAATGAAAACAATCCATAAGTCATTAAAGAATCACCATTACATTTATCAAAATTGACTGTTAGTGCTGTTCTCACACTGGCTGGCGTCATTAACAGTTCTTATATATTTCGAAATGTGGAAGGAGCTAAATCCAATGCACCGATGGCATTTTCTTTCCAACAAGACAAAATAATTTATTACAAAATCAACCAACTAAGTTGTAGCTTTCAGAAGTGCCAACAAACCGAAGCAACTTATGAAACATTTGAAGCCAAAATTCGAGAAAACATTGTCGGTCAGAGCTATTGGAAAAAGTAGTAAAAGTTCGAATGGTTTATGGACCCCTATGTGAAAAATCATCTTTAAAAGTAAAAGTTCTTAAAGCTCTTAAGACAAATACAAATTACGATGAGTATCATCATATTTTTGTAGTAAGCTTAATATATAATATATATGTATATGTGTCAAAAACCTGTCAATTGATTTTATTTTTAAATTTCAAGACTTATTTAGAAACCTAAACTAGCTTCAAGTCAATATAATTCTTTTTTCTTAAAATGTTTCGATATAATAAAATTTGTTCCAAAATTTTATTAGTTTTTGTAGGTTTTAATTTTTGAAAAATGACGAATGAATTTTTCATAGAATTTTCCCTTATATTAAGAACAATATGCTTTAAGTTTCAAACCAATATATTAGTAACTCAAGTCAAAAAAAATTTATAGTAGAATTGTTTCAGATTTCTATTTTTTGTAAGCAATAAAATGTAGACTTAATATTTTTTAAGATATCAGTTCATAACACAATAATGTAAAGAATGAAATAAGCTTAAAGTTGATATCTTTTTTAGTACTTGAAATATTCGATGCGAAAATGTAAGTTTTAATAATTTTCTCAAGTATTTATTTTTTGCATTAAATTATTTTGTACAAAAAATGTCAACTGAATTTTGTACAGAATTTTATCAGTATTCAATAATGTCATTATTCGTAGTACAAAATTTTACCGAAATTAATATCAATTTTTAACTTCCCATAGGAAGTTATTGTAATGGGTCCGATTTGTCGAATTAAACATTTTGACATTTCTCGACGTTTCAAGGTTCCTAGAGTCGAAATAAAAGATTTTTAGAAAGATGTCTGTGCGTGCGTGTGTACGTACGTTGGCGACGTTTTTATAGTCGTCCATAGCTCAAGGACAAGAAGAGATATCGACTTCAAATAAATTTTGTTATACAGATAATAAGGCAGAAAGATGCAGAAAGGGCTCTTAAGAAAATTGCGTGGGTGGTTTTTTTACCATAGCAGTTTAAAAAAAAGGTGAAAATTTTGGTTAAACCTAAATATCTCATCAACCAATGACCCTAAAAACTTGAATTAAATTTTATATTATATATTGTAACGTGATACAAAATAATTATATTTTTGGAAAAAAATGCAATTAACGTTTTTTTTTATAAATCAAAAAAAGTGAACACAAAAATTGTGACCTCGAAAATATTACGACTAAAATATGATTTCATCTCCAAAACAGTTTTGTGCAACGAAGAATAATGTTTTTGACATCTGATAAAATTTTGAGAAAAATCTAATTGACAGTTTTTTTTATAAAAAATAAAAACCTAAAGAAAACATTACTCAAAGTTGGTAAAAATTGAATTTCGGCTCAAATATCTTTTCAAGAACTTAAGATTAAGGCTTCAAACTTATTTTATCTTATAAGAAATATTATTTTCAACATTTTGAAAAATGTTGAGAAAAATCGAATTGACAGTTTTTTTACAAAAAATAAAAACCAAAAAAAAATTTTTTTCACAAAAAATAAAAAAAAAAAAAACAATACTAAAACTTGTAAAAATTTACTTTCGGCTCAAATAGCGTTTCAAATATTATAAATATTGGCTTCAAACTTATTTTATTTCACAGAAAATATTGTTTTCGATATTCAGTAATTTTTTTATAAAAATCCAACAGTCCGTTTCTTCATAAAAATAAAATCTACAAGAAATAGTACGCAAATTTGGTTAAAATTTGATACATATAGACAAACTTTTAAGCCAGACAAATCGACAGACGGGATGGGAAATTATCAGTGTGGGTCGCATCCCAGCCTCTTTTTTACTTTTATAACACCATTGAAAAACAAGGTTTTTAATTCTACGTGTCAGCTTATTATCATGGCGTGTATTTCACTGAATTTAAAAAGTTTTTTCCAACTTTTTGTGTCAGAAACTTTTGACAAAAATTTTAGGATTTCTTTCTAAACTGAATCCCTCAGAAAAAGTTAAGAATCTTGGTCAATTGTTTTTAAATTCTTGTTTTTAAAAAATATAGATGTTTAAAGAATATTTCATAAATAGATATGTAAGTTAATTGCTTTCAGAGAGATGTAAACAGTTATTAGTTCTTGAGGTTGATAAAGTGAAAAGCTACTAGCGTTATCCTTCTATTACACTATTGCAGCGTTATTCTTATAATTCCTATTGGATAAAAGACTAAAATGACTCGCACACAGGAAAGGTGGAGAGTTGTAAGTCGCTACGTCCTGGTTCTTTACATAATGTACTGTTTCGCCATTCCTAATTTATTTTTTTTATTATTTTATTAAAAACAATTCAACACCACATTAAGAATGTGGATTTTTTGTCCACAAATTTATATCATATGTTTCCTCCCATTTTGATATTCAAAACTTCAAGACTTATTTTCCAAGAAAACTATCTTCACAAAATTCTTGAAAAATAAATCCTTTTATATTTTTGATCTTTTTTTTCAATTTTGTCCATTAATTTTATTTTGGAAGAATTTCTCCTGAAAACACAGTCAAGGCGATAAAACAACTCATGTAGCGCAGATGTTGCAATTATTTTTTTTTGAAAAATAAACTTACTTAAAATTGAAAGTAAGAGAAAATAAATTATAAATCCAACAAAAATTTAATGTTATCCATTTATTTAAATTAATATTTTTTTTAATACTAAAATAAAATCCCTATCATCTGCTTTCAAGTTGCCTTTATTTTCTCCCTGTTTAAAACAATTAATTTCAAGAATAAAAATTGAAGTTAGCATAGGACTTATTTCCATCTAAAGGTTGTTGTGCTTCTCTCATAAACCCTTATTTAGTATCTTTACTAACGTTAAGTATCAAATCAACCCAAAAAAAACAACCCCCAAAAAACAACAGAAGGTCAGTTTCTATATCCCAGAAAAGCTGACCCGATAGTCATCTCTTACCCATTTCAAATACTTTTATAAGTACTACAAGAAAGCTGATGCTATATTGGTATCCTTCATGATGATATCCTTTTTATCACAAAAGTACTCCTGATGAAAATCGTTATTCATCTAAGCTAAGCGAGGCGAGGCGAGTGTACCTATATCTAAAGTACCTATGTCAGAGTTGCTCACGTAAGTCCTTTGTCATTCTAACTGTTGATGAATTACTCTTGCTGTTTATACTCTGATGCTGTTTACACAACCCTCGCCTGATGATGGGTTAGTTTAAGACTGTCGCCAGCTGTTTTAGATAGACATTTCCGGCAGAGGATTTAAAAAAAAAACAAAACAAAAGTAGTGCGGTGTATTTTCGTCCTTTGTTTAAAATCGTGCTCGTTTATAAATTTGGTTATAAAGTCAAGTGCGGAAGGATGTGGACAGGTGCTTGTTTTTGTTTTACAACATCTAACCTCAAAAAGTAGGTGATGGGTAGGCGGGGGTAAGTCGGTCAGATAATCAATTTTTATGGCTTCAGCTGGGAGTTCAAAAAGTTGGATATACTAGATATACTGGGTGTTCGTGTTTTTTCTAGTAATGGAACTTTGAAATCGAATAAAACAAAGATGATTTTATTTAAATAACCAAGAAATGTAAAGAACAATATATCCCACAAAACCATAAAGCACATTAAACAGTCGGTTTTGTGTACTTCTTTAAAAATGATGTCGTTTACTGACTTTTTCGTTTATCAATTTAAGAACCATGAAGTTCAATGAGACGGCCTGCAGTGGCTAAAAAAGATATATAACTTGATCCACAATTGTTTTATTAAAGAAAACGTAAATTAACCGCTTAGTTTCACGTTACGAAATATGGATCCGTAAATTAACCTCCAAGATCGCTCTATTTAACGCGGCCAGCGCCACTTGACTATTTCCTGTGGGGATATGTCACGCCCACAACCATTGACCACTTGGAGGACAATATTCAGAACGTTATATACGGTACGGCCACAAATGTTGGAAAAATTCATCAAAAATTGAACCTCCGGATTAGACTTCGTCCGAAACAGCTTTCAAAATAATTATTTGAAAATTGTTTAAACAATGACAAAAATATACACAAAACCAATAACAGGTTATTCAGAACTATTCTCACTATTTGTAAATATTTTATGACAAACAGTATTTAAACAAATAATTGATAAAATGTAGAATATTTCTTTTAATGAAAAAACCTAAACAAAAACTAAGGAAACCACAAAAATCAATAATGTAGTCAACAAAACAACAAACCAAACATGAATTAGGACCATTATTTTAATTCATATAACTTAGCAATTAAAAATTTTCTAAAAATATCAACTTCACCACAAATAGTTAACGAAATGTATACAATAGGCAAATTTGCTGAACGTTTCCGAGAAACGATTTGTACAAAATTAAAATACACATTTTTCCCGAAAACTTCTAAAACAGATTTTCCTTTTTAGACTCATTTGCAAATAACCTCAAGCTTATTTGTACATGAGCGAAATTAAATTCAAAATGATACATCAGAAGATACTTACTAAAAAGCCAAACAAAATGAAATAATTTAATAGCAACATTTCGTAGTGTATGAAAGTTTATATTGTATTTCGTGTAGTTTTGAAACAAATTTGTTTCCCATGCTTTTCAAAATAATTAAATGGCTGTACAAACATATATGCATGTGTTTTTGTTGTTGGGCTAAGTAAATAAATTTTGGAGGCTCAACCTGGCAACAAAAAAATGAAGGAAAAATTGTTAAACATTCAATTATTTTACCAAAAGAATGGTGCGTATACACCCAAGTGGTAAAATAAATTATTATTAGTTGCAATTATTCATGCACTTTTAAAGTATATTCAGGTACAGGGTGGTGCAAAAGTAGTTTCATAATGTAAATTGGAAACTTATAAATATGTCCATTAGACATCAAAGTAAAATTAATTTCTCAGTTTAAGTTTAAATTTTCTGAGGATGACACAATTATTACGACATCGAAAACTATATTGAAGCAATTATATTTGTGTCTCTATTACAACTTTATATAAATGATGTATTTAAAAGTTGGCTTTTCAGACTTTAAATAATAGTTTATTTCAAAAAGCCGGAAGGCAAGAAATCTAGCGCTCGTCCAAGACGGGCAATGTTCTGTTTCACTGAATATAAATATAAATATGAATATGAATATGAATATGGATATGAATATGAATATGAATATGAATATGAATATGAATATGAATATGAATATGAATATGAATATGAATATGAATATGAATATGAATATGAATATGAATATGAATATGAATATGAATATGAATATGAATATGAATATGAATATGAATATGAATATGAATATGAATATGAATATGAATATGAATATGAATATGAATATGAATATGAATATGAATATGAATATGAATATGAATATGAATATGAATATGAATATGAATATGAATATGAATATGAATATGAATATGAATTTGAATATGAATATGAATCTCTAAAAATTGTTCCCCTTGATTAAAAAGAATAATGGTACCTAATAAAATGTTCATGCTATTAATGCGTTATGAAGGTAGTGAAGTTGAAGTTATAAATAGGTCACTTTAGTTCTGGTACATATAATATGAGTAAAGAAAGGTACAATAAAAATAATTTTTGAACTGAATTTTAAATTTAATTATTAGTTTTTCAGTTGGAATAAAATTGAAGGAATAACTTGAGGATTATTTATATCAAGCATGACAAATATATAAAAGTATAAAAGGAAGAAATATTTCATTTCGTGCTGTTTTGTTTACCTAATTTTATTTTAGTCTATAAAGACAATTTGGTTCTTTTGAATGGAAATCATGAGTAGACTTATGTATACATATGACTAATGTCATAAACGAATTTCAAAATCGAAATATTACTATACAAGCCAAACTAAAAACCCTAGACTTGCAGGAAAATATGTCCTCAAAAGTCCTTTGATTTCCTTTTGCAAACAATTTTTGTGAAACAGAGTAAAGGTATATTTTTGAAACATACATAAAGAACCTGTTATGTTAAGGGATATAGTCAGGAATGTTTTCAGAAAGAGCTTAGTATAGTTATTCTGATTTCATAAAACATTGGAAAAGAATTTTGAAACAAATAAAACTTTAAAATACTAAAGGATATGAAAAAAAAAGTGTTTAAGATTCTAACAAATATAAAATAAATGTAGAAAATGAAACTTAAATTTTTGATAAAAGTTTTTTGAAGTTTTGACATTTAATTGACATTCTTAAGGGTGTATCAAGATTTAACCAAACTTTATCATTTTCGTTTTACTGTGCTTAATACGCTTGAAAATGAAAAATTGTTAACTGACGTCAAAAGTTTGTAAAAATGAGGGCCAAAATGAAATATTTTTTTTAGAAATGAGATTAAGAAATTTTTAAATTTTACCAAAAACTAACAAAAGATAAAATTCCAATTCAACGCCTTTTCGATACATTTTTAGTAAAAGTTATCGTCTTGAAGGCTTAAAGGAAAGACTATTTTTCTTTCATCAAAATGTAAAACTATCAATAAAAGCCTGTAAATTTCATCAGCATAACATAACCTTTTGTCTTTAATAGACAGGTTGAACAGAATAGAGCTAAGATGCCTTCCCTGGGGAACACCAGATTAAGCAGCAAAAGGCTCGTAAAGTCAATTTCTAAATTTTACTTGGTAAGAATTTATCGAAGCAAAAAAGAGTAAAAAACCGACGACGGATTTACGTTTGTATAAAATAGTTGCGTGCCTAAGTTGGTCAAAAGCTTTGGAAGTCAGTTTATACACAGTCAACTTCAAAATTTTGTTCTAAATCGTTTGATTGTTTGAAAATGTAAGAAGATTTGAAGCGAGATTTGCAAAGAGATTTTTAAATTTTAGTGAAATTATTGTAGGAAATTTTCTACTTTTAAAGCAAAGTTTGAATATTAACGTAAGGGGTTCAACTAAAGCATTTCAAGACCTTTTTAATAACATCGGGGGACTAAAGTTTGAATTTCCTGATTTCTTTAAAGATAGATTTTTACCAAACAATCATTTAGGATCTTATACGAAATTTGAAACTGCTTCTTCAATATTAGAAAATGCTAATGTATCAGCAATTCCAGAAATGGTTAAATCCTCCGAAATTACCTATTCTGAAGTCAAAATTATATAAACAATCGAAGAAATTACTGTGTTCATTAAGAAGATTACTAAGGTCAAGAAATATGTTCAAAGGAGGATGATAGTAGTCAATATAAGTGATTTCTGTATCTAGATTCTAGAACAAGCGTACTAACAGCGTCAGAAGAGATTTTTAGAGTTCTTAATACAGCTCGTATGCTGCAAGTCACTAAGAACAATATTGTCAAGAGAAGATAGTTCCGATTGTGAAAAAAATTCTTGACTGAAAAAGCTTGAATCAAGCCAAGTTTCTGTCAAAACAAATGCTTCATGAGGAAATGATTGAGAGTTGATAAAGATGCCAGAAGCCTTACTACGAAGACCTGTTACGTTTTGATAAAAGAGCTTAGAAGAGGAAGAAGTTTGTTAATTGAAATAAATTGTTTGACTAAAGTCTCTGAGACTTAAATGAGCAATTATATCTTCAGGAGCTTGGGGTTCAGACGAGATATGAAATGTAAATAGCTTAAGACTTGTTGCCTAAGTCTGGCTCCAATGACGAAGCCGCATCCAAATAAGCGCGGTTGGTTTTCTCGGTAGCAGTCACCATAGTAGATATCGCAGTTTTTCATCCTCTTTTTGCCCGGCCCATCCCATCGTATTTCCTGGATGGCGGTGATGTCTGCTTTATAGCAGTCTAGGGCCTCCGCTAATTCTTCGGCTGCACGTGGTCTGTTAAGGGACCTAACATTCCACTTGCATATCCGAAGTTCGTTGTCCTTAATTCGTTTGCGTTGGTTGTCAGCAGTAAATCCGTCCGTATCCGAGGCTTGTTGGTGCTTCGCAACTAGATATAAGATTTTTAAGTGGTCAGGAAGTCACCCTGACGGCACAACCCCCAACCTGGAGGGCCAGATCCTTAGTATAACTCCAAGGACGGGGAGCCGGATAAACCGCTCCTTATAGGCCTGGGCTCCGAATAAGTCGTAGAAGCCCTATAAGGTGTTCACTAAGTAGTTCAGCCTTACTGGAACTGTAGACGCCACCGTTGATTCCATCTCGGGAATTCCTCCGCTGCCGTCTGGATAAGGAGAGGTGCCTTAGTGGATGCACCTCTCCCCCCCTCTCTCGTTTGCTGCCCCCAACAACTTTCCACTGGGGTTGGAACCCAATCTCCAGTTGAGGTACTAGGCACCCGATGTTCACCACGGGGAGGTGAGAGTAGGAGTTGATAGACAGAGGTTGGTTTTGAGAAAAACCTGTGGACGCTTGTGTCCTCTTGAATGCACATGTCTACCATTTGAACATCCTAAGTCAAATTCAGGACAACGTAATTCCTCAAACTGTTTCACTGCATCTGCTTTTTGTGACTTGATTTTGTCTTGTTTTTTTTTTATGTAAAACATGCGCCATTTTTTTTGAAAAAAAACTTTAGATCCTTTTAAAGTCAGTTTGTGCATCCGAAGATTATATAGAACAAAACCCTTAAGTGCTTTTGCGATTAACTTATTTAAATTTGCTTTAATGGCGTTTAGTTTAGTAATAAAATGTTTCCACATAAAATACATCTGATTTAACTTCAGATACTTTTTACTTTATTTCCTTACGCAAAAGTAATTTTCTGTTTGAGTTTTTCTCCTTTTTTTTCTGGAAAAAGGATTCTTTTGGATCTTAAATTCGTTTCCGTTTAGTTTGTGCAGCGTGGCGTTGTTTTTTTTTCAGTTCTTATTCAATTTCAGCTTTCAGGCATAATTTTCCCAACCTCATAATATACGTACCTACAAACCCAACCGAACTTAACCAAAACCAAAACCAAAACCAAAACCAAACCTATATAAGTTTTGAAAGTGTAAATCTTTGACTTGAAGGGTTTTAAGCAAGAAAAAACGAGAAGAAGAAGAAGAATTTTATGATGGCCCGTAGCGAATGTGCCATTTTGGATTTACCTAAGTTAAGAAAGTTTTAATGAACACATCTATTT
Organism: Eupeodes latifasciatus; assembly: GCA_920104205.1. NCBI lineage: Eukaryota > Metazoa > Arthropoda > Insecta > Diptera > Syrphidae > Eupeodes > Eupeodes latifasciatus. Next base: position 11,290,828 of record OV049926.1, read on the forward strand.
TTACCTATGTACTGTACGAGTCTTCATCAGTAAAGGTACTAAAAGAAGATCTACCTAATTAGAAATGTTTAAAATTTGTTCAGGATTATAAAAGTTTCAAAAAAAGGGTTGGTTTGGTACGTTCGAATCTCAAGTATAAGGCTGCGGCTAGATGGTGCAGCGTGTGACTGTCTCAATAAAGGATTTTATGAAGTGAAAGATTTATAAGTCATTTGTAGCAGTTACATAGAAATAAGGATATTAACTTTCTCTCTCTCTATAAAGGAAGTCACTTAGCAATATAAAACTTTATCCATCATCATGCAACATAAATTTTATATTGGCATCAGTCAATTTAATATGATTTTAAGTACTTTAAATATTTAAAATGCAATAAAAGAACATTATTAATAATTAATATATAAATAAAAGCCGAAATCGTTCTTGGAAAGGTATGTTTTAGTTTATATTTATGAAACTTTGTAAAGAGTTTAAGAAGTCTAACGGGTGTGTTTTCTTAGAGGTATGGAACTTTAAGTTGGCAACACTTTCTTAATTGACATCTATTTTGTCAGCTGTCAATTGGTTTTTTTAACACTTTAGTTTGACATTTCAACATGAATGGGTGACACTTAAAAAACGCTTCCCAATTATGCAAATTTATTTTGAAAGTTATGGTTCTGTTCGAAATACGTATCGCGCAAATTTTGTTTAAGCATTGAAGCTCACTGTTGGTTGAATTGATACCTTTTGTTTTTCTTCTTATTTGATTAATATATAATAAATGTTTTATTTACAAAAATAAACTTTAGTGGTTTTCAGGAATAATTTATATTATATTTGAGTTTAAAAACTTTAAAGGTATGGTAACCTCTTCACAAAGAGCAATTACAAAAGATTGAAAAGATTAAAAATGACATATGCGAATTTAAAGTGCCGTCACAAAAGAGACTTAGAGTGTTGGACTGGAATGTGGTTTGTCTTTTGAGCCGGATATACAAAGTACATATGTACATGAGTCGTTCGTGCACATTGTGACTATTTGCATACTAGATTGACTTTGCGTTGCTCTGAGTTGTAACACTCATAATTTATGGGAGTAGACAATATAAGTGCAACTCTGGGGAAACAAAAAAATAAAATAAAAAAAAAAACATTGAATAAGAAAAAAAAAAAAAGGTCAACAAAATATGAAAACAAAAAAGAGGCTGCGATGCGACCCACACTGATAATTTCCCATCCCGTCTATCGATTTGTCTTGCTTAAAAGTTTGTCTAAATGTATCAATTCTTACCAAATTTGCGTACTATTTTTTGTAGATTTTATTTTTTTTTATGAAAAAACGGACTGTTGAATTTTTATAAAAAAATTACTGAATATCTAAAACAATATTTTCTGTGAAATTAAATAAGTTTGAAGCCAATATTTGTAATTATTGAAAAGCTATTTGAGTCGAAAGTAAATTTTTACAAGTTTTAGTATTGTTTTTTTTTTTTTTATTTTTATTTTTTGTAAAAAAAACTGTCAATTCGATTTTTCTCAAAATTTTATCGAATGTTGGAAACAATATTTCTTAAAAGATAAAATTAGTTTGAAGCCAATGTCTCAAATTTTTGAAAAGATATTTACGTTGAAAAACAATTTTTACCAACTTTTATAAATTTGTTTAGGTTTTTATTTTTTGTAAACAAACTGTCAATTCGATTTTTCTCAAAATTTTTCCTATTGTCGAAAATGATATTTCTTATAACTTAAAATTAGTTAGAAGCCATTATCTCAAAATTTTGAAAAGATATTTGAGTTAAAAATCAATTTTTAACAATTTTTGTTAATTTTTTTTTCGGTTTTTAATTTTTTGTAAAAAAAACTGTCAATTCGATTTTTCTCAACATTTTGCCAGATATTAAAAACATTATTTTTCATTGCACAAAATTGTTTTAGAGATTAAATCATATTTTAGTAATTTTCGAGGTGACAAATTTTTTTTTTTCAGTTTTTTTTGATTTATAAAAAAAACCGTTAATTGGATTTTTTCCAAAAATATATTTGTTTTGTATCACGTTACAATATATAATATATTCAAGTCTCTAGCGTCATTGGTTCATGAGATATTTAGGGTTTACCAAAATGTTCACCTTTTTTTAAACTGCTATGGTAAAAAAACCACCCACGCAATTTTCTTGACAGCCCTTTCTGCATCTTTCTGCCTTATTATCTGTATAACAAAATTTATTTGAAGTCGATATCTCTTCTGGTTCTTGACCTATGGACGACGAAAAAAACGTTGCCAACGTATGGACGTACGAACGTACGGACGTACGAACGTACGGACGTACGAACGTACGTACACGAGCACGCACAGACATCTTTCTAAAAATCTTTTATTTCGACTCTAGGGACCTTGAAATGTCGAGAAATGTCAAAATTTTCAATTTGACAAATCGGACCCATTACAATAACTTCCTATGGGAAGTTAAAAATATTACATAGATAGTTAGATTTGCTGCTGTGGATGTTCTAGTTTTAAGTAGTTATAGGTAGAATAGGTAGTTTAAGTTAGTTTAAGTTTTATTTTAAGGACCTTATTTAAGTAGTTTTAAGTAAAAATAAAAAGGATATTGATATTAGTTTTTTTTTTAATTTTCTAATGAAAAAAAAATAAATAAAATTGAATTAAAATTAAATAGATCTTAGGCCGTTTAACTTAGAGTGTCCGTATGGGACCAGTAAGTTAAGTCGAACAGAGAGAGTTAAAATAGTGTTGCTAACTTAAAGTTCTCTATCTTGTAATTTTGATAAATTCCTCCTTCGTCAGATTAGAAATCACCTTTTAGAATGTTCAATACAAGAAATATTGAATGGATTCGACTTTGAGCAACACAAAATAAATGCTGGTGTGCCTCAGGGCTCTGTTCTATCTCCGACACTCTTTCTCATTTTTATTAATGAACTCCTGTCTGTAACATTTAATCCAATCACCTGCTTTGCTAAAGATAGTACCCTTAGCTTTTCGTGTTGGTTTTTGTTCCCTACCATTTTATTAAGATGTGGTTTTCAACGACAATCAATGATAAAGCCCATTAAATTCTGACCTAGACAGCATTGTTAAATGGGTAATCAAAAATCGTGTAGAATTTAACGCCTTGACAATTCAATGCTGCTTACCGTCGTTAAAACATTACTTACCACCTTTTTCACTATCCATGAGTGACACTTGCATGAAGGAGAATGAAAACCTCGAAATTCTTGTTTTGTGTATATATCTCCACCCACCTGTTGTGGAAGGATCATTATGCTCTTAGAGAAATTGTAATTTTCTCAAGCAAATCAACCGTAAAATTTGCGTCTCTAGGAATGCTTATAAGTATACCCTCGTGCCCAACTTCGTCATACTGTCAAGTATAGAGATTTTCGTTCTTTAGGCGTACTACACGAATGTGGAATGCTCTGTCACACTTTGTCTTTCCCGGTCATTGCAATATTCAAGCATTCAAAACCGACACCTCCTTTCAAACCCTCTCTCACTTTACTAATGCTCATACTACATATAAAGGAATTTTTGGAAAATGTATATTAAAGTCTTTATTAAAATTTTGTTTTAAATTGTCTGTAAATATATTTTAAAAAAATACGAAAGAGAAATTCAAGTAAATTTGTATTAAAGGAAAAACTCTTGTCATTAGTTCAGATGCAACATCAACACCACATTGCCCAAACTTTAACTTTGACTTTGTATGAATTAGTTCCATTTATTTTTTTCCTCTTCAATATTCTGGTGGGAAAAAAAGGAACCAACCAAAGAACCATTAATAAAATACATTAAATGATAAACTGCTCTCTCTCTCTGTCTCTCTAGACTCTTGTTCCCATCGTCAAGTGAATTAAATTACATACAAAAACCCTTTACCCTTTTATAGTAATATTTTCATTTATTAAAATTCAAAAAAGAAAAAGAATACAACAGAACTTATTTTCCCTCATCGCATTGCCAATAGATGGCACCACATATGATGCAATGGAAACAAACACGTTAGTCATACGAATTCATCAACTATCATCCATCCAGGTCCTTTTTGTTTTTGAGGGTTTGTAATATTTTTGCATGTTGGAAATTCCCTGATTTTTCCACACGGACCTTCATATTTACATACATATTAAAAACAAGAATAAACTTTTTTAATTTTTTGAAATCTTTTTTCTTTTTATTAATTCCCTTAGCTTCTCTGTGGCCATAGTCATAGCTGCTTTGGCGGGTCCACAATGGCTGTTCACCGAGGAGAAACTTCCGAATGCCAACTACAATGGGACGGCGAATTTTAACGCCCAGGATGATGGCGCCTTCATTACCAAATACACAAAGTCCAGTTTATGGATTCTCTGCACAGCCCAACAAGGTAAGTCAAAAAAAAAAAAACCTAAAAAACCTAAAAACACAAAAAACATCATCAGGGGGATGGTGAGGGCAGATTATTATGTGCATGATGTGTAGAACAGGGTAGCTTTATATTAAAACCAACAACGCCTTTTATAAAATGTACATAGATGGCGCTGAATAATCGTGATTTATGCACTAATTGAATTGCATTAAAGTAACGAGTCCTTGGTTCACCGTTAGCGTCGTTTTTTCAAACCAGACAAACAAACCGTACATACAAGTCATACATTTTACTGTTTTGTTACGCATTTTGATAAAAGTTGGTGCCTTTTGTTCGTCTAACAAACATAATCCAAAAGGTACAGACTTATTAGTCTCAAGGGTTCGTTGTGGTGGTGTATTGTATTATAGTCGTTTGTAGCACATTTCAATTACATTTTTTCGTTTATACGTGGCGCAGCATTTATGGCATGTGTTTCATGCATGGTCAGTGCTTGATGTGCCACCAAATCAAAGGTACCACTCGTAGATATCCAAGGCCTAGGGGGCTTATAACTGCCAACTATTTCTGTGACCTAGGAATGTTAAGAATCGAGGGGACCTACAATGTTTATGACGAATTCGAACGGCAAATTTGAAAAGCAATTTGATAAATCTCACCATAAATTCCCAATTGCTGCTCTATAAGACTATGGTTCTATACCAGTACTCACTTGCAGATCCAAGACTTCGGTGCTCTATCAAAGACACATTAACCTCTTACCAACGTTCGAGAAAAGAGTCTTACGGAGAATGGTTGTCCTCATTTGTCAGGAATGACCATTCTGGTTTATAACTTGAAATTTCTATAGCCATAAAGATAAGGCTTGGTAAACTCCGGTGGGCTGGACACGTAGCACGGATGAGCAAAGAAGAGCCCGAAAGGAAAGTCCTTTGCAGTACGATTTATGTTAGAATATCATGTCTCCGCTGGAAGGATGGAGTAAACTAGGACGCCCTGAACCTAGGAGTGTACAACTAGATGGCGTCGGCCAACGACCGGGAAAGGTAGTTAAGCATGTTGAACGAAGCCCGGACTGGACCGTGATTGTGGCAACGATGACAGACTCATTGGCCAGGCCGACGAAGTAAGTAAGTAAGTTTCATGAGAAGAATTACTCTGGGAGAATTTTCCAATTTCTCTGCTACGACAAGTCACGTAACGGATACTACACAGCTTCTTAAAGATTGTGTAAATTTTCAAAGTCCGAATAACTTTTATACATATACATAATAGCCTTGGCCTGATAGTTAGGACTGCGAGACTTCTGAATAGACAGGAAGGCAATTGATTAAGTCTGGGGTTGTTGTTGCATTAGTTGGATTCAAGTCTAAAATCCACAATATAAATGCTGGCGTGTCTCAGGGTTCCGTTCTTTTACCGACTCTCTTTCATGGTGATAAATGATCTCATGACTGCAAATTCTTATCAAATTTATAATTTCGCTCCTAAGTTTTATTTTAAAACTAGTTTTACGATTTAAAAGGGTTTTGAGTTTAAAATTTTTGAAAAAAAAAATTGATTTTCGTTTTTAGAATTGCAACAACGGACTTTGAAAATCCCTTTAAATTCTGACCTTAAAAGAATTGTACAATGGGGAATACGAAATCACTTAAAATTACATGCCTCAAAAACTCAATGTTTACAGGTACCATTAAAGCGAGATATACCAGCTTTACCACTATCTATAAGTGGCATTTACATCAATCTATAAAACCTATACATCTGTTCTTGGAGAAACTTCTTTTACTTTTAATTTAACGGACTCTGGTCCCCTTGAAATACGCATTTGCAATCATCCCCTTAAATAGTTAAACGTAATACTCTCGCTTTTATGAATGCTCAACAGTTTACCCTTGAGCCTAACTTCTGCCGTACTTAAAAGTGCAGAGATTCATTCTCAAACCGTACTAAGCGAATGTACTCTTTCCCCATCATTACAATTATCCTGAATTCAAAACCCCTTCCTTTTTTACACTGTGTCTGTAGCACATTTAAGGTAGGTAATCAAAATGAGTGTGGTAAAATATTCCACATTCGCGTGGTGCAGCCAAAGAACAATTCTCTGTACACGACAGTACAACAGAATTGGGCTCGAGGTAATACTGATGAACATTCTAAGAGGTTCAAGCGTTATGGTTAAATTTCTTTAAGGGGAGGGGGGTAAAACTGGCAATTTCACTAGACTTCAATCCGTCAAAATAACAGCAAAAAAGAAGAGACAAGAGACATTACGTATAAAAGTGTTCAAGGTACTTAAAGAAATTCTAACTGTCTAAGAGAGTTATGTAAATTACTGGAACATTACCCCAAAAAAAGGAACTACGCTCAAGCTTTGGATACAAACTAAATCAGAGGGGTAGAAAAACTCCTTGACTCAGAAACCGAAAAACATCTTGCGGCATTTTTGCTGATATTGATTCTTTTCAAGGTTCTGAGCTTATGGACTTATGACTTTCGTGTTAAAAGAGTTTGATTACAAATAAACGGTGTGAAGTTTTTGGCTCTACAGAAATTTGTAATAAAATGTCCACTAAAATACGTAGGTAACAAGTTTAAAAAAAAAAACTACGATATAAACTTGTATCTGGGACTTTGAGATCTGAGGACATATCTCTCTCTTACGTGGAAAAAGAGTTTAATTAAACACAAGCGGATTGATATTTCGGACTTCATACGATGTACAGAAATGAACGATTAAAATTAAAGAGATGAGAAACAAATTTTAAATAATTAGAATATGGACCTATGTCCTCCCTTTAACTATCGATTTGTCTCGAACGTCACTATACTAACATTTTGGTCCATTACATATTTCTGTCACCTACATATTTCCCCAAGATATTGAGAAATGTAGTCAGCATTCATATTCATTCTTTTCAAGCAACTATGCCTACAAAATGTATGGACTTATGACTCTGGTAAATGCGGGAAGAGCTTAATTAAATATTAACAGAGTGAAATTTAAACCTTCATTTAATCTTACAATAAAACTTCCATTAGGATGCGATACAAGTTTCAAAAACTACAATATGGACTTATTTCCTGGGCCTTCAAGACTTGTGGGCTTATGACTCTCTTAAGTGCTTAAAGAGTCTTATTGATATAACAGAGTGAAGTTTTAGACTTTATATGACATCCAAAAATTTCCGACAAAACTTCCAGTTAGAAAGAAAAGAAGTTTCAAATAATAAGAATATGGCCTTATGTCCTTTCCTTATAATTATGAATTTTTCTCATACATCACTATTCCACATATGATTTTCGTTCTTAATTCTGAGTCACAATTGTTCAGAACTTGATGAGAAGATATCAGCCTTTGACCATAACATATACAGCAAGTTCTTTATAATATATGGCCTTGAAAGAAGTAGCAGTGATGTTGTTACGTTCGTGTGGCTGCACTGGTCATGATGGTAAAGTTCATTGCGTGCTTGGATGTAGATAATCTTATTTTCTTGTGGGAATATTTTTTTTTTGCTTGTAATGAAGCTCAAGGGAGTAGTAATCGCTGGCCGGTGGTAGTGTGGCATGGCGCCGCCGTAGGTGAAATCCTTTTTTTTTTTAATAAAAAAGTAAAAAAAAGTGATTACTTTTATGCCGAGTTAAGGTACACAAGTTAGATACACACTTTTACGGGATAAGTTTTGCGGAGGAAAAAAGATTTTTCTTTTGCAGAATATTTTGTTTGGGCATTTATGGTATTTGTGGGAATTAAACCTTAGCAAATATCTATTTTAGAGCTTGAAATGTTTATTTTGATTAAATAATAAATCAAGAAGCGGGATACAAATAAGATGAGCGTCTACAACTAGATTTGGGTATTTTTGTTTTTATGTTTTTATATGAAAGGTTTAAAGGTTCACAGGAGAGTTCACTATCACAGAGAAATATAAGAAAGATACAAAAAATAAGTAAAAAGAATAAAAGGTCCAACTGAAATACTTAGCTTGTGACAATGCCATTAAATATGCAAAGCAATGAAAGTCCAACCTGCAACATTTCGAAGAACTCTGCAATGGCAAAGGTTTTGCAGCAATGTAAATTGATTGTTTAGGATGAATGTACGATGGCACATACAAAATCTGTTGAGGCTTTAGACAGAACCTTAAAAGATCTACGAAGCAATAATAACAGATTTGGTGGTGCAATGATTTTATTAGCAGGAGATTTTCGTCAAACATTGCCAATGATTCTACGATCAACGCCAGCTGATGAAATCAATGCATGTCTTAAGTCCTCCAATTTGTGGAAACATGTCAAAGTACTTCATTTAAGCAAGAATATGCGTATCGAGTTGCAAAATGACCAATCTGGAAACATATTCTCTAAACAACTCATTGACATTGGTAATGGCAAATTTCCTACAAACATGGTTGACTGGCTGCATTAACTTTCCCCAAAGTTTTTGTCAGTTAACGCAATCAAAAGATGAACTTATTCAGAAGGTTTTTCCAGATGTTTCTCATAATTACAGAAACCATGATTGGTTGAGCGAACGAGCTTTAAAGCTGCAAAAAACATATGTAGATGTAAATGAATTAAATTTCAACATTCAAGAACAAATTACAGGCGAATCGAGGATAAATAAATCAGTTGATTCGTCTACTAACCAATATGATGTAGTCAACTATCCACCGGAATTTTTAAACTCGCTGGACTTGCCAGGATTGCCACCTCACAATCTTCAATTGAAAGTTGGATCAATAGTTATAATGTTGCGAAATATCAACCAACCGCGTCTTTGCAACGGTACACGGTTAGCGCTACAAAAATTATTAAACAACGTGATAGAAGCAACTATACTCAAAGGAAAGTATAAAGGAGAAGATGTTCCCATACCGCGCATCCCAATGATTCCGACTGATGTGCCATTTGAGTTTAAACGACTACAGTTTCCAGTGCGGATTGCTTTTGCTATGACCATAAATAAGTCCCAGGGGCAATCATTAGGTGTTTGTGGTATTAATCTAGAAAACCAACGTTTCTCACATGGTCAATTGTATGTTGCCTGTTCCCGTGTTGGAAAACCATCACATTTGTTTGATGATTAACAAATAAGTTAATTGTTTTTCAATGGAGAGTGTTGATTTTGACGTCTTGTGGTCGCCATATTGTTTATTTTACTTCCTGTCAGAATATCTTCTTTTAATCAGTCACTAAAGACAAATCATTATGGCAAGTTACACCGTGTCGAGCAACACGTGCAAATGAAACAACTTTATTATCAAAATGTGTGTTCTCTAGTAGCAACGATGTAGGCATTGCGCCCTTTTTTGGGGTACATGGTCGTCCTTCAAAGTCAACTAAATATATAACGTTTGGTGGCCAAACTCGAGTCCAATGGCTCATCGAACAATTTGCCAACACCGTCAACGAAACACAAGATCTGCCGAATCCAAGGCCAAAGACACTCCATATAAAGACCGGAAACCAATCTGTCATTCTGGTTTGCCTACAAGCTAATATCAATTCCCCACTGCTAAAGTCAATTCACCACTGCTATAGTCAATTCACCGCTGCTAAAGTCAATTCACCACGAATTAATGAGAAAATAAGAAGAATGAATTTTTATAGTGCTTACCTGACCTTAAATGGACAACTTTGTTGCAACATTGGTTGATAAGGAAAAATGTATTAAATCTTATGCAGAATATAGGGATAATAAATTAAATCGGGTGGGCTGAAAAGTGTGTTGTATTTTGTGATATTGTTTCGTATTTATGTATGTTTTTTGTAGGTAATAAACTTAAAAAGAAAACTGATGTAATGCTAATAAGAACAAATGGATCACTAAAATATCATGTTTTTAAGTTGTTTCAAAATGTATGTACATATAATTATATTATGTTCACTTATAAAAAAAAAATTGTCTTTCTTATTCTTTTAATTTATACGTTAAAAGAAGAATGAAGTAATATTGGCGAAGTATTTCGGACGCAGTTATAGCTACCATACGTTTTTAAAAAAATACATTTTTAACGTATAATAACTTTACAACTAAACTTCTTTCTGAAACAAAAATGATTGTTGGGACTAAGAAACAAGAGATGGCGTTTTAAAATTCAATAAAATTTGTTCCACCAAACCAAACATACATACTTTAGTAGATGGAATCTTTGGATATAAAATCTATAGTCCTATTTCCGTGATTCTTAAGGGGCGGCACCTAGTGGCCTAGAGGTCTTTTTGATTTGAAAGTGTCAAGAAATTGTTAATTTGTAACTTCACTACATTTAAAAATGTGTACTAAGTAAAATACACTTTCCAATTCAATAAAAAGTTAGAATTGTCTGAACAAGACATTTGTTGTATTATGTAAAGAAAACTTGAAAAAATATTATCAAAAATGTAAAACATATTTTTTAATTTTAAATGTAATATAAAGAGTTGTGATCCAGGTAAAATTATACGTTCCAAAAAATTATCTTTTTTGAATGTTCTAATAATTCTTTTTTTGAATTTAAAAACGATGACTATTTCATAAAAGTAATTTGATAATTATAAAAAAAGTGAACAAGTTTTAACAGTTTCACTATAATTTAAGTTTTTTTCAAACTACAAAAAAAACACACAAAAGTGTGACATCACCCCAAAGAAAATCTAAAATCCTCACCACACAACTTAATAAAAAAAAAACAACAACATCTGTCAAAACAAGTAAATACACCGCATCGAATTGTTTTTGGACTTTCATTATTCATGGACCTAATGTCAAAATTGCAAATACAACAATGTAAACAAATGGGTGTTGGAGGGTGAAACGTACGAAAGATTCCGGTCTTTATATGGAGTGTCTTTGTCCAAATCAGTCAATTCAATTCTGCGTTGCTCACAAGGTCACAAGAACTTCGCCTGTGACAGACCACAACGTGGCGAGATTGGACTTTACGCATACAAAATCCAACTGACCCAGGAACTAAAAACAAACTACCATGAGTGGCGCCGTCTGTTTATTAAATAGATTTTGGAGCAGTTGGATATTAATCCCAATTTTGGTAGATTTTTGGATGAACAGGTACGAGGTACGTGAATAAGCAAAGTTGCTGGATTTTGGACTACACCAATCCAAGCGAGATTCACGAGGCGCTAATGCGTCCGAATAAAGTTACTGTTTGGTGTGGATTTTGGGCTAGAGGCGTCATCAGTCAGTATTTTTTTAAAAATTATGCTGGCCAGGTCATCACCTTTAAAGTCAGTCGATACCAAGGGCATATGGTTTCAAAAGGATGGCATATGGTTACCTCGCGTTGAGGCGACGTTAATTGACCACCAACATCGTGTTATTTGACCACTTTAGACTTTTTCCTATGGGGTTTTCTTAAATCGCAGGTTCTTGCAAATAAGCTGTTAGCCACCGAGGCCCACAAAGACATCATAATCGTTTTTATCTGTCAAAATTTAGCACCATTTATGAGCCAAAGTCATAGAAAACTTCACCTTCACTATTTTTAAAAAGATTCTCTTTGGATACAGGAGCAAGTTCGTTCGATCCATTTGTGCATTTAGTTTTGAATTATTCTTGGGAACCGATTCATATATATTTTTTTATTTCTTCTTTTCAAAAAAGTATGAATCAGCTTCCGGACTTAAAAATGCTCTGCTTGAAAAAGCACGAAGTACAATGAAATAAACTCATAATTCTCAGCTAGGTTCAAGAGTTTTATCCTGAGCCAATACAAGAGAATTCTGTGGAGTTTTGAATTCGAATTTCAAACAAATCAAATGAAATTACCAAACCACAATTTTTAGAGCAACTGTAGAAGGAGCGAGCGTTTTCTCATCTGAAGGCAATACAAAACAAAGAGTCGCACAAAGCTCAAAGTTCAATATCTCAATAGATCCTTTTATGCAAAGTAGAATTAATTTTCATTTCAAGAAGGTATTCCAAGAAGTACCCGACCTGACGAATAGATGGCTGTTGTTGTTTGAAAGAATGACTATGTAAGAGAATACCAAATTTATAAATCTTAAGTTTGAAGACATTACGTTGTTTTATTTGTTTGACAACCATCATCAGTGAACGCTCTCAGTGAATTTTTAAGCATGGACAAATTTGGTTATCATAGCCTTTCCAACCAATAACAAAGCGGAGCTAGATTCTACTTTGGGGAGTCTGCTTCTTTGTTTACAACAGTAAAATATTGGGTGGCAGAGTTTAAACAAGTTCGTACGAGCTTTCAATCGAGTGTTTGGCAAAGTTTCACAGCAATAAAACAGACTTTTTCGCCCATGTTCCGAATTTCGATCGAAAGTGAATTGAAATTACTTTTCAATTTCACGTGAAATGAAATTGCATGTTCTTCAATTCGATCGATTTTAAAAACTTCGAAATTGATTCGAACTGTCAGAACTGAAGGATCATCAATTTTGATTTTGTTTCTGAAGTAAAATTTTTGCTGTTTTGAAGATGGATTCAATATTATTGGCAATTTTAAGTGAAAAAAGGAAGCAGGCAGAATTCAAGAGAAAAAATAAGAAGACAAATTTTGCGAGACAAATCAAATATATTGGATTTACCTGACACAATGGAAGTGTGTGAAAGTTATGTAGATTTGCTATGATAAATAAAGTAAATTCTTGATTTTCTCTTTTAAGCTTTCGTTGTAATTTAAGATTAAGCAAAGACGCTTTTTTATATGTTCTAAGGGAAATAGAACCTTTTATAATACTTTCATCAATTCCTTCAATTCAAAAACTTGCTGCAATCCTCCGATTCCTAGCAGAAGCAAGCTATGAAAGATCAATTCACAGAAAAAAAAATGTGATTTGAATGCGTTCAAAAAATGGAACAAACCGAAATACAGAACATCCATTTGCATGTTCGAAAATCCAATTCACAATAACGAATTGTGGAACACCTAAATTCACTTTCGCAAAGTGTATTCACAATAAGTGAAATGCAGAACATGGGCATTTGCGTCGATTCATAAGCATGAATGAAACATGAGTCCATAACTTCACACCTGAGACGAAGGAACAGTGAGTCAATGGACTGAAAGCAAAGAATCGGCTCCAAAGAAGGCGAAGACAATTCCATCTGCAGGCAAGGTCATCCCGTCAATTTGTTGGGATGCGCGTGGGATAATTTTCATTGATTATCTTCAGAAAGGAAGAACAATCAAAAGCGAGTATTGTGCGAACGTATTGCAGCGTTTGAGTGACGAAATCAAGAAAAAACGGCCACATTTGGCGAAAAAGAATGTTTTGTTTCATCAAGACAATACATCAGTTCACACATCCGTTATCGCGATGGCCAAAATCAATGAGTTAAAGTTTTAATTGCTTTCTCACACACCCTTTTTGCCAAACTTAGCCCCCTCGGATTATTTTCTGTTTCCAAACTTGAAAAAAGGGCTCGGTGGTAAAAGATTTGCCAACAATGAAGAGGTGTAGTTTGCGGTTGATAGCTATTTTGAGGAGGTCGACGGTTCACACTATAAACAGGGTATCGAAGCTATTGAACATCGCTGGGAAAAGTGCATAGAGCTAAAAGCAGACTATGCAGAAAAATAAAAATATTTTTCCCCAAATTTTGTTTGTTTTCCTTATGTAAGGTCGAATACTTCTGGGACTACCTTTACTGCAATAACTTTTAACTTTAACTGTAATAGCAATTGCCAGTTGAGGATGAAGAAAAAAGCTCACACAAATCTGAAAATCCTGGACTCCCTTCCATTCAAAACAAAACCCAACGAACTCGAGCTGAAATTTGAAAAATAAAATCTACCTTTTCTTTTTGTAATATTTCAAAGAGCATTTTGATATCAGAGATAACTTTCAAAGAGACAATACCTTTCAAAAATTGACAATACAGCAAGGAAGTCATTTTTATCAATTCTGCTATGATTTGCGGAAGAAATAACTGACGACGTACCTTATGCAGATGCTTATGAAATTTACCTAAAGCATCTTGCACATGAGCTACGAACTGCGAACTGCGAACTGTGGTTGTTTGCATATTTTGACTTTTCTTTCACATGAGCTTTATTTCTATTCGCAGACAACGACGAATTGTCAACCCTTTTCTCCATATTTTCCTCAGCCATGATCTTTCACACAAAAACAAAACAAGAGTGGTATAATTTTGAGGTTAAGTTAAGCGCAAACAATTTATTCGTTGCAGTGTGGATGGTATGTGGAACGCGAATAGAGTTTGACAGTTCGTAGCAACCACACTGCAATTCGTTAATAACAAATTGTTTTTACAAAATTGTCTTGTTTTAGAGAACAAAATGCAAATTTTATTATCCTAACATTATTATCAATTGTCAAAATGTGTTTTTGTTTGGAATTGACTTTTTGAAATATGGAAAATCACGTTTGTTCGTCTATTCGTTCATTCGTTGTTCGCTCTCATGTGCAAGGCCCTTAAGAACTCAAACGTGTGTGTTTTGAACCGTTTAGCAATATTTTTAGCTGCTTTCGAATCGCCTGCCCTAATTCTGCCATTCATTCCCAACTCAGGAGAGAAGAAGAAAAATCGCTGTGCCATATATCAAGGAGAATAATATTCTAGTAAATCTACAACACTACACCACACCCGATTCCTATACCTGAGTCCAAGAGTATAAGACCTGAAAACTCCTACCCCGAAGTTGTTGTTGACGATGATGTCGTCTTCATTTACAGCAATCCCAAATCAATATCAAGTTCAAACGAAAGACTATAAAATGCAATAGCTCAGTGCAGTGCACCATCAGAGTATACGAGTACCTACGAACACGAATTGTAACATCTATAGAAAACGTTGAAAGCCGTTAAATCATTCCTAAGCCTTAGAATACAAAAACTAAAACAAAATAAAAAGCTACAAGAAGGAACTGCTTCCTGTCATAAGCAAAGGAAACCAACAGAAATCAGCTTCCTTTCTGATGAAAGTCTATCAAAATCATTTCCTTCGTCAACAAATCCAATAAATTGTCATGGTTCCCTTGTGGAATCAAGAAAAGAAGACCCTCCCGTCTCGGGGGCAGATTGCTGTTTTGCTATACCAACATGGCTCCTTGCATTTTGCGGAATTCCTTTTCAACGACGACGACGATGGAGACGGAGACGACCTATATACAGAGCAGTGTATAAAGATTCAGTGGGAGCAAACACCGCAAGTCTAGCAGCTAATGTTGCACTGCACACAGTTGAATGATGGTGTGCTCTGCTGGGCTCTACTGTGCTCTGTTGTTGCTTGCTGAAAGAAACCCAATGCCACAGCAGCTTCCATGTAAGATCAGGCAATAATGCGACACTTTGTATCCTTCTGTGCTTGAAACCCAAGGGATACGATACGATGGTGAAGGTAAGGTTGGTGGAGTGTCTTGCCTTTGCTTTGCCTTTGCCTGATGGTTGTGCCTGCCTTATTCTGGATTGCATATTGCACTGCAACCCATTTAGGACTGTTTATCATGTTGATGGGGAAGGTGGGGTTTGTAACAACACAGCTTAAGAATACCATGTCGTAGTAAAAGTAGGAGCAAAATGAATTATGGCCTTCATAAAGATGCCTTTGGCGACGACGACAACGAAGACTACAACAACGATCCTGCCACCATCACTGATGCCTCTTCTACCGAGCTCTGCCGCTGCTGCCATCTCCTCCGATGCTGATGCCGATGCAAACTACGACGATGAGGACTACGAAGACTTGTTAAGAAATAGGTAAGCCCTGGTTTCTGGTGGCAGGTATAGGCAAGACATTCGAGGATGACATGGCGTCAACGGTTTCTTGTTGGCAACACCATCACCTGAGGCCCTGTGGGATTTCCTTTTCGCACCTGCAAATTTGAGCTGCTCCTAAGAAGATGTCTTTAGTTTTTCTTTTTCTTCCTTTCTTAGTGCGTTTTGCGACACAGTTTTTAAGGTGGGGCTTTTTTCTTTTGGCTTGCAAATGCACTTTATACCCCCACCAATAAGTACACTATACATTATTGTGTCGTTCTTTAGCTAGTGAAGTGAAAAAGATGACATGCAAAACAAAAATGTTATCTCTCTCCCTCAACTTAAATGGTTTCATGTGTCTAAATTCTCAAATTCCACATCATGTGAATCTGTAATAGATTATGTCTCAAACAAACTTAAAATAAATAAACCTGATGTTAAGTGCTTTAAGCTTATTAAAAAAGACATTGACCCTGCATCTCTGGAATACATAACTTTTAAAATTGGAGTGCCAGAAGATTTTGCCAATGAAGTTCTTACTGCTAGTAATTGGCCAAAACAGGTTTATGTGAGAGAATTCCGTCGCCACACAAAAAACTTATTTGCGACTCAGAGAGACTTTCTAACATAGACTCAAATAAAACTGCATGTTCTTCTTCTCAGCCTACATCTACCACCGCCGCTACCGCTGCCGCCGCTGTCACCAATAAAAATAATTATCTCTGCATTTATTATCAAAACATGGGGGGGTTCTCTTCGAAACTAAGAGAGCTCTTTTTCGCAATTGATTCAAATAATGAATATGATGTATTTGTTTTTGTTGAAACTTGGCTTCATGCTCACATCAATACAAGCGAAATATTTGATGTCAACATATTTTCAATCTTTCGTCTTGATCGGTTTGACATCTCTAAAAGTCGTGGAGGGGGTATACTTGTGGCTGTTCGCCGTCCAATTCGGGCTTATGCCTTTAACTTGGATGTTGTGTTGGAAGAAAATGTTGTCAACATCGAACAACTCTGTATCAGGATACATGTGGCTGCATCAAAAGACCTGCTACTTTTTTTAAGCTACATTCCACCTCAATCATCTGCGACTGTCTTCAACAAGCATATCTTTAATATTGAATCTATTCTTTCTCAATATAATGATTTAAATGTATGTGTTCTTGGTGACTTTAATTTAGGTGATATTTATTGGGAACGTAAATTAAATGATGATAAAATGTTACCTAGTCGAATAAATTCTGAGTCTGAAATAATTGTAATTGATAGTTTATTTTCTCTCGGATTTAAGCAAATAAATTGTATTTATAATTCATTAAATAGACTTTTGGACCTTTTGTTTGTTAATGAAGATTTAAAATCTAAATTATTTGAATGTTCCCCTTTATTATCAAACTCTGTTCATCACAAGGCTATGCAAATAAGTTTTGAAAACTTTAATTTTAATAATCTTTCTAATTTTAATGATAATGAAAGTTTTATCTTTAAATTTAATTGTAATAACTTATCTTCATTAAATCGCTTTTTTGATTCTATTAATTGGGAATGTAAACTGAAATACAAGACATTAAGTGAATGTTTCAACATCTTCTTGGATATTTATTTTGAAGGTTTAAATCTATATGTGCCTAAAATATTAAAAAGAGTAAATAATCATCCACCTTGGTATAATGCACGTTTATTAAAACTCAAAAATGCGAAAACAAGAGCTCATAAAAAATTTAAAACTTCTAATTTGCTCTCGGACTATGAATTTTTCTGTCGACTTAGAAAAGAATTTCTGTTTTTATCTAAATTTTTGTATAGTTCCTATTGCCAATCAATTGAACAAAATTTAAAACGTAATCCTAAGGCCTTTTGGAGATTTGTAAATGATAAGCGAAACAGTGTTGGTTTTCCTGATTGCATGCAATATAATGGAGTTTCATCAACAAATTCAAATGAAATAGTTGAAATGTTTGCGAGTCATTTTCAAAAAATTTATAGTTCGTCTAACTCGTTTTCAAGTTTTCCATGTAATTTAGCACCCATAACAGATTGTTGTTCCATGTTTGTTGAATTTGATGAAATTTTTACTGCGCTTAAAGAGCTTAAGCCTACAATTTTTCCAGATTTACTTGGGATTTACCCAATTGTTTTAAAATCATGCGCTTCCGTCTTAAGTCTGCCTTTACAAATAATTTTTAATAAATCCCTTTCAACAGGAACTTATTTAGATGAATGGAAGACTTCATGTATAATTCCTCTATTCAAATCTGGAATGAAGGATTTAGTAATTAATTATAGGCCTATTTGCCATATGCCAGTAGTGCCCAAACTTTTGGACAAACTTATGCACCAAAAAATTGTTTACATAATTGGTAATTCTATTTCTAAATTTCAACACGGGTTTTATAAAGGTCGATCAACGTGCACAAATTTAGTTGAGTTTACCCATTTTTGTTCATCTGTTATGGAATCCGGTACACAGGTTGATGTGTGCTACACAGATTTTGTAAAAGCGTTTAGCAGAACTAACTTGAATATTTTGTTGGCAAAACTTAAAGCTTATGGTTTTGATGGCTCAGTTTTAAAATGGTTTGAATCTTATTTATTAGGAAGAAAACAGATTGTCTACATAGGCAACTATCGTTCTAAGGAAATATTAGCTTTGTCGGGTGTACCAGAAGGAAGCCATTTGGGTCCTTCTTTGTTTTTATTGTACATTAATGATCTTGTAAGTGTTTTTCGTAATTGTCATGTTCTTATATTTGCTGATGACATAAAAATTTTCAAAGAAATAAAATCTATTAACGATTGTTTTTCCTTCCAAAATGAACTTAATAGATTTCATGATTGGTGTATTACTAATGACCTTGTGCTTAATTATGACAAATGTGCTGTAATGACTTATAATCGCATTTTGCATCCAATTTTGTCGGATTATTTAATGAATGACATTAAACTATTAAGGGTATTTGAAATAAAAGATCTTGGTGTAGTTTTTGATTCCAAACTTTGTTTTGAGCGCCATGTTGACTGCATAGTTTCAAAAGCTAATTCCCTTTTAGGATTTATTAAAAGAAATTCCTCTGATTTTAAGGATCCTTATACGGTGAAGTCTGTTTATTGTTCCTTAGTCCGACCGGTCCTTGAGTATTGCAGCATTGTTTGGTTTCCTACTACAGTAAAAAACGTTAACAGAATTGAAAGAGTGCAGAAATGTTTTTTGAGATTTGCTTTGAGAAATTTTGTTTTACCTGTTAATGTCTCTTTAAACTATACTTCTAAATGTTTGTTGTTGGGTTTTGAAACTCTTGAAAAGCGAAGGAAGGTTTTTAGTGTTATTTTTATACGTGATATTTTATGTTTTTCAATTAAATGTGATAATTTACTTTTTTTAATGAATGTTTATGCACCGTCAAGATCATTAAGATCAAGAGAATTGTTGTATGCGGAGCGCCACTCTACCTTGTATGGTCAGCGGGAGCCTATTTGTCGTAGTATCAATCTGTTTAATATTGCCAATGAAGATGTTGATATATTTTGCATGTCCAGAGAAACTTTAAGAAATTCTCTCAAATATGTTGATTTTTAACTTAATTATTTATTTGCTTCTATATGTACATACATTATATTTATAATTTATTTTACTTTGTTCTAGTTTTTTTTTTCAAATCTGTTGATATTTTCATATCGTAGATAAATAAATAAATAAATAAATAAATAAATAAAAAATACGATACTTATTCATGTGGGAAAAATTGAAAGTGTAATATGTTATGATGTGCTGGTGGAATTATTAGTTCTCATTTTTCATTTTATATGCAACAAGTAAAAGTATTTCATCAGAAATATGTATGTGAAAACAAATTTAAGGCAATACCTGTCAGAGGAATATTTATCAAAATTTAAATTAAAATATATATGAGTTTTTTTTAGTGAAGTATGAATAAGTAAACCGTTTATTTTGATAATAAATTTCAAATTCAGGTTTTTAAAATTGGACCTGTTTGTTTTCATTGTAAAGTAACTCAAAACAAGAAAAAAGCAAACAAAATTCAAACAGCTGCATCTCATTGACAGTTTTTAGGTTTGACATTTCACTGTGAACTGTCAATGTCAAAACATTTCGTATAATAGAACATAATCTGCGTTTTATTATCGTTTTATGATCTGTATGGGTAATCTTTTAACACACAACAAAAATTTTTGATTTTTGTTTCTTTCGAAATCCATTTCAGAAACCTTAAAAATAGTTTTCATTATGACAGGTAGATGGCTATTTTATCTTTTAAATGGTAGGGTAGTGTGAACTGTAGTTGAAAGCAAAAAAGGCAGAAAATGTTTGAAGACTAAACGGACATAAGGAAAACAGAGATACATATGTATATTTATTTTCGTTGGATGAAGTATAGAAGTTCAAAAAAGAGAAACGTTTACCAAAATAGAGATTCTAAGAACTGACCTATTTTATTTCATCAAGCTGAAAATTATAAGTTCGCATAAATATTGAAACATATCTTCTGATTTCAACACTTAAGCCAATGACCAAACTGTCAATGTCAAAGCATTTTAATAAATTCAATGAGTTTTTGTGAGAAATGGATACAAATAATGATTAATTTTAGATTCATTTTAAATTTTTTTTTAATCCAAATGCAAGGTTCTTAGACTAGATTTATGTTTAATCTCATAAAATGAATTAATGTGATGTTTGATGTTTGTTCTCATAAAATGATTTAAAGCTAACTCCGCAAAAATATTTAAAAAAAAATCATATAATTGTCAAACAATTACTTTGAACTTTCACTGTGAATACGCCTTTAAGTCAGTGACTAAACTGTCACTGTTAAAACACTTCATGAAATAGAGCATTGTTATCATACTGTTGAGAACCAACAACTTTGACATTTTACTGTGGACGTACCCTTAAACCATACTGTCGATGTCAAAGCATTTTTCATATAAAAGAACATTATTATCGTGGAGATTTATTTATTTATTTTAATTATTATTCACGGCATCATACATAAAATCTTGGATCTCTTTAAAAGAGAAACGATCGAATTGACACCAGCGCACGGCCGTCAAGGAATATAAGTGGTAGAATTTTGTATTTGGGTAAATCACCAGCGCCACCAGAACATTTTTCAAGAACTGGATTTGATTTTTAATGATAGTTTCAAAGTACCTACATACATATGTTTATCAGAATTTGAGCTCGAATTTATAAATCTTTTTACCTGATGATGCAAATTCGTTGCCCCACTTAGAGTAGGCAGTAGATTTTATGAACAATTTTTGTTTTTGCAAAAATGGCCATGCCAGATCAGTCAATGAAAAACTTAACAAAAATAATTTGAAATTTGATGACAAATTAGTGACCATGAAATATTTCAGCAAGAAAAAATTCTAAAGAACAAGATAAAAGAAAAAATAAAGAATTTTCAAAGAGAAAATTGTGTAGTCCACATGCAACAACCTCCTCAAACTAAGTCAAGTGCAAAGTGCTTGTGAAGCCTAACTTCACTGCATTACCAACAAATGTTACATACTTCAGAATTTTATATTTTTGTATGACGGCTGCTTAATATTTTTCATTGAATATCTTCGAGGTTTTAATTGAAAACAATCATAAATTATTTATTTTTATATTTGACGATAAATATTCAAATTGAGTACCTACATTGTGCTGTTAAAAAGCCGCAATTACATCACGATCAATTTTAAATGTCAACGCGTTGAATCTCTGATTGAACTATAAAACCAAAATTTTCGCTGTCTACCCTCTGTCAACGATCATAGTGTCAATGAATAAAAAGTTGACCACAAACGAATAAACGTCAAATTGACGTTTATTAATTGCTTTCAGCACGCTGATTCACAAAATTTAGAATACCACTCGATATCAAAATTCTAAAGGGGTCAAATTATCTTGAGATTGGTGACCGTCGGTGGCCTCGGCGCGAGATAACCACGCCTTAGATCTGCTTACGCAGAACATCGATGTGTCTTAATCTGTGTGGCACGTAGAGCCATCCTGTTGAAACGATATGTCTCCAGTGTCCATATCATTCAATTCAGGCTACAACAAGCTGGTGATCATCGTCGTGACGTCAGTATCATTTTCGAAGGACGCCTCAAGCCCAAAATCCACACCAAACAGTGACTTTATTTGGATGGATTGGCACCTCGTGAATATGACGTTTGTTGGTATCGTCCCAAATCCAACAAATTAGCTAATTCACGTACCCATTCATCCATACATTTTTTGACTTCCAACTGCTCCAAAATACAATTAGCGAACAGACGACATTGGATTTTATATGTGAGCATAACTTAAAATTCAGAGAAATGCACGGTTGCTTAAGTAAAACAGTTAATTCTTAAATGGCGCCCAATTTGTGTCTCAACAACCTTAAAGTTTTGGTATGGGTACTAACTCTAGCGAGGGATTGACAAATCCTCCAAGAGAAATTCTTGTCATGAAAAGTACCTCTGGCTAGACCCTGGTTTTCTTGGAGCTCTCTAGCACCACCAAATTTATATTTTCTTAAATGGCGCCCAACACAAATTAGTATCAAAAATATTTAAATAAAGTAATTTAGGATTTTAAATTCAAGGCATATTTTTAATTATTGTTTTTTTGTTTCGATCAAGAACAAAAAGTAAAAAAACACACGATAAACCTCAAAAACCTCAAAAACCACAGAGTAAATTATCTTCATACAGGTAAAACCTTGAGATTTTACTTTTCAAAAGAAATCCTCTTAATTATATTCCAGAGTGAGAAAGATTGAGAGAGAAGGAGAGAAAACAAAAACCCAATGTTCTTTATTCTTCATTATAAATGGAAATGTTAAAAGGTTTTTCTTTTCGGCTTTCATTAATTCATACATTTTCTTTTTCTCTTTTTTTTAAATATATATAATTCCTTGCGATGCGCTGGCTGTGATTCACCTTTACATTGGACCAAAAAACAAACCCGTTTTCAACATAATATTCGTCCTTATCCACAACTATAACAAATTACGCAGGAATAGAAACCTACAACTGCATTAAAATCGACTACTTTCCCAAGGAAGGATATCAGCCGGATCCACACGACTCGACACCAGCAATACCATGTAAGTACCTATAAACCTAACCTATAACCATGTACAATGTGCCATCTCTCTTTCGTAATGTGTTTGTTGTTCGTTTTGTATGTTGTATACGTTAGATACGTTGGATTCGGTGTGGCGGCCGGCGTGGCGGCGGCGGCGGCGTCAGAAGCGGCCGGCGTTCATACAGGAATAGAAATAGTAAATTTTAGCAATTCATGTCCAGACAAAAGTGTGTTTATTTAGTGACCACAATATGAAGCTTTCATTCAGTAAATTCTAACAAAATTCTTTTCAAAAACCTTGCCAGGATGTGGACCTACGTTTTTGACCGACCGACCGACCGACCGACGACGGACGTGCTTTTTTTCTCTTGTGGCAAAAAGATAGAAACTGAAATGAGACTGGCACATGGAACATTTCTGGTGCATCGAAAATGTCTCCTGTTCTTGTTCAGTGTTCTTATTCGTATCCTTGTTGCTTGAAAACGAGTGAGATACTTTAATTCAATCCATTTGGCAAATTGCAGTTCATGGGGGTTGACTGCATCAGAGTTTCTTCTGTATAGCTGAGCCAAAGTCCTTGGAAACTTGATGTATTTATATTTTATGTATTTTTATATCTATTTTTTGAAAATTTTATTTCTTTACCCAGAATCTAGTTTTGTGTTTTGTATGATATTGAAAATCTTTATGTAGCAGATTACCGGATGATAAATGACGAGTGATGTCCTGTCCGTGGGTGATGGGGGAGGTTGGAAAAGAATTGAATTTTGTGTGCTTGGTTTTGTTTTATGTGTTTATACAGACTGAAAGGACATTTTTAATGCAATAAAAAAATATTATATAAATATCTTGTGGGTTTAAAAAAAAAAAAGAAAAATCTTTTGGGATCTAAGAGATTTGAAGAGACAAACGATGGATTGCTTTTTGATGCAATTTTATTCAAATAAAATAATATTTGATTTTGAAAAGGACTTGAGCAGCAAAAAGATATTTAGGACGTAGGAGAACATAATGTTTATTTTAAGGATGTTATTTGATGATTTATTAGTTTTTTATTGATTTCTTCTTTTTTATCTTTCAATTTCAGCTAACAAAATATTGTTGTTTTTTTTTTTTTGAGATGAAACTGATAAAATATTTAAATCTTCTTTATATTATGATTTAGTTTTTTTTTGTTTTTCGTTAAATATTATACTATGAGAAGGGCTACTTTAATATGGCAGATTAATGTCCTTCTTTTGGCCTATACAACTACCACCAGCAGCGCCTCCTAATTTTGGCCTGAGAAGTTCCTCGGCCCACTTAATTTCTTTAAACCGTTGGGAACTTTGAATCTTTAAAGCTTGAAAATTATCTTCACTCTTTGAAGGCAAACAACAAATTTATTGCTTACTTATTTACTTACTTACTTAAGGTGCGGTACAGTCCGGGGCGGACCTGGGCCTCAACCAACATGCGTCTCCAGCCAGCTCGGTCCCTAGCTAGCTGTCTCCAGTTTCGCACGCCAAGTTGGTTGAGGTCCTCACCCACCTGAGTGCGCCACCTGAGTCGCGGTCTTCCTCTACTGCGCCGTCCCTCGGGATTGGATTCGAAGACCTTCCGGGCTGGAGCGTTGATGTCCATTCGCTCTACATGACCCAGCCATCTAAGCCGTTGGACTTTTATTCTGCTAACTAGGTCAGTGTCGCTGTACAGCCCGTACAGCTCGTCGTTATATCTTCTCCTCCATTCTCCATCTATACGTACGGGACCAAAAATCACCCGAAGAATTTTTTTCTCGAAGCATCCTAAGACGTTCTCATCTTTCTTTGATAGGGTCCAGGCCTCAGCGCCATAAATGAGAACCGGGATGATGAGCGTCTTATAGATAGTGACTTTAGATGCTTAAGAGAGGTTTGATTTGTTTCAGTGCTGATGTCGTTGTTTGAATTAATAGCGGTGACTAGGTAGACAAAGTCCTAAACTACCTTAAAGTTACAGCTGTTCATGGTGACGTTTTTTCCAAGACATCCTCGTTCAATGTCCTTTTTTGAAAACAGCATATATCTAGTCTTGCCCTCATTGATCACTAAACCCATCTTCTCCGCTTCCGTCGCAATGCTCAAAAACGCTCCACTGACATCACGCTTTGATCTTCCAATTATGTCAATATCATCTGCGTATCTGAGTAATTGGATGGACCTTTGGAAGATTGTGCCTCTAGTGTTGACGGTTGAGTTTTGCACAATTCTTTCCAGAACGATGTTGAAGAAGTCGCATGACAGTGCATCGCCTTGTCTAAAACCTTTTTTGACATCAAATGCATCGGTGAGATCTTTTCCGACCTTGATGGAGCAGCGTGCATTCTCCATCGTCATTCTGCACAAACGGATAAGTTTGACAGGGATGCCAAAACTAGACATTGC
Source organism: Eupeodes latifasciatus (assembly GCA_920104205.1). Taxonomy (NCBI): domain Eukaryota; kingdom Metazoa; phylum Arthropoda; class Insecta; order Diptera; family Syrphidae; genus Eupeodes; species Eupeodes latifasciatus. The sequence goes on from OV049926.1 coordinate 11,316,377, forward strand.
TCTGTAGAGCTCTTCCCTATGGATGTTGTCATACGCGGCTTTAAAATCGATAAGGAGATGGTGGGTATCGATTTGAAGCTCCTGGGTTTTTTTTCCAACATCTACCGTAGTGTGAATATTTGGTCGATAGTGGACTTTCCTGGTCTGAAGTCACACTGATAAGGAGACTGATCCCTCTGTAGTTGGCGCAATTTAAAGGGTCTCCTTTTTTTATGTATGGGGCAAACTATGCTGAGATTCCACTCATCGGGCATGCTTTCTTCCGACCATATTTTGCAGATGAGTTGGTGCATGCTCCCTACCAAGTCATCGCCTGCTGCTTTAAATAGTTCGGCAGCTATGCCGTCAGCTCCAGCAGCTTTGTTTGACTTCAGTTTAGATATAGCTATCTTCACTTCGTCTAGGTCGGGTAGGCGGAATTGTTGATCTGCGTCGCCTAGGTTGAGTAGTTCTATCTCCCTTACAGTGGAATTCCGTTCGTCATCGCTGTTATATAATTTGGAGAAGTTGTCTTTCCATATTCTCAACATAGACTGCGGTTCTACTACGATGTTCCCCTGATTGGCTGGTACCCTTGGGAGGTTTTTTTTACCTTTTGGTAAAATTTACGAACCTCATTCCTGTTGTGACATCCCTCTATCTCCTCGATCGCGCGCTTCTCGTGCTTTCTTTTTTTCCATCTAAGAAGCCGGTGTTCCTCTCTCCTCTTCTGCTCGTAGAGCTCGCGAGCAGCTCTGGTCCTTCTGTGAAGTGCCGTTTTGTATGCCTCTTGCTTCGCTGCGTGCGCTTGCCGGCATTCGTCGTCAAACCAGGGGTTTCGCTGTTGTGGACGTGTGAAACCTAGCACTTCAGAGGCGGCATCTCTGATGGCTGCAAGGCAATGTTGCCACTGGTTTTCAATGCTTAATGCATGCAGCATAGGACTCCTTAAGAGGTTACTAGAGACTCGATCGGAAAAGGACATGGCAGTCTCTTGCGATTGTAGCCGTCTAACGTCGAAACTTCTCACAGTACTTCCTTGTTTTGGCTTGGACCGGGATATCCGTAGCCGTACCTTGGCTACAACGAGGTAGTGGCAGAGAGAAAAAACTAAATGAGAGAACCAAATTTCCTCGTCTCCGTCTCTTCGAAACCTCTTACTCTCATTTTGTATAGCGTGTTGAATTCGTATCGGTGTATACATGTTTTCACCTCGGAGAAGAGTACACAAAAACACATCATTTCCGGGAAATGCGACATTTTTCATTTTTGTTTATTGATAGCCAAGAAGGCTATGTTTTTTAAAGTCTCATTATAATATTTGTAATTCTCATGAATTTTTTTTTTTTAATTTTGCTAACATCTTGTCGTTTTTATATCTACAAAAATACTCCTATAATTCAAATTAATTCTAGCAACACATTTTTGTTTGTCAATAAATAACGGAAGAAGTTATACCGGTAGTTCGTGGTGAATTTGTTTTTCCCTTCTTTTTTTCTAAGTTACAGATAGATGGCAGTAACAACCAAAACAAGAAAGGATGTGTGCAGAAAGTGTTTAACAAGGTTAAGGCTTTTTAGATTAGACTTTATTTGTATATATGACCGAGTACATGTTTTTTATAAATGAATGTTATGTTTATTTCAATAGTAATACCTTAACTATTAATTTAACTACTGTATTATCTAAAATATACTGCATTGAATTATGTTACATTGAATTATAAAAGGCGGAAATAATAAAGTTTTATAGTTTACCGGGAATATTTATATAAAATATCCATATCTTCTGCAATTGCGGTATCAATCGATATTTTCTGGAACTTAGTGTTAACGTAACATTTATTTGTCATGAATTACTTTTCAACTTTTTTATACACCATAAAAATCAATTATAAAATTTGGCTGTGATAATAATTACTTGAACACAGCATTTTCTATGTTTATAGTTATTCAGGTTTAGCCCTTAACTTCGATTTGCATTTATTTATGAATAGCCTAAAAAGTTTAGCAAACATCTATGAATAAGCCACAATGCACTTTAAGAAAAACTGTAGTTAGAACTTGACAGATTTTTCCTTGTCGCTATATAACTGAAAGATAAGATATAAATAGTTAAAACTGGAAAACTTATAAAAATGATGCATGAGACTTAAATTTTGGTTGAAGAACAAATTTGTATATTCTTTTCACAAAACCACTGAACTAGCGAGAATACAAATATTTTTACTTTTGTACAAAAGTACTTTTCGGCTTATGTAGTTAAGCCTTTAAAAGCAACACACTACCTTAGGGGAAAGCAGTAAGAATAGATTATCACCTATTCACAAATCTTATGCAATGAAAATTGGCAACAGAAGTAACAATTTGACGGTCTTTTTATTTAGTGTCTACTTAAATCACTTATTTTCAGCATTTTGGAAATGTCGTGAGTAATGTAAAGAAAATAAACAACGAGTACACACAAATAAAATAGGAATGGAAAAAAGAGATGAGTATATAAAAATGTTTTCAATGTTCCATGTTTACATTCTGTAACTCTCGTTTTCAATGTTCCTGCAACTCTCGCATCGACAAAATTAAGTCGATAAACTCTAAAAATTGAAACAAATCTGAGTTTTTTTTGCATCTTTCAACGGTCTGAGCAAAAATTAAACGCATAAACGCAGCTAATAATACAAATAAAAGTTGTAGTGCATTCAGAGTTTTATGTTTCTAGATCCTAATTCTCATTGGACTGTTGCACCACCTAATTTATTTTACTTACTTAATGATTAAAACTGGCTTCAAATAACTAACTAATATTTCTCTAAATGCGTAATTTAGAATTGTTTCTAAATCTTCATTGTTGTGGCACCTAACAAGAGTAATTAATTTCATTTCATATTCGAATGATATTATTCTCAAACGAACACAATGAGAGTACTACCAAAAAGTTGTTCATCCACAATTTTGAATTTTCTTTGAACACCTCTGAACAGCTGACTACATCCGCCATTTTTCAAAGGTGGTCGCCATTTTTCAAAGGTGGTGAGCAGAGAGAAAAGAGAGACAAATTTTTTCTCTCTCGTGGTGGGTGAGTATGTACACAAACTTGCATAAGTATTTGTTCCCCACATTTTTTTTATATGGAGTTAATACATATGCAAGTTGGTGGTCAAATCACAGCTTGTAGGCAAAAAGAGAGCAACCGTCGAAGTTGGTTCTCTCTATTAGTTATTTCTCGATGGTAGTGGTCCGAGTCAATGTTGGCCCCTCGGAATGTTCGGATATCCTGTATACTGGAGAAGTGTCGTGCGTCGATCGCAATGTGGTCAATCTTGTTGACGGTTGATTGATCAGGAGATTTCCATGTCCCCTTGTGGATATTGAGATGTGTGAACTGCGTACTAGCTACCAAAACGTCTCGCCCCGCAGCGAAATCGATCAGCCTGAATCCTTTGTCGGAGGTGGTGTCGTGCAGGCTGTATCTCCCGATTGTGCAACCAAAGATGTCTTCTCTTCCTAGCTTGGCATTAAAATCTTCTAAGACAATTTTAATGTCATAGCCAGGGCACTGCTCATATGTCTTGTCCAAGAGCTCGAAGAATATGTCTTTGGTGTCTTCATCTTTCTCCTCTATTGGGGCATGAGCCCATATTAGGCTTATGTTGGCGAATTTAGCCTTGATGCGGATTGTCGTGATGCGGTCGCTCACACTGTTGAAACTCAAGACTTTTTGCCTGAGTCTAGTTCCAACAACAAATCCACACCCAAATAGACGCTGGCTTTGTTCTCGGTAGCAGTCGCCGTAGTATATATCGCAGTCTTTTAGTTTGCGTTTGCCCGGTCCATCCCATCGCACTTCTTGGATGGCGGTAATATCTGCCTTGCAGCAGTTTAGGGCTTCCGCTAACTGTTCGGCTGCACGTGGTCTGTTAAGGGACCTAACATTCCACGTACAGATCCGAAGTTCGTTGTCCTTATTTCGTTTGCTTAACAAATTTATTGACATACGTTAATTGTTATAGCTCCACATTTGTGAATCGTATGTAAAATGTCAGTTCAATACGGAAAACTTCAATGCTTTGAAAGGAGTGGTGAGGAATAACGCATCTGTCAAAAAAAAAACACAATTCTTTAAAATCAAGAAGAAACTTTAAGTTCTAAGTTTCTTTTGTTCAAAATAATGCCTAGAAGTTGTAAGACTTGGGGATCTTTCAGATATTCTTTAATACATTTACTTTCTTACTTTAAGGGAAAGGCAACAATAGAGGCCAAAGAAATTGGGGAGATTACAGAAACATTTTTTAAAGATGTCAGTCGACATATGTACTTGGGTGAAGAAGGTTAATGCACCAGAATTTCTTGGGCATGTACCCTTACTTTATCCCGACAAGGTAGATTATTTACCACTCAGACCCGTAGAATAAAATTATCTGTATTTGAGTTCATGGCAGGATCTGAACGGTTGGATCCAGTGATGGATTTACGCCTAGGCCCGTGAGGCCCAGGCCTAGGGCGGCATAATTTGAGGGGCGCAAAATTTATGAAATGCTTAACACTTGAATGCGTTTCTGCATTTAAACATACCTTAATGAAAGGCACAAATATGTCTTCGGTCTAAAGTTTCGGAATGCATCCAAAATCATAACTTGTGTTTGACAATCTAAAATTTATTAATTAAATATGAGTGGCTATCGAACAAAATTAAGCGGTGCTGAATACCGTAAAATAAAAGAAAAAGAATCTACGAAGTTAGATAATTTACTTAAAAAAATTCCAAAAGTATCTAGTTTTATGACAAGCTCAATTGAATCTTCTAACAATGACCAACAAGCATCATGTTCACCGGTTGTAAGTATCTTGTTTTGATTGGTAATAATTTTCTTTTTCTTATTGGCATTGATTTTGTCTTTACAGCTGGAATCAGAAAAGACTTCAGAACAAGATAGTGAAAAAGTACACTCTTCCCTATCACAAGGTACGAACGAGGCACCCTCAAATTTTCCTTCATTACAATATACTGAAGAAATCCAGTCAACAGCTGATATTTTTTAATGTAATACTGATCCCTTTTTATGAAACTTGAATGAAGAAACACGGGATTTTATATCTATAAACGGTGTACCACGAAATTATAATGCAGACTTTAAAAATTCTAGAAATGTTTATAGTGATAAAACGAGGTATTGTTCCAAAAGTTTATTTCAACGTACTTTAAAAAATGGAGAAACTAAAGGCTATGTACTTTGTATTTCATGCTTATTATTTAATAGAAGTGGTGAAATGCATGCTTTTATTGGCGAAGGATTCCGTGACTGGAAAAACTCAAAAGCACGCATCGAAGCTCATGAAATGTCTGACTGTTACAAAACTAACGTTAGTCATTTTAAAGCTCGAGCAGTAGTTTACGGGCGTGTTAATTAAAATCTAATAAAACAACTCAATGAGGAAATAATATATTGGATAAAAATTAAACACCGAGTAATTGCAAATATTAAAATTATACTGTTGATTCCAAATAAAGTACTACAACAAATTTCTAGTGAAGTGCAATCTGCTAAGTATTTTGGTATAATTGTAGATTCTACGCCTGGTTTAGCACATGTCAATCAACTTACTATAATTATAAGGTACATATGTACGTGATAACGACGAAATTATTGAAAAGTTGCTAGAATTTCTACCAAATATCGGCCATACCTAAAGCTAAAGATATTGAGGATGCATTGTTAAAATCTCTAGAAAATAATGATTTTGATATAATGAACTGTAGTGGTCAATCGTATGACAAAGCGAGCAATATGTCAGGTACGTGTTCAGGCCTTCAGACACGAATCAAAACAATAACTCCTTTAACAGATTATGTTCCTTGTTGCGCCCATTCTTTAAATTTGGTAGGGTCATGTACAGTTGAATCGGTAAAAGAATTTGTTGATTTCTTTTCTACTTTAGAAGAACTATACAATTTCTGTACTATATCTATTCATCGTTGAGAAATCTCGGTGCAGGGTATAAATTTAAGAATTAAGAGTCTTACTCAAACTCGTTGGTCTGCTCGACATGATGGATGTTACGCATTAGAAAAAGAGTGGTCTGCAATAATTGATGCACTGGAATTTATTGACGAAAGCAGAGATGACCGTCTACGCGATCTGAAACTACGGAACTGCAGCGAAAATTACAAAATTTAGAAACAGCAATCCTAGTCACTGCCTGGAATGTAATTTTAGGTCGTTTTAATGCTGCTTGTAAGAAGCTTCAAGAGTCTCAAGCAGATCTATCCGTTGTGCAGATCTATAGTTCGTTGGCTTTATTTCTTCAAGACATGAGAGACAGACAATTTTCTGACTATAAAGAAAAAGCTAAAGCACTGTCTGTAGTTCAGGATTATTATCGTTATGATAGTCATCGCAAACAAAAAAAGAAAAGTTCAGCCAGATGAATTACGGGTAAATAGTCTTCAAGATGTTTATTCGAATGTGGACATTGCTCTCCGAATTTTGTTGAGTATTCCGGCTACAAATTGTTCAGAAGAAATATCTTTTTCCACTCTAAAAAGAGTAAAAACATATCTACGTGCAAGCACGGGCCTAGATAGACTTAATGCTCTTGCATTACTATCTATTGAAGCACAACTAGTCCAAGATATTAATTATGACGATATAATCGACGTTTTTGCGCTCACGAAAGCCAGGAGAAAAAATGTTATAAAAAAAAATATTTATTATTTGTATATCTAAGGATTATAACTTATTTGTCTTTCATGTCAGTTAACTATATTTATAAATTATACTTCAATAAAACAGTTATTTTGAAAAAAAAAATATTGGATCAAAACAAAATATTGGATCAAAATTTATGAAATATAATTTATCAATAAGGGCGGCGCATCGAATGGGGCCTAGGGCGGCAGCAAGCCTAAATCCGTCACTGGTTGGATCTGCCTGATTAATGTCAAGTGATGAACCTATTCTTGTCAGTTCATCAGCTTTTAAATTTCCTGGAACATCATTGTGACCAGGAACCCAACAGAGCCTTAAGTTTTATTATTTTCCAAGAGCCCCTAGCTCATTTGCGCAGAAAGTCACAAGCTTAGATTTGAATTCGATAGCAGAAACGGTTTTTATTGCCTTGGCTTCCATCAGTGAGATCATTTAAGATTTAGCAGCTTTTGTCACTTCCAAGACCTCAGCTTAAAAGACAATGTTAAAATTATGGAGTCTGAATCAGCTGGCTAGTCCAAGAGTTTCTAAATAGAAACCTGCACAAACACCAGTATTCATTTTGGAGCCGTTGATGTATACTGCTACCGTGTCGGGTCGGTGCCCAGTTTATTTGGTTATTAGGCAATCTTCTCTACTTGATAAGGTCATTTTTAATGGCTTGTAGAAGTCTTAACGCGGTGTTAAGTAATCGACGCTGTTATCCGTGTATTTCTGTAGAATCACTGCGTGACCAATGGCGCTGGATTTCCAGCAATTAGTTTGGCTTACCGCAGTGCTAATTTTTAACTTCTCATAGGAAGCTATTGTAATGGGTCCGATTTGTCGAATTGAAAATTTTGACATTTTTCGACGTTTCAAGGTCCCTAGAGCCGAAATAAAATTTTTTTAGAAAGATGTCTGTGCGTGTACGTACGTTCGCCACGTCTTTTTCGTAGCCTATAGCTCAAGAACCAGAAGAGATATCGACTTCAAATAAATTTTGTTATACAGATAATAAGGCAGAAAGATGCAGAAAGGGCTCTCAGGAAAATTGAGTGGGTGGTTTTTTTACCATAGCAGTTAAAAGGTGAACATTTTGGTTAACCCTAAATATCTCATGAACCAATGACGCTAGAGACTTGAATTAAATTTTATATTATATATTGTAACGTGATACAAAACAAGTATATTTTTGGAAAAAATCCAATTAACGGTTTTTTTTATAAATCAAAAAAAAAACTGAAAAAAAAAATTTTCACCTCGAACATTTTACGACTAAAATATCATTTCATCTCTAAAACAATTTTGTGCAAAGAAGAATAATGTTTTTAACATCTGATAAAATTTTGAGAAAAATCTAATTGACAGTTTTTTTTTATAAAAAATAAAAACCAAAAAAAGCTCAAATATATTTTCAAAAACATGAAACTTATTTTATCTTATAAGAAATATTCTTTTGAACATTCTGAAAAATGTTGAGAAAAATCGAATAGACAGTTTTTTTACAAAAAATAAAAAAATAAAAAAAATTAATAAAAGTTGGTAAAAATTGCTTTTCGACTCAAATATCTTTTCCAAACTTTGAGATATTGGCTATAAACTACTTTTATCTTTCAAAAAATATTGTTGTCAACATTCAGTAAAATTTTAAAAAATTGAATTGACAGTTTTTTTACAAAAAATTAAAAACCGAAAAAAAAAATAACAAAAGTTGGTAAAAATTGATTTTCGAGTCAAATATCTTTTCAAAAATTTGAGATAATGGCTTCTTACTAATTTTAACTTAAAAAAAATATTGTTTTCAACATTAGAAAAAATGTTGAGAAAAATTGAATTGACAGTTTTTTTAACAAAAAATAAAAACCTAAAAAAAAATTAAAAGTTGTTAAAAATTGATTTTCGACTCAAATATCTTTTCAAAACTTTGAGATATTGACTTTAAACTACTTTTATCTTTCAAAAAATATTGTTGTCACCATTCAGGAAAATTTAAAAAAAATGAATTGACAGTTTTTTTACAAAAAATTAAAAACCGAAAAAAAAATTTAACAAAAGTTGGTAAAAAATGATTTTCGAGTCAAATATCTTTTCAAAAATTAGAGATAATGGCTTCTAACTAATTTAATCTTATAAGAAATATTGTTTTCAAATCAAATGAGTTTTTAAATCAAATGTTGTCAATTTTCAACCTCATATTTTAAACTGGTGAAATACCTCAAGAATTCAAAGATTCAATAGTTTATCCAATCCATAAAAAAGGTGACATCAATACACCAAGTAATTATCGAGGCATATCTTTTATGAATTCAATTGCAAAATTATTTGCCTCTATTCTCTTGAATAGGATCAACTCATGGGAACAGAGAAATAAAGTTCTGAGTGAATATCAAGCAGGATTTCGAAAAGGTTACTCTACCGTCGATAATATTTTCATAATTACAACCATTTCACAATACTTTCTTAGAAATAATAGAAAACTATACACATTTTTTGTTGAATTTAGAGCCGCCTTTGATTCAATTGACCGCAACGCTCTATTTTTCAAATTATCGCAGAAAGGAATGTCAACAAAAATGATCTGAGTATTAAGAAATATGTATAAAAACACGCGTCAAAGGGTTTGGAATGGTAAGAATCTTTCCGAATGGTTTGAAACTAGTTCTGGTGTTAAGCAAGGATGCCTCTTGAGCGCCGTTCTTTTTGCCCTGTTTATAGATGACATTACAGAACATCTACCTGCAGGTATTCACATAGCCCTGCAAACTTTTAAGGTCTTACTATACGCAGATGATATTGTTCTATTCGCAGAATTAGCTCACAGTTTACAGCTTATGATCAACAAACTATGTACCTATTATAAAACGTGGAATTTGGAGATCAATCTCCAGAAATCGAAAATTATGATATAGAGATAGATAGATAGATAAATTCTTTATTTTTTCATCACAAAGTTTACAAATTTTTATACTTAAGAATAAGGACATGGCAATACTGCCGTCTGCCTGAGATGACATTTCATATATGATTTAAAAATAAAAGAAATAATAAAAAAGCAAAAATTTTTAAAATATAAAAAATAAATAAGTAGCAAAAGATATGAAGAAATATATTTATATAAAAACAATGATATCAATTTTAACGTGATTTGAAACACAAAATATTACACAATTTAATTAATTTGATTAATTGTTTATAAACATTTTTATCAATTTTAACGTGATTTGAAACACAAAATAATATCTGCACAATTCAGTTATGATTAGCTATTTTTTAAAATATTATCAATTTTAACGTGATTAGAAACACAAAAGAAATAATATCAAATTTTGTATGATCAGCAACAAAGCAATAAATTGTTAGGTATACAATTCGGTTTAAACTGCAATAAGCGGGTAATCGGCTAGGTTTAATATGTGAAACTGTTACGGTAAGAAAGAGCATGTTGGCAATATTTAAAGAGGCTGCGCCAGCCCATTGCTCCATTTAAAATTTCAAAAAGCTTTTCCAAGGATATAAAACTTTCCCGAAAATGCAACCGACGGATTTCTTGTAGAATAGGACAAGCAGCAACGAAATGGTAAATATCTTCATTCACTCTTCCGTTACATAGATCACATTGCTGGGCAAGTCTGGTCGATGAGGTACAAAGTTTAAATTTAAAATTTCAACTCTTGCTCTAAAAATAATACTTATAACCGAGGCTGAAAATTCATTACTAAAGTAAGAGACTTCCGAGGGCAGTTGGTGATTTAAATGACTATAAATAGCTCTTGAAGTAGATGAAGATGCTCTGGAAAGATTATCCAGAAACATTTTGTGATCCACCTTAGCAATTACATCAGCAAACTGAGCCTGCCAATCGGTCACATTAGTTTCTGATAAGTTTAAACTTGTTTCGTAAGAGTAAGCTAGTTCGTTCCAGTCCTTAAACGGGGAAGCATTCACTCGAAGTAATTTTCTCAAAATGATTTTGTGAAGACAAGTTTCACTTCTTTTCATCACTCTAGTAATGAAGTTCGCACTTGCCTTCAAATTTTGTATATATATAGGGACTATTCCTGACTCAACATATATAGCGTAGTTGGGTGTTGAGTTAGGCAAACGAAATATCCTCTTAAAAAAGTTCCTTTGTACAGTTTCAAAAGCTTCGAAGTGTGTGTATCCGAAGACTTAAACGCCATATGCCATGCATGCATTTACTGTCGCGTTGAAAACTTTGTACTTGGACGTTAAATCCACATTTTGGTTCGAAAAAAACTTTGGCCACATTATATTAAGTGCCAAATTAGCTTCGTTGCTTTTTTCTTTAGAGTGCTTTAAATAGCTTAAATTGTAGGTCAAGAGGACACCCAAATATTTAAACTCCTGTACAACCTCAATATGTGTATTATTTAGAGACCATTTTTCTTCCGCTCGCCTTCTTGATTGTCTATTTTCAAATACAACAATCTTAGTCTTTTGGGTATTAATTTGCAAGCCCCAAGACTCGCAAAATGAACTTAGACGGTTTATTTGCAATTGTAGCGTGAAAGGATTATCAGCAAGCATAACTAGATCGTCCGCGTACAACAGGACTTTGATTAAAATGTTAGCAAAATTAACTCCACCCGGAAGAAGATCGCAGACATCATCTATGAACAGGGCAAATAATAATGGGCTGAGGATACAACCTTGAGGAACACCTGAAGTTATTTCAAATCGATTTGAAAATGTGATACCGTCCCATACCCTTGCATTTGTTGACGAAATAAAACTTGCATACACTTGGAGAAACTTTCGTGACAAACCAATACAAGAGAGTTTGTAAATTAAAGCTTGTCTATTGACTTTATCAAATGCAGCTTTAAAATCAACAAAGCAAGTGTATAGTTTCTTTTTCCTATCTATAAATTGTTGAGCAATGCTTGAAATGGCAAAGATATGATCCATGGTTGAAAAACCTGGGCGGAAACCGGCTTGAAAGATGCTCAAAAGACTGTTATCCTCAATCCATTTTGTGAGTCTTTCATATAGGATTGCAGTAAAAGTTTTTCTTATTGAATTTAAAATTGAAATACCTCTATAATTTTCCGCAGCGTTAGCATCACCTTTTTTAAAAATAGCAAAAATTACAGATTCGTTGAAACTGATAGGTACACATCCATCATTGTACAACTTGTTATAAAAGGACACGAGGTAGTTTTTGAAATCAATATTGCTGTTTTTATAAAACTCGACTGGTATGCCGTCTAGGCCAGGAGCCTTGCTATTTTTCATTTTTTGGAGCGTTACTTCCAATTCGGGCAATGAGAATTCTAAATCCAGCTGGTTGACTCTAGTATCAGGTAGCGCGTAATCAAAGGTATGAAGGTCTTCATCAGCTGAGAGTAGAGTTTTAAAATGAGCTGCTAACGTCTCAGCTTCTAAAGAGAACCTCATACCCTGATTGCGCCCACCAAGTTCGCGCACTGTCTCCCAAAATATCTTTGAGTTTGTGCAGTTTTCTAATTTCTTAGCCACGTTTTTTAAATAGGTGATTTTCTTAACTGAACACATTTTTTTTAAATCATTGTTAACGCGAAGATAGATGTTTTTGAAAAATTGAGAATTGGTCGTTCTAAACAGTTTTAAGTAAACAAACGAAAGTTTACGGAGATTTCTACAATCCTTATCAAACCATACATTTTTAGCTACAAAAGTGTGTGTACTCTTCAACGCAAAAGGGGCTGCAGTCTTTATAACCCGTTCTATACTTTCACACACCACTTCAGACGAGACTGCGGATTGTTGGGGCAGAGATAGTAAGTGCCGAGAGAGGAGGCTTCTATAGAGTGTTGCATTGTTCTCCGACCACTTCAGCTTATTAAAACTAGAAGGTGTAGCTAGCTGGTTTGGCTCCGTTAGCTGAATTTTAATAAAAATTGGAAAATGAGCCGAATAGTTGACAAGTGCAACTTCAAAATCATCGATAATGTTCAGCCAGTCCCCTGAAATCGCAGCAAAGTCAATCACGGATTGTTCCTGCCCGCTAACAAAAGTGAATTCGCCACATGCGTCACTATTAGAAGACCCATTTAAAACGAATAGACCAAAAACTTCAAAAAATTCTGTTAAACTCCGCCCGTTGCGGTTATAAATTTTATCTCTAGAACATCTACTCTCGGCCAGTGCAACTCGTAAAATATTAGCGGAAGAATTTTGATATTCACCAATCCTAGCATTTAAATCACCGACGATTAATACATTGTCAAGAGAAGTATTATTCATAAATTCCACTAGTTCATCGAAATCGCTTAGCCAATCATTGCAATTTAAATAAATCGGAATAATATAATAGTTTAGGTTGTTGCTAACCATATGAAAAATAATTTTAGATTCAATAATTTTAAAATTAATAAGGTTACCCCATAAAGATTTTCTAATCCCATATAAAATACCCCCACTGGCTCTTCCATGCAAATTTGATCTTATCGCGGGTGTAAACATTACTTTAAAGTCTTTGAAATATTTTAGAAATTCATTTTGATTCTTTTCTTCAATAAAAGTTTCTATTAGAATTATAACATCAAATTGATGTAAATATTTAAAAAAATCGGAATGTAAAAGTTTACTTTTGAGACCAGTTGTATTATACGAACATATATTTAATTTTTGAAAAATAATTGAGTTATGGCAGACGACAGAATTTACCTATTGTGTTTTATCCCTAACATGGTGTGAACTTCGATTTCCAGATGGCGCTCGCTGCGGTTGGTGGCCAAAAGCGGATCAAGAATTTGGAACCACGGCTAACTTCGCTCCCTCGCTGCAGTCAAAGTAATCGTAACAGCTGTCACCAAATAGTTCACTAATGAGTGACATGTCCGCTGCTGATTTGACAACTAAACCTCGTGAAATTTTGTAAACAAACAATTGATTGTTGATTTGCAATTTGTTGTCTCCTTTAACGAAAATTCTGGCGTTTGGATTTATCTGCAGCAGTTTGTTTTTTGTTTCTATTAGTGTCTTTCTTTTTTTCCTTGATATAAGTGATTGCTCGCGAAATATACTTATTCCGGAGCCTTTGAGCGTGTGCGCGGCGGTAATAAGTTTTTCAGTGATCGCCGCTGTTGGAAGTTCAATTATGACAGTTCCTCTTTCAGTGGTGTTGTTGCGTATTTGTCTGGAGCTCTTAAATTGTATTTCTTCGTCTTCATTTAACATCAGAAGCCCCTTGCAAGTCTGTTTAGCTAATTGGATTGCATCGATTTCTGTGTCTAAAGGAAGGTGTACATACCACAATAGACTTATCGTCTGATTTCCGTGAGAGAATTTCCAATTGGGTTTCAAGCAAATCGCATCTTTCTGTCATTACAGTGAGTTTTTTGCTGAGTTGGGTGTTAAGTGTCTTCAAAGAAAGTATCTCGTTCGAGAGCACCAACAAGTCATTTTTTGTGACAAGATCTTTAAGCTTTTCTTCGAGACTCTCGTTTAAGATACTTTTTAGATCAGCAACTGATAATTCACCTATTCCCATATTTGGTGCTTTTGGATGAGAAATCTTTTTTCTTGTAGTGTTTTGTTCAGGTGAAATTTCAAACAAGTATCGCTTGCGGTTCATGGGCAAATCGTTGTACCGCAAATTGATTTAGATGCACCACGGAGAAAACTTTTTTTACTTTTTCTTTTTAAGCTTATTTACTTGAATAAATTTAACTCACAATATGCGGTGTTAGTTCAAAGTGATTAAATAAGTGTTTATGCGTGGGATTTCTTAGGAAGTTACTTAGATTTTTTAATTTAAATTAAAAAAATACGAGAGCTTTGAAAACTTTTGCAATTCCACTTTGACAGTTGAAACGTCAGGTTATGATATATAAGAATAGATAAACTAAATTAGAAAAAAATTAAAAATGGTTTCTGGATCGGCAACAAATTGAAGTTGTCACGAAATACAGCTACCTTGGTATAATTCTAGAACCAAACATGAAATTCACACAACATTTTGAAAACAAATTAAAAGCCTCAAAAAACCTTATGCCTCATGGAAGGATATCATTAGTAAAAATGAAATACCACTCTCAGCTAAGTATACAATTTTTGAAAGTGTTATGCGCTCAGTTATGTGTTACAGCTCTCAGACCTGGGGATTTAAGCAACACGAACAAACCGAAAAGCTTCTACGTTTCTTTCTGAAAAAGTTATTCCACCTTCCCTCGAATACCCCTAATTATGTACTCATGCTTGAAACAGGCCTTCCAAATATATTTCATTTTACTCTAAAGTTACATTTTGATTATATACATAAAGTTCTCTGTTACCCATTAAACATACTTAAAAATATTCTTGCTAAGTATACTTTTGACCATAAATTAGAATGGATTAATTATTGGATTTCATTGGCAGAAAAATGTGAAACAGACCTATATACAATACACAAATCTAGCACTTCTGAAGCAACAATACTATAATCTTCTGGAAATATCCGACTCACATGATCGTACCCAAAACATTGAAAAGGCAAAATCATCAATTAATAGAAATATTTATTCAGGTCTTAACTATGATCTCAACGAAAAGAATTACTTTAATGACCGTTACAGTGTGAAAGAAATATCACTAATATGTAGAGCAAGATGTGAAATGCTGAATTTTAATGGATCTCCATATAAAAACGTTGTAACCAATCAGTGCACAATTTGTAATATGAAAGCGAAAGAAGATACTTTCCATTTTTTAGCTATATGTCCCATTTATAAAGATCTAAGACTTATTTACTTCGGGAACGCTCGTTGACAATGGAACATACAAAGAGACTCCTAAATGGTTGCAATTGGCAAGCTCTTTATAAATTTATTGTATCTGCATTTATATACCGAAACAATATAACAACAGAATTTAGATAAGAAACAAAATAGCTTACACTTTTATTAAAAAAAAAAAAAAAAAAAAGATAATCAAGTTTTTATGAAAATAGGCTTCCTTTTTATTTTATTTTATTTTATTTTATTTTTATATTCGAAAAACATGTTTTGCATTTCAATCAACTTACCAGACAGACGGCAACGCCATTGTCTTATTGTTATTTCATTTTATTAATTTCGTTGAAACTTATATTGTAAGAACTAATTTGTTATAAATAAAATATTTGAAATCTTGAAAATCCTATTGTTTTCAACATTCGATAAAATTTTGAAAAAAATCGAATTGACGGTTTTTTTTACAAAAAATAAAAACCTAAAAAAAAAACAATACTAAAACTTGATAAAAATTTACTTTCGACTCAAAAAGCTTTTCAAAAATTACAAATATTGGCTTCAAACTTATTTTATTTCACAGAAAATATTGTTTTCGATATTCAGTAATTTTTTTTTATAAAAATCCAACAGTCCATTTTTTCATAAAAAAATAAAATCTACAAAAAATAGTACGCAAATTTGTTAAAAATTGATACATATATACAAACTTTAAGGCAAGACAAATCGACAGACGGGATGGGAAGTTATCAGTGTGGGTCGCATCCCAGCCTCTTTTCTTCTTTAGAACATCGGATATATGACGTTTTTGTTTGTATTTACTCTGACAGTTTTCATGACCCTACCCTGCACTACACTACTTTACCTACACTGGCATTTTTCTGGTTGAACAGACCTAGTATCACAAGAAATTGTAAGTTTACACGATTGCAAGACATTTGGAACACGTTTTTTTTACTGATTGATCTGCCAGATTGTAAGATCTGACATTCGTCCCTAGGCACTTACCTTAAGGATATCTTTCAGAATCATAAAATGAATTATGAAGAAGATTTTAAATGATGAATATTATCGGCTTTTTTCTTACATAATCTATGACCTTAAGTCAAAGTACAAACAAAATTAACTTTTATTTTCCATTGGCTATATCTCAAAATATCGAAGCACAGAAAAATTCCCCTAACAACAATATTTGTTAACTCGTGTCAAAAATCATGCAAATTTTCATAAGCATAAGAAATATTATGCTCATTCAAATAAAAACAAAAACGAAAAGTAAGGTAAATTGCTAAGTGATACCAAATATTCAGTTTTTTTTTTAATTTGCATTCCCTTTAGGCAGGCAGTTCACATTACAATATATTTTATCTCTCATAAACAAAACAAGCATAATACCACCAAGAAAAAAAAAACAAAAAGAAGATGATTTTCATGTATTCATGTCTTCAAACAACACGGTAAATGGGCGCTCGTTGAAATTAAACTATATGCCCTCTTAAATATATTTTATCAAAACTCTATGCCTCGCCATACATAAATTATATTCCCAAGAAATATGCTGCCGGAGAACAAATAATAATAATTTTGCAAAACAGCAACATCAACAATAAAGCCGCACTGAGGCTTCCGCGTACTCCTTGAATACAAAAAGTATACCAAGACTCGAAGCTTTGCAAAATAGCTCATACCTCTTTAGTCTTTCCTGAGAACATAAAGCATTGTTGCTCTTTGCATATACTTTTACGTATACTTGTGTTCTTCCAGCCAATTCGTCGAAATATCGTAACTTTCGATGCCACCATTGCCACTGCCAACTCCACCATCAACAACACCACCACCACCTCCTATGACGCCCCGTGAAATTATTCAGCGTAAATCTTATAATTTTCTTTGACTTGGATTTGAAAGCCCCAGGCAAAGAAGCAAATAACATTAAACAAGACAATCTAAATTCATAAAGGAAACTTCTCTCCATATCCTTCAGTTTCCTTTTCTGTCGGTTTAGCCATTGGCAGCGTCGCGTCAACCCCCCCCCCCCCCCCCCTCCTTCCTCTAAGTGATGGATATGTTGTATAATTTCACCCAAAAATCCTTGTGGGCCTTTGTTGAGGGAGAGCGCTATGCCAAGATGCCAAGATACCGAGATGCCCCAAGCTCCAACCACCACCATCACTGTGACGCGCTGACGTCGGACGACTATAACGATGGTGATGACGGCTGCAAAAACTTATGCCGTTAACTTTTGACTAATTAAAGTTTCGCCAAGTTCAGCTAACAACGCACTATGATCTGTCAACGAACTGTCATTGCACTTTCATCCCAGTCATTTGGTAAAGACAATTATCATCTTTCACCACAGTCAACGCCATCTACCCCTACCCCTACGTACCGCATCAGACCATACTGAGTCCACTTAAATGATACGCTTCGATAGCGTTATACGGCGTTGTATATGTAGTGCTGTCTGGTAAGCCCGCCTCCGGCTGATAACTTATTCATTCGGTTAGCCTGTGTCGAGAAATATTTGTTTCCATACATACATAACTACGTATGGCAATTTCAAGATGAAAGTTTAAACTCAATTTGTGTGTCATTGGGAGAGCTAAATAATTTCATTTTCAACTATTTTCAAATAAAAGAAACATCAATTTTATTTTGAAAAACATCACAACGAAATATAATATAAATTTAATTTTTTGTCAGCTGATTTATCAAGTCATCAACAACACTGAGGGAGTAAGAAATATATAGTGACAGGGAGCGAGGTTGTCTTCGTTGTCAGGCTTTGTGCAGATGTTACACTTAGCCTGTAGCAATAGCGGATCCAAGGAGGAGGGTCGTGGGGGCTATGGAGCCCTCTGAAGCGATAAATTGAGCTTTTCGAAAGTGGTTCATTTCCAAAAATAATAAATTATGAAACTTTTAAAATCTCAAGAGATGTCATGTTCCTTCCTTTTCAAACTGTTTATATTTGCAAAAATATTCTGCGAAAATGTGAAGACCGTATCTTAATATTCTCTAAAGGAAAGTGTTCTAGGAAGCAACCGTTCATACCCCTCTTTGGATCTTCAGCGCTTTTTTTCGGAATGAAATCTTTCCATTTTTGCTGAAATTAGGTTGTTTAACCACACAAATTCCAGTGTAGGTAAGGTAGTGTAGTGCAGGTTCATGAAAACTGTCAGAGCAAATTCAAACAAAAACGTCATACGTCATCAAAAACACAAATCGTAGAAATAAATTTTAATTTATTCTGTTTTAAATCAATTAGTAGTGCAGTATAATATTCAGAACGAGAGGACACTAGTTTATCTAAATTAACGCTAAGCATTGTAAATCAATCCAGACACTTTCTCACTAGAACACCAACAAGCCAAACTTTTTTGCCAAGAGTAGTCTAGGTAGCTGATTGCAAGGTCCAACTTCAGAAATGTCACAGTCACTTATTTTAACATAGCGTTTGAAATTTTCAGATGTCATTGCTTATAAGACATCTGACAGTTGTTGACTATATAACAAAAAAAATCTTCTGTGGGGATGAAAAATCGAAACAGCTAACTATCGCACAGTGAAATTGTTACAATTTGGAGACAAAAAAATTGACAACTGTGAAGTAGATAAATTTTTATTGAAAGTTATTTGGCTGCTGTCAGTGCATCGATTGATCTGACAATATTGTTGTAAGATCAGACTATTTACTAAGCATTAGAATGTCAACAATTGTCAAGGAAAAGTCCTCCATTAAATTTAATTTCATACTATTCCAGACTTGACAGTTTTTTCCTGATTATGAGTTGCCATAACACTTTTCTGCCCAGAGTATTTCATCCAGTGCAGCTGGTGATGACGTGAAATAGTACCAAATGAAATAACACCAAATTTTAAATTTGGCCTTATTTCGTTGTTCAAAACGAAATAAAACCAATTTGGCTTTATTTCGATTTATAAAAAGAAATAAGGCCAGAAAAATAATGGAAACAACGCCGAATATTTTAACATTCAAAAATGGTTGATTTATTGTCTAGAATAGCTACTTTTGCTAAAAAGATTTTTGAATTGATAGCACGGCGCGGCGTACTAACAGCTAGGTATGTAAGGGGGGCATGCTGCCCCCTGCAACCCCCCTGCTTGGGATCACTATAGGATTTGGGGTGGGTGCGAGTTTGGGAATATGCAAAGAACTTTTGCATTTGAGCACCAAAATCAAAGAAATTCCCAAATTTAAAAAGCAAGTATGGCTCACAGTTATGAAAGAATCACAACGCATTCGTGTTCTTTGTTCAATTCAAAAAAACTTTTTTTAGACTCCAATTTCAAAAATTTCAATCAAGCAACAAGTATCTGTCATTTTTCAACTTTTTTAATTAATAACAAAAAAAATTGTTGCAAAATTGCACTTCCCCCGATTTTGATTTTTTGATTTTGATTTTGATAGAACACAATTTTTCATAATGATGTGAGGTTTTAAACTCAAACTCCTCTAAGAAATCCATATCTTCTTCAATTGCGGTATCAATCGACATTTTTATTTGATATAATTTACTTTTTCAGCTTTTCAATTTACAAACAAAAGTCAAATATGACATTTGGCTGTGATAATAAAAACTTAAACACAGCAATTGCTATGTTTATAGTTAAACCACAGATTAAGCCCTAAACTTAGGTTTAAATTTATTTATAAATAGCCTAATCTCTGGACTTGATTAATAACAACTTTGCAAGAGTTTAGCAAACATCTATGATTATGCCCCATTGATATTTTTATACTAGTTTCAGCTCTTGTCAAACAGAATAAAACTGGTTGTTCAAGCACTAAACTTATTCCAAAGCAGACGAGCTCAATTTACAACATAGTAAAAAATTCTCTCAAAATGAATTTACATTGAACGTATACAAAATTCAATGTAAAGACAATTGTCAATGAAAAAACTATCCCAAATATCTTACAATCATCTGAACACACAGTTTTGACAGAAATGTCATTTTCATCTTAGTGTTATTTGTTAGTTGTTAGTGTTATTGTTTTGAAGCTGACACAGGAAATTGTGACGCGGTTAAGAGTTAACACATGAAGTTGCAACTTTATCAATTTTAATTTAATCAATTATTTTCCGAAAAATGTCTGCACCGAAAAATATACGAACAAAACGACATAGTCTGTCAACGGAGAGATAAAATCTTCGTCAACAAATAACTGCAAAAAGTGTAAACTGGCAATTTTCACCCTGAAAATATTTTCAGAAACGTCATTTTAACCTTAAACTTTGCGAAAAAATCAACAAATTGTGTGAACTGACAATTTTCACCCTGATTATTTTTTCAGAAGCGTCATCGTTAGATAACTGCCACCTAAGACTTCTTGAATAAATCTGCAAAACGTGTAAACAGACAATTTCTCATTGAAGGTAATTGACAGCTTATGTCAGAGCACTGACAGTTCTTGTAGGATCTGACAAGTGTTTGTACTTAGCTTAATTAATTGTATGTTAGCACTTAAGTAGAGGCCATATTAAAAAACTGACAGAATACTTTCATAAGTGAGGGGTTGTGGAACTTTTTAGACCAAGCCTTGCTGGACAACAGTTATCTCAGAAAAAAGTTCAAATTTCTGAATCTAAAACCATTTTTAAGAGTTTATGTATGACAGAAAAATTCGGTTTTATGGTAAGTGTGATGACCCCCTCCAAAAAATATCTGGATCCGTCCCTTGGTATGTAGATACCTATAGTAGAGTCTTTTCTGTTGATGGTATCTCAGTAAGGATAAAGTATATACCTATAACCTATGACCTACGTATCTACTATATATACATTTACTCCTAGGTACACTATAATATTGGAGTATTTAATTGCATTTAAAATAAAGTTTTTACGAGGGAAATTGCTTCGGAAAATAGGAAAATTGTGCCTTTTGTAAAGACAGATAGAGGGAGGATGACAAAGAGAGAGAGAGAGCGAGGATGGAATTATGGGAGAGTGGTAGTGGGAAAAGAACAACGATCGATGAGTTTATCACGCGCTTTGCAAAAGAAAATTGCGGTAATTCATTTTGATTTCCGTTTTTCTTTCAATTTTTGTTTCTTCTTATTTTTTCAACTTCAATGATTTCCCTCAAACAAATTGCTGCTGAAATTAGGTTGACTAATTGACGAATTGGGTTTTGAGGTTAAGGTGTTTTGCTTTTTTTGTTTTTGATGAGTTTTTTTTGTTTTAAAAGATTTTTCGAAACTTTTTGGTACTTTGAACAAAGAGAAAGTTCTAGTGAAAATTATAACAAAAATAATTATAAAAACAAAAAAAGTAAGAACCATGGAAGAAGAAGTATAAAATATTGGCAGCTGTCAAAAGAAGGTGTATTTAGATGTTATTCTGGAAGCTAGGTATATTGAAACACACTTCTCGATTTGACCTGGTCAAAGTGCAAACAAATTTAAAAGCTTTTGACCTGCGTAACCTTTTATAGAATCGTTTGATTTTAGAAATTTTTAACACTTATTAGCATTTTTTTTCTTTTTCAAAATATATTCACTGGATATTGAACACAAAACATATATATTTACACAAAGCATATTTCTGAAATTACGACCATAAAAATGTGTTAAATGTAATGGAGTTGAATTCCGATTACACTAGGCAACAAAATTACGTTTTTTCTGTGTCCGAAAAATAATACAATACATTTTTAAAGAATTAAATTGTCTTAAATTCGAATCCCGCTTCAATATTTTGTACGTGACAGAGTGAATTAGGAATCGTAAAACTGCAATTTGATTTGCCAGGAAACAAAACATTGTTGACCAGTATTACTGAGAACGATATAAGCCCAAAATACCCACAACTTGGTTACTAAAATTCTCTTCCAAGGTGTAAAGCTGAATAAGACCAAGGACCCAAAAAATAAGTTAAATTTTGGAAGCTCTGCAAAAACCACACCGGATATCTAAGAAAAATGTTAAAAAATAAAATCTACTCTTCTTGAGCATTCTTAGAAGCGCGAGTATTAAGTTTGAACTGTTTAACGGGAGGAATGCAACTGTCTATTTCCGTAGAGCATAAACTATTAAAATAACGGTAAAAAAGGGTGAGACGAGAAACTTTACGACAATGTTCAAGCAACGTAAAGGAACTAACGATGATATTATCACCAATCAAATTGAATGTCCTACGTTGCTTACTGTACAAGAGGCTTAAGTAAGTTACAGGAGAACCAGCTTAGAGATGGGAGTTATACTGAAGTTTTGGACGTATGTACATATATATAATATCTCATAAGACAGCATTTGTTTTTCGAAGCAATAAATGCTACGCGGTTTTTTACTCCCCATTGTACAATGCTGTTGAGGTCGGAATTTAATAAGCTTATCGTAATATTTTGTCGTTCCAGTTTCACATCCGAAGAAGTGGAATGTGAGTCTGAAAACGAATATGAAAAGCTAACAGTACTTCCGTCAGCAAATCAATGTATTGGATTAGAAGTTGCAGACAGGAGGTCATTAATAAAAATGAGAAAGAGTGTTGGAGATATAACAGAGCCCTGGGGTATGCCAGTTTTTTTTTTTGTGGTTTTCAGACTTGAACCCATCCAATATTACTTTTATTAAACGATACAAAAGGTAATTACTAATCCAATGAACAAGGGATACATGGAAACCGAAAGCACGCATTTTCGATAAGAGAGCTTGATGCCAAACCCTATCAAATGCTTTTGAAATATCAAATGCAATAATTTTACTTTCTCCAAAACGATGAAAAGATTTGCTACACTGTCCGGTGAGATGAACCATGAGATCACCAGTGGACCTATTGCTGCCAAAGCCGTACTGTCGGTCCTTAAGAAGCTTTCGGTCTTCGAGGTATTTCTTGAGCTGATAATTAATCAACGTTTTCATGACCTTGGAAAGAAGGGAATTAAGAGCAATCTGTCGATAATTGGAGGTTGAGGAGGATTCGCCCTTTTTGGGGATGATGCTGAACAAATGCAGTTTTTCATCCGCTCAGAACTAGACCTGAGGAGTAGGACCAGCGTTGAAGAACACCTTTTCAGAACAATTATAGAGGGGATACCATAAATAAATCAGTTTATTTTGTTCCATCGAATGCAAAAACAAGGGAAATTTGTGTATTTGTAAGATCTATGCAGATCTAAAATAAATTGATTTAATTTTACTGAAAATGCCATTGCTATTAACTCACAAACTCAACCTAACTTATTTTATAAAAAAAAACCAAAGCTACATCACCGACCATTTGTTGTGGAGATAACGAAATAGTTCAACAATTTCGGAAAATCGCGACCTTTTTACTTAAAACGATTTCGTGGATTTTGTTGATGTTTTCTGGTAAAAAGTAGCGTCATTCTGGTAAAAAGTAGAGTCCAATAACTCTTCAACTAATGAATAGCGTCATGAATTTTTAACAGCCAACTTTAAACGAGATGAATGCATGTAATGCTAAAATGGAATTATTGAAAGAGTAGATAGAATCCAACCATCATTCCAGAATCATTCCCAAAATAAACGGTCGTAATATTCACAATTTTATTGAATTCAATTTTCCAAGTATTTGACAATTTCATAAAATTCAAAATATAATATCATTTTGTCACCAACATGTTCTCTCAAAAAACTTTAACACCCATTAAAATGTCTACCACATCAGACACTATAACGTTCTATGTGTCTCAACACAATATCTAACATCTTCTCATTCTCTATACTCCAACTTTAACCCATTTCCAACCCAAAACCATCAAAGCTTAAACTAAACATAGCTTTTAATATATAATTCCGCATTAATTTACGATTAGCTTCCTATTTCGCTTCAGCCAAACGTACAAATTGCGGTCGTACATTACACCAATTGTTTCACGTCTAGGGTTTACACTTACACTTTATATGAGTTAGGATTTTGTAGAAGATATATACATACATAGTGTAGTGTAGTTTATATGTATATTGAATGGTTTAATTTAATTCAAAAGGAAAACCCGACAAAAGCGTAACCTAACCACACATTATATTTTCTAAGTCAAACGGAACTTGTTCCTTCCTTCATTGTGATCACCATCATACATCGCTTGTTGTTTGAGGGGGTTATATCAGCTTTCTTCATGTTAGGGATATGGCATTAGTGCTGAATCTGAGAATAAGAAACCACCAGCCCCTTATATAGTCAGGAGCAGTCCTGGAGTTCAACACAATTCTGATGAAGGAGGAAGTCCAAAGGAGTTTTCAAGTCCTTATTACTTCTCTTGATGCAGGACCGTATTAAAAAAAGACGACTACGACTACGACTACGACAACGACTACGACTACGACTACGACTACGACTACGACTACGACTACGACTACGACTACGACTACGACTACGACTACGACTACGACTACGACTACGACTACGACTACGACTACGACTACGACTACGACTACGACTACGACTACGACTACGACTACGACTACGACTACGACTACGACTACGACTACGACTACGACTACGACTACGACTACGACTACGACTACGACTACGACTACGACTACGACTACGACTACGACTACGACTACGACTACGACTACGACTACGACTACGACTACGACTACGACTACGACTACGACTACGACTACGACTACGACTACGACTACGACTACGACTACGACTACGACTACGACTACGACTACGACTACGACTACGACTACGACTACGACTACGACTACGACTACGACTACGACTACGACTACGACTACGACTACGACTACGACTACGACTACGACTACGACTACGACTACGACTACGACTACGACTACGACTACGACTACGACTACGACTACGACTACGACTACGACTACGACTACGACTACGACTACGACTACGACTACGACTACGACTACGACTACGACTACGACTACGACTACGACTACGACTACGACTACGACTACGACTACGACTACGACTACGACTACGACTACGACTACGACTACGACTACGACTACGACTACGACTACGACTACGACTACGACTACGACTACGACTACGACTACGACTACGACTACGACTACGTCTACGACTACGACTACGACTATGACTTCGACTACGACTACGGCTACAACTACGACTACGAATCGCCTTTGTCATTTGACATTCAAAATACTTCCCTGATTCTCTCTAATAAGCACACATTAGACGGAAGGTAGTTGTTGTACATCTAAAGTCAAAGTTAACTGTAAAACATAAGAAGTACGAGCAGAAAAACCGGAAGTAAGCCCTCAAGTAGTATAACCCTCTCATCTATTCTTTGCTTACCACAAACATCCTGAGAAAAACATCACTTGGTTCTATGGTATCCTTATATATGTAGGTATGTATGCATGTATAGAGAGAGGTAAGTAGGGGTATATGGATTGACTCTAGGTATTAGGTATTATGGAAGGTGGTGAAGTTGGGTGGATTTGTTGAAGCAACTGTATTACTCCTGTTGACTAACCAATGACTTTGCTAACAACATGAGCTCACAAGGAAACCAATTTTCCGATTTTCCATTTGAACAGCTCCTTAATTTGTCGGATGAACTTATTACCTGTGTGCGCTGCGGTGAAAACAGTGGCGAAAGAGGTGGATATACATAGGTGTGGGGTGAGTTAGGTGTGGGATGTAGGATGTAGGATGCAGGATGGGAATGGGGTTGTTCTGGATGTAACAAAGTGAAAAGTTGAATGGGTGATGATAGATGTTGGAGACGAAGTCTCTTTTACGTATTCTCTGCTGGAATTGTATATTTGTTTATAAAAAGAAAAAAAAACACTTGGACGAGACAAATTCTTTGGTGAAATGAACATTCAATTTAGTTGAATTGTCGAAGCACGTTCCAAAGGGGGAACACGATGTTGTTGTTGTTGTTGTTGCAGTGCGTCGCGTCGTCCTGCTCAGAAGTTAGGGGTGGTTCTTTTTCTTGGTGATTCTCAGTTTCAGTTCCCTTGGTTTGGTTTGAATTGCGTGTTTTGTCTGTCAAATTAAAATGACATGAATAGAATATCTTGGAGTGGCATAGTTGTCTGGGCGATATAGCTATATAAGTCCCCTAGGACGAACAACAGGCTCATTGATTATTATGTTGTATACAGAGCAGGATGGAAGGTCTGGGGGGCGGGGGGATGGTTGTGTTTTTAAGGGTTTGTTGAAAACCACATTGTGGTAGCGTTTGATTGAATCATACAAGTTAGTGCGTAAAGATATGAATGAACACCATAAATGGGTTAAAAAGGGTTAACTATTTTGGAATGGATCGGCATATTACGGTTGGATGGGTTTTTAAATTAAATGAGAATATAATAATACCCATGATAGAAAGGGTATTTTTTTTTTAACTGAGTGGCAAATTGATTCATATTAAAAGTGGTGTTTTATATGGAACATATGCAGATATAGGGTCCTTTTTATATGCTTTTGATCTATTTAAAAATAAAATATATAATTTATAATTGGGTCAAACGGTTTAACTCTTTTTCACACTTTTAGATTCTGAGAGAGGGTTGATTTGAAAACATGAATGAATAAGTATTATGTGTGAAAACTAAGGTTTGAAAAATTATGTGTTTATTTTTAGACCACATAAAATAAATGGTTTTAAAGTTACGAGTCTTAGGGATCTTTCATCGATACCTTTGATGTTGAAAAGGTTTACGAAAAAATTAGATGTGCTAGAAAAATCTCACATAACCACTATCTATCTTGGATTTTATTGTAGAAGCTTGTAAATGGGGCGGATTCAATTATTTCATTGTGTTTTTCGTCCATTAGTTAAATAGTTAACATTGTATCTGCAGAACCTAGACCCTAGACCATTTGTTGAAGTTTTTTAAACGTGAAGTAATTTTAAATGTACGGTTATGTACTGGTTCATCACCTTCTATATGTATTGAAGATGGAGCTTTCTCATACCTGTGCTCCATAGCACATAATTGCACAAACCATTACTACAATTATTCTCTTTTTGCCTCTTTCAGCTTTTCTTCCAAATGAGTCTTGAAGGAAACTTGGGGGGTAGCAGAATGCAGATAATTATAATATTTAACCTTTTCTAATTCTTCGTTACTCCAGTATTATTTCTTATTTCTTCAAACCGTTCAGTTCCATTTCCGAAAATCAAAATTTTTGATTTTGCTCGTGTTTAACTTTAAAGCATCTTGCACATGAGCTACGAACTACGAACTGCGAACTGTGGATGTTCGCATATTTTGACTTTTCTTTCACATGAGCGTTGTTTCTATTCGCAGACAGCGACGAATTGAATTACCCTTTTCTCCATATTTTCCTCAACCATGATCTTATACACATAAACAAAACAAGAGTGGTATAATGTTGAGGTTATGTTGCGCGCGAACAATGTATTCGTTGCAGTGTGGATGGTATGTGGAACTCAAATAGAGTTTGACAGTTTGTAGCAACCACACTGCAATTCGTTACTACCAAATTGTGTTTACAAAATTTTCCTGTTTTAAAGAACAAAATGCAAATTTTATTATCCAACAATAGTGTCAATTGGTTTCTTATAATTTAAATGTGTTTTTGTTTAAAATTGACTTTTTGAAATGTTTAAAATCACGTTTGTTCGTCCATTCGTTCATTCGTCGCGAATTTAGTTTGACATTCACCACCGAAACCAAAACAAGAATGATTTTTTTAGGTTAAGTACGCGCGATTATTTTATTCGTTGCGAGTGTGGATAATGTGGAACGCGAATAAAGTTTGACAGTTCGTATCAACTATAATTTTTTTCGCGACGAATAAATTTGTTTTCTTAAATTTATTAATATATGATATTGAAAAGTAAAAGTATGCATCATAAATCAAACAGAAACTATATTGCTATCGTTTTGTTGAGAATTTGTGTGGAAATATGTCTTCAAACGTATATAAACTCACATTTTGTAATTCAATCGTTGTTCGTTGGTCGCGCTCATGTGAATGATGCTTAAGTCAGAATAATGGAGTTTGTTGATCTTTAGTTTTATCATGTTCGTACTGTCACGCAATATTACTTTGTCTTCCACTTACATCAGAACTTTGATTTTAATTTCTTTCCTTTCCCCTTTTAAGGTACAGGTTTACACGGATAAAAAAAGAGAGAGAAAAGAAGTGGACTAAGGAGGTAGACTTGTTTTACTACTGTTTCTGTTTGAAACAATATATTACCATCGAGCCGAGCTATTTTTGTAGTAAAACTGTATTTTAAGCATTGTGGTATTAATGGTTAGATTCGAGAGTTTGTAAACATAGGCTTTTCTATCGATGGCGTTTGTTGCATTTTTGAAGAATTGAGAGAGTTATCCGGTATTCCCCTGGTGATTTGTTTTCATTACAACGATCTATGATTCTGGATACTTGTAATTGCATAAATTGTTGGTCTAAAAAGGTTTCACATATTGGGACTGCCAATTGATTCTCTACTCAAGAGATTTTTGAAGTACTCAACCAAAATTGAAGCATCATTTGTTTAGTGTTCTTTAAAATGTTTGTCTCGATCATTTATTCATACGCTAAGCCTTTTCGGAGAGGTCAGAGAGTAGGTTAGGTTAGGTTGAAGTGTCTGTCCGTAAGTAGGTCACACTTAGGCCAGTTTAATAGCCCATTGTGATACCACATGAATCTTGAGACTTTCTTCTAAGCTCAATGAAACCAGTCTGAGTCCCTAACGAAACGTGAGAGACTGATTACGTTGATATGATTGAGATCGCTTACATCGTTTAAGAAGAATTCTCCTATGTGATTTTTGCGTTTTGCAAAGGTGAAGAACTGTTTTCTCTTCTTCCTCGTTCGTACAGCTTCTGCAAAATTCATTTGAGAATATACGCCTACCCACGTGGCGTGTTTTCCTATTAGACAATGCCCGGTTATGAAACCGATTATCAACCTTATATGCTATCTGCTTAGAGATAGCAAGCACCTTTAATCTAGTGTAGTCTAGATATTTTTTGTGACCTGACACCTGGTAATGTTATTCCACCTGATGTTTGTCTTCTTCATAGCGTCTTGCATTAGCAATAGTTTACATGTAACGAGTGGTATGCCAGCATCAGCCAAACGTGATAGAATGGGTTGTACTGTACCATTTCTGGCGAGTTCATCTGCCTTAGAATTTGCTCGAATGTCTCTATGGCCCGGACGGAACCCAGCAATGGTGAATATCAAATGATGAACAGTACCCAAAAAATGAAAAATGTTGACCAGTTTTCAAGATTTTTTCTGTATTTCATTGAGTAATAGTAAATAAATATAATATATGTAATATAAATTAATTAATAAATATAGTAGATATAATTAGCTATATGTATTTATAAACTAAACAAAAAAGGAACTTTCATCGATAATAAATAAAACAAACATAAAAATAACACAGATTTTTTAGTCTCTAACTTATTTACAAAAAAAAAAATAAACAAAACCTTAAACTCTTTTATAACATATTGGCTAATAAAACGACTTTGACATTGAATTACAATATATTAATATTGTTAAAATAAGTACTTTTCGGAAGAATACATTTTTTTAATTAATTCTGGCTTTCCTTTTTAATAATTCTTAAATTCGATGCAATTTAATTCATAATTGCATTTGCAAATTAAAATGGACCTGATTGTTTCAATTTTCATATTGTTTTTTTCGTTTATCCATACATTGTTTAAAATTGAGAAAATTCTCTCTATAGGGGCATTAGGCCCAGGAAGGCATAAACAAAACTCTACGATTTTTGAAATGTTTTCATACTGTATCATTTTTTCATTGAAAAACTTGAAAATTTCAACCCATCTATCTCCAGCACTCATTTCAATTCAAAAATTTTTTCTGAAGAAACATAATTTTGTACATGTGAAAACTCGTCGAAAACATCAGTGTTATTAATTGAAATATTGCTTCTCTTTTTCATAATATATGTACATTAAACTCAACTCCACTTTGTCCCAGGAAGGAGAGTTTTTCAACAATGCAATAATTCCAACAGTCGGAGTGAACTCTCAATATTACTTATGGAAAATGCCATAACCAAAAATACTCCATTTACCAAGATCGGAATCTTTCGTACGTTTCACTCTCCAAAACCCGTTTGTTTACATTGTTGTATTTGTAATTTTGACAATTAGTCCATGAATAGATGTGAGCACAAACAAAAAAAAACGATGCCGTGGGCTAGCGGCACTTTGCAAAGCAAAAACAAAATGGAGGGGTTAATACGTTTTTTTTTCAGGTTTTTCCTTTTACTTTTTTCTATGAAAAAGTCAGTTTTAAGCTTTAATTTTGCAGGCATTTTGTGGATAGTGAACCAATGTACCATTTTGACTTGAAAAAAGCATGTTCAACATCAGTTTATTATAATTAATTCACTAATTTACAGTAATCACTACGAAATTCTTTAAATTTCATAATAAACCTCGGATTTTTGTATCAAAGATGCGTTCGAAGAACCATCAAGTTAAGGGTGCGAGCGCAATTTTTGTATTGAATTCTAATAAATTTTCGTTAACGAACGGCCCAAATATTTTGTTTGCAAGTAATTAAAATCTGCATCAATTTAATTAATCCAAGTATATTAATAGTTTGTTTTTAATGATTTAAGCTTGGAACAATTTTGTAATTCCATTTTGAAAATATTAAATTTAAAAAAAGAGTTATAATCGAAAAATACCTCATCCATAACATTCTTGATTGATGGAAGCATACATGTATTTGCTATCAAAAAAAAACTATGCATCAAAGGAACACCAATGTTTTAAAAAAGTAATCAGAACGATTATAGCGAACCTGTTGAATAAATGCAGAGCAAATAAAATGCAAATTTTGACATATATCACAAAATGAAAACGTCTTAAAATCGTTCTGAATTCATGCACAACTCATGCAATAGATCAAGTAATCGACATTAATGTTTATTGTTGACGTACAGAAGTTTTTTTTTAGTGAATTTCCACAGTTTAACGCAAAATATAATTTTCATTCATTCCTTAAAAATGTTTAGTTACCAAAGTTCAAGTTTACTTACTCCACCTGAACTTCTAACGTCGCCAAAAAACTGCTCTAAGCAAACTACAGCTGAAAAAATTGTCTGTTTTGTTGTTTTACAAAGTATTGAGTTACACTTTTGTCCATTTGCAATAATTATACTTAACCAGTTGCAGCGCATGTTGCGTTCGCAAATAATTTAAGTAAACAAAATAAATAATAATAAAATAATAAATCATTAAATAATATTTATTTGGTCAATTTTTTTTTATTTAATATACATTTACAACATTTATTTGGATTGAAATTAAAAAGCTATACAAATCTTCCAATTTAAGACCATGTCAGCACTTCAGGTTCTGTTGGTTAGGATTGTTTAGTTTTTGATGGGCTGTAAGACTAAATGTGAGAATGTGTTTGGTTTTTCGCATCATTTCACGCACACTTTCTCACATTTAGTCCGACGTAGCTTGTAGGCAAACCGAAATGTCAGTCTGAGATTCCGATCTTGCTAATGGAATATTTTTGGCCATAACTATGTAGTCCAAATGGAAAAAAGATGAGTTTCATTCACATTCACTGAAAGTTATTTTTACCATTGTCATGGTCAGTACAACTCAATGGTAAAATTAATTTCCAGTGTGACTTTCACCACTGGACATTAATTTTACCTGTGCGCAAGTGTAAGCGTATTAGTTTAACTTCCCCTGTGTGTTAGGATCTGATATGATCTGATTTTTGTAATTGTGGGATTTGGAAGTGTTCCGAAAAAGAAAGCCAACGAATTATGATGTAAGGGTACGTTTTCATTAAACATTTAATATTTTTCATGCTTAGGCTTTCCTTAAAGAAAAAAATCATAAAATAATGAGCAAATAATGAGCAATTTCTAAAATAATGAACATTTTTATGTTTTCCGACACACAATAATGCATAATGAACATTTTCTTCAAATAATTAACTGTTAATTATAATAATGGACGGATGGTCACCGTAACCATACAGCTACACCGTACATTAAAATCGGTCTGATTATCGATGTATATTACCAATGCGTAGTTCGGGGTTGTAAGCCCCATTTATTACCATTAGGATTTTTTGAAAGTTTCTTCTATCGTGCCACAGAAAGACCGCCAGGAAGATCACTTAGATGTCCTAATTCCATCTTATAACTTCTTAGCGATTCTTTGTAAGTCTTGTGGCTTTGGCTCGGTTAAAGATTTTCCTACGTCCTCTTCTGAGCGATTTGAGCTCTGAGGCCCAACATTGTGGTTTCCTTTTTCCTCTTATGAGTATAAGTGGACAAGGAATTTCTAACGATCTATTCATAGCTAAGGTAAGGTCTTTGATTTTATTATCAAGTTCACTAGCGTCAAAAGTCCCGGTTTTATTGAACTTTGTAATATGTTTCTGTATGAAGCCCAATCAGTTTTCCCATATTATTTCGAAATGTCAATGGACTGGGATTTTCATCCACATGATTTTATTAAATTTTTCATAAAATATTTATTTGTTTGTTTCGATCCAACATGAGAGGACTTTTGTAGGAAGCTCTCCACCAAAATTTAAATTTGTTGGATTTGTTCGAAGTAAATGTTTAATTTCCCTGGACTAAAACCTTAATGCCTTAATAATTTAACGATTTATAATATTTCATTGATATATTTTTTTGAACGAACTAAAAAGAAAACTTGCCTGCTTTTCACTTTCTAACAACAAAAATATCAAACAAGTTAAATTTATTGTACGATTCATAAAATAAAAGAAAGAATAAAAAGAGAAATTTTATGTTAAATGAATTTGAAATTCAAAACATTATTTCAAATAAATAACAATTAAAATTTGTGGTTGGAAAATCTCTATTTTTCTATAGGACTAACCACAAACCTAATAACAAAATGTTAATCATAAAATAATTACTTTTAAATCCTTCAAAAAATAACCCTCCCATCCGGTTGGTGGATGGTGTCGGTAAGTTAGTTATGCAAATAATATACATACATATACCCGCTTATGCCCTACATTCCAAATGCAATATTGCACAGTATCTATGTATATGTAGATATAATCTCTACACTCTACAATAGGGATATTACTACCTCATTTTAGAAATATAATAATAAAAACTGCTGATATAAAATTTATAGCAATTTTAAAAGCATTTCGGGATTTTGTTTAAAATTGAAATTGGTTTGCCTTCTGGGTGTTGTTGGGGCATTTAAAGTGACCGAAGAGCAAGAAAAAAATAAAAAACAATAATAACTGGCAATACTATAAAGTGTAAACATGTCCACGCTTCTGCTTTAGCTTCGGGCTGGACGTTGGATGGCGCTGGCTATGGTTGGAGCCGAGTCAGTTTTGTTGGTCGGAATAACCTATATTCGTATACAGGGTGGGTCAAAAGTGATTTAATAATTTAAAGTTATTATAATTGTTATGGATTTATTTTTGAATCAGAAAGTATGATTTATGTAGACTTTTTTAGGCTAAGTATGGAATTTGATATCTCTCAAATGATCACCAAAATGGTCCACAGACAAAAGTTTGGTGCAGTTAAATAAGGAAAACGTAGAGACCTATAAGATCCTTAATATGTAGACATTATATGGTCATCTAAAATTTCACTTAATGCCGCCGCGGATTTCCTTCATTTCTTTCCTAAATTGGATTTTGTTTGGAAATTAACTCTTGAGATTAAAACAATCGAGTCATTATTATCAAACCAATATTGAATTACTGGGATCTTTTTAAAGCTCTGTTGTTCATTTTAATAAATCTCCCAGGCTTGTTTTAAAGGGTATTTTTTAAAGGTTATAGAAATTTGAAATGTAAAAAAAAAAACAAGAATGGTTTTTTAAATTGTCATCAAATTTACTTTATGCGAATATGATTTCTGGTTCTGGCATAAGACCGCCACTGTTGGCTCGAACGTTGTCTAATCTGGAGTTCCAATTTTCGATGACTTTTTCTTACATTTGTGGCAGTATATCGCAAAACAAAACACGCTGAATTTTGGTGTAGACTAGGAACGTGACATCTGACATAACCCCACAGAAAATATTTAAGCAGCTCGCCGGTCTTAAATCGCATGACATTGAATGCCGATTCACGGGTCTGTAACGTTACGTAACCAATACGTGAAACTATGCGGTTACCAAACGTTTTCTTCAATTAATCAACATTGTGGCATGAGCTGAGTGACATTTTGTGCCATCGCCATTTTGTTGAAACTACAGCTTTTGCACATTATAATTGTTCAATTGATGAACGCAAAAGTCAAAAAGAATGGCTCTTTAGTGATCATCATTGACTGCAACACTATCGTTTTTAAGGAAGTAAGGAACAATCATTCCACCAACCCATAAAGCTCACCATAAAGTCAGTATTTGTGGGTGTAACCGTGTCTCAACACACACTTGAGGATTATCACCACTCCAAATACGGCAGTTTTTTATTGACCATAAAATGGGCGTATTTGGTACAGAATCATGATTTTAAAAATAAATGTGCATAATTTGGAAGCGTGTTGTTCGGGCATTGGTGTTGTAATGTCAAACTAATCTTAAAATAAATCATTTGACAGCTGACGCAATAGTCGCCATTTAAAATGGTGTTGCCAACTTAAAGTTCTTTACACTAAAAATAAAAACACCCGTCATAAGTTTCTTAAAAATGAAAAGAAACAAAAAAATACCAGGAGATTTATGTTTTGTTTTTTAACTTCCCATAGGAAGTTATTGTAATGGGTCCGATTTGTAAAGTTGAAAATTTTGACATTTCTCGACGTTTCACGTCTGTGCGTGCGTGTGTACGTATGTACGTTCGTACGTCCGTACGTCTGTACGTTCGCGACGTTTTTTTCGTCTTCTATAGCTCAAGAACCAGAAGAGATATCGACTTCAAATAAATTTTGTTATACAGATAATAAGGCAGAAAGATGCAGAAAGGGCTCTCAAGAAAATTGCGTGGGTGGTTTTTTTACCATAGCCGTTTAAAAAAAGGTGAAAATTTTAGTTAAACCAAAATATCTCATGAACGTGATACAAAACAATTATATTTTTGGAAAAAAATCTAATTAACGGTTTATTTTTATAACTCAAAAAAACTGAAAAAAAAATGTGTCACCTCGAAAATTTTACGACTTAATATAATTTTATCTCCAAAACAATTTTGTGCAACGAAGAATAATGTTTTTGACATCTGATACAATTTTGGGAAAAATCTAATTGACAGTTTTTTTATAAAAAATAAAAACCTAAAAAAACATTACTATGAGTTGGTAAAAATTGAATTTCGACTCAAATATCTTTTTAAAAACTTGAGATTAAGACTTCAAACTTATTTTATCTAATAAGAAATATTGTTTTCAACATTTTGAAAAATGTTGAGAAAAATCGAATTGACAGTTTTTTTACAAAAAATAAAAACTAAAAAAAACTTAATAAAAGTTGGTAAAAATTGATTTTCGACTCAAATATCTTTTCAAAACATTGAGATATTGGCTTTAAACTACATTTATCTTTCAACAAATATTGTTGTCAACATTCAGTAAAATTTTGAAAAAAATCGAATTGACAGTTTTTTTACAAAAAATTAAAAACCGAAAAAAAATTTAACACAAGTTGGTAAAAATTGATTTTCTACTCAAATATCTTTTCAAAACTTTGAGATATTGGCTTTAAACTACTTTAATCTTTCAAAAAATATTGTTGTCAACATTTAGTAAAATTTAAAAAAAAATCGAATTGACAGTTTTTTTTACAAAAAATTAAAAACCGAAAAAAAAATTTAACAAAAATTGTTAAAAATTGATTTTTGACTCAAATATCATTTCAAAAATTTGAGATAATGGCTTCTTACTAATTTTAACTTATAAGAAATATTTTTTTCAACAATAGGAAAAATTTTAAGAAAAATCGAATTGACAGTGTTTTTACAAAAAATAAAAACCTAAAAAAACAATACTAAAACTTGTAAAAATTTACTTTTGACTCAAATAGCTTTCAAAAATTAAAAATATAGGCTTCAAACTTATTTTATTTCACAGAAAATATTGTCCATTTTTTCATAAAAAAATAAAATCTACCAAAAATAGTACGCAAATTTGGTAAAAATTGATACAATATAGACAAACTTTTAAGCAAGACAAATCGACAGACGGGATGGGAAGTTATCAGTGTGGGTCGCATCCCAGCCTCTTTTTTTTTCAAATTGAGAAGAAACTTTTGACCCACCCTGTATATTGTATATGTTTGTATATGGTATGGTGTTATAGTACAGTGAGTTGCAGAGCAAACAGAACGTAACAAATAACAAAAGGATGATCTGTCTCTTTGGTGCGACGAGGGAGGGCGCTGGCGGTAGTCATAGTGGTTATCGAGGGTGGATGAAGGCAATAAAAACATTGCTACAAAGCCAACAAAATGACAATTTCTTTTCGCTCTTTTTATTGTTTTTTTTAGCTTTTTTTAAGCTCTTTTATACAACAATACATGTGCTGGGGTCCATTGACCACTTACCGCTGACAGTATGCACGAATAATCGAAACATTTTAATTATGCTCTAGTAATCAATTTCAAAAACTCTTTTCCATGTTTTTTTTTTTGGATGTGTGGCATTATAATCGATGAACTGATTGCCAGGCGAAGCATGTTTTTTGTGTTAGCCATGCTTTAAGGGATTCGCTGGATAGCACTTTACACAGCTTTACATCAGTCTGACCGTTTATTTTATTGGGTGAAGTCCTGTGTAGATGAATCTACTAAAGGGAGTTGGCGGCATCTACTCGTATGGTATAAACTGCTTTTTGTTCTGGCGTTAATGACACATGATGAGGGTTGTGCCCTGGTGTTCTTCCGGTGGAAATGAAAATAGAATTTTTGTTTCTATGTTTAGTCCTTGGGCGAAAAGTGACTAAGTAAAAAGGGTATAAACATTTCAAAAACAAAACAAAAATGACAAAAACATGAAGGATAATGTGGTGCAATGTGATTTGAATAGTAATACATACATATGTATATGTATACATTTAAAAATAAAAAAATACTGAAAGGATAGTTTCTTTTTTGTTTTTCAATGTTACGTTACCTGAAAACGAGCATAAACATAAATCCTAAACCTTTTTTAACTATTTGGCAAGGTTTAATTAGGTGTCTCAATCGGGATAGCTCATAGAGAACTTAAAGTATCAGCCATAATTTCTGTAATGCAAAAGGTAATTATAGAAAATTTGAGCCAAAAAAAGCTTTTGGTAATAAATGGGACTTACAACCTCGATGGTTATAGACATCGGTAATCAGACCGATTTTAATGTACGGTGTAGCAGTATGGGGGATTGCTTTAGAAAACCGCGAAACTTAATAAAGTCCAATGTTCAGCTTGCCTAAGTCTAAGCGGATCGCTTATCTGCCGCACTGAATACCCTACTTTACCTAACACCTCTGGATATAATAAGCAAACAAATAGCTGCAAGCTCTGCTATTCACCTCAAAGCTTCATCGCAGTGGGTTAACAACAACATTGGCCACTCCGTAATTCGTAAGTATTTAGAATCAATTCCAAAGCAAACAGACTACACCATCCCCCAACTGCAATTCGACAAAAACTTCCGGATTTCAGGAATAAAGTCAGGCCACTATCAGATCTCTGGACTCTGTCTCTGCAAACTCTATAACAGTCCATAACTATCGATCATCTCTAATGAAGATGGTACAACAGTTTAATATTCACCATCGCTGGGTTCCGGGCCATAGAGACATTCCAGCAAATTCTAAGGCAGATAACCTCGCCAGAAATGGTACAGTACAAACCATGCTACCACGTTTGGCTAATTCTGGCATACCAGGTGGAATAACATCACCAAGTGTCAGGTCATAAGAAACATCTGGCCTACACTAGATTTAAAGCGATCTAGGTGCTTGCTACCTCTAAGCAGATGGCATATAAGTTCGATAATCGGTGTCATAACCGGCACTGTCCAATCGGAAAGCACGCCACGCGGCTAGGCTTATTCTCAAATGACTTTTGCTGAAGCTGTATAGATGAGGAGAGGAGAAAACAGTTCTTCACCTCCTCTGTACATGCCCTGCTCTAGCTCAAAAATGTCAGAAATGACCTAGGAGAATTCTTCTATAAAGATCTAAACGATCTTAATCATATTAACATAATCAGCCTCTCACGTTTGTTGTGGGACTCAAACTGGTTTCAAGATTTATGGTGTATCACAAGTGGCCATTAAACTGGCCTATGCTTATCCTACTCCATCACGGACAGCCACTTTAATCTAACCAAACCTAAATGGCGACATCTTATATCAATCAATTAATCAATTTTTTAATTGGAGTGCCGCAGGGATTCATTCTTGGACCAATTCTCTTTTCCCTTAACGTAACAGACTTTCAAATGTTGTTAAACACTGTCTGATTCATATTTGCGCTGGCGATGTGCAGCTAATAAGGCGACTTTTTGAAGGAAAGAATGATACCATATCACTTATCTCATTAGTCTTGAATTGAATCTTGAAAACGAAGCAATCGAATATTTTAGCAGAGTTGCAATGGTTTTCATACATACCCTCAAATGAATAGACTACCAAATTTAAGAAACTAGTGAAGTGTATGGTAGTCTCCTTGTACTTGGTGTACCACAAGCTTCCAAACATTTCTAGACCCTAAGGCCCCTTTCACACCAAACGAATCCGAATCAATCTGGATCACTCCGAATCAAGTTGAATCTGATTCGTCATCTCCACTCTTTCACACCAGCTGAATCATAAATCGTCATAAATCGCACTATTTTCTTTAACTTTTAAAATTAATAACTCCACGTCCATCTCGTATGGTTGTTGATTCAAGACTGACCGGACGAGGAATCTGACAGGTTGAATCAAATGCGACCTCGAATAAAACCTGATTGAACCAGATTCGTCCGGTCTGAAGGCGGGAAAAGAATCCCTTCACATTTAAACGGAGCCGGAAGCCGAATCTTGGTCAATCAGATTCAACTTGATTCGGAGTGATTCTGATTGATTCGGATTCGTTTGGTGTGAAAGGGCCCTAAAGGTTTCATTCAGTCTCTTGCTGCTTTATGTTTCCAACACTTATTGCAATTTCTTATCCCCTAGTCAATTTATTTTTGTGCCTTGATATTACGAATCTTAAATTTTCCTGAAAACAGTTTTGTAGAAATTTTTATTGGGGGTTATCATATCACACGTAATGTTTTCTCTTTTAGGAAAATCCCTAAAGTCAAACATTGAGAATAAAAATGATACTCAAAAGTTTCCTTCAGAATTAATTGGTATCAAAAACAAAATTTCCCAGGGAATTTTGGCTGTCATTACATTCGATTTTTGGTCGAGGGAATTTTATATAAAGGGATATTCACGATGTTAGAGAATATTTTGAGGAAAAGAGCTGTTCTGAGGGAATTGAATCCATTTAAGATATGAGGAATAGCTTTATTCGCTGTATGACAAGCTGCGCCAACTTTATGAAACAAAAAATCCCTATTCACCAATAATGGCAGCTCTTTCCAAAACAAATAAGATTAACCGATGATGGCGCCACTATTATTGGATTTAATAGTGATATAGTTAAAGGCTTGAGAATTGTCTTAATAATATGGACGAAGTGCTCTATGAACTTCACGTACTGATTTATTTATTTCGTTAAGCAGTTCATGATGAATTTTCAAACCTTGTTAAAACCGAAACGTCAACACAGTTTGACATTCTCAACTGTCAAAACATTGACAACTATTATCGAAACTTATCATGCGGTTAAAAAACACAAAAGAACACCCTTTATAAATGTACTTTTTTAACAAAATTCTAAATAATATTTCGAAAATAAAAAAAGTCCTCGATTCATCCAAAAAAACAAACGGCATCGGGAAAAGTGAGAAGCACTACAAAAAATGCCTTCTCGCAGAAATATAGACATAACATAGACATAATTGTGTTGAACTGAACCCCCAAAAACCCCAGTATTTGAAATTCTACATACCACATTGAAATATTTATTGGTTTGATATACGATGGAGGCAAACTACAAGATTTCGCCAATCTTCTGTGAGGAATTTAATTAAATCGTTCATTCGTTCGTCGAACCTGCTCGTCGCTCTTCGACTCGTTTTGGGCATTGAATTATGTGTATTCTAACATCATATACAACGCACTCGTTTGATTATTAAATTCATCCGCATCGCTAATTTATGTGCCAAAATTAGAATAATGACTTCTTTTCTTTTTTTCTTCCCTCCATGAACTATGAACTATATCCTCCCTGGATGTACATATATGTCCTACACTTTGCCTATATTCCAAATGCGAGGTTGAGGTTACAGACTTAAGAAAACCTTTATCACCTGAACTTCTGACACATGGAGCGAGGGTGATGTTGTGATTTATCACTCGATGACAGATGTTGGAGCAGGCAATTTATGTATTTTTATTTCTTCAAAAGAATATTATTCCCGGGAAGAAATAACTAAGTCTGGAGGCAAAACGACGATGATAAGTCGATGAAGGCTTTTCAAGCGAAATAAAAGCATAATAAAAACTCACTTAAAAGTCCACTCTCAAATTCTTCTTTTTCACATATCACATCACAATAACGAACCGAAGTGTCTTACCACCACCTTAACCCCAAAAATAAAAAAATAAAAACTCTTCAAAACTCAAGACAAAACTGAAGACGAAACATGCGAAAACGAGGAAGACATTGTGCATCATACAAAGCTCCGCACTTAACCACCAAAACTATATACAAAACACGACAGACGCTGTCACTGCTCTGATGATAAAACAGTGTTCTTCAGCGTTGTCGACATCGTCGTCGTCGGTTGACGTCAGCCAGGAATCTCATCCTTATTCCTCCTTGGGGCATAAAATGGTGCTACTTGGAAAGAAAAAAATAAGCTTAGAAAACGCACTGCTTTATAGATTCTGCCAACCAATAGAGTACCCAAGAAAAAGTGAATAATGTGCTTAGGGTTCCGACTCGAACTCGACTCGACTCACGTCTGTGACGTCTCTTGCCATTCATGCAGTTAAATTCATCCTCTTTATGGGTTAAAGACTAGCTAAATGGGCTCTGTGAGCTGCTGCGTTGGTTATGTGTGAATGGCACATTAAGCTACGACGACATTCATTCATCTTGTGTGCCACCAGCTAAACAACCAAAAGTGACTAAACCTCACCACACTGCCACAACGTAATTTATCTCCTGACTCCCTCTTTCCGCATCCTCTGACAAGCCTTAGACGAGCCAGAAGTTAGACGAAGTTAACCATTAACCAGCTCCTCCTTATGTCCTCATATGTAACGGGTGTTTTTTTTTTCGAAGATATTAAACTATAAGTTGGCAACACTATTTTAACTGGTGGCCATTTTGACAGCTGTCAAGTGATTTACTTTTATTTTGGTTTGATATTTCAGAATGAATTGACTGAAGCTGAAAGAATACTTTCGCATTGCGTAAATATATTTTGATAATTATGATTCTGTTAGAAATACTTTATATGTAATACGAAAATGTCAATAAAGTAAACTGTCGTATTTGAAGTGATGACAATTCTCAAGTTTATGTTCAGACAGTTTTACATATCTACAAAAATTTACTGTTTGTTTTGCATCAGCTGTGTTTTCAACAAGATGGCGGAACATTGCAACATGTCGCAGTGCTCGTTCCACAATTGATTTATTGAAGGAAACGTTTATTAACTCCA
The DNA here is from genome assembly GCA_920104205.1 of Eupeodes latifasciatus. NCBI lineage: Eukaryota > Metazoa > Arthropoda > Insecta > Diptera > Syrphidae > Eupeodes > Eupeodes latifasciatus. The sequence continues at coordinate 11,358,469 of OV049926.1, forward strand.
CAGTTTGACGTACCGTAACTCAAGGCTATTTTGTTTACTATGGAGAAATGTGATGTTGCTAGTCTACACGAAAAAGCCACACATTTTAGTAAAAGTCATAGAAAATTGGATAGTACCCGTGGCATGATGGTTAGTGCGTTTAACTGTCATGCGAGAGGTCTTGGGTTCTATCCCTGCCTGTACCACCTAAAGTTTTTTTTCACGGGTACTGCCTCTTGCGAGGAATTGACAAATTCTCCAAGAGTAATTCTTGTCATGAAAAAGTGTTTTCTCAAATTAGCCGTTCGGATTCGGCATATAAACTGTAGGTCCCCTCCATCCCTGCAATTACTCGCACACAGGAATGGTTGAGAGTTGTAAGTCACTAGGCCCTGGTTCTCTACGGGCTGTTGCGCCACCTAATTTACATAGAAAATTGGACTTTTAGATTAGACTGCGTCAAAACCAACCTGCCAGTCGTATTCCAGAAATCTGATTATAATTTTATGCCAAAAGATTAGTTTTTTCCATTACAAAAGTTATATACTTCTAAAAAAAACACCCTTTACGTATAGTATATCTTCTAGTTCTGCCCAAACTGCAAAATATAGCAAACTATGGCACTCTACAGCTAATTTCTATTTTGAAATTGCCATTGCCAGAACATAGTCTTCTGGTAATCGTTGCGAGCCCTTAAGTTGACAGAAAGGAGAAACAACAGAAAGTCTGATAGTGAAAAGGACATCGCACCCACTTACTTGCCTTACAAATCCTCCTCCCGGGAAGGGAGGTTGAGTAATAAATAAAGAAACTCTCCGGACAAAGACGATACTCGTATAATATACACGACACGACACTCGTGGAACTTGGGGAAACATAAATCAGATGATACAACTTGCAAAACTTAAGCTCTACATATATGCAAAAGTCCATAAACTGTTTACTCAAAACTCCATCTAGCCGAGTTCGATATGATAAATGTCTGCAAATGTTTGAAATTGTTCTCTCTTATAATACGAGGCTGGATTTGTTCTTAAATAAAAATAAGGTTAATTACAAGTGACATTTTTATTTTTTTTTACAAAGAGTCAGTTGTTGGTATTTGGAGAATCGCTACTTTCGAAATTTGAGAAAAGAAACCTCTCGTTTTGGAAATATCTTCAAAATATTTTGGAATTGATTCTTTATATTGAAATGTGGTATTGGTTTCAGAGGTTCAAGTGACATTTGGAACAAAATAATAAATATGTAGATGTCAAAATATTTGGCCAATCAGATTGACAGAGCAGGAGAATTCATTATATTTATTCTCGTTAAGCAATTAAAGTTCCGTTTTATTTCTTTTCTTCCTTTATGAATTGTGCGATGGAAATACTTGACAAATTGAAGTATAAAAGTTTTGTTCTCAGAATTTTGACAGCAACGTCGAGAAATTTGTATGAGAAATGACTGTTTATATTTCTGAGTATACAGAAATCTGTGATATTTGATATTTGAAACTAGATTTTAAATAAATGTCAAAAAAAAGTTTTAATGAGCATTTGTCGAGACATATTCTGACAACTTCAATTTTCTGGTTCGTTGAATTCTTCAGCCAAATTTCCCATGGACATTTTTTTCCAATACCAATTAAATCCGATTAATCGTTTACGTTCTCAATGTCCCAAGGCGTGAAATTTTGTCATTTAAATTTGGAAAGGCAAGCTGATTTCTTGTAGTGCCCGTGGCATGATGGTTAGTGCGTTGGACTGTCATGCGAGAGGTCTTGGGTTCAATCCCTGCCTGTGCCACCTTAATTAAAAAAAAGAGTTCACGGGTACTGCCTCTTGCGAGGAATTGACAAATTCTCCAAGAGTAATTCTTGTCATGAAAAAGTGCATTCTCAAATTAGCCGTTCGGATTCGGCATATAAATTGTAGGTCCCCTCCATCCCTGACAACATTACTCGCACACAGGAATGGTTGAGAGTTGTAAGTCACTAGGCCCTGGTTCTCTACGGACTGTTGCGCCACCTAATTTTTTATTTTTAAGCTGATTTCTTTAACCAAAAATGTATCATCTAAACATGGATCATATTTTGTTTCAAAGATGTGATGTAACTTGTCATACAACCCGCTTAACCATCAATTTATTGGAAAATAAATTTGGTGAAAACTCTATTTCCCAGAAATGAAACAATGGAGACAATAAAGGCCTCTCGTTGTTACTTTTGGACAATAGCTGGAAATCATTATAAAAATGAATGTCTTCAAATTATCTACCAACTATGCAAATTGATTCGAACAATATTTCTATCTTGTGTGATTATTATTATTAAAGTTCTCAAGTTCTTAAAGAAAAACGCCGTATAGAACTTTCCAGACAATTTTCCAATGAAGATGCCTTATTGAAGCCTAGTACGCTGCTGATGCTAAACGAAATTTTTTGGCGGTCTCCAAGTGCAGAGCGAAATTAAAACGAAAACCACAGCGGAAAAATATTTGTGGAGAGTTCTGTCTGGAAGTTGAATTTCACTGCTTGTCTTCATCACTTCTTGCACATCACCAATAACATCCTGAGTTTCCGATTCAGAAATACAATGTTGGAACACATTAGACAAATCCATTTTATTTTAAATTTTAAATCAAATATAAATCAAAGTCAAAACACCGAAAGTCACGAGTAAACAATTTTTTTTTTCAATAAAAAAATTAAACGTCAAAATTTCGCAAGCAATTAATGTGCTGGGCAATTAAATTGAGAACGAAAAGAGTGGAGAATTATACTAAGAAATCTAGTACAGCTATCCACTAAAATGTCACATTTCGTCGTTCAGCAGCGTACTGAAAAACGAAAAGCACAGCGAAATTTTTCGTTTATGATTTCGTCATGTCATTTTTGTATGGGAATTTTCGTTACGCATCAGCAGCGTACTAGGCTTAAGAAGGCAATTTTTTGACATTTGATAAATCAGAACAACTTGTCTTACTTGTCTCTTATGACGTCCAATTTCTTAGTGTACGTGGGGGTTAAATAACAATAACAACCACAATTCTAGGCCCTAGTGCAGTGGATGTCAAATCCTGTCCTTATCTTAGAATGCAAATTATCTAAGAGTTATTCTAGATCTCAAAGTAAACTGGAAATTAAACATTTAAGAACGGGTCTAAGAAGCCTTGGATTATTTTTTACGCCTGTAGAAAGGTATTTTGTAAAAAATGGAGCCTTTAATTGGAGATGATGTTGTGAATGTACACAGCTTCTGTGCGACCTATTTTATTATATGGATCGATTGTGTGGTGGCCTGCACTTAACAAGAAGTACAACATGGACACACTAAAGAAAGTTCAAAGAATAACTAGTGTGTTGGTTTTCCAGGCTTTATGGATATGGCAATATTATTGAACTGATTCCATCAAATATTTTTGCAACAAACACCGACTACTGCAACCATGCCTTAAACGTCATTAAGAATTTTAAAGCCATCTTTTCTGCCAGAAGGGCTTGGGAGAATAGTATTGTTACCAAAGTCTTCCATACCACTATCTTTACTGACATAACGGTTCAGAGATGGAGTGTAGAGTTGGTCGGAAGTTTTTTACAAATCCTTAAATGTCTCAGTGTATTTCAAGCTGAATTACTAGCACTATTACTGGTCCAACAATGTTTGCATGAAGTATCCAACCTAAACATCAACCTCCGTGTCACTCTTATTTGGGTTCCAGGTCATATTTGCATTGATGGATATGACCATAGCGCTATAAAAGCTAAAATCCTCTTAATTTTTCTGACAGAATCCAACTGCAGGTGGAACACTCTAGCGGACTGTATTACATATATCTACAAAAATATAGCCCACCTATAACAAAAAACCGTTCTATCGATCTTTTATGCAGACCCTGGTATGATATAGCCTCACAGTATTAATTGCCGTAGTTGTGGAGACCAACATGAAAGGGAAACTATACAAACAAAATGACATTTGTCAAAACCCACAGTTTCTGAGGTATTTTAATAAAACAACACTTCACCACTTTTCACTTCTCCTAAAAAATTCTTGCTTCACTCCGAATTAGGAGAAATTTTGAAAAAGTGCTGTGAACGCATAAATGAAACTCTCCACAAAAGTTCAACTTTTTCGGATTTTTTTTCGAAAGAAGTCAACTTTTTAATCATTTTTTCCTGCACTGTTAATTTAACCGTATTTGAATGTTTGACAAGCTTTTAAATTCTTGTATTTTTTCCAAAACTTGCCTCGTTTAAAAAAAAAGTCTCAAAATAAATGCGCCCGCAAAAGCCGGTGAGCCTTCGTGGTCTTAAAATATTCGAATTCGTCCCTGACAAAACGTATATCATATTACCATAAATCCTTCGAATCCATTGGTTGTCTGTTGTCTACCCGAAAACAAATACGAATACGAATACGAAAACCCATCAGACCATTCCTTTATATCATTCGAAATGACACTAGTCATGTCATAAATATACAAAGAATGACCCTCAAAATTCGTTCGAACTCATTGATCCAATAAATTTGTTTTTATTTTTATTTTTATTATTATTATAAATTGTTTTATTGTAAAAATGACTACTTGTACTACTAGTAACTGGCATATACATACATATAATGTACATAAATATTCTTATATATATGTAAATCCTTTTGAATTTTCAATTTTTGCAGATACTATCACAAAATCATGTCCATTCTTTTTGGCATCTGGCGTCCTTTTATTGATTAGCTTCATCGTATTTTTGGTGCCAACGTGTTCGCATCAAAATAACCTCTATTATTTTAGTTCGGGAATTATGTTCATAGTTTCAGGTGAGTTTACATTATTTGATAAAAAGTTTATTTTTATTTGCATATATTTTGTAGTTTTATAAATGTGGTGACCATATTCGAACTTTTAAGTATTTTCGTGTCATCATTTTGTCCATCATCATCTGATAAAGGTGGGTTAAGCTGTCCCGAATTCTTATCTTGTTTTTTAATATTTTTGTCACAAGTTTTTGAAAATGATAAAGACAACCGAAAACGGTGTTTTTAAGGTTTAAGTAAAGCACAACATAGTTCTTAAGAGGAACTTGTTTTTCGATTGGGGAGCGTTCAAGTATTACGTAACGCAATTTTTGAAGATTTTTGACCCCCCTCCTCCCCTTGTAACGCACCGTAACGTTTTTCTGTACTCCCCCTCCCCCTCCCACTCTCTAAACGTTACGTAACACTCAAGTGACCATTTTTACCCTATAGTCGCAAAAAAGTATGTTACAGATTTTATCCTTGGTATAGTTTTAGTTGCATTTACGGTAATAATACTAAATAAAACAAGAGATTTTTAATCCGCAACACCTGCGTCTTTTGCTTATTTTTTATAAATTTTTGGCTTTACACACAATTGTTTTCATCCTTCATTCTCTTATTTTAGCTTAAAATAAAATAACATTTTTAATTTTAATCTTTGACAATACAATTATAAATGGAAACCCAACTGAAATTAAACATTTTACTCGAAATAAAATCGTATTTTTAACAAAATTAAAAAATAATCAACTATTAACCCAGTATCTAAGTAGGTCTATAAAAACAATTCAATTGAAATTACTGCTCCTCTGTCCATGGGTTTGCTAGCCACTCAGATTCTTTCATCACTGACATCTGGAGTGCAGACGAAGACGGTTCTGGAATTGTTAAGCCAACTTCGTCTTTGTCGAGCCAGTCAGCATCCTCAGACGATGTTTCATAACGACGCACAATGCAGAAAAGCTCATTCGCCCATCTGGCAGCAAGGCGCTGTGGCCGTACTCTAGTTTCACAATGGTCTTGGACAGTCTTGCCATGCACGTAACGACAGTGCATTTGAACACTCTTTTGAGATGTGAAATAGATTCCACAGGTTGGACATACTTTTTTCTTCAGGTCGGATTGTACAGAAGGACAAAAGAAATCGTAAGGCATCTGCTTAAACCCTTCTAGAGGAGGTGACAGATCAACGGACAACCTCACAAGAAGTGGCGAAAACTTGGATGTTCCTTTGTCTAGTAAACTGGGTACTACGAGCTTGCTTGGAGTTTAAAATATTGGGCAAGGTGGAGGCATGAAAGTATCCGCAAGCACAGATTTCAATGCACTTCTCGGTGGTGAACAGCAGGATTCATCCGCGCATTTTATAACCTGTAAGAAATTATTGCGATTCAGGGACGTGAACGCTATACCACGCCAGATTTGGATCTGCTGGATCCTGCATGCTATCTTCGGGCTGTCTATAGTCCGCCGAAACGTCGTAATTATCAATTTTCATTTCTCTCCACACTTCTTCAAGTGTTTCTCCAGCGTGCTGAAAATTGCGTGTTACGTAACGTGTTGTAAGAAAGACCCCCTCTGCCCCTGTAACGCATCGTAACGTTTTACGATGCGTTACGTATTACTTGAACGCTCCCTTGGACGAAAAAGAAGAAAAATGTCATAATTTTGTGTGGAAGAGTTCTAGAAACTTCCGGGTTTGATGGTTTTGATTAAATTCAAAATGGCGGATTCCTTCTAACTTTGTTTTTCTCTTGTAGTAAACTAACCTACAAAATATTATTTTGAAAATAACAAAATTCTAAAGATCTTATACCAAAATTTGTATACATTTTGACAAACAATTTCGAAACTATCGTTAGTCTCCCATCAAAATTAGCAAATGAAATTTTTTCATGAAGTTCGAAACGAAATTGTAACTTTCAGGTTTGTGCTAACACTAGACGTAAATTTCTTGTTAAATATGATGCATTAGATTTACATCAGGATCTTAGATGCGTATTCCTGGGCCATACACAATCCCTTTCTCAATTGAAAACTGCTTTTGATTTTCAAATGCCTCAAGACGCCGCGATGCAAGGAGGGTGCTTTGAACAGTGGATGTTATTATCCGTTCAGCATCTAGAATTTAAAGAAGTGCCCTTGGTGTGATGGTTAGTGCGTAGAACTGTCATGCTGGAGGTCTTGGATTCTATTCCTCACTGTGCCACCTAAAGTTTATTTTCTTACCGGTACTGCCTCTTGCGAGGAATTGACAAATCCTCCAAGAGCAATTCTTGTCATGAAGAGTGCTTTCTCAAATTAGCCGTTTGGGTTCGGCATAAAAATGCTAGTCCCATCCATTCCTGACATGACTCTCATACAAGAGTTGTAAGTCATTAGGCCCTAGGTCTCAACGGACTGTCGTGCCACCTAATAATATTTATTTTTGTCTAGAACTTGTATCGGCTGGCATCGATGCCTATATTGATTTGCATCATGCTCATAATCCTCAGTAAAGCCGATCTTCCCTTATTGAAAATGCACACTAGGGTGGAGCAAGAATGTATGAAAAAAAATTTTTTTTTGAGATTGGAAATTCTAATAGGGGGACATTGGTGCCTTATATTAAAAGAAAAATAAATGTAGTTTTTTCAATTAATTTGGTTAAGATCTTCTGCCTCCTGCACTGACTTCAAAAATCAAAAGTTGATACAAGATTTTAGTAAACAGATATGGCTGAAAATAGTATAAGATAAATAGATAGAAAACATTGTCCAAAATATACTCCTGATGATTAGAATTTTAATTCAATATAAAGAAAATATAAATTCATTCTCATAACAATATATATATATGTATTTTATAATTAAGATGCTTGAAAATCTCGTTTTGTCTCAAACTTAGGCATTGTCTTCCGTGATTCTATTTTGGCTTTTATTGCTCCTAGTCGGGACTTTTTTGTGTACTGAGAAGTAGCAGCTTCCGTCGTCATCTTTACAGATCGTTCAACAGCTTGGGTATGGCACGAAAGCCGAGACGTAAAAAGAACACTTCATCTTCACCGCCAGATTCCACGATGCTCCGAATTTCTTGGTCACACAAGTTTTGCATAATCGGTGGGTCAGAAATGTTTACTTGCCAATTTATCAAATCGATATACGTTGATGCATTGAAATTTATAGGAGGCACTTCAAACAGCCTTGGTGTTGAAGACCGAGGCATACTGCGAGCTTTTAATATACGCCGAGCTGCCAGTTCCCTAATATGTTTATTGTTATCTGTTACCATGCCAAGAAGAATGTTTTCTGGATGCGCGAAATAACCATTCCGCTAAATGACAGGATCGATTACTTTCTTAAGTTCTTCTGGAAGATATCTTGAAGCCATAATCATGTTAAAAAGATGTTGTGTACCATCCTTGCACGATGGTTAATTTTTGATGGAGAACCAACATGGCGCGTAAGCCTTAACAACAAATGTGACCAAAGTGATCAAGTTTTCCGAAGGTTTCTCTGTTGTTACATATAAACGCATTATGCGGTTGGAACGGGTGAGCCAACGCGCATGTGACATTTTTCCTGGAGATTTATTTGACAGATCTTGTGGAAACTCACCTGATAAAAACGATGCCACAATCTTGTGCAAGTACTGTTGATCTGTTCTTAAATCTTTAGCCATTTCTGGCAGAACATTCCCTTTAATACATTGAAATTTTTGAACAGGTAATTGTTCACAGGTTTCTAGTGCTTTTCCCAAATGTCCAGAGTAAGAGTTAGGTCCCGAAGTACATCCATCAAGATATTGAAATAAGTGTCTTAAACTGACGTGAAATAACGCCAAATGAAATAAAGCCAAATTCAAAAAATTTGGCATTATTTTGTTTTTGAAAACGAAATAAGGCCAAATTTTCAATTTTGTTTTCTCTCTATGCTAAATTAAATTCTTTATTCAATTTTGGGAATTACAAAATTCGGTAATTGTCCAGAATAGCTACTTTTGCTAAAAACATAAAAAAAAAAATCGGAAAATAACAAAATGGTTGTATTTTTTCGTAAACTTTAATAAAAAATCGGGGGAAGTGCAATTTTGCAACAATTTTTTTGTTATTAATTAAGAAAGTTGAAAAATGACAGATACTTGTTGCTCGATTGAAATTTTTGAAATTGGAGCCTAAAACAAGATTTTTTGAATTGATAGCACGGCGGCGCGGCGTACTAACAGCTAGGTATGTAAGGGGGGCATGCTGCCCCCCTGCAACCCCCCTGCTTGGGATCACTATAGGATTTGGGGTGGGTGCGAGTTCGGGTATATGCAAAGAACACGAATGCGTTGTGATTCTTTCATAACTGTGAGCCATACTTGCTTTTTAAATTTGGGAATTTCTTTGATTTTAGTGCCCAAATGCAAAAGTTATTTGCATATACCCAAACTCGCACCCACCCCAAATCCTATAGTGATCCCAAGCAGGAGGGTTGCAGCTGTTAGTACGCGCGCCGTGCTATCAATTCAAAAAAAACTTTTTAGCAAAAGTAGCTATTCTAGACAATAAATCAACCATTTTTGCGTGTTTTGTATGTAAAAAAGTGAACTTTAAAAATTTTTTATTAACTTTTGAATTTTAAAATATTCGGCGTTGTTTCCATTATTTTTTTGGCCTTATTAACTTCCCATAGGAAGTTATTGTAATGGGTATGATTTGACAAATTGAAAATTTTGACATTTCTCGACGTTTCAAGGTCCCTAGAGTCGAAATAAAAGATTTTTAGAAAGATGTCTGTGCGTGCGTGTGTACGTACGTCCGTACTTCCGTACGTCCGTACGTTCGCGACGTTTTTTTCGTCGTCCACAGCTCAAGAACCAGAAGAGATATCGACTTCAAATAAATTTTGTTATACAGATAATAAGGCAGAAAGATGCAGAAAGGGCTCTCAAGAAAATTGCGTGGGTGGTTTTTTTACCATAGCAGTTTAAAAAAAAGGTGAACATTTTGGTTAAACCTAAATATCTCATGAACCAATGACGCTAGAGACTTGAATTAAATTTTATATTATATATTGTAACGTGATACAAAACAATTATATTTTTGGAAAAAAATCCAATTAACGGTTTTTTTTATAAATCAAAAAAACTGAAAAAAAAATTTGTCACCTCGAAAATTTTACGACTAAAATATGATTTCATCTCCAAAACAATTTTGTGCAATGAAGAATAATGTTTTTGATATCTGATAAAATTTTGAGAATAATCTAATTGACAGTTTTTTTTACAAAAAATAAAAACCTAAAAAAAAAAATTAATAAAAGTTGGTAAAAATTGATTTTCGACTCAAATATCTTTTCAAAAATTTGAGATAACGGCTTCTGACTAATTTTAACTTATAAGAAATATTTATTTCAACATTCGATAAAATTTTGAGAAAAATCGAATTGACAGTTTTTTTTACAAAAAATAAAAACCTAAAAAAAACAATACTAAAACTTGGTAAAAATTTACTTTCGACTCAAACAGCTTTTCAAAAATTACAAATATTGGCTTCAAACTTATTTTATTTCACAGAAAATATTGTTTCCGATATTCAGTAATTTTTTTTATAAAAATTCAACAGTCCGTTTTTTCATAAAAAAATAAAATCTACAAAAAATAGTACGCAAATTTGGTAAAAATTGATACATATAGACAAACCTTTAAGCAAGATAAATCGACAGACGGGAAGGAAAGTTATCAGTGTGGGTCGCATCCCAGCCTCTTTTTTCTTTTTATAAATCGAAATAAAGCCAAATTGGTTTTATTTCGTTAAACAACGAAATAAGGCCAAATTTGAAATTTGGTGTTATTTCATTTGGCACTATTTCACGTCACCGTGTCTTAATGGTAGTTCATTCATGTGCAATAAACATTAAACATATTATCCATTGAAGTGGTTTTTGAAGTTCTGTCTCAAGTAGTCTGATATAATACAAAATATAATGCAAATAATTCTGCAGTTGTGTTTTTGTTCATTAACTTTTCTCTGGCTTTAGTTTTCTCTCTTCTTATTTTATGTCTGTCGATGACCCCGACTTCAGACCCAATATCATACAAAACAGACGACGCTATCGCTGCTGCTGCTCTATCTGATACTCCATACCTATCACATGTCTTTGATAATGTAGGAAAATCAAAGCTTGAAGAAATTATTCTTTTTTTCTCAGGAATATGTCTTTCCTTGGTCTTAATGAAGCTATCGGTACTTTCAGAATTTTCAGACGCTGACGATGAGGATGTAGAAGAAGTACTAATCTCCGAAACATCAGGCGTAGAAGTACTACTTAAACCAGTAGTAGTTTGGTATTTCTCTCGAGTCTGTTTTCTTTCCAAACTCTTTCGCAGCCTGTTAGTGACAATAACATCAATTCCACCGATTGCCAAACTTCGAACACTTCTTTGATCAATTAAATTGTTAAATTGTTCTTGTTTCGGAACCTTTTTTTCTTTGGGGCAGGTGCAGTGATTGAATTCTTTGCATTTGCATGCCGTAATATCAAAAAGAAACTTACCGCTTTCCTAGAAATTTTTTAATTTTTCTGGGGAAAGTCTCTTGACAGATTTTAGTAAATGTTTGTATTTTAAATGATATGCTTTCAACATCTGTATGATTCTGGTTCTTGTTACAGTCGGAATAGATGCAGATCGCCATATGTATATTTTCTATTTTGGATGTTACTGTAGCTGCTACTTCTATATAGGCTCTTTTGCAGTTTCCAATTCGAACTTTAATTGATGTCTCGTCCATTCATAGCACTTTATTGCATCTTCATAGGTAGGCAGAACGTTTTCTATTATATCACAAGTATCACCAAAAATAGGGCATTTAAATACACTTCGAGTTCTTTGCATGTTTCTTTTATTTTTTTGTAAAGAGTTTAGTTTAATATTTATAAAAGACAATTAAATGACTGATGCACACAGAAAACAACAGCGAAGTAATATGAAACAAAAAGCATAGCTAACTTGATTTTCAAAAAAAAAGGTTTTTAAATTTAAAAGGGTAAAACAAGGAGACGTTCTTAATAAAAGTTTCAGTGTGATTGCGGAGGCAGTTATCGTTACCCAAATCGAATAATATTTTGGATTCATATATTTAAGCCTGTAAGGCAACTTTTTTTACTATTAGATACCAATAAACAAAAAAAAATATTTCTCCACCCTAATGCACACAGCATTGTACGTGGAGATTTCTATTACTTGACTTTTACAATGAAGGTGCTGTGGCGCCAATCTCCACACTGTACCTTTGAAAGACTCCTTGAAGTTTTGGGTATTTGCTCTAACGCAGCGTTCTACACGGTCCGGGTCAGATAGAAAATTGAATTTTGGCTTGATTTCTTCGGTAATTTTCTGCGAGCAGGGGATGATGATTGAATTCAAAGTTCATTCTTTTTTTTTAGCAACTCACCACTTGCACCAACTATCAAATCCTTCGGGATACAAATGAAGTTTCGGATACATATCCGTAAAGCACTTATGGAAATAAGAAGTCCATATGGTATATATCATGAGTTTATCTGTCAATTTTACCTTACAGTCAATCTTCTTCGTGTCCTTTTTCAATTTGCTCTGTCGACTTCTCATGTACTTTTGGCAATGACCCACACACTCTTTCTATAGACACTGGACATTTTTATATTTTGTTCAATATTTTTCTAAAACTTGATGTGATATCAAATAAATAATGGATTCTTTCTGCTAAACACCGTTTTAGGATTTTTAACCATTTTGTTAAAATATTTCTTCTAACTTATGGAAAATATGATCTGGTCACCATATTTTATAATCAACTGAAATCAAATTTTTGTTTTTTAATTTTTAAAATCTAATTTACAGGACTTTTCATGCTCATCGGACTGATTGCATATATTTCGATTTTAAAAGCGGAAATAGGTTCAAAACTACGTCCAAGGTCGACATTGCAACCAGCCCTCTTCAAAGTCACATATGGACAAAGTTTTTTCCTCTACGTATTTGGATTTATATCGACGGAATTTGTTGGAGTTTTGAATGTTTTCCTGTATATAAGCTTACAGGAAGTCGGATATTATAGCGTGAGTATGACAATTTGTTTGTGTCACAAATATCGAAAAGGTATTTGGATTTTTATGATGCCGATTGAATGAATTTGAATTAGGAAGAAATTAAAGAATTTTTGGAAAAGTTTTGTAGAGAAAAAACAAAAAACAAAAGTGACGTCTTCTAATTTAAGTTTCTTATGTCTTTAATGACGAACGAGGTTGTGACTGTCATTAATATGTTTAAATTTTAAATGAGGTAAGAGATTTAGAAAAATAGGAAGAATTTAATAGGCGATACATTCACATTGGTCAAAGTTGGGTAAATGATTCCACATCCTTGACGTACGGCAGAAAAATGAAAATCTATACTTGAGCTCTATATAATTTAGCTCAAGAATAAATTGATGAACATTTGACAATACAAAACAAGCGATTTAAAAGTTTCGGTTATTATGGGTGTTTTTTAGAGGTATAAGATAAAAATGGAATGCAACAAAGATGATTTGTTTGAATTGACATAAAATATACTTTATTCGAAAGATAATCTTCTGTCATTATAATTTACAGTCTGTCAAGTAGGAGCGTGGTCGTGTTAATTTATAAAAAAAATTATTTTCTTTTACTTCAGAATTTTCAGAAAGTAGTAAGCTTATAGCAAGCGTCAAACTACGATCAGAGGCTCATCATAAGTGCATGTGTTAGTTGTTAGTAGGAAAATAATACAATTATAGCCTAACACACGCACAAAATACAAAACATAATAATTTATTAACATTTAACAGGAATTATTACAGTACAAAAAATAAAATAAAGACGTTTACGATAGTGGAGCACTGGTTCTAAACAATGATTTTAATCCCACCTTATTTAAATTTAAATCTATCGATGAACAGTTTAAGTTATATAAAATGCTCATTCGACTTAATGCTTTATTCTTCCCATAGTTAGTTCTATGGAAGTCAATATGTATAAAATCAAATGTACGCAGGTGATGAGTTCCGCCTCGGTAATTCAAATGTACACAAGATAGCAAATAAGGTGCATCAATTTCACCATAAATGAGTTGATGAAAAAGTACTAAGTCATTATTAACACACCTTTGATGAAGAGATTGCATTTGAAGAAGCAGAATACGATGTTCATAGGGAGGCAGATCATAAGGATCATCCCAAGGAAGACCCTTTAGGGCAAAGCGAATGAAATTATGTTGAATTGATTCAATACGTTTCTTATGAATTTCGTAATAGGGAGTCCACACCTGCGAAGCATATTCTAGATGAGGACGAACATGGCAATTATACAAAGAAAGAGTTACATAGGGATCATTGAACTCCTTTGCCCAGCGTTTTATAAAACCAAGCATAGAACTTGCTTTATTAACAATCAAATTAATGTGATATGTAAATTCTAAGTTGGAACAAAAATTAACACCTAAATCTTTAATTGTGGAGACGCGACAGAGTTTTTGCTGTGATATATAATAATCAAATACACTAACGATTCGTTTTTTAGTAAAAGTTATTGTCTGGCATTTTAAAGGGTTGAGGGCAAGGCTATTTTTCTCACACCAAAATGTGAAACTATCAATGTCGGCTTGTAAAAGAACACGATCATTGATGGACTTTATTATTTTAAAAATCTTCATATCGTCAGCAAAAATGAGTACTTCACTCGAGCGTAGACATGACGATACATCGTTAATAGACAGGATGAACAGAAAAGGGCCAAGATGGCTTCCCTGGGGAACACCAGATTGAGCAACAAAAGGTTCAGAAAGACAATTTCTAAATTTTACCTCATAGGATCTGTTTTCAAGGTATGATTTGATCCAAGCTAAGAAAAATGGTGGAAAACCAAGAGCTTTAAGTTTAAATAAAATAATTCCGTGGCTAAGTTGGTCAAAAGCTTTAGAAAAGTCAGTGTATACACAGTCAACTTCATGACCTTGTTCTAAAGCGTTTGAACATATGTTTGAGAATGTGAGGAGATTAGTAACGGTTGATCTTTTTCTCACAAAACCATGTTGCTGTTCGCAAATGAGATTCTTACTAAAAAATGCTACACTTTCACAAACAACTTGTTCAAACACTTTAGGAATGCAAGACAGCTTTGCAATGGGCCTGTAGTTGCTTATATCCGCCTTGTTACCTTTCTTGAAAATTGGTGTTAGAAATGACTCTTTCCATATATTGGGAAATTTGCCTGTTTTTAGAGAAAGTTTAAATAAGAACGTAAGCGGTTCAACTAAAGCATTACTACACTTTTTTAAAACTATCGGGGGAATACCATCGGGACCGGCTGAACAGTCATCATTTAACGCGGATAAAAGATCAAGGACCGTACTCTGTAGCACAGGTATGTGACTACAGCTAGTTTGCGAAAAGGAGTGAAGATTATGAAAATATACTTCATCAACTTCTTCAGGGTTATTAACAAATGACTCACGGAAATTTGTTGCGAAAGCGTTACAGATATCAACAGTTTTATTTAATGAAAGGTTCTTGTAAGTGAAGTTAACTGGAAAGCCATCTGATTTTTTCTTTAGGTTTACAAGTTTCCAAAATTTTCTAGGATTTTCTTTCAAAGAGGTGCCCATATCAGTAACATAGCTAGCATATAAAAAATTAGAAAGAGACTTAAATTGGTTAAAGAGTTCAACATAGAAAGAGAAGTTGGTTGGAGACAGAGTTTTGAGATACATTTTCCATGCCTTATTTCTTTTGTTACGCAGTAAACGCAATTCTTTCGTGTACCAAGGGTGGCTAAAGTTTGTATTTTTTGATTTCTTTAAAGGTACATTTTTTTCCAAACAATAATTAAGGATCTTATAAAAAGTTGAAACTGCTTCGTCAATGTTAGAAAATGCTAATGTATCAGCAATTCCAGAAATGGTTAAATCTTCAGACAACAGCTGGAAATTAGCTCTTCTGAAGTCAAAATTATATAAGCAATCAAAGGAATTACTGTGTTCAGTAAGGTGATTACTTAAGTCAAAAAAAATGTCCAAAGGGGGGTGATATTTATCAATATTAGTAATTCCTGATCTAGATTCTAGAACAAGAGTACTAATAGCGTCAGAAGAAAAGACTAAATCGAGAATTCGATTTTTTGAGTTTTTAATACAGCTTGTTTGCTGTAAGTCAGTAAGAAGGACTTTATCGAGAAGAGATAGTTCCAATTGTGAAGAAGAAGGAGAGGCTTCAAGGCAGGATTCGTCTTCGGATGGAATCCAGTCAATGTGTGGTAAATTAAAATCACCTAGAAGTAAAATATTGTTGTCAGAGCTGGACAAATTTATAAGAAAGTCTAATGCCAAGGAGAGATCGTTATAAACAGACTCCAAACTCTTTGGAGGAATGTAGACGTTTAAAATGAAAATAGTCTTAGTCTGTACCATTATCTTTACACATACCAGTTCAATTGATAATTCAAATGGAAAAGATATAGAAGAAGAGAAATATGTATTTTTTACCGCTATGAGAACTCCTCCACCTAAATCCTTTGCATTACCAACATGACGATCGTTTCTGTAAACTTCGAACTCTTGACTGAAAAGTTCTGTGTCAGAAAAGCTTGAATTAAGCCAAGTTTCTGTCAAAACGAATACGTCGTGTGGAAATGATTGGGAGTTAAGGAAAATGTCAGCAGTCTTGCTACGAAGTCCCCTTACGTTTTGGTAGAAAAGCGCAAGCCTGTTAAGTTTTTTGACTTGGTTTTCAAAGAAACACCTTGTTTTTGACCTTGTGTAAATTCTTTGACTAAAGTCTCTGCGGGCCATATATTTGTGTTGCAAATAGAATCGAAGAACGTGGGATTCGTTATTAATTTAAAAGAAGAAACAAAGCTATTTGGTTTACTGATCTTAGTACACCTTATGGATGAGCTGCAAGGTATGCTCTTGGTAGACACTAAGTGAGAAGTTATATCTTCTGGCGTTGTAACTGGGTCCAGACGAGATATAAAAATAATTTTTGGTTTCGAGACAGCTTTGATAGAGATTGAGTTATTTATTATAGTTCCTGTAACGGAGTCGCTATTGGAAGCTAAATTTGAATCAACAATTTGAGGTATATGGGGGGTTCCGGTGGGATCTGTAGGTATTGGGGTGATGTTAACATTTGTTCTTTTTGATGGAGGGGTTGAATTTCTAGCTAGTTCAGAGTTTTCTCGGCTTCTTTTCTTAGTCTTTTTTTTTTGTTTGTCAGGTACACTTTCTGCGTTTTTAACACCAGAACCTGATTGCACGAGAATATCTTCATCTGCAGAAGAGAAAGTAGTAGGAATAGTCTGTGCCAAATCATTAGTCGAAGTAGAACTATCAACCATGATGTTGGTTACAGAGTATGCATTTAATTTGCCAACCGCAGTGTTGAAAGACTTCAGTAGCTCTTCAAAATCTTTAGAAAGTTTTAAAATGTCGGCCTTAAAAGAAGACATTTTAAAAGCTAGTTGAGATACAGAGAGCTTACGGCAGTCGTGACAATACCAGTAAGCAAATTTTGAATTGGCTATTTTTTCAATGAAAGCGTTCGTTGAACCAACGCATTTTGCATGGTAAAGATTACCACAGGGTCCGAAACAGGCAAATAGAGGATTATTATTAGCACCCTCTTGGCAATTTTTATTGTAGCAATCCATATTTTACGAAGGAGTGTTAAAATAAATAATAAAAAAAAAATATAAATACAAATTTATTAAAATAAAAAAATAAATAAAAAAAGTAATCACGGGAGGCGGGACTCGAACCTACGTGTATCAACAAAAGCCTTTATTAATGACGCTCTAACTAACTGGCCTACGCAAGCGCTTAAAATTCGCTGACAAAAATGTAATAGTATGAAACTTTTATATTTATACATACAATATACATTGTACACATTACAAATAATGATGCAATTTGGTCAATAATGTGTCCAGTCACCAACTGCGGCGTCGATAATTGCCTGGCATCTCCGAGGCATGCTTTCTACTAATTTGACGGCGTATTATAGTGGCAAAGATCTCCAGATCCGACGAATTTCGTAAGACAACTGCTTCAAAGTGTATGTGCGTCTTCCACGAAGCTTCTGTTTTATATATGCCCACACATTTTCAATAGGGTTTGCATCGGGCGACTGCGACGGCCAATCCAATGTAACGATGCCAGATTGAGTCATAAACTGAGTACAGAGCTCACTGCGGTGTTTAGGATCGTTGTCCTCCTGCAGAATCCAATCTTCATTTTTTGTGATGAACCATCGTTCGGCAGATGGCAGTAAAGCTTTTTTGTAGATTTTTATCATTTTCTCGGTATTTAGGTTGTCAGTAAAGAGGTACAAAGTGCCGAATCTGCTTTACATGTTTTACGGTCCGCTGAACAAGCCTATTGGTGGAAGTTGACCAGGCTCGCGTGAGGACAGAACGTGCCCATATAGAACATTCATCAGCTAAAATGACATTTTCAAAATCTCTATCAATATTCTCATGCGCCCAAGCGAGTCGCTTTGTCACATGTTTTTCGGTCAACAGGGGCTTCTTGATTGTGTTGCGCCATGGCGTTTAACGTGATTCTCTTTCAAAAGATCAACGACAACTGAACCTTTGTTGACAATGCATCAAGGACAAAGCTTCCCTCTATCGGCTCGCGAAGGAATTAGAGCGAATCTTTCATTAACTGTCGGTAAAGTCGACCACGCTCTTACTTGACAGACTGTAAATATGATTTCTATCATATGGCCACCACAACTGGCTCGAACGTAGTCTAATCTGAAGTTCCAATTTTCGATGACGTTTCCCAACATTTGTGGGAAAAAGTTAGTTATCATGGCTGTATAGCTGTCACCATTGACCGCTAGGACTTTTTGTCTAGCGTCGTTTTTAAAGAATTACGGATTTATTATTTCACCAACCCATAAAGAACAAAAATCTGTCAGTTTTTGTAGAAGTAAAGGGGTTTAAACATACTCGAACTTCATCGCTAAACAAAATTCGCGCGATATACATATGTAACTATTTCGAACATAACCATAATTTTCAAAATAAATTAGCTCAATTTGGAAGAGTTGTTCAGGCGTCAGTCAATTCATATTGAAATGTCAAACCAAACTAAAAATAAGTCACTTGACAGCTCACAAAATGGGCGTCAGTCAAAATAATGTTGCCCACTTTAACGTCGTTTTCATTTGGCAATCTGGAATTGTTCTTCGATTCGGAATCCCAATTGAACAGTTTTTTTTTTTATTCCGAAGAATCTGAAGTTTGGTGAGAATG
This sequence comes from Eupeodes latifasciatus, assembly GCA_920104205.1. Taxonomy (NCBI): domain Eukaryota; kingdom Metazoa; phylum Arthropoda; class Insecta; order Diptera; family Syrphidae; genus Eupeodes; species Eupeodes latifasciatus. The sequence continues at coordinate 11,377,510 of OV049926.1, forward strand.
TATTGGTTGAGTATGACATGTGTCACATATATGTGTATTCGCGCTAAATTTCATTTTGTTTTTGTGCTACAAACATGGAGGAAGTGAATTTGGATTGCTGTGATATTATTTTAGCTGAAAATTGTTTTCCATTTTGATTATATTTTTTTATAATTTTTATATCAATTTCAAGAAATCACTTCACTGCTGGTATAATTTATGCAAAAAAATGTGTTACAAAAAAAATGTCATTTGTCAAGTGTGACATCTGACATTTAAAATTTATGAATGTGTGAGTGATTCTGCTTCTGATTCTGTTTTTAAAACCAGAAGGGAAATTCTCTTCTTTTCAGAATCAGAACTGTCACTTTTGCCCAATTGAACGCATTCAGAATGCTTTTTTTCACTTTCAGATTGCCAATTGAAAACGATGTAAGTGTTAGGTCTACCTTTAATTTTTTTTTAACTCAATGACGTTTTTAAAAAGAAACTTTACATGTTTTAAACAAACCATGTCTAATGATGTTAAAGCGTAAGGCATATGATTATCCATCCATCAATGTAAATAGAAGTTTTAATTAATTGGTTAACCAAATCATATCAAATCCATTTTACTGAGTGGTTTATAAACTTACATGTTATTTCAATTGAATACAGACCATAACAAGGAATTAAATAAGATGATATTTGATAACTTAATAAGACTACGGATGTTAGTTACCTTCTATCTCCCTTCTCTTAACCCCAAGAAGTGCTTAAATAAGTTAGGTAAAAGTTATCGAAGCAATAACAATCTCATAAATGTGACATAATCCAATAGAGTAAAATGTTCACATTTGCTCTGACAATATATCAAAACAAATGCTTCCTAAACATTAACAAATATTTATATGATATCATGTAAAGGTTTATTCACAAATCGAAATCTCTTGATAATTTCCATGGTATTACCTTAAATGTTCGATCTTTGTATATGCCTGGCTTAAGGCAAATGTAATTTATATACGATTACTATTTATTTATTCTATTGGCCCAGGTATTGGTTTCATGTGGTAAAACAAATAGTTTTATATCAAATAAAGGGTTTTTTGTTGAAATTAATTTTTCATCATTAAGATGTGGTAGATAATTTCATGAAAATTATTTGTCAAATATGATTTCCGGCATATGTCAAATCTTGGCGTTGTTCAAAGCTACATTTTTGTTAAACCGGCATTTTAAAAAAGTTTGACGTTTTCAACTGTCAAATCATGGTAAACAACCATTTAAATTTCTCATACAGCTGAAAAGAAGCACTCTATAGAAAGCAGTTATTTAGCGATATTATCATACCACACAAATCAAACGTAAAGTCACGCTCAGTTTTATACTCAATCAAAGCTCGGTCATTTTATTCAGAGCTCAAAGAGGGTGCTCTGATATATCTGAGCTAAAAAAAAAGAAACAGAACTTTTTTGACAGCTTTGGTCTCTGATCTGAGCTAAAAAATTAAAACCCCTATTCTTGGCAATGCTTTCAGTAAAATTGGTCTCGCTTAATTTTTTTCTAGATTTGCCCAGTCATTTTATTCTGAGCAAATTGAACAAGCTCTATTTATCTATGTACATACATACATACATATGTATCTGTAATGTAAATTTTGGGCCCCAATATATCTTGAACTGTAAACCCATAAAAATGTTATTTGACAGTTCCGTGCACTGCTCAGAGCTTAAAAAGAAAAACGTCAAATTGTTTGCAAGGAACCTCTGGAAATTGACATACTGCTTTTCGGTTCGTCTAATTATTTAGTTTTTTTAGGAGTTTAGGGCGACTTCTCTCGAAGATTGTCGAAAGTTCTATACTCGGAGTTTGGTTTTTACTTTTTGTCAACGTGTCTTAATAATTGAAACAACAATGGTGTTATTATTTTTTAAATAGTCACTTCTCTTAAAAATAAAGTAAATGCTCATATGAGTACTTACTTTTCCTTATCTTGGAGAAAATACCAACCATTAACACTATAGAGCAAAGACGTGAGACACCCAGACCTAGTCTACTTAATTTGAAACCTACTATATGTAAGTTCGTTTTGAAACCGTACAAACATTACAAAAGAACTTTATTTTCTCAAAAGGTATGTATTCCCCATTCACAACCTTAATTAAAAATTCCCTGAAAATCTGTGTAGGATAATCTCATTCGGCACAACTTTGAACTTGTTCGTTTTGTTTGCTTTTTTTTTTGTAATCTTCCCCAAGGGTGCGGTTGAAATTTTCCTTTATATTTTACAAAAGTGCAACAAACATCCTTCGTCAGAGAAGAATAAGGATGATAACTAACACTAAAGCAAACAAAAAAATGCTCATACAAACAGGCTTGCCAGATTGGGCTATTTATCCAAAATTGTGCTATCTTTCGCCAAAATCCATTGACAGAAAGTTTATTATGACAGTCCAATCATAATTACGATATAAATAGCCCAAATCTTATCTTGTGCGTTATTTTTCGTCGCAGACATAAATTATATAAAAAGAAAATTTTTTGTAAAATGATTAAACTTTAACTGTCAAAAGTTGTCACCATGAGGATCACTACTGCTTTTTGACAGGAAAAAGCGTTACAACTGAGTTATTATTGCCATGCCACCTCATCTATTCTTATGAACAAATAATTTATACTTTACCTTCCGTTTTTATTTTTTTAATAAAGATAAATTCTAGTTGAAGCTGCAAGACTTTTATTAAAATTTGGGCTATTATTTGGTCTACTTTTTTGGCTACGATTTTGGGCTAAAAATATTTATAAACTGGGCTATTGAGCTAATTGAAGATATGGCAACACTGCAAACAAACTAAGTCAAAAGATTCTTTTGGCCAATTAAAGCACATGCAGGAGCGTTGATGGGTAGGTGAGGCGGTTGTAACATTTATAAGAGTAGAGTGGTGTAACGTATAACATGTAAATGTTGAAAGCTCGGTTCTCTCGGTTGAATCGCACTATCGCAGAATTGTCATGGTTCCGCCATCATCATAATCATCATCATAGCACCATCATCGTCGCTACATTACAGAGTTGCAGGGGTAACCTCAATTCCGGTTGCAAATTTCATTTTCGGTGATAAAAGTTGAAAATGTTCATTTCCCGCGCTCTATATAGCATGAGGCAGCCGCAGTTGTAAAACACTGTGTTTGTTTGTTTGTTTTTTAAGCGCGGGTGTGAGGCAAGGGGAATGCAGAGCAGTACAGAGGATTGAGAAAATTTTATGCAACCACAGATTTATGACATAATCGTGACTTAACTTCCGCTTGTCTAGTTCGAAAAATTTTATTAAAGCTTTAGCAGTAGCTATCTAAGTTAAGGAAGGTAGATTTATTTTATTCCTCAGCTAAAGTTGATATCACATAAATGGATAAATAGTTAACCGCACAACGGTGATGCACGGTGTGGATGTTGACTATTAGATTACCCAAAAATGAAAGAAGATAAACAGACAGATGGTTGGAATTATTGTGACAGTTGGTTTTAAATATTCACCATTAGAGTTGGTCAGGCTAGAGGTTCCTGTCTGCTGGCTGTGTCAAATATTCTACGAATTCTACCAACTGTGTAAGGTTTTCATTGTACGATATTTTGGTTTAGAAAAACAACCAATAAAATAATTCAATTAGACTTTAGCCTTTTATAAATTGCATAGAGATGAAATTAATTAAGTAAAGGAAGGGTGGAAAAATAAAAATGTCCATATTTAAGAAAAAAAAAATATTGTCCAAAGAGAGTTCCTAATGCTAAAAGACGTTTTTTGAGCAGTTTCCTAATTTTCTCGAAATTGACAAATTTAAATGAGAGCATTTGTGTTTGGATTTTCACATAAGGATGGTAGCTCTAGCATTTGACACCTGTCAAACTCAGCTGTCATTTGAAGTGTGCAGTTTATGTAGCGGCTATGTTCAATCTAGTATTGGATAGATGGATTTTAGATAGCTTTTTTGAAGGAGTTAGACAGCATTAGTATCCGTGGCATGATGGTTAGTGCGTTGGACTGTCATGCCAGAGGTCTTGGGTTCGATCCCTGCCTATGCCATCTTAAGTTTCACGGGTACTGCCTCTTGCGAGGAATTGACAAATTCTCCAAGAGTAATTCTTGTCATGAGAAGTGCTTTCTCAAAATTTGCCGTTCGGATTCGGCATATAAACTGTAGGTCCCCTGACAACAGTACTCGCACACAGGAATGGTTGAGAGTTGTAAGTCACTAGGCCCTAGTTCCCAACGGACTGTTTATTTTAGACAGCTGTCAAGAAATAAAAACAACTGTCAGCTGTTCAATACATAAAACAGACAAACGTTTAGATTTTAAGGTACAAAATTATTGCAAAATAAAGTTTTTTTAATGGTTAATATTAAGATTTCACCGGATTCATCGGACAATGATGAATTGATAAATGAAATTTGAAATAAATTTGTAGGTTCTTTCAAATTCAATTATATGTATCATCTATGATTTGTCAGATACCCAGATAGCCAAAAGTGGTAATTCAAACGAAGCATTAAGCATGACGTGATGATTGTGGTCGTCATAATGGACCTTTATTTAATTCCCAAGGATACTAAATAAGTAAATCAAAAAACAGGATGCCGCTTCAGCTCGGAAGAACCAGGTCTTTAGTGACTTACAACTCTCATTTATTACATTAATGTCAAGAATAGAGGCGACCTACAATTTGTGTGTCAGATTCGAACGGCTTATTTGAAATGGACTTTTTTAGTCTTTAATGGTTTGCCAATTCCTCGCAAGACAAAGAAAAGATACCATATGAAAATAAGAAACTAGGGTCAATCTGCCACATGGCAGTGCCTTTCCATCCGTAGCATTTTTTTCAATATTCTAAAAAATTAATTTAAATCTTTATTTGTTCACAGAAACTTCCATGCCTTTCATTTACAAACATCCAAGAAAAAATAAGAGAAGGTGAAAATCGAAATTCCAAACATCATCCACATCGACGCAAGGAAAACCTAACAGTTGCTGGCTACAATTGCAAGAAGCACCCCTCAAATGTCTTCAATGATTTAGAAAAACGGTAAGTAAGTCAAGTTTGTTTCATTTATCTGCATTTTTTCTAAAGAGCACAAATGTTATCCCTTTCTAATTGTACCTTCATAACGTAGGTGATAAAAAAAAGTAACAAAAATTGAATGTACCTAACTTTGTTTTCCTCCTTACCATCTTCTAGGTACTATTTTGAAAAACCACAAAAGTGTGACCTACATTCGAAAAACATTGCCAAAAGCTTAAACGAACTGTATACCGAACCAGCCCCACAACACTTCCATCATCTACCCCCACAGGATATTCACTTTCAACAGCAGCTGCAGCATCAACACCATGAACAGCAACACCAGAACATGAACCAGCAGCATCATCAGCAATCCGAATGTGCACCCCTAACACGTAGCGTATCGACGGCAACAGAGATTTTCTCTAATTCTGGCAATGGAAATGCGGGCCAACACACAAATAACAATTTTCAAAACAATAACGGCACCGAGAAACGAGCTTCGGTCACCACCAACACCTCGACCAGTGCCACCACTAAAAAGCACCAAGCAACCCTAACATCAGCAAAACTCCCTCGAGATGGCCGACATGACCGACATGACGAAGACAATGAATCCGTTGGAAGTGATGTGGCAGACGATGGCAGTGGAACACGGATGCGAAATGGCAGTTCAACCACTGGCATCCAGGACATTTGTGGCTTATCGCGTGGCATTCGGAAGACAAAGGATGAGTTTTTCAATGAGTTTTGTAAAAAGGCTGGAGTTCGACCAAAACCAAAAGATATCTATTTCATCAATGACCATGAAGATGACCCCCATCACGACGAAGAAAACATCTACATTGTGGACTGTGCCAAGCCACAAAACTCCGGGCAGGTACAGCAACAATACCAACATCACCATCAACGCCAGCAGGCAGTCTACTACCCAAACCCCCGCCGGAACTCCATGTTCGTTGATCTGCCACCGAGCATTTCTCTGCGGAAGCAAAACTCAAACTTATCCCTGCATGCCGAAACTAAACTCTATCAGAAGAGTCTTTTCGACTTAGACCGGTGCGAATCAGAGATCTGGAACACATACCCAGAGCAATTCTATGCAAAGGGCAGTGCGAAGCAGCTCCAAGATTGCAACGTCTATCAAAGTCGTACGTTACCAAGGTCATTTATGAAACGTAATTTTGACTCCCAAGAGAGTCTGCTAATGTCAGCCGCCACGGCAGCGACAGCTGGCAGCCAGGGCCGTCTATCTATCACAGGCCATGGACACAACCATTATCCATCGGCACAGTCGACCAGGTTATCGCATGGTTCGAGGGAGGCAAACATCTATCGTTCAGGACAAGCGTTGCATAAATCCTGTGAGGACGTGCGAAATTCTATCGGTGTCGGTGTCAGTTCACGTAGGCCATCCACAAATCTAATGCCAACTACAGTGCAGTGGCCAACGGCAATTCCTACGTCGCCCTCGAATTTCTCGAACAATTCGTTTTTATATGGAAATCAGCCGCAACATCATCAACATCCTGCAATGGTTGGCGGCAGGACGTCGTCGACGAAAATAGCACGACCATATGCATTTGATGATCGACGTGGTGATGTGTCTGCGGGCGGAGTCGGAGTGTATGACGCCTTCGATTTGGATGAAATTGAAAGGGAACGCCGAAGGTCACATGCGAGTTTATTCGATGGGCGATATGATGTAATTAACGGTACAGCAGTTTAAGGCGGAATAAACACTGTGTTATTTGGGAGACATTTACTGCCATAAACATTAGACATTGTACTAGGTATAAATTAAAACTACATATGTACATACATAATGTACTTGCTAAATTTATATTTAAGTGAAAAGCGCAACCCCATTCGAAAAAAAGAATAACATTTTAAAATTGCGCATTAATGTTTGTTGTGAAATAATTTTGACAGGAAGCCATTTGTTATGTCAAAACATGTTATCCTTCAATTTGATGAAAGTACTATGGCACATGGGTTCTTACGTGTTTGTGTTATAAAACAAACAGCAGGCGGGGTATTTTTATATATTTTTTCATGGAGTGGGAGTCATATTCAACCTCCGGTTGTTTGCGATTTAGGCATAGGAAATGATTCAAATGTAAAGAAGTCTAATATTAATTTAATAAAAATCTTTATCAATGTTCTTTTTGGGGGCGTGGTATTGCCTTGGGAGAAGCGGTAAGAACGAGAAGTAATTTTTTGTATACGTAACAAATTTCAACAAAACTATAACTATTTGGATAAAATTACAACTGAATAAGCACAAACATTTTTCATTTATCATTTGGTGATACGACTTATAACACTTACAATATTAAGGCGCCAGTTAGCTATCATTGGTTTTAATCATTGAAAACAAACATTGGAATTTTTTGACAGGTCGTTTATAGCTATCATTAAAAATTTCTGTCATTAAAAAAAATTTCCTGATTGAAATCCACCGAAAAATTTTTACTGACAGAAATCTGTCATTTGAATTGTGTGAAATTGGAGCATAAATCAGTGGAACGATTCGTTTCACTTTTGAACATAAAAGTATCAGCTGTTCAGGAAAATGAATTTCCGTCCGGAAAATAGAAAAATACATTTTTAAGGAAAAATAAATGTGCAATTACACTTTTTTTTCTCAAAAAAAATTCTTTGTGTGATTTCCTATCGATCGGTATATAATTTTCATTTCTAATCAAAGGGAAACACCATCAAATATCGATTCAAAAATGTTTCCGGATCGATTTCAATGATAGCTGTAACTGGCGCCTAAGGAAACAATTCCGAAATAGTAATTCAAAAAAGACTCTTTTTTTTCTCTGGCGCTTTTGCAAAATGTTCCATATAGACTTGACACAAGGTTATTGGCGGTGGCGTTCAAACTCGTATTGGAAACTAGATATGTAGATGAATTTTTAGATAAACATACTGAACGATTTGTACAGATAAATTGAGTAATCTGTCAAAATATTAATGCAACTTTCAACTGTTTATAAAAATCAAACAAACATTTAGATTTCGATGTCCACGATTTATAATTCAACACTTTTATTTATGTGTTAATTTACTATCAAAAAAATATATGACAGTTTCAGAAATTCTGGGATAGCTTTTGATTTATTTTTTGACAGTCCAGCTGTTATGAATCAGCAGTTCATATACACGCAAACTAGTAGCAAAAAGGTATCCGGATACCCTGTCTATGTGATATCATAAATGTCAGGTCAAAAAAGCTAAGTTGGTGGGACAATATTATATAAAAATTAAATGCAAAATAACTTCTATTAATATTTGATTGTGTTTTTGTTTTTATAAATTTCTGTCTTTTGACCTCAAAAGTAGTAGATAATGTAATAGAATATTATTGAAAGTATCCTCTTTAATATATGTATATTTCCTTTAGAAATAAAAACAAGGACTTCTTTCTAGTAACGATGATTATGATTTAATAATTTTAATTTAATTTTCATAAAAACATTTAACGAAAATTTACTTGAAACAATATATAAAAACAAAGTATAAATTAATTCAAAGTATTGAACAGTCTGAGAGCTCAGTTTTAACAAATATGAATTAGTAAAAGATCGCTGCTGAAATTTAACCCGATGACGACAATGCCTAAACGTGTGTTAAGCGATTTATAATTGAGAAGGCCCTTTGTGTATATGGGAAGAAAGAGTGGATGCGCATTAAAAAGACCTGTAGGAGCCAACCATAGCTGACATTTGTTTCCATCATTAAAACTAATTATTTGAATTAAATTTTTTGACAGATCTGTTAAAGCGATCATCGAAAACTTTTAACTAAATTTTTTCCATTGAAATCAAGCATTTGAGATTAGAGTTGATCATTATTGAAAGCAAAACTGACAGGAAAGAAAAGTTCTCGGTTTGGCCATACACGGTGGACACCCCTAGCGCGTTTCTCAGCAGCTATCAATTGATAGTTTATAGAGTTTTTTATCAATTATAGTAACTCTTATCAATACGCAATACTGGTATTTGGAAATTAGGTATTTTGACAGATGAACGTAAAAACTCCTAAGTTCGTACACCTATCAAAACTAATGCAGCAAGAGTTTGTGTTGTTGTAAGACCTTGCGATGCAACTTTTTAAAAAGCAACTCTGCAGTTTTTCATAACATAGGCAACAAATCGCAGTTATAGCACGTCATTTTATATTGTCATTTTTTATGACATTTCGAATCATAGCTTTCAAAATAAAATAAGATCCTATGTGTCATATGGGCTTTATACAAACAAAAAACAATAGAAGTTTGTTCAATGGAATAGAATAACATCACAAATTAAATACATATATGGATTTTCAATTCTACTACAATTTATGATCTAGGTTTATTATTATTTCACATGAAAACATTAAAGTCCTTAGCAATTTTATAATGAAAAAAAAGGGTTTCGCCATGAGTAGATAGAAAATAGAATGTAATTCGTGTATAGAATAAGAATATATTATTTATAAATATTATTAGCATATAGAAATGTACATGTTTCGGCATTTTGTAGAATTAAGATTTGCACCAAAACAATCGTCGTACGGTTTTTATTTTTTAAATTAAACACCAAAGTATCCATCGTAAGTGATATTCGTATATATATAAAAAAAAACAAAAACTAACAAATAAATAAATAGATAATATGTTAGTAATAAAGTATTTATTTAAATTTAAAATGAAGAAATAAGACCATTTTAACAGGTAATCTTCGTGCAGACAGCATTAATGTCTCAATTGACGGATTGAAACAATTATTCGATAAAAATTCTGTCAAACATTACTTTTTACTTCACGATAGTTCTATTTGAACGCATGTCGTTTTTTTCGGCTGTTGTAGCCTACTCAATGTGAAACATTCACTCCTGTAAGTCGGGGTTAAACAGCTGTTTTCTTGGATTCAAAATAAAAAAACAGTACAGAATGAAAATTCTTCCTATATACTAACTAGGAATCGTATTTATTTGAATTCTTTAATAAGACACCTGTCAACAGGTGAATAGGTAAGGTTATGTTTAACGTTTTGCGAATCCAATATCTTTCGTAAGTAAAAGAACAAAAACAAAAATCTAGTACAATTTTATTTAGGTTTTGCGGATTTCAACGTGCATGCTTGTCAAAACCGTCATGTTAAAGTAACCTTAGGTTTTTAGTTAAGCCTAGTACGCTGCTGATGCGAAACGAAATTTTTCGGCGGTCTCCAAGTGCAGAGCGAAATTAAAACGAAAACCACAGCGGAAAAATATTTGTGGAGAGTTCTGTCTGGAAGTTGAATTTCACTGCTTGTCTTCATCACTTCTTGCACATCACCAATAACATCATGGGTTTCCGATTCAGAAATGCAATGTTGGAACATATTAGACAAATCCATTTTATTTTAAATTTTAAATCAAATATAAATCAAAGTCAAAACACCGAAAGTCACGAGTAAACAATTTTTTTTTTCAATAAAAAAATTAAACGTCAAAATTTCGCAAGCAATTAATGTGCTGGGCAATTAAATTGAGAACGAAAAGAGTGGAGAATTGTACTAAGAAATCTAGTACAGCTATCCACTAAAATGTCACATTTCGTCGTTCAGCAGCGTACTGAAAAACGAAAAGCACAGCGAAATTTTTCGTTTATGATTTCGTCATGTCATTTTTGTATGGGAATTTTCGTTTCGCATCAGCAGCGTACTAGGAATATGAATACTCTTCGAAAGCTACATTAACTCCTTTAATAGTAGAGCCTGAGCAGTTTGAATACGCCCTGAGCTAAGTTTGATCATAACTCTCCAATTTGTTTACAAAACACGCTGGAAACTTGAACTGATGTCAAAAGTTTTAGAATTTTCTATCTGTCACTTTTATACCACACGACGCTAAATCTGCTGCACTCAACTTTTAACTCTATTAAAAAGTAAATTAGGTGGCGCAACAGTCCATGAAGGACCAGGGCCTAGTGACTTACAACTCTCAACCATCCCTGTGTGCGAGTAATGTTGTCAGAGATGGAAGGGACCTACAGTTTATATGCCGAATCCGAACGGCTAATTTGAGAAAGCACTTTTCATGACAAGAATTACTCTTGGAGAGATTTGTCAATTCCTCGCAAGAGGCAGTACCCGTGAAAAAAGTTAGGTGGCACAGGCAGGGATTGAACCCAAGACCCCTTGCATGACAGTCCAACGCACTAACCATCACGCTACGGGTACTACTAACTCTATTAGCTTGGTCATTTATTCAGAGCTCGTAAAGAAACCTGAGCAGATCTATTTCAAAAAAAAAAGCTCAAAAAGATACACAGATCTTTTTTGACAGCTCATCAATTATTTGCTCTGAGCTTAAAATTTTTAAGGTCATATGTACGTCGAACCTTGAAAGTGGGAGAGAATATAACACCAGCGGTAACCCTTTTTTACTTCCTATAAAATACAATAATTACTTGACAGAACATTGTTGCCGCAAGCCTTCGCTTAAAAAATATCAATAATCACTGTGTTTTTCCATAGGTACCTACTTAAAATTCTTTATATAGTAAAAACGCATTCAAATTCGGAAAAATATCTCACTAATGTAAGAAAAATATATAATAATAAATAATATAACAATTAAAAGGAAATTGAAATGAAATTCTTTAAAAAAATGTAACCAAACGAAAAAAATGTAACATAAAAACAAAATTCAAAAATAAAGAAGAAATTTGAAACTTTTGTTACACTTTTGTAACATTGTTGCCCCACTGATGCAGACGAAGTTGCTATATTAAATACATCTGCATGTCTCCGGATTTCCTATACCTAATGCTTAAATGAATATCTTGAGCATTTCGGTCTTTCCTTTCTATAGCCCAAACATTTATTTTATATGTAACACCTTTTTTTATTATGCAAAAATCAAATGCAGATACATGTAAGCCAACCATTAAATATCACAAAGAAAGAAAAACAACCGCTGTAATAATCTCTGAGTTGTCAAAACAAATTTAAAATGCCCTGCAAACATTCTTTCTGTCACTCTGTCCGGCAGTCAGAATATATACTCTTTACAGCTCGGAAACAATTATTTTTAAATTTGCTTACTTTATATTAAAATTCCTGCTCAAACATTTCAATAATAATAATGGAATCTTCCAACATAAATATAAAGAACTTAACAAAAATCCCCGAAAAGGAATTTCAACAGCACTTCCGGGATTGGATGGAACAGGACGATGTAGCGCGTTCTTTGCAGGCAAAATTAAGAAAAGATTTAATTGCAAACTTTAATAAAACTTCCTTAGGTAAGGAAAATATTATAAAACTATAATCTTTGTATAAATATACTCCATAAAAAGAAACAATAAAATATTAGTTTTCATTCATCACATTTTGTTTTGTTTACGTTTAAATAAGTTACCATGGCATTCATAGCAAACTAATGTCGATAATGTAGTTCAGTAACCGTCAAAAATGTAAACATACCATACTACTTTTAGGTAAACAAATCATCGCTCAAACAGGTGTCTCCCATCGATTAAACCTTTCACCTCTGCTCCTGGCCTTAAATACTCTCGCAGCAGAATTTCTTTATGCTCAAAACTGCCATTTCACCCTCTCTGTGTTTTGTACCGAAGTTCCTTACCGTAACACACTGCCTGACTTTGAAAGTGCACATCATTTCCGGTTCAATGAACGTGAAATTTTTGAAATACTTGATGCACTCTCAAGCAAAAGCAGTAACTTTGATATGGACACAAAGCAATCAATTTGCAAAGAATATAAAAAGAAAAATCCTTCTCTATTGTTTGTTGTCTTAAAGAATCTTTTAAGTATACCAATGGCGAAGACGAAGTCGAAGTTGAAGGAAAACGGAAACGAAAAGCAACCGATAGCATCGATCGAGGAGGATGAGCAAGAAGAAGTGCCTAAGAAGTCATCACATCGCATCATACCCAAAACAACAACATCAGCAGCAACAACTTCTGAAAAACTTAATTCGAAAGTTGAATATCAAAGCAAGAATTTTCGATATTTAAACAAGTATTTGATGATACTTTCGAGAAAGATTAAGGAAATGTCTGTGAATTTGGATCTTTTACAAAAACAACAAAATCATCATTATCAGGAGTCTCCTCCTAATGCTAAAACTGTAAGGAAATCACTTCAAATGAGAAAATTTGAAAATTTAAATGGAAATTTGGAAAAGATATCCGAGAATCTAAGGCATTTGTCTTTATCGAAAAGGAAGAACAAAAGACTAACGTCTGTGGTAACAGCTGTCAACGCTATGGCAATGCAATTTGAAAAGTGTCTTTTGAATTTTGATCAATTGAGTAAAGGAATGGCCAGAGGAGGTGGTCAATTGGGTGCTGAAAAATCTTACAGCGATTGGATACATGAAATGAGGACCACCAATAATGGGAAACTGTTTTTAGATAAGGTAATTCAAATAAAATGTTAATAAAAATTTTAATTTAATTCAATTTATTTTAACTTGTTAATGGTTAACGATTAAATCAAACACACGTTCTCTAGTTCTCTAAATTCTTACAGATTGAATCATCCTTGAGAAAAGCTATTCACCGAGAACGAAAGAAAATGGAGACTGAACTTAAGCAACGAATGCAAATTCAAAAAGACATTCTTAGATCTAAATATAATCACAAACTAACGGAGGTAAACAAATTATATATGTTAACATTTTTCAGTTTATTTTTAAGCTTAAAATTAAATATATTTTCGTGTAATCTCAAATTCATCAGTTTCAAAATCTATCCAATCTTCAAAACGTCTTCAAAACGTTTTTTTCTTCTTAATTAGAAGGCTGCGGGTAAAATTTTCGCTGCAAATGCTTTCTACTCTCCCCTTTTCTTGCTACATCTGGTGTACTCCAAGGTAAACACTCAAGTCCTCTTCTTTTTATCCTGACAGAGAACTAGCTATATCTATAGATAAATCAATATATCCTATTTTTTGTAACTCTGATCATCACAATGCTTTAGATATTTTTTTCTCTTTTTATGATTTTATCAAATCTACTAATTGTGTGGAATCGAAACTTAATTACAAAAAAGCTAATTTCGAAGGCATAGCCAGTTACATGGTGCAAATTCCGTGGCGTAATTATTTTTGTTTTTTGGATTTATTACATTTGTATGACTTTTTATAGATAATCTAAAATTGGCAATTGATATGCATGTTCCTAAAGTTGATATTAAAACAAATTCCAAGCCTCATTGGTTCAATAAAAGGCTAAGTAACTTAAGCAATAGAAAAAACAAGACTTGCTGAACCGCTTTTCCTAATTTTTAATAGCTCTTTTTAGAAAACGGCGAATTTCTTCCAACATGGAAGAAATCATTTTTAAACCCTATTCACAAAATTCAGGGTCTAAACAGCAAATATCCAACTACCGTCCGTAAATTGTCGTGTATTCCAAAACTCTTCGAAAAATTGATATATGAAAAACTAAAATTTTTAGTTAAGGAACACATTTCACCGCTCCAACATGGTTTCGTTGCAGGAAGATCAACAACGACTAATCTTTCTATTTTTTCCAATTTCAATTTAAATAATCTCAAAGAAGGACATCAAATTGATGCAATTCATACCGATTTTTTCAAAGGCATTTGATAGAGTAGTCACTCTATTTTAATGAAGAAATTAAAAAACTTTCATTCTAAGTTTTTGAATTGGTTGGAATCCTATCTTAAGGGTCGAGTTCAATTTGTTTGCATTGACGAAGTTCTCTTAAAACCAATTTTGGTTTCATCTGGTGTGTGCCCCAAGGTAGTCACCTTGGACCCCTTCTTTTCCTAATTTTTATAAATGATTTACCGAGTATTTTCCTCAATTCTAGTCAACTTCTTTTTGCCGATGACTTAAAGTTTTTTCGATGCATAAAATCTATTAATGACTGCCATCTCTTACAAGACGATATTTCGAAATGATCCCAATGGTGCACAAAAAACCAATTATATTTAAATGTCGCTAAATTACAATGTTTTTCTTTTTGCCGTTTTTTTTTCTGAAATCATCTTTAACTACAAAATTGAGAACCAAATTCTGTAAAGAGTTAGGGAGAAGAAAGAT
This sequence comes from Eupeodes latifasciatus, assembly GCA_920104205.1. NCBI lineage: Eukaryota > Metazoa > Arthropoda > Insecta > Diptera > Syrphidae > Eupeodes > Eupeodes latifasciatus. The sequence goes on from OV049926.1 coordinate 11,392,602, forward strand.
CTTGGGGTAGTTTTTGACCCAAAACTTAACTTTAACGGTTTTATAAAACGCAATAGCATGGACTTGAAAGACCCTTTTTTCTCAAATCGCTTTTTACCTCATATGTAAGACCAATCTTGGAATACTGTTGTGATCTGGAACCCTTTTTATAACATTCAATCTAAGAGAATTGAAATGGTCCAAAAAAAGCTTACAAGGTTCACTACTCGTATTTAAAAATTTAAGCAACATCGAAACTCCATTATACAAAACTAGACCAACTTTTAGGTATTCAATCACCTGAAAATAGACGCAAAATGTTTTCTGTGATGTTTGTGAGTGATATTGTTGTCTTTAATAAATTTGTTGTTTGTTGAATACGTTGTTTTTTTTCGAAAAGATGTACACAGAGTTAATTACGCGAAAAATCAACCAATAACCACCTGTTTCAAAGAACCAAAATTAATTTTAAATTGTATTGATTTTAATTTTCAATTGAGTAGATCTTCTTTGAAAAATAAACTATTATTGTTCTTTTATTTCAATTGATTTTTATATTTGGATTCTGTATGAACAAATTTAGTTTTTCATATCAATTATCTATATATATAAAAATCAATGCCACTTTTCGTTGTAATCTTATAACTCAATAATGCCTTTACCGATTTGGATAATTTTGGTCTTGAATTATTCGTAGAAGTCAAGAGAAGGTTTGTATGTAGAGAAAATTAAAAAAAAAATCTTGAAAAGTGTAAAATCAACATCTTTCTATGCTCCCATATACAAACAATATGTACTTATACTTAAAAGCCAATTTGAACCTTTGACAAAACAATCAAAGACAAAAAAGTAAGTAAAAGTAATTTAATGTAATCATGTGTCATTTCATTTTATCAGCGATAATTATTGCTTTGTTGTTTTTTTTTTTTATTTTCCAAACTATTGTTGAGTTATTGCTTTGTGTTTATATTTTCCAAAATATTGTTGAGTTGTTGAGTGAAGGTAAAATGCCACGAGCTAGAAGACCAAACATAGGCCGGCGAACGCGTAATGCAAATCAAATGGCATTATTAAGACGATCTCAGACTACAGATGAACGCGCACAAGCTAATGCATCGCAGCGTGAACGTACTGCACAGAATAGATCTGTTGACCCTGTACCTGTACTTGGTCTTGCACGGCGGCGATCACGAATACATCGTGCTGTTTTGGATGAAATGCTGCGTCCTGCTTTTAATTAAAATAGTCAGATTGATTATAGTATGTACGGCTAACTTTCAAGGTGAAAGCCCGGCATGTGTTGTGCTAATGTGCTAATGTGAGATTGCCAACATTAGAAACTCCGCCCGAACCATTGTATTCATTTATTTTTGGGACATCTCAAACGTCGAAGCAGTTTTTGAGTAATATTCAACAATACAATTCGGCATTTCAAGTTACTTCTTTTAGTGCTACTAAAATTATTAGAGATAATTTTATGCCGACTTTTAAGGTAAATACCTCAACAGGATTGTCCCATGTTTACATCAATCTGAATCATAAAGTCTTAAAAATTCTGATTCAGCATCTACCTAAAATTGCATACATGTTACAGATTCAGGGCCAGATTCATCATCAAGCTGGTTCGTTATTGCCATACCCCGACGCTGATCATCAATTTTTGCAAATTTATTTTATTGGTGATGAAAACCGGGAATTGTATCAAGGTTGTGCAATTGTTTCAAATACAAGACGAGAAATTATTCGTGAGCTACAAAGGTTTCTCCATCAGCATAACGCATTAGTTCAATTGTTCAAAATTGCTCTTGATCGTATACCATCTGATAATCACAAAATTGTAATAGCACCAAATTGAATATTCAACAAAACCATGTATATGACACAATCATGCAAGCCATTTCCAATAATGCAGGTGGATTATATTTCTTGGATGCACCTGGTGGTACAGGCAAAACTTTCGTTGTATCATTGATTTTAGCGACTATTCGATCGGAACAGAAAATTGAATTGGCACTTGCATCTTCGGGAATTGCAGCTACATTATTAGAAGGTGGTCGGACCGCACACTCTGCATTAAAATTGCCTTTGAATGTACAGGTGATTGAAACTCCAACTTGCAATATTTCGAGAAATTCTGCTATGGCAAAAGTTTTGCGATTAATGTCAATTATTTTATGGGATGAGTGCACAATGGCGAATAAAAAATCAATAGAAGCATTTAATCGAACAATGCAAGATTTACGCGGTAATCAACAGCTTTTTGGTGGTGCTCTTATATTGCTGTCAGAGGGCTTTCGTCAAACATTGCCTGTCATTCCTCGATCAACTCCTGCTGATGAAATAAACGCCTGTTTGAAGTCATCAGTTCTTTGGAAGTATGTACGAAAATTGACACTTAACATTAATATGCATATTCACCTACATAATGATGCAACTGCCCATGAGTTTTCAAAACAATTGTTAGAAATTGGTGATGGCAAAATACCAATCGACAGTACCAACGAATTGATCACTTTACCGAACAATTTTTGTACAATTTCGCAATCTATAGATGAGTTGATTGAATGTGTTTTTCCGAATATTCTTCAGAATTACAGAAATCATGATTGATTGAGAGAACGCGCCACTTTAGCACGGAAGAACACTCATATTAATGCCATTAATTTTCAAATTCAAGCGAAACTGTCAGGTTTAGTCACAACATATAAATCAATTGACAGTGTTATGAATCAAGATGAGGCAATGAATTATCCAATTGAATTTTTAAATTCATTGGAACCGGCTGGTACACCACCGCATTGCTTGAATCAGAAAATTGGTTCTTTGATTATATTATTGCGAAATATTAATCCACCAAAAATGGCACCAGATTGGCAGTGAAAAAGTTATTGCCAAATTTGATTGAAGCTACAATCTTAACAGGTTCATAAATCAAAAGGAGAAGTTTGATACCGCGTATCCCTATGATTCCAACTGATATGCCATTTGAATTCAAAAGATTACAATATCCTGTGCGTTTATCATTTGCGATGTCCATAAAAAAGGCCCAAGGGCAAACACTTCATTTGGAGGAATCATGTTTTTCACATGGCCAACTTTATGTTGCCTGTTCTAGAGTCGGTACCCCCAACTGTTTATTTATTCATGCTCAAAATGGAAAAACAAAAAAATATTGTTTATCCAACTCTTTAAAACTAACCCATATAGACCCACCATAGTAAGAGTACCCAATTCTTTTTTATTTTTTAGTTTTTACTCTTTGCTGATAAATATAATATAAACAATATATCATTTGGGTCATTTGGACTTTTAAATAGCTAGCAATTTGAATTTTTTTTTGTTTGAATAAATTAACTTAATAATCATTTTTTTATTACTATGCCTTATACGTAGCGAAGCACGTACCGGGCCGCTAGTATTTTATACTTTTAAGTTTTTATATTAAACTTAAGTTTATTTAATAAATTGTAAACATGAAAATATTTATCTAGTAGTCTAGTTGTAGATACATCATTACTTATTATTTCCACATTTCACTTTCATAAGACATCAGTCAATTAATTTTTCACGAAAGTGTATTAAGACTTCACCCTGTCAATACTTTCTCCATAATCAACCCTCTGTTGAGATTATTCGCGACCTTAGGCTGTTATTCTTTCAGGTCACACAGACCTGGAACTGTTTCCTGATACATACATATAATGACGATATAATACAGGGTGCGGCAGAGCCGACTGACGAGTCTAATGAGGTCATTAGCCTGTGATAAGATAAGAGTAATCCTTAATAAGTGGTATATTTTGAATTGTACGGTAATGCCGTTATTATTCGTAATCATGGTCTGGACAGGTGTGGTGTTGTACATCGTGGTTTCGTCGTGCGTGCATATTACGAAAATAATCATTCTGTGATCGCTACACAAAGGGCTTTTCGTATACACTTCGGCATTCCATGTGCTGAATCTGTTCCTTCTGCAAACACTATCAAATTGTGGATACGGAATTTGGAAGAAACTGGAAGTACCCTAAGTAGACTTGTACACGGAGCACCCAGAACGGTAAGAAATTAAACAGACACCGCGGAAATCGAGGCCATACCAGTCGAAATGTGCCGAAAATCATGTGAAAGCTTCAGAGATCGTCTACAACAGTGTATCAATGCTGACGGCCGCCATCTTGGAAAAATAATTTTCAAAAAATAATTTTTAAAAATAGGATTGAATACTTATTTAAATAAAAAAAATGTTTTCTCTAAGTTTTACTGTTCGTTATTTATAGCCCATCAAAACTCGTCAGTCGGCTCTGCCGCACCCTATACTTGAAGCAATATAAAAAAAACTCGTGGCTTTGGTCATATGAATTTATCAAACTCTTCTTTAAATACGCTTCTCAAGTACCTATATTTCGACCATCAAGGGTTACTTTTACTAGTTCAAGAATTAAAAACTTTCCACGTTAAATTTTCTAAAATTTCCACTTTTTGTTCTTCCTCTTTTGTATAGGAACTTGCCTTAAGCACATCTAGAACAAAAATTGATAATTTACAACAAACAGCAAATGAAATATTCGAAAAGAAACTCAACGAGTTCGAAATCCAACACAAGGAGTTGCATTTAAAAATTCAGGAAGCAGAAAAAAGAATAACTACGGAGTCTTCAGTCAAAAATGTTCAATCGGAGAATGTGCAAAAGCCTAAATTAACACAAACAGTAAACGATATTACATCGAATTGCATTCAGAATCTTGTAAATGAACAAAATCAAATTCAGCAAATGATTAAACATATTTCCGATCAGGAACGTCACGTGGATCATATTGTATTCGATGCTAAGTAAGTATAAAATTAAAACAAAACATATCTACATACGGATACATTTTCAAAAAGAAACAAGCAAACAAATTCATAAACTCTCATTTCAGACTACGCGTCCAAGAGCTGGAACATGAAAGCAATCAACTGGATCGCACATTCCGCGACTATCTCGAGAGACAGCGTTGTGAAAAACTAAAAATTCGTGAAAATGCCACATCCATTTGGCAAAACTATGCTCTGGGAAAATCTATGATAGATACAAAAACCAATTCTCGTCATCGTTTGACTGCATCATCAAAAATGGAGAAACATCCTGTCAACACAACCTTTGACCGAATAACCCCACCAGACTTGACAATTCCCACAATTAGCATCGATGATGTCAGTGCAACATTAATAAGCCCTCCAGCAGAGCCAGCGTTTGAGAATCCTTTTCGCGTTGCAAAAAGAAAAATCCTTAAAAGGACCAAGAAAACATATTCAAAGCTATCAGCAGCATCATTACCATCACCACAACAACCGGATAGCGACGGCGGCGTGGACGATTCAAGTGCAGAGAATTGCACTCAAGATAAGCGCAAACAACGGCCTACAGTGTTGCAATTGATTGAACACAAGGACGAAAAGGAAGACAAAGAGGAGATGATTCGCACAAAAATACCATCGCTAGTGCCAAATAGAACTACCAATGCCAATAATGGCATCAAACTGACTCCAGCAACCCAACGACAATCCCGCTCACCAGAGTTTAACATTGATGACATCACTTTGGATGGCATCGAGTTAAGTCCGACTACGGCCAAGTCATCCTCGATTCGAAGTGGTGATTCGAATAGCAGTGCCCGAGGGGTTTTCAAGCTAAAGCGACAACTTTTTGCCACAGATAATGTAGTAGAGGCTAATGGGCGGCAACAGACCCAAACCCAGACCCAACAAATAAATAGTAATGACGACAACAAAGAACCAAAAGAGTCACTTCCACTACTGAAGATTAACAATCATCAGAGTGTTGACGATGTTAAGAAGTCCTACGAACCCGAAGGACAAGATAACAATTTTACTCTGAAACTCTAAATAAAAAAATAACAAAGACATAGAATTAGGTGAGAGAGAGAGAGACGTTGCTGGGAAAATCAACAGGTGCGGTGTCCTTGAAGATTATACCAACAGAAGATGATGCTACATTACATTACACAGTTCTCATCTGAATATTCTCATCACTGATTCGGCCACGGATAAAAAGGATTCAATTTGAAAAGTAATGAAATTAATAGACAACAAGATCTAACTTATTTTTATGAATAGCTTTAAAGTGAAAGTTTAACGACTTTGCATGGTTTTTGGACGACTTCAGGGCGTTTAAATAATTAAATAAAAATCGATGGATTGCAGCAGGAGTGTCTTCCTACTCTCAACAGGTCCAAAGCTAAGCCTTTTCTTTTTGTAAAAAATGTCACTTGTGGATATCGATTGGTCATTCAAAAGACTTCTGTCACGAGATAAAACCTTGAGGCATGTCTTCAGATCAAATTTAGAGTCACATACAATCCCAGAAATATATTATACAGCCGTAGGTAAGGAAAAGACAAGCACACACACCAAATAAACTTTCTCAGGAAATTGCCTTAGGCTTGATTAATTTACCAAAAGAATAATTGAAAAAAAAAAAAACAAAATACACATAGGTACCTACCCCCTAGAGCCATATAATACACCAAGAGTAATTAGTTGGCTTGGAAAACCCAAGGCCAAATTTGAACAATAAACTTACCTCCTGTAATTAAGGAAAGTTATGGACAATAAATGAGCAACAAATTAATAGTAATGGCGACAAGGAACCATTGAAGCAGTAACAGCACCAACAGCAGCAGTAGCATAGAAACATAGGTTTTTGGGTGTAGCTGTAGGGTAAACGTCCGAACGTCATCTTCGTCGTCGTCCTGCCGTGCCGTGCGTTGTAGAAAAAGAAATTCCTGGTCGACCGGATGAAATAAATGGGTGGGCAACATAGAGATGGTATTGTACAATGGACAGGGTATAATAAAAGCTTTGTGTAGTACATCCGTACATTGTTTCTGAATGTACACAAAGAGGTGTTGAGTTGCAGCACCTTTAGTTCTGTAGTTCAGTATTAAATCTTGAAAACGAAAAGACAAAATACCTACTCGCTCTCTCTGTGTTTCAGTTTTTTTTGGCTTCGATGATGCTAAAGGAAAAAGTGAAGAAAATAAGATGAATCATTAATAAACTGAATACTCGTACCTATGGTGTATTTGATATAGAATTTAGTAAAGCTGAATTCTTTTAATTTGAGCTATACGGCGCGGCGGCGGCGAGTACACGATGGAACATTTATTTAATCGATTTTTTCTTGTTTGGACTGAAAGAAAATTCAATCATTTGAAAGAATTGCAAAATTGAAAGGAGGATTTTGTATAGAAATAGGAATTGTCAAAAAGAAACTTAGGGAGAGTATTGACAAAGGGAAGAAAATTCGTGTTACGTATTTTATTATAATGATGATGATGATGAATTGCCAATTAAGGATGCCTGTCCTTAAGGAGATAGGGGTACATTACAATTGTTCTTATTGCGTAAGAGTGTCGTTCAACTTGGGATGCAATACAAAATTGGATAAGTTTAAAATTACAAATTTAGTTAGGTATGCCAAACATAATGAAGGAAGTATTCTTACCATGACAGCTGTCTTGATAATTGTCAAGATGGGGATCAGTTAAGGTCACAACGAATTGTTCGTGGGTTCCTTTACTCTTCAATAACTCAACCAACAGCAAAGCGTTCTAAACATAGATACGGGTCAGTAATTTTCAGTGATGTGTGAGCGTTTTTATAATCCGTGCAGAAGAATGAAAGGCCTGGGGAGGGGGAACATTTGGACGCTTTGGCATGGTCCTTCTTGTTTTTTTGACTTACCCCGGTAAGTCAGCTCTACCGGGGCTAACCTTTCCCTTCCGACTAACAAAACTAAAGCTAAGACGTCATGAAAGCCTATCACATCAATAAAAGAAGCCAAGCTCAAAAAAATCTGATTAAGAAGTCTGTCAAGAAAAATGATAAGATCTAAAAATACGACAAATTCTAGAGATACGAAGGTTTAACGTATCAATTTGTTTTTCAAAAAGTAATAATGATCAATAATGACAGATAACTGCAAGATTAAATGATACTAAATACCCCCATGTGGGCGGAGAATCCGATTTTTTTGTATTTGTAGTGTTATTCATTTTGCAGTTTCAAAACTAAACGTAAATAAAACACATACATACATATGTACATACATATAAAATATTTTGTTCATGGTATTTCTTTTTTATTATAAAGTTTGAACGTTAACGTTGGCGGTATCTCAGCCATATCTTGACGAATGTTGATTTTTTTTGTCGCCGTCCACTGCCTACTGTTCAAGCACTCATTCGACGTATCTACGACGTTATGAATGTTCAGCTGGGCCATAACAGCGACAAAATCCCGAGAGAATCTTTATGATTTTTTTACTTAACACAAAGAACTCATCAATGTTCCTAAAATTCTCCAAAAGAATTAATTACATTAAGTTTAAACATACCGTTTTGGCTTGGTGGCATCTTAGAAAATAAAATTTCCGGAACTCTCGGAGTATGGCTCTTATGTTGGCAAAACACCTACATTTATAATGTCAATGTATTTCGCAGCATTTAATGTACCTTCCAGCATAATAATGGCCCCAACACCAAACATGGCAGAATGTAATGGCTCACATAAGAAGAATGTTTTACAGTAGGCAAAATACATACATTTATGGACAGAGAAATAGCACACTTATGATGTTTTTTTTTTTTAATATTAGTTTTATTTTATACTAACTTATAAACTCAATTAATTTAATTTTTATTTTAAGACCTCTTACAACTAATAAGGCTTCATCTAAATAACAATCTAAAATTATAAGCTATAAACTAGATTTTTAAAATTATTTTAATTTGTGGTGACGTTAAAGAAATAGTACACATTCCTAGAATTGTATAATAATCAACCTTTTAGCGAAAAATTCTTACAATTTCAAATCTAACATTATTACCAAGTTAGTACTTTGTTGGGTGACCACGATTTTTCAAGTTTCCTGTCACCTTCTTGGTAATCTTTCAACTAATTGTTGGCATCTACTTTGTGGGATACCGGTCCAGCAAATATTTTTTAATTTTGTCTGCCCAATCTTAACCTTAACATACTAATTCCATAGATGTTCTATGGGGCTAAGATCGGGACTTTGAGCTGGCCAGGTCAGTAGCGTCCAAAAGCTAATCTTTGACTATGTTTGATATATGTTTGGGATCATTGTCATCCATGAATATCCAATTTTGTATAGACTCAAAAGAAAATGGTTTCTTGGTATTCTTAAAAAAATTAAAATACGAGTATTTATCCATTCTTCCATCAATCCTCAGCCACCCACTCCATGCCATGAAAATGCTTCCCAGACAATCAAGTTGCCTCGTTCGTGTTTCAGTCCAGAGTGTACCTGTGATTGTATACTTGGCACCTTGGGCGATGAACAAATGTGTTCCCATCTGGACCAATTCGATTAAGTTTGGTTTCGTCACTCAAGCACTATCTTCTAAAACTGCACGTTTTTGTTTTTATGGGTCAACCCAGCATCGTTGAGTCTTATTCTTACCATACTGCTTGAGACATCAACACCAAATTCTTCATTTACTTCCGCTATGTTTCGAGATAACTTAAAGGGTCACATTTGCACTTTCTAGCAATGGCTCTGTCAATTGAAAACTGAGTTTTGCGTGGTGGTGGCTTATGAATTGTATGTCAAATCTCGATTTGCTCTCACTAAAGCAATGGCATTATAAACTATTATACGGGAACAATTAAGTGTTTTGGATATTTGGGACGGATTCTTACCTTGTGTATGAAGATCGAAAATAATCAGCCCTATCATGAAAATCTCATACAATTTTGCATTACGAACGGATTTCATGATACAGTTTTTCGGGATTCGTAAAAATTTCCGATTACGATGGAATTCATGATAGGGCTGAATTTTCCTCTTTTCAGGATTACAATGCGCGATCCTCGGCCCATTATGTTAAAAAAAAAAAAAACTTTTTTTATGAAACTATAAACAACTCAAAATAAAAATGTATGTGATATTTCTGTGTCCAGGGGTAAAAGAGAAAGAATATAATCAAAAGGCAAATGTAAGAATCTATCAAAGGTAACGGGATTATTAAGACTTTTTTATTCACACCAATTAATGTAGACCATTCAAAAGCATTTGATAGGGTTTGGCATCAGGCTCTAATAAAGAAAATGCGTGCTTTCGGTTTTCACGAATCCCTGCTTCATTGGATTAGTAGTTACCTTTCGGATCGTTCAATACAAGTAATATTGGATGGATTCAAGTCTGAAAACCTCAAAATAAATGATGGTGTGCCCCAGGGTTCTGTTCTATCTCCAACATTCTTTCTCATTTTTATTAATGATCTGTCTGCAACTTCTAATCCAATACATTATTTCGCCGACGATAGTACTCTTAGCTTTTCATATTCGTTTTCAGACTCACAGCCCTCTTCTTCGGATGTGGAACTGCAACGGCAAAATATGATTAGCTCTATAAATTTCGGCCTACACAGCATTGCACAATGGGGAATAAAAAAACTTGCGGAATTTAATGCTTCGAAAACGCAATGCTGTCTTGTATCGTTAAGGTGAGATATACCCCCCTTGCCATTATCCATAGATGACACTTGCATCGAGCAGACTGAACATCTCCATATTCTCGGTATGTGTATCACCAACCACCTCTTGTGGAACGATCAAATACGCGATGTCGCCAAAAATTCCGCAAGGTGTTTGGGTTTCCTTAGGCGATGCAAGAAATATTTCACCCCTTCTGATCTACAAGACTTATATACTCGTACGTCCAAAGCTTGAGTATAACTCCCATATCTGGGCTGGTGCTCCTGCAACTTATTTAAGCCTCTTGAACAGTATTGAACGTAGAGCATTTAGATTGATTGGTGATATTACCATCATAAGATCATTTACGTCGCTCGAACATCGTCGTAGTTTATTGTCTCACCCTCTTTTACCGTTATTTTAACGATTTATGCTCTAGAGAAATAGCCAGTTGCATTCCTCCCCTTAAACAATTCAACCGTAATACTCGCGCTTCTAGGAATATACCCTCGAGTCCAACTTCGGTCGTACTGTCAAGTACAAAGATTCGTCCTTTAGCCGTCTTCTGTCTTTCCCAATATTCAGGAATTCAAAACCAATGTGCACCGACACCTCCTAGTGCTCACACTGTGTCTTTACATAATAAGGATAGTAATATCCCATTGAGTGTGCGCTCATTATAAAAAAAAAATATTCTTGGAGAACAAACTTACCGCATACATTGGACATAACAGAAATTTAAATCGCGAGATTTTTCTCATAAGTGTGCTATTTCTCTGTCTTTGGCTGTACATACATTCATCCGAAAAACCTTTCTCCTTTTTTTGTGGCGGAGTATCGCGTTGTCAACGGGTTCGGGTTCGAACAAATTAAATTTGGATTTATCCGAAAAAACAACTGCTCCCCACTCATTTTCATTTCAATTGTTGTCAGTTTTTGCCCATTGAAGCCTTTGTTTTATAATTCTGCAAGAAGGGGTCGTCGTGCATTCAATCCCATATTATTCAGTTATCTTTGCATGGTTCTATCACTTATCTTTTTTTTTCCAGTTTGTCACTAGAAAGTTTTATTGAAGTCCTTAACATGGTGAAATCTGTTTCGGATTGAATGTCTTTTCTTGATAATATCGACTTAGGCCTTCCATATCCAATTTTTCGCGAAATTGAACCATCAGACTCAAACATTTGTCTAGTGTTATCCTGCAATTTCAGCTTTTTCTACTTAAGATAACACCACAACGAAATAAAAGGAACGGGCAAAGCTATGATAATTCAAGTTAACGCTCATTTTTAAATAAGGGTACTCCACGTTACTGAATACTTATTTATCAAATCAAATGAAATAAGTAGAAGTAAAATTTTACTGAAAGCGTCAAGTTATTGGATAGTAGCTATATTAGCCGGCTTAAAATACAAAAATATAAACAAATATCAATGCGAGGGTTTTTTTTATCGCTAAGTGTAGTTTTATGTAAGTCTCTAAAAACAACACCCGACACTTTTGCCAGTGCAAAATTATTGGACATTAAGGAAATTTCAACTTACCACGTATAGAATCTCGATATTTCCTTAAAAATCCTCTTAGACCCACGAATGCATAACATAATAAATGGTGATACTTAACTTTCCAATATTAAAGCCCCAATTTTTCATCACAAAATGATTGAAATTAATCATTAACATGTACTAAACATTGAACAATCAAAATAGGAACTAAAGGAATTGATTAACTCACAACGAACAAATAACAAAAACACAACTATATACAAATAAAGACAAATAAGTATTTAATATATTAAAAATAATAATATTAATAATAAAATATTTAAATAATTATACACAACTTAAAAAACTAATACCTAAAAGTTTTTAAATATAAAAATTTGTACAAATTGCAAATACACTGCAATACACAGCTTAGCTGGGGTGTGGTAGTTTTTTAGTTTATTGTTTTATGATTTGGTTTTATTTTTTCTTAAATAAATTGCTCAGTCGTCTTTTGTTGGGCGGTGTATTCTGAAACGAAAACAAAATTAACAATAAAACAAATTATTACACAAAATAAAAGACAATTTCTAACAATTTTTAATTTATGTAAGAATCTATATGTTGTAAATTTGTATATTAGAGTTTTTGTTAAACGACAATAATAATAATTTTTACAGAGTATTTGTTTTGTTGGTAATTTTTTAAAGTACAACTTATTAACATTTTTACATAGGTAATTTTAAAATAAATAATTTTATTTATCTTTAGTTTAATTTAAAAAAAAAATAATAGCATTTCTATCGATAGAGAAAATTAATAACAAAAGAAATTATTCCAATGAATGTTGCAGTTAGAACAAGGGCAATAAAACTTTTCGCCGAGATATTCATCTGAAGCCACATCTGTGCCAGATCTTTGAGGGTTATGGTCTGGTTGGTCACCAATATGACGCTCTTGCCGTCCACTCCTTTCACATAAATCGAACTCTTGCGTACCATTGTCGTACTGACATTTGGAATTTTACGATTCAAAATCACACTGGCGCCGTAGATCGTTCGCGAATGAACATTACTCGAGGAATTATTGATATTATAACACGATGGATTGCTGTTAATTTCACTTATCTCGAATGGGGCATGGGATTCTTTAGCTTCCAAGAGCTGTTGGAAGTGCTTTGAGCTTTTATTATAATTTCCATCATCTTCGTCATCCTCTCCACAGGAATTAACATCATCTTCAATCGAATGCTTATTCATTTCGAGGTCTTTCAAAAAGAATTCCTCGTTGTTGTTGTTGCTGCTGGTGCAGAATTCGTCCCAATTGTCAGGACATAGGGAGGCTTTTTTAATGAGCATCTCATTCAAAACCTCATGGCGGTATTTATTGAAAATAGCATTGCGTTGAACTTTCGATTTTTTCTTAAACACCTCACGAAAGCCCGTTGTAGGAGTACGACAGTTTCTGGCGAACATAGAGCCTCGGAAATAAATAGACCCTCGTCGATCTTTGGAACGTTTTGAGCGTTTTTTCGAGCCACTACCACTGCCACTGCCATATCTAACATTATTTATTTGAGGTGAATTCATGACATCGGAATTACCACTATCCGAAGCATAGGTTAATTTTGGCTCTCGCCATTTGAATAAAGACATCCTCCGATTCAACTCTAATTTCTTTAGAGACGATGGAAGATTTACAGCTGGCTTGACAACACAATCGGGCGAAAATGCAGGCCCCGATGGACTAGCGGTGGACATTATTTGATCAAGCAAACGACGTTGATCAATATGTGCTTTGCTTTTACGTGGCGTTGACGAGCATTGAATTGTGGAGCCGCTGCCTGCGCTTCCGCTTCCGCCGCCGCCTCCACCCCTTAGAAGTTTTTTTTTGAAGTTCGTCACATAACTTTTACGCTGAAATAATTTGAACTTATTTTAATAACTTGGTGACCGTAATCTTGTAAAACACGGGGACTCTTAAAAGAAAAAACAAAGACAAAGACAAGGAAAAACATTGAACAGAACATAAAAGGAAGGTGTAGACTTTGTGTGATACTTTTGGCGCCATATGAGTTTGCTATCGATTCTTAATAAATCACAGGGGAAACCACATTTTGTATTGCATATTGATGATGAGTAGCTTAAAGTTTTAAATTTTCAGGAAAAAAGACAATTTTTGGAATAAAGAAAGTATCCGTCGTCAAGTCTAGAAATCTTTATGTTACATCATTTTTGAAATCATAATAAATCAACATTTTGATACATTTGCTTTGTTAGTTCAAGGAATGAAAGGCTCGTTCGTAGAAGTCCAGTAGTTGAAAACCCAATTTTCGACCACTTTTTCTCATAAATTAAATATAAGCTCTGATCTCATTTATCATTGTCGGATAGACCAATGACTTCATGTATCCCCAAAGAAAATAGTCTAAAGGCGTTTAATTACATTTCTTGGAATAACGGGCTCGCCATTAAGTCTTCAATAGTCGATTGTAACACATGCTGTGTAGCTTGTGGCACCGTCCTGTTGAAACCACACTTTGGCTAAGTCTATACTTGGCAATTGAGGACATAAATAATAACTTTTCATAATGCTTTAAGGATTTCTATTCATAGTAACGTGGCGATTAGCATCGTCGACAATAAAGAAAAACATGGCCCAAAGACATCCTGCGCCATGTAACACCAAACAGTGATTTTTTCGGATGCAATGCTTCCTCATCGTGAAGCTGCCTGCCAAATAACGCAAATTTTGCTTGTTGACAAATCCATTCAGCCAGAAATAAGCCTCATCGCTGAAGATGTTTTTTCGATGAAAGTATACATCAATATCAAGCTGTTCTTCGACAAAATTAAGAAATTAAATAAATTAGGTGGCACAACAGTCCGTTGAGAACGCCACGGGTACTACCATTTAGGAATTGGCAACGGCTAAAACATACCACCGGCTTTAGTTCTTGTGTCAACTTGATCTTGTACCGTTATAGGCTAAGATTTGTTCGCCATAATGAAGTTACAGAACTGCCCTAATGTTCAAAACGTTGTCGTGTGAGTGATTGATTTGGGTCCTCTTGAACGGAAGCACTAGTGGCAACTATATTTTCATCACTGTGTTTCTTTAGGCCAAGGATGGCGTCGAAAAAATGGTCTTAGTGCTCTTAAAGATGCGGAGACTAAACGCGAATTTAGGTATTAAATTTAAACAACATGCGAACGTTCCTCAAGTTGTTCTATTGAAAAGTTAGATGGTTATTTAGTTTTTCATAGAAACATAAAGAACACTTTTGATATAGACAGGCACTCAAACAGACTATTTAAAGCCTTACATAGATTTGAATGCAGTAGCACTAACAGAATTCCCTACTAAGAGGACTGGATGGAAATCAGGGTCATAAAAACAAATCTTGTATCGGTCTTTACGGATGGTTCCAAAACGGGTAAGGGAGTAGGGTCTGTTATCTTTTCATATAATCCTCTCCTTAAAATAGCAATTAAGCTACAAGACTACTACATTGTCTTTCAAGCTGAAGTACTTTCGGTTTCTGAAGCCGCTTAAGATCTCTTATCCCACAATTTGGAAATCAAAAACATAGACATATTTATCAAGGCCATACCCGCCACTGTCACAAAGTCAAAACTGGTAAAGCAATGCCGCAGGGAGCCTATTGTTTACTCAGCGAAGCAAACATGGTGGTTACTCCCTGTTGCCTCAAACCATGGCACTACGGCAACAAGTAAATAAGCTATTCCACCAAAGTTTAATTGAAATTGCAAACAATAGGTGGTTAAAACTTCCAGCGTTTTGAAGAACCTATGGCATAATATTTCCAATGGTAAAACGAAATAACTTTTGCAACTAAGCCGGCCTCAATTATTTTCCCTATCATTGGGTACCCACAAGAATAGATCCGATTTATAAAGGGGATGTAAGGACGAGGAGACGGAGGAAGATACCTTTCACTTTCTCTGCGAATGCCCAAGACTAGCCGAAAGAAAAATTAAAATATTAAGAAAATATTTTATTTTCGACAACCTAAGTGATGTTTTGTCCTTGCCACCTAAATACATTCTGAAATCGTTCCGAGAGGCACCCTCAACCTTAATCCTCATCAACTTTCTTATACCTTACCCAAACCTTCTACTTTCGCAGGGATAATGGATTTAATGAGATCCGATTGAGATGTTTTTCGGTCTTTACTGATACAGCACCCCGTTAAACCTAACCTTACGCTAGTTTATTATTAATAACGCAAACAAATATAATATCAAAAATGTATACCATATTAAATGTAATAAAGGTGTTTTTTTAGAGGTATAGAACTTTAAGTTGGCTGTCATGTGATAGTGGTGAAAATGGTTATGGTATTTCAAGAATTGAAGAAAAAGGATCACTTAGGTGTAGATTCGGATCATGGGTCCAAAACAAGTCGTTGATTTCAATTTTCATTATCGAATTTTGTTTAGGGATGAAGCTTACTTTTGATTAAAACTGCCGTATTTGGAGTGTTGATCACCCTCAATTGTACCATTACATCCACAAAAATTGACTGTTTGCTGTACTTTATGGTTGGAAACGAAATTGGTTTAAAGACGATGCGTGAATTGGCCTCCATCGAAGATTCAACGCCATTTGACTATTTTCTTTGGGGATATTTGAAGTCGCTAGTCTACGATAAGCCAATAAGCCCGAATGGATTGACTAATTTGGGGACAACGATCGCCAAGTTTTTGCCGATACACGAGCACAAATGTTGGCAAACGTCAACGAAAATTGGACCTCCAGATTAGACCACTTCCAAGCCCACAGAGACCCAGAAATCATATTTAAACCTTAGCGGCCCCATGGGGTGATTAGTTTTTCCAGGTTTAGAAAAAGTGTAATTAGATGTCTTAAAGCTTTCTTCAACAAATGACATCTGATTTTAGCAGGCATGTTTGAGAAGCGAAAATGCATAGCGCCGCCTTGAGCGTTAATTTTCATGGCTTGGGCCGTAACCTTTGTTCAATTTTATTTAATCAGCTTATTGTGGTGTCAATCGAAAAAATAAAGGTAAGTTTTTGTATATTTTAATCTTCAACAACATTTTGTACGTATTTGTTATGAAATTTCTTTCGATATACAATTTTTGAACGAGAAAACAAAGAAAGAAATTAATAGATGAAACTGTTGTCAATCATTCTGATTGTGAAGAACACGAATGATTACTGAGCTAATTATTTCGCAGAAAAAGACATGCAAGACGCAATTGAAATTTAACAAGCTACAGTATCTCTCAAACTTAAAGCAGATGAAGAACTAAAAACAAATCATATTCTTCAAAGTCTCGTCGACATGACATGGTTGCCCATTTGTATGGAAGACGCCACCGACTGGACGAAGATCACGTCGCCGCCTTCGTGTAAGTCCAGATACAGCAAGTATGAAGCAAGCTTGGCAGATGATGCTATAAATCTGGATTCGTTAAAGGACTTTTGGGATCAATTGCTCAATGAAGAAATTATTGATATAATTGTCGACAACACTAACGCAACGTGAAAATCATCGAGGTTTGTGCTCCCTTATTGCTAAAGATAGAGTTCAGAGCTACCACCATTACACTAACGTCCTTGAAATTAGAGTTTACATCGGTGTTTAATATTAGGCTGGCTTATGGAAATCTTCCAATATAGATATTACCGAGCTCTGAAATAAAAGAAAGGGAATTTGTTTCTATAGAAGTGTCTTTCCTCAAATGAGGTTTCAGTTTCTTCAGTCTTCGATAGACCAATTTTCGCTTATCAGAAATGGTGTGTATTTCGGATGTGCATCAAATTAAAACCGGACTTAAGCTGTTAACTCTCAACGATGCGACCAACGCTTCAACCGCCTACATTGTTCACTCTATCTCGTATCGGGGTAAAAGCGCATCTATTGATAATCTTCAGAAATTATATATCGACTCTAATACATCGCACCAATCGCTCGCTATTCGAAATTGATGCTCCACCCTAATGACCTTAAATTGCAGCGAAAAATATACACAAAGACAATACACAACTTTCGAAAGGGAATAGTCCACAATGTTACACAAGATCAGGTTAACAAAATTTCTAATTGTAATATTACAACAATTATTATGTACAACTCTCCACTTATTTGCTACTTCTTTTTTTTTTTTTTTTTTTTTCACTTACAAAATAAACAAGTTTACAAAAATAAAAGAAAGTAATTTTCAAAAAGGAAAATTTCGTATAAACTTACCTCATCTCCTTTCATGCTTAATTTTGAACAAAAGAATTTAAATTTGGCAGGAGTTTTTGATGAGGACGATGAACAACTAGCAACATCAATTGATTCTTTTAATATTTCCCGATTAAGTTCTCCAATACCACCAAAAGACAAACGACCAGCGTTTTTACTTGGAGTTGGTGGTCCAGGGCGTTTGTAAGATGTTGCACCAGAGACTTTTTTCCTTTGGCCTGTGTTTAATAAAGTACTTGAACTGTCATCCAATGTGGGAGTTTCCTGGAGTAAAATAAAATAAATAAAACATCTTAATTACACTCTCAAGACAATAAATATAAAGGAAATTAATCTATTAAAAAAAAAAAAAAAACAAAATGGGACACACAAATAAAACAAAAAAGGAATAACACAAATTATAGACAATTATCACTTGAAACACTGTACGACACACAAAAACGTTAAAAGGGATGATTTTCTTCTTCGTTTCGATTAAAAAATATAAATTTTAATTCAAAATGTTAACATTTAATTATTACTCATTAATATTTTTAATCAAAAATCAAAAAGAGCAAACAAGGCTTCACGTTTTGTATTCTAAAAGATTATCGTACAGAAAATGAAATATGCAAACTCTACTGAATCACGATTCAATTGTCATTAATTTGTTCATTGTGTTGTTGCTGAATCGTTTTAATGCCTGGTGTCCTTTTTAAACTTGTTATGTCCCTTACTCGAATTTCATCCTCCCCCATTTGATGATCAAATTGAGCAAAATAAGTACTTTTTAAATGTGGAGGCAAAAGGGAATTTCTATATTGAAGTTCTTGTGCACTGAAAGAATCAAAAATAAAAATAATTTTTTTAATTTTAAATTTTTAAAACAATTGTTTATTATTATTTTACTTACCAAATATCGGTATTAAAGTATTCTGACATCCTGCCCTCCTTCAAGTCCGACAAATAGGTGTTATTGAAGATTTCACCCTCTTCGTCTTCCATGCGCAAGTTAGAGCTTAGAACTTGATGAGCAGGAGCAGATGATACACTGTTTGTTGATCGACCACGATTTAGCTGGCGTGGTTTGTTCTCAAGGTCATTGATTTTGGTTTTTAGGAACGTGTTTTCCTTTTGATATTCCAAGAGATTCTCGTTCAATCGGAAGATCTGACTTGAAAGCTTCTTAATGTGAGCTTCGTGTTTTTCATTCTGTTTTATTTTTTAAAAAAACAACAATTAATTAAATTGAAAATGCAAACTTAAAAATAATCACATACCTTAGATTTTAATGAATCAATTTCGGTTTTGTAAACAGCCGTCTCACGTTCTTGTTTCTTTTTCATTTTCGTTACTTCATCGTTATATAAGGTTTTCTATTTGTTGTTGTTTTAGTTTAATAATAAAAATTTTAATTATAATTTGTGTTTTTATTAGTAAGAAATACTAAGAGAAAACAAAAATATTACACATCCCAGGACATCACATCATAATATTAATAAAAATAATAAATAAATACTTGACATTAAGTACAAACATTCATACGGTTTTTTTTTTTTGTTTACATCAACAAAAATTAAAATAAAATAATTTAAAAAATCTAAAATATTGAGGGAATATTACTTTTAACAATTAATTGCAAATCATTTGTTAGCATTAAATATTTAACTATGATAATTAGGAGAAATTGAAAAACTACAATTAATATCAAATATTTGAAGCAGGACTTTAGGCCATGTTTCCACCATTTTTGTCTGCTAGTTTCCAACATATGATATTTTCTACTCTTGTTTTGTTGCAAAAACTACAATTTGAGAAGAGAAAAAAGATAAGAAGATAAAAATACAAAATTACAATGTACATTGTTGATTTTTAGGTTTATTTTATCTTAAATTGAAATTTTGAATTCAAAGGAAATTTTTGCATGCGATTTAAATAATTGTTAATAATTACCTGGATCTATGTATAAGCGGATCGCTTCGCACGAACCTATCTGCGGCTCTGGACACCCTACTTTACCTAACACGTCTTGATATACTTAACAAACAAAAAGCTGCAAGCTCTGATATTCGCCTCAAAGCTTTATCGCAGTGGGTTAACAACAACATTGGTCAATCAGTAATTCTTAAGTACTAAGAATCAATTCCAAAGTACACAGACTACACCATCCCCCAATTGTAATTCGACAGAAATCACTAGATAAGGCATTCCTAGAATACGAGTCAATCCACTTTTACACAGATGGATGAAAAACAAATGAAGGGGTTTGTGGTGGAGGTTTGAAATCTGAACGACTGAAATTAAGTCCTTCATTCCGCCTTCCCAATCATTGCGCGTGTTCCAGGCGGAACTTTTGGCGATAAAAGAAAACGTGACATTAACATCTGATATCCGTATTTTCTCATGTAAACAGGCCACTATCAAATCTCTGGACAATGTCTCTACAAACTCTATAACAGTTCATAACTGTCGATCATCTCTAAAGGTGGGTGTCCATTTGAGAGTAAACGTGCTGCGAGTCGCTCTCAAGCTGCTCTCGAGAGCGATCTCGCAAGTGGACATAGTCTGGAGAGTAGCTCGCGGAGAGTTGACTAATTACTCTCGACATTCGATCTTTTTGAAAGTCACTCGCAAGTGGACACATGTGTTTACCACTATCCGAGATAAGCTCGCGGAATACCAACACAGTTCGTATTTTGCGAGTAGCTGTCGAGAGTAAACATGGCAAAGCAGTGGACATTGGATATGAATATGAGTCAGTTGAATTATTGTGGAGAACTACGGATAAATCATTTCGCGATAGAAATAAAAAAAAAACGAATTTGCGAAACAGTTCTTGATTTAAAGACGAAATAAAAAAAAATGGAATCCGAAAAAGGTACTGAAGGCTGCCGTATGAATCACCTGCACAGATCATACAATTAACTTTTAGTTTCTCCTTCGAAAATGATTTGCGATTCATAAGCTTACCGGATGCTAAAAACCTAAGTGTTACCAGTATACTTTCGCGTACTGGTATGGCTTCCCTTAATTGGGTATCTTTTTTTAAAAATTATGGGTCCAACGTTTTGTATCTATTGAGGATCTTCAACTTGAAGCTCTCTTGGAAGAGCAGACCCCGCACCGAATTGGTTACGACGATCTACCCACGGTTTGACCCAACATTTTTTTTTATTCTTTTTTAAGAACAGTGCCGATAATTAAAGCAGCTACAACACTTTGCTTGTAAAAATACATGGCCAACTGATAATATGCTAGGAGAAGAAATCTATCAAGTGGACACGATTATGAGAGTACCCTCAGCAAGAAAACTCTCAATACTCTAGCAGAGAGCTTGCGAAAGCAAAATTTCTAAAATTTGGCTCTCAAATGGACAGTCTCCCAAGAGTTGCTCTCGAGAGTTAACTAGCAGAAGTACTCTCAAATGGACACGCACCTTAATGGAGATGACACAGCAGTTTAATATTCACCTTTGCTGGGTGCCGGGCCATAGACATTCCGGGAAAATTTAAGACAGATGAACTCGTCAGAAATGGTACAGTACAACTCACTCTACCTCGTTTGGCTAATGCTGGCATACCAATCGTTACATTTAAACTATTTGCTAATGCAAGACGCTATGAAGGAGGCAAACACCAGGTGGAATAACATCACCAAGTGTCAGGTCATAAAAAACATCTGGCCTACACTAGATTTAAAGCGATCTAAGTGCGTGCTATCTCAAAGCAGATCGCATATAAGCTCGATAATCGGTGTCATAACCGGGCACTGTCTAATAGGAAAGCACGCCACGCGGCTAAGCGTATTCTTAAATGACTTTTGCAGAATCTGTATGGATGAGGAAGAGGAGAAAATAGTTCTTCACCTCCTTTGTATATGCCCTGCTCTAGGTCAAAAACACAAGAATCACCTAGGAGAATTTTTTTATAACGATCTTTTATTATTTTTTGTATGCACTTTGATTAAGATATGGACTATAGTGCATAAGTGCAATCAAATTGCACTTTTCTGATGGGTTTCGATGGCCTTTATTAAAACATTTGTAATAATGGATAAAAGAAACATAGACAAAGTACTAAAAATTCTAAACGGATTCCATCCAAAAATTTAATTCACAATTGAAAATGAGGTCAACAAAACAATATCTTTCTTAGATGTAAAAATCTACAGAAGAAAATCGTTTGCTTTTCGACTGGTATCAAAAACCAACATCATCTGGAAGACTAGTCAATTTCCGATCAAACCAAGCAAGGCATATTATCATCAATACTTCGTCCAACCTCGTGAATAAAATTTTCAAAATAAGTGATGTACGATTCCACGTCGCCAACCAAAAAAAAAGTCATCAAAAGCCTAAGTGATAATGGTTATCCTTCTACCATTATTCGAAGACTCCTTTTAAAATACAAAATGCAAATTCCACGAGAAAATATTGATGAACCCGTTAGAACGCACCACAAAACCATGGTTTACGTCCCAACTCTATCCGAAAACTTCAAAAAATCCATTTCCAAAAAATTGACAGAGGTTCGCCTTGCTTTCAAATCAAACAAAAAACTTGACCATTGTTTTAATAAACTCAAGACGAAACCTGATAAGGACAAACAAACAGATGTGATCTACAAAATTAACTGCAATGGTAAATCAAATGAACCGTGCAACCTGTGTTATATTGGGACCACAAAAC
The DNA here is from genome assembly GCA_920104205.1 of Eupeodes latifasciatus. Classification (NCBI taxonomy): domain Eukaryota; kingdom Metazoa; phylum Arthropoda; class Insecta; order Diptera; family Syrphidae; genus Eupeodes; species Eupeodes latifasciatus. The sequence goes on from OV049926.1 coordinate 11,415,474, forward strand.
AACTTCTTAGACAACGCATCTCGAATCATAAGTCCGACATAAAACTAAAAAATTGTGAGAAGACAGCCCTGGCTAGTCACAGCATTGAAGGTGGTCATTCTCCAAACTTTGAAAGCGTGAAAGTTCTACAGACAGAGAAACATGTTTCGAAACGATACACGTTAGAAACATTACATATTCTCAACAACAAAAACAACATGAATCGAAAACAAGACACACAAAACATTTCTGCTGTATATATGTAGCTCTCTTCTTTCTTCTTAAATGTAATTTGTGCTTTATTTAATTTAGACTTAACTTCATTCTTCGAAGTGCTAATTATATTCATAGTTTTATTTTTAATTTATATTAATTAATATAACTAATATTAAATTGTTTTTCCTATTTTTCTTGAGTGAGTAAACTGTATTGTATTTATTTGTATCCCATTGAAATATATTGTATATTTTTTATGTTAATAAAGTTCCCCTGAAGAAGACAGCAACCCCTGCCGAAACGTTGGGAAAGTTAATGTAACTTAATTGTTTCATTGCGAAAATTACAGTGACCAAAAAAGCCGACGGAAAACTATACTTCCACTAATCACAATTATTACACAAATTGGTCAGTAAATAAACTCTATTTATTAAAATCCTACGAACCCCTTCTCCCCCTTCAAATCCAACTATAAAATTACTCTATCACGTTAGGTTTTTAAAATATGACTATGGTGTTTTTATAGGCTTTCTTAATTTATGAAGTATGTTGTTTTTTGTTTTTAATAAAGTTCGCTATTGTTTTCTAAATCTATAAACCTTATTTTTAATATTAATTTTAAATATTTATAGGTTTTGATACAGTTTTTGAAAATTCTTCATAAGTTGTTGAGTTTGAAACTGTGTTACAAAAATCTTAAAAAAAATGCTTAACTATTTATACTCAAACGGTTTTTGAATACAAAAAGGCGAAACGATTTCAAAATAATTTTTGTAGCGAGTCCATCAACGATGAACGACGAAATTAACAGTGGACTTATTGCTCTGAAAGCCTATTGGCGGTCATTATGAAACTTTTGATCTTCAAGATATTTCTTAAGCTGAAAATACATAGATAAGCGTTTCCATGACCTTGGAAAGAAGAGACGTAAATGCAATAAAACGATTCGGATTTGTTTAGGAACAAGCTGGTGGGACAGTGAAGTTGCCAACTTATGCCATTTCAGAACAACAGAAAGCTAGCGAATTTTTAAATATCAAAATCTTTTAGTACTCTAGTAACTGTAAGAGTGAAAATTCGTTTCATAAAATGGTTAGCGCTTCTCTCAAGTACTGGAGGGGTCATCCTCTGGCAGCGTAGAATTAACAGTTATCTGTGCTGCACAATCAATTGAGCTTACAAAAAGAATGTGATTGAAATTGGTTTCATACAAAAGAAGACATTGTAGTATATTTGCCGCAATTTTTGGTCATGCGAAAATTCGTCTGATTCGTCGAATATGACCGTTACAAATCTTGTTTAAATTTAGTTCGATTTGAGTCAGCAGGCTTTGTAATAACAAATGAGCTAGAGTTACATGTTTTACGATTATCAACTTCATCATGATGACTTCTTTATTTGTGCTGTTTTAGGTTTTGTTCTACCTTTAATTTAATGTCCCAGACTCATTTAAAGGGAATGAGATCGAGTAGTGAGGTGCAAAGAGATAGCAATCACCAGCAAGCTTTGCTACTTGACCAAATTTGTTAGACTCACGAATAAAATAAATATGATATGAAAGGTTAGAAGGAAGAGTAATTTCGTCCCGTTCAGAAAGGATATAAGGTATGTGATTTTTATTTCCGGGAGCTCATTAAAATGGAGGCAAGTGGCCAAGGTAGCACTTTGCAGAGGAAGTGAACTACCGTCTCCTTTTCATGTTGGTCTCCCCAAATCTACGGCAGTAGTAATAAACCAAGAGCCGGCAGCAAATTTTGGGAGTGGATTGATAACCAAAATATATATACATACATGTATGTATGTGTAGATATACGCAACATTATGCCAAATTCAACCGTCTGGCAGATTTTTTTTTTCAGCCGGGGGCGGGGGTGTGCGTTCGAAAATGGTCATTTTTTCGATTTTGGGGTCGAAGTGATAACCACTTAAATGGATATATAAACAATAGGGGATGGTGCCCTGATGTCAAAAAAGTGTGTCCAAGACGTTTTGTTTTCAGCCTTCCCTTGCCAGACGGCCGCCAAAATGCGCGAAAATCAACTTTTTGGGCCGAAATGATAACCACATGAATGATACATCAAAAAATCAGAAAAATTCTCCTGATTGTAAAAATGTGTGTCCAAGACGTTATGCTTTCAGCCTTCCCCTTGCCAGACTCATTTTAACACTTTTTAACAGAATTTTTTAACTTAAATCCTTTAATAAATTTGTTCCTATTAACCATAAGGTTAAAGGTTGAAGGTAGTTTATTGCCACCAAACAGAAGCGTCTTACTGCAACAAATTAATCGTTGCAACAATATATGCCATATTTGGAAAAGTGCAATATTAAATACAGGGATACAACTTTCCCCATTTCAATACGGCCGGACCATGGAGGATGACATGATCAAATTGAAATGGTTGAACGGAGTCGTGGAACAGAAACCATTGAAAATTTAATTATCTGTGATGAAAATGATAGTGAAGAAGACAATATTTCGCAAAATTCTTCATCGGACGAATCTGATGATGAAGAATAGCTTTTTTTTATAATTTCTAATTTCAAAATTTCATTCAATTTTATGTTATGTGATTCAATAATTTTTTTCTAAATAAAATACATTTGTTATGCTTTAAAAGAAAAAGGTGGTTTTTGTGCATTCTTTCTTTAGGGTTTTCTGGCAAGCATAAGACTGAAAAGAAAACGTATTGGAGATCTTCTGATATTTTGGTATATGACTGTTTTGGTTATCGTTAATAGGAACAAATTTATTAAAAGATTTAAGTTGAAAAATTCTGTTAAAAAGTGTTAAAATGCGTCTGGCAAGGGGAAGGCTGAAAGTGAAACGTCTTGGACACACATTTTTACAATCAGGAGAATTTTTCTGATTTTTTGATGTATCATTCATGTGGTTATCATTTCGACCCAAAAAGTTGATTTTCGCTCATTTTGGTGGCCGTCTGGCAAGGGGAAGGCTGAAAACAAAACGTCTTGGACACACTTCTTTGACATCAGGGCACCATCCCCTATTGTTTATATATCCATTTAAGTGGTTATCACTTCGACCCCAAAACGAAAAAATGACCATTTTCGAACGCCCACCCCTGCCCCCGGCTGAAAAAAAAATCTGCCAGACGGTTGAATTTTGCATAATGTTGCGTATATCTACACATACATGTATATATATTTTGGTTATCACTCCACTCCCAAAATTTGCTGCCGGCTCTTAGACTATAACTTTGAGGGCAGTGTCTGGTTGATACTGCAGTGACCCTGGCTAAATTATCATAAGAACAATATTTGTTACAGCTAGAACACAGCTTATTATAAATCCATTTGACTGCTTTACCTTAGATTGGATTGGAGTGTAAGAAAAATGTAGTATATTTTGTCCTTTATAACACTCCGCAAGTGATTTATGATGTTCCCATTCTTGTCAGGCAAATTCGTCAGCCCATTCATTTAACTCAATGACCTTGAATGAATTTAAATAAAACCTGGATGTGAATGTTAAGGCCCGATAGTTCGTATCAAAATTCTTGGACCAGTATCAGAGAATGATTTAGCCAAATTAAGAGCCTCGACAGGCTCGACTGGCCAAAAAGACTTGGAAATATTAAAAAATCTTATTGTATAAAAAAATAAAAATATCAAAACGGCGCACTCAGCGCTAATTGTGTCCTGCGCGAAGCAGGACAGCCATTTCTACCTATTGTATAAAAAGAAAGTCGATCATAATAAAATATTTACTTCGGTTATGTTATAAGAGTACAGGAGAAGCCATTGATTCTCGCCCTTATGGCTAAGATCAAAGTGTAGTAAAGAGAAGCTGAGAAGGAATCATTTTTTTTTTTTGATTTTTACATGAAGCGAATGTTAGTGAAGATTAATATGGAACTTGGGTTTCCATTTTCTTTTTCAACAGTTCTGGACTCTAAAATAATTTGTAGAACACGACTTTTTAAACGACGCATCTATGTAGGACTATTTGACTCATGGAAAAAGTGATCAAAATGTTTTATTCACAATGCAGGCAATTATTACGTTTTTGATTTGCAATATTTAATTCTAGATGTAAACTACAATGTCCATAATTTGCATAATATACAATATTATCTACTAGAAGGGAGATACTTATAGAAAAAAAAAACAATTAAATCACTAAAAACTATCAACAAACATGCGTTAATAATCTAGGTAATTATTTTTAAAACAATCAACAAAATTAAAAAAAAAATTAATAAAGATGTGTACAATATAAAAATAAAATTATAAATGTGATGCCCTTTTAATGAAATTGTGTGTGTGTTTTTGTATATTTTATGAACAAAACAAATTTATTAACAAAAATAAAAATACAATTTAAAAAATAGAAATTAAATAACTCACCATTTTATTTTTCATTTTCTCCAATTTTCCTTCGAGTTCCAAGCGTGTATCCTTAATACGCTGCTCACTCTCCCTCACCTCAGTCGATAGCAACTCCCTTTCTTCAGCCCATTTCTTCTCATTTTCCTCACAGACTCCCCGACTTTTTAGCAGCTTAGCCGTGAAAATCTTGATATCTTCATTCAATTGATCGATCATAAGTTTATCTTTACTTCGCAGTTCTTCTAAATTACAAATATCAATTGATAGTTTTGAAATTTGCGATTCTAAAGATTTTGTTCTATTGATTTCGGTTGAACTTTGTTCTTGGCGCATTTCCTGACTTTTCTCAAGTTTTGCTCGAAGAATCGAAATTTCATCATTTAACTGCTCGATTTCTAGTTTATTCTTGTTTCGCAGTTCTTCCAGATTGAAATTATCAGTGGAAAGTTTGGAAATTTGTGCCTCTAATGATTTTATCGTGTTAGCAAACTCAACTTCGGATGACCGTCGCTCTTCGACAAGTTCCTCAATGCCCATTAATCGTTCAACAGCGGCTCGATGGTCTTTTTCAATTGCATCTCTTTCTAATTTCGAGAACTGTATATCCGATCTTAAGTCTTCTAATTCGGTCTTGGTGGTTGTGTGGTCTTCTTGGTTGATTTGTAGGCGAAGCGCTAGTTTTGACAGTTGATCATTCAAACGGGAATTCTCCTCGTCGATTTCTTTAGCTGTGACTTGATGTTTCTCATTCAACTCGAGTAGCTGCGAATTAGTGTTCTTTGCATCGATGAGATTCGATGTAAGAGTCTCGATTTCCGACACTTTCATGGCGAGCAGTGTTTTATACTCCTGCAGTTGTTTATTCAAACCACCAACTTCCAGATTCAACTGAACCTTATCTTGCTCGAGTGTGCTTACAGCCACATTTAAGTCACTCAATGATTTTGCCAACTTTCGTACTTTTTCCTCCAAATTGTGTTTGATTTTCTCCAAACTACTATTCGATGCTTTTAAATTGTTTTCAGAGGTTTCTAGGGTTTTCTTCTGTTCAGTGAGTTTCTCAATTTCCCTCTGGAGTGTTTGTGTTGTCGATTCAAGTTGATCTTTGGCCTTTTCGGATTTTATACATTTTTCTTTGAGTGATTTATTCTCCTGGACAAGTCTGCTATTCTCACGCTGTGTTATTTCTGTTGATGATTTGAGATTCTCTAAGCTACTTTGAGAAGCTTCGGCTTCTTTTTTAAATTTCTGACATTTTGCTTGACAATCACCCAATTTGAGAGCTTGTTTTTCGATACGCTTCACATGGCCTTCGCAAGTTTCTCGAAGCTTTGCATTTTCGAGTTGTGATTTCTTAAATTGATTTTCCAAATCTTGACTTTTGAGTTGTTCGGTTTTGAGGAGATTTTGTTTGACAAGAATTTCCTTTTCGGCTACTTGCAATTTTTCCTCAATCGACCTTTGGTTTGTTTCGGTTGATTTCTGGTCGTTGAGGAAGCTTTCCAAGCGTTTCGACATGATTTTCTTCTCGTCCTCAGCTTGTTCTTTCTCCTTGCGAATTGATGCTATTTCTTGTATTAAACGAGAAACATTCTCTTTCTGTTCGGAGGCTTCTTTATTGCACTTTCTTATTTCTAATTCACTTGTGGTTTTGAGGGTTTGTAGTTCCTCAAGAAGACTGATTTCTTCGTTTTCCAATCGTTTAAATTTTATTCTTGATTTTTCAGCTTCTGTGATTAGAACTTGATACTCATTCTGAAGAATTGATTTATCATGTCTGAGTTCCTTCAACTGTTTATTGGCATTTTCAAAAGCTGTAGCCTCTTTTTTAAGTTGTTGTTTGGTGTCTTCCAATTTATTATGGTAGTCTTCAGATTTTTGTTTAATTGCCTCATTTTGAGCTTCCAAGGTAACGATAGTAGCCTGTAGCTTCGTAAGTTCGCTGTTTGCCTTTTCAAGCTTGTCTTTAATTTCGGTTTCATTTTCCAATTGAAGTTTGAGATTTTCTTGTAATTTATTCTCCAATTCATTTACTTTCAAACGGAGAACATTTAGTTCCTCGTTAGCTATTTCAAGATCTTCCTTAGCTTGGCTTGTTTCAGTTACTTTGCTTTCCAAATGCAACTTAATGCTTTCATGATCTTCTATCAGCTTTTGATTCTCCATAAGTTTACTCTCCAATTGCGATTTGATAGTTTCACATTCTTCTGAAAGTTCTTGATTTTCTGCAAGTTTTCTTTCCAACTGCAACTTGATGCTATCACGTTCTTCTGTCAATTCTTGAATCTCTAGAAGTTTTTTCTCCAACTGCGACTTAGTTTCTTTTAGACTTTCTTGAATTTGCATTTTTTCTGTCACTTCACTTTCCAATCGAAGTTTTATGCTCTCGAAGTCTTCGGTTATTTTCGTTTTCTTTTGAACTTCATTCCGTAATTCAAGTTGGACTTTTTCGAGTTTTGTTGAAACCTCATTTTCTACCCGATTCTTTGTTTCTTCGAGGTCTTTCTCGAGTTGGTGTTTGGTTTTAACTTCATTTTGCAACTGAATTCTGGTCTGAGCGAGATCATCGACTAAGTTCTTAGCTTTATTAATTTCTGTTTCGAGCTGGACTGTTATACTATGAAGTTCTTCTTGCTGCTTTTGGGTAGCTTCAAATTGTAACTTTTGCAATCGCAATTTTTCTGCTTCCTTTGTCTCCAAGTTTGCTGCCAATTTAATCTTTTCTGTGAGTAGATTTTCAAATTGCAGACGTACTTCGTGCAGTTCTTCCCTCACTTGTTGCTTTTCGGTAGCTTCATTATTCAAATCTATTTTAGTTTTCTCCAATTCTTGACTAAGTTCTTCAGAGGTCTTAGAAGCATCATTTTTGACTCGTTCTAATTGAGCCTCCAAGGAACTTATGGTCGCTTCGAGCTGTTTGATATTTTCAGACGTTTGCAATTTAATATCTTCCAAGTTTTCTGCCAATTTGATTTTCTCTGTAGCTTCGTTATTCAATTGCTTCTTGGTTTTCTCCAATTCTTGACTAAGTTCTTCAGAGGTCTTAGAAGCATCATTTTTCATTCGTTCTAACTGCGCCTCCAAGCAATTTATCGTAGACTCAAGCTGGTTGATATTTTGAGTGGTTTTCAATTTGATATCTTCCAAGTTTTCTGCCAGTTTCATCTTCTCTGTGGCTAGATTTTCACATCGGAAACGTACCTCTTGTAGTTCTTTCTTAACTCGCTGCTTTTCAGTGGTTTCTTTATTCAATTCTTGACAAAGCTCTTCAGAGGCCTTAGAAGCATCATTTTTCATTTGTTCTAATTGAGTCTCCAACGAACTGATCGTCAATCGAAGTTGGTTGATATTTTCTGTGGTTTTTTCAAGTTCTTCTTTTGTTGTAATTTTGTCGGCGATTTCAATGCTCAACTGAACTTTGGTGTTTTCTAGTTCTTGGCTACATTTCTCCATTTTTTCGTTTGCTACCTTTGAAGCGGTTTCTAGTATTATAATTTTTTCTTCGAGGTCCTTAGTAAATTTATCAGCTTGTTTGAGTTTTTCCAAAAGCGTCGCTTCATCGTGAGTTTTATTCAAAACATCTACTTCGAGTTTTTCAATAGTTGAAGTCATAGTTGTTATTTGATCTCGCAGGTTTGCCTCCGATTTGATCAGTTTTTCTTCTACTCCAATCTGTTCGAGACGTTTCGATTCTAATTGAGAAATACTCTCTTTTAATGAAGACTTCTCTTTTTGAAGATTTTCAGTAGTATTTTTGAGTTCTGACAACTTTTTTCGTAAAGAACCATTTTCGTCTACTTTTTGTTCCCACGAATTCTTAAGACATGTGATTCCATCGACAACGCTCTTAGCTTGCTCTTTCAATTTACCATCCTCAATATCATCAAAATTACAAGAAACCAATGAACATTCACCATTTGTGTTATTAGCTTCAAGTCCAAGGTCTGTTACACATTTCAGGATATATGAAGTAGCTTTATTAAAGACTGTTTCTGAAATCGCAAGTTGGGATGAGACTTTTTGCAACTTCTTTTCACTTGAACTAAGTTCAGCTTCGGTGTTAAGCATCTTTTTGGTTATTTCAGTCAGCTGACTTGAGCCTCTGTCGGATTTTTGTTTATAATCTTTTATGACATTCGAAAGACTTTGAATTTCTTTTTTCATTGCATTAATTAGAGATTCTTTATCAGTTTCAAGTTTTGAGATAATCGAAGCTTTATGACTCTGATCATCGGTTAAGGTTTGAATTTTTTGCTCTAGCATATCTCTGTCTTGCTTATTTCTTTCCGACTCGGTTTTGCTGTCACTTAACAGCGCATCGTAGCTTTGTTTTGATTTTTCTAACTCCCACTCAAATTTGGTTAGACGAGATTTTTCATGTTCCAACTGTTCTAGCAACTGGTTTTCTCTTACTTCCAAGTCGAATATTTTTGTCTCTAAAGAAGAATTGAGATTCTCTATTTGCTGCTGAAAACTTTGCTCTGACTCAAGTTTTTCAGTTCTAAGACTTGCCAGTTCCTTTTGCAGGTTCTTCACATTGTTTGCTTCCTCAGATCTCTCCTTTAAGCAATTTTCAAGTTTGTTTTCGAGTTCGGCTATTGTATTCTCAAGACTTGATTTGGTCGTGTGCAGCAATTTATTGGCACTAAGCAAGTCTTTAATTTCTTGCATATGCTCAGTATTCTGATTCTGCATTTCCTCAAGTTTTGATGCCTGTTGGAGGCTCTGTTCTTCGATCTGTCGCAATTCAACTTTGATCTTATCAAAACTTCTCGCAAAACCTTCCATACAATTTGAAAAAATTAAAAAATAATTCCCAGGATTTTTACAGCTCTCATCATCATCATCGTAGGTCATTAAATTTTCAAAGCAAACATCAAAGACTTTTGAATATCTTTCGGTAAGTTCACGCATAGCTTTGGATAGTTTTGCATTGTCATTGCGAATTGATGAAATTTCATCGAGAAGTTTTTCATTTTCATTTTCTTTTTCACGCAATTTTATTTCAACAACTAAACCAAGATGCTCGGGACTGTTTAAGCTACCAGAGCTATTTGTAGCCCGTGACAAGTCTAGAAATTCAGATGACATATTTAGATCTGGACGAGAATTGACTGTAGACGAGCGTATTTCATTGATGTTCTGTTCCAATTCATTATTTAAATATGATAGATTTTGTATTTTTGATTCTTTTTCCTGAGATTGATGATGGCCAGAGATGCGAAATATGAATTTGTATATTGTGCATTGTGAATAAATGGTTCGATTGTTCGAATGTTATGAAATGACAAAGGATAAATTGGGATTATGGGAAAAGGATAGACACAGAATTAAAAACAGAAACAAACGACAAAATACAAAAATAAAAAAACATGAAAATTGTTTTTGTTTTAAAAATGATCCTTGTGCTTACCTCAAGTTCTATTGAGAGATCATCTACTTTCTCAGCCAATTCGGTAATATTGTTCTGGAGTTGTTTTATTTGTTTTTTGGCATTTTCAAACTGTGAATATTAAGACGAAGAAAATCAATACAAGAATGGATAGAATTTTTTAAAGGTTTTCAAAAATTTAAACGACATTTTATCAACTGATATGAATCTCTTATAAAGTAAAACCCAAGTAACAGTGTTTCATTTTGATTATAACGAACTCTTTCTTTCACAATTTTGTATAGATTATCAACACGATGGAATCAGGGCCTAATCACTTACAACTTTCAATAACTCCTGTGTGCAAGTAATTTAAGGTTTGGTGGGGACCTACAGTTTTTATGTTGAAATTTAAACGAAGCTTATTTAAGAAGCACTTTTCATGAAAAGGATTTGTCAATTCATCACAAGTGGCAGTTTCAGCTTAAGAATATTTCATAAGCTGATTGATTAGCGTTAAGATCATCTTGGAAAGAAGAGACGTTAATATAATTGGTCATTAATTAGAGGGAGAAGATGATTCAATTTTTCGAGGGATTGGATGAACAAATGCTGTTTTCCAACTACTCGAAAATAACCCAGATAAATAAAATAGATTGATAAGCTTTCGCAACGTGGAAGAACACCTCTTCAGCATAATAGCGATTTATATATGTTGAGATATTTTAGGACTCTCGCCAAACGACGAATACGAACAAATATTGGCCCAATTGAATCATTGAGCGCGTTACTCAAGAACTACCGGAAGCATATTAGGTAAAGTGGAATTTATTGTGAAATGCCTTACAAACAAAATAGTTTCCTTAATAGAGCTAACTTAAGGAGTGTCGTTGACAACAAGCGAAGGGACCGAAGAAGAGAAAGAATTCCTCTTGTTTTTTTACGAATGACCGAAAATTCTTACTGCCATTGTGACATTGGGCATTGCAGGCCTCCTTGGCTTTCTTTTCTGGTTTTCGTCGGAACAATATATTATGAGGACCTATCCTCAAATAATAGGCAAAATGAAAACACAAGTATTAGAGAATAGAGGCTACAAGAAATGTTAAAATGGCAATGAAAAAAAGTAAAGGCAATCTTTTTCAGCTTGGCTTAAGAATTTTTGCAATGGTGCTAAGAATGTTTGCAATGGTGTTATGGTGCTACTAAATAAATTTACATTCAGTAGAAAAAGTCGTACCTCATTCAATTACACAAGAAAGGGAAAACAGATAACAGTCTGATATTCAACATCTAGAAAATCTTTGAAAAATGTATCTTCAAATGGTCTCCGATAGGCAGACGGTAACAGTCTATTCGGAGTGATATATTCGAATGACAACCGATTTTATGGCTTAACTTTGTGAGAAGTTTCCTGGCAGCTTAATTTAATGTTTTTTGTTGTGGAACTAAACAAAAGACCGTGTTTAGGGGAATGATTGAGATACTGCTCGAAATGTAAGCAAAAAGAGATTAAAAATCATCTCGGCCAAGACGGCTGTTGGAATGATTGTTTTACACACTTAAAGTCAAATATCTTTAGCTTTTCTTTTGAAACTTAAAGAAAGAATAACCACGTTTTATTTAATTTTAACAAATCTTTGTTTTAATTTGTGATTTCCCCAACAGTGTTAAATGTCAACACATAAAAATTGTTATTCACGACAAGACCTTAAGTCTCAAATCTGGTAAAATAGAGTACTCTTTGTTGCTTTTTTCGAGAATTATAACCTTTATGAAAAGAATGGTTACGAATTATAACCTTTATGAAAAGAATGGTTACGATTTTAAACTTTAACAGCTTAAAAATTCCTTTTTGATATTGAGCCTCATCTTATAGCACTATTAAATCCTGGCATAACAAATTGACAACTTGATGACACCCTTCGCTCTTCGACGAAGTTCATCGATGCTCTGCAAAAACTTGTAATGCAAGATCGTTATGTGACATACTAGAAGATAGGGACAGAGTTTAACGCTGGTATGACTAGTATCAATAAAAGATAAGATAAGTGCGACAGTTGACTTTGAAAAAGAAGATATACGTGATCGTAATAACTCAGACGATTCAAACGCCGTTGGTGGCGGAATTCTTGTCGCTATCAACAATACTTTCACTGGTTACCTGATTGACGACTTTCGATCAACAGACATCGAAATACTATGCTTGAAAATTAAAATGGCAACAGGACATTTATTTATTGTATCAGCATACATATATACCTCCAAGCTCCAAGAACGAGGTTTATGAAAAACTAAACAAATGTATTGAAAGTATTTATATCCTTTTGGAACCTGAAGAGGAAGTACTGGTTGTTGGTGATTTTAATTTGCCCAATCTCAATTGGATTCAAATTGACGACGATACAATCGACGTTCCAATAAACGCGTCATCTTCAAATGAGCTTTTATTAATAGATGGTATGTCTTCATGTGGCTTAAGTCAATTCAACGGTGTGAAGAACCGTTTTGGAAAAACACTCGATCTGGTATATTTCTCCGAAACCATATGCTCTGAAGCAGCTGTGATTTCTTCTGCTGTCAAAATTGTGGACGAAGATCGCCATCATCCTGCATTAGGCATAGCACTTAATTTAAACATGGCTTCACCTCATATGCTATCTAATAACAACAAACTAGAATTCAACTTTAGTAGTTGTAATTTTGAAAACCTTTTTAACTTAATATGTACGATCAATTGGGATGACTTATTTTGTAACTTAAATATTGACGATATGTGTAACATTTTTTATTTAACTCTTTTTGACTGTTTCTACAAAACGATTCCATTTAAAAAGACTCGAAATAACTTGAGTGTTCCACCATGGTTTGATTCTCACGTTAAAAACTTAAAAAACGAAAGGAACAAAGATTGGATAAAGTATAATCAAACAGGAACTGATGATGATTATAGGACGTTCATTATAATAAAACAACTTTTCACTGACTACTCTAACATTCTATATGACGACTACATTCGGAAAATTGAATTAAACCTTCAAAATAATCCTGACAGTTTTTGGAAATACGTTAATCGTAAGAAGAAAACATGTGGGTACCCTAACTTAATGACTGATTCGACATCAAATAGTAATGAGCCGAGAATAATAGCGAACATGTTTGCAAACTACTTCAAAGATGCTTTTGTAGATTATAATACTATTAGTTTTCCTAACACATCTACCACTGTTTTAAATTTCCCCCACTTAAATTCTATCAATTTCGTTATAAGAAAAGATACTGTCTTTAATAGTATCCTACAACTTGACGAATGTTTTAGTCCTAGACCCGACGGCGCGCGGTGTACCATCATCCATTTTAAAGAAATGTGCTGCGTATTTAGCACACCCGCTATGTGTTCTTTTTAACACGTCTTTAAGTAACTCGCTGTTTCCTTTATCTGGAAGAGCTCCTTCATAATACCAGTACACAAAAAAGGTCCCAAACACGAAATAATGAACTATCGACCTATTGCTAAACTATCTGTGATACCTAAACTGTTTGAGTCAATCGTATGAGCGTCCTTTCTTTTCACTGTAGTTCAATTATCTGTGATAACCAGCATGGTTTTGTCAAAAAGCGTTCAATTGTTACTAATCTGTTTCACTTTACGTCCTTTTGTTTAGATGTTTTTGAAAAACGTGAACAAATAGATTGTATCATTACTGATTTCAGCAAGGCCTTTGACAAATTGTGTCATAAAACATTACTTTTAAAACTATCGCAGCAAGGTTTTAACGACTATTTCATAAACTGGATCTCCTCATATTTGCAAGATAGACGTTGTGAATTCTGGTGTTCCCCAGGGTAGTCACCTTGGTCCTATTCTATTTGTTTTTTTTATAAATGACTTGGCTTCGATCATATAAAATTCGTATGTCTTAATATATGCTGCTGACATTAAAATTAAAAAAAAAAATTAACTCTACATCTAACTGTCTTCTCTTGCAAGAAGACTTAATATTATTCAATAATGGTGCAATATTAATCGTCTTGTTTTAATTGTTGACAAATGTAAAACCATGTTACACGTAAAAAAGTTCCAATCGTTTTTAATTACATGTTTGATTCTTGTCCTTTAAGTAGAGTATATGTATTTTCTGCCTTAGGTGTTGTATTAGATTCTAAAATAACATTTAATGAACATATTAACTTCATAGTTAAAAAAGCAAATAGAGTTCTGGGTTTTATTAAGAGATTTGGCCGTGATCCATATATTTTAAAATTACTTTTTGTTTCATTTGTGAGATCAGTCCTGAAATATGCTTTTACAGTATGGTCACCTTACTACGCCGCGCCGCACAGTGGTTCGGTTTGTATGGGAGAGCGGAAAAAAGTCTGTAAAATCTGAACGGTTCAACGGATTAAAATGAAATTTGGCAAACATGTTTGGATTAGATTACACATTTGGTCAAAATTTGGTTGAAAAAAAAATTATAAACAAAGTTATTGACGTTTTTCTAAAATTTGAGGGTTTTTGATTTTTGTATGGGAGAGCGGAAAAAAATTTGTAAAATCTGAACTATTGAACGAGTTTTAATAAAATTGGAAACACAAGTTAAGATTAGTCTTATACATGCTTGGTCAAATTTGGTCAAGAAAAAATTATTAGAAAAAAAGTTATTGACATTTTTCTAAAATTTGAGGGTTTTTGATTTTTGTATGGGAGAGCAGAAAAAAGTCTGTAAAATCTGAGCTATAAAACGAATTTTAATGATATTTAAAACACATGTTAAGATTAGTCTTATACACGCTTGGTCAAAATTTGGTTAAGAAAAAATTATTAGAAAAAAGTTATTGACATTTTTCTAAAATTTGAGGCTTTTGATGTTATATTTAAATAAAAGTTTTTTTTAGTAAAATCTTAACTTTTTATTTTGAACAAAATAGTATTACTAACTATGTATATTATAAAATTAAATAAATAAATAGATAAATACATACAAAAAATAAATAAAAAAACAATGAAGTAGTAATTTTATAACGCTAAAATGAGGTTTTTAGCGTCTGCGCTGATTGGAAGTATTTTCTTCTTATAAACCTTGCACTAATGCTCAATAACTCAATACTGACTTTTTTTTAATTAATCCTTTATATATATAGATTTAAGTAAGAGATTTTATTCTAATAAGTCAGGTAATAAAAAATTACGCAATACACAACAAAAACAAAGCAATAAAACTTTAAAAATAACACCTTTTTTATTTCTACCTGCCTTACTTTTAGCGAAAAATTAAAAAAAAATAAAGGATTATCCCTAATCCTTTTCTTTATTTTTTATTAAGCTCTATCATATAATTTAAAATATCATAAAACTATATTGCTTTTCGTGTGTTGTTTCCAAGAAAATTGAGTTCAAAGTTGAAAAAATTTTCCGGGCAGAAATAAATGGTTTCGCAAAAATCGAAATTCTCAGACCTGTGTCAATGTATTAATTTTGTTTTATTTTTAAAATAAAGTTTGACATTTTTTCTTAAAATAATGGGCTTAACCAGTTCATTCTGACAATTAATAACGAAGAAATCAAACTTTTTGGTAAACACCACCATCAAAACGCAGTTTTTTGAAATCCGATTCAGTGAAACATTTTTGATCATAACTTTCACATCTGCAAGTATCTGCAGCTGATTTTTTCTGTGCTTTAACATGAATGTATGGAGCATATGCTGGCATACTTACTTTCTTGGTATCTTCTGGAGCTTTTTTTAAAAATCAAAAAGTTAAAAAAAACGCATTTTTTCCTAGTACTAAAGCTTCAGACTACTTATAGAAGGTATCTTTTATAAATAATCAAATTTTTTTTTTTAGATAATCGAAAATAGACCAATTCAATTATTTAAGGAGCTAGAGAATTTATTTAAAGGAACTTCGAAAAAAAAACATCTCAAAATTTGTTGAAAATACGGTTCGCGATTTGAGTAAAATTATTTTTCAACTTTGAGGGCTTGTAAATCAGAACATACAATATATATGTTAAAAAAAATACTTTTGAATCATACGCTCGGGTTATCTAAGAGTACTTAAACATAAAGTTTAAAAGGATAAATATGACTTTTTAAAAAGACTTTTTTCCGCTCTCGCACCACTGTGCGCCGTACACGTCACAAGACTCAAAGCCATTCAGAAAAGATTTTTGCGTTTTTGTCTACAATCCCTTCCGTGGTTTCATGATATTCAAACATTACCGCCTTATTCACAAAGACTTTCTCTCATAAATCTTCTTTCCTTGACAAATCATAGGATGTACTTGCAGTTTTGTTTTATTGTTGGAATAATAAACGGAGAAATTTCATCACCATCAGTTCTTGGTAGTTTAAACTTTAGTTTTAGTCGTTCAAGTATAAGACTCCAGAAATCATTGAATACTAATTTTAGCAGATCAAACTATGGTGTACATAGCCCCTTAAATCAATTAATTGAAATCTATACAAAATTTCACTTAAATAATTAATTAATTCACCAAATGATAATATAAAAAGTATAAATTGCAAATTAATATTTTTCAACAGTCAAGTCTTAGATTTTAAGAATATATTATATTAATAGGAATTGGTAACGTTAGTATTGAACGAATTATAATAATAAACTCTTAAAAACTATGCACAATCACCTTTTTGAAATATATCGCTTTCAAACAAATTTATAGTTTACACAATTTTGTGACCTCGAATTATTTTGTAGTATTTCTTACAATAAAAAAAAAACAAAAAGTCTATTTTTTCGGACTCTAAGGTGGCTTAAGAACTGAAAACTTATCTGTGAAAAAGGTTTGTTAACAACAGAATCAATAGATTTTGACACTTGCCCAAAAATCTGTGAGATCTATTCTTAAAGCAAATAACTAAACACCATTCTAATATATGAGTCTTTCAAAATAAACCAAATCCAACAAAAGTTGCTCGTTCTCACAGCACTTGTAAACAAATCGTCGTCTTTTTCTTTGAAATAACCTGACATGTGGCCACTTGAGGAACTTGAGGAACACTTGTAATCTTTTTGTCGAAAGCCTTTGGTGAAATAAAAGGCACCGCATCGTTGTTCTTCACAAAAGCACGAACCACCACAAATCAGTTGAAAAACAAACATTTTTGAAGACTCAACAAATTAAATTGATGCAGAACAGCATTGATATGAAATAATCTAATGATCAAAAAAGAATTTCGTCTACAAAGATTTCTTTATCGAAAGAACGCAAAATCATGTTTAAGAGTTCGTCTTACCAAAAATGATAGAAACGCATGGAAAAAAATGTTGATCTTAGTCTTGGAGAATATGTTGAAAAAATGACAATAATGTTGTATTATCATTGTTGGGATGGAAATATAAAGAATAACCTATGTATGTGTACGCTTTTGAATTTCTTATTTCAAAGCCAAACCAAAAATTTTAGGATGGGTAACAATAAATCTGATTAAGACTGTAATAATTCAAAAATAAAAGTTGCACTTTTTGTTTTCAAACAAAAAGAATTAATAATTGTTTTCTAAGCAGGTATTATGATTTTAAGGATTATAACCCTCCTGTATACTAAACCCTATGCAAATCATTTCTTTTGTTTTAAAGAGAAATGTAAAAACCCATAATGTAGTAATTTTTGAAAATATTGAGAGTGAATTCGAGACATTAGTAGGTAGAAGAATTTCGTTTCCTGGTAGTAGAATAAATGCCGAGTTTTGATAATCATTTTATGCCTGAAAGAGTTTTAGGGCAGAGGTTGGCAATCATTTAGATAAAATGAAGAATAATGTGGTTTTTTAAGATTTTTTTTATATCATTTCGTATTAGTTTTTTTTTTTTTTTTTTTTTTTAAAAACTAAATCAAAATTGAAACAAACATTTTCCACTGAAATATAAAAATGTTAGGAAAAAGGAAAAACTGACCTGATTTTCGGGGAAAAAAAAACATTGGAAATATATGGAAATATATTAAAACGAATCGCTGTCGCTTCAACGAAACGATTGAAAAACTGATGTAGCCGATTGAAAATTGTTTTACTGAAAAGTTAATTTTTGTTAAGAACGCTTTCACTTGCAAGTTATAGAAAAACACATAAAAGAGTAACTCGTGCTTTTACTTTATCCTAAATTTTCCTAACGGACTCAGAAGAAATTCTACTTAAATAATAAATTAGATGGCGCAAGGTCTAGTGACTTACAACTCTCAAAGATTTCTGTGTGCGAGTAATGTCAGGGATGGAAGAGACCTACAGTTTATATGCCGAATTCAAACGACTAATTTTGAGAAAGCACTTTTTCATGATAAGAATTGCTCTTGAAGGATTTTTGGATTTCGACTTCATTTCGATTGAAATACAATTTAAAGTTGCTTCAAAATTATAAAAAATCAACCAATTTATCTTATTAATTATTTGTTGTAACCTTTCTTGTAAGAAGTGCAAAAATGTATTAAAGTGTGTTTTTTTAGTACTGCACTTTAAAATTTATATTTACCTTCTCGCTTAGTTCCTCCTTTTCTTCAGAGAGATTTTCGATAGTTTCACGGTGCTGGGCTATTTCCTGTTCTTTTTGTGCAATTTTCTTGTTCAATCTTCGTATCTGTAATATTAAACAACAACAAAATTGATAACATCTTATAAATAATTTGTGTTATGTTTTTAAATTTATTTTAATTATTATAAAAGCTTCTAATTTAAAATCCACACTATCGCTTCAAGTTGTTTGTCCAACTACATTTTTGTAAAGAAAACAAGACATTTCTGTCTTATTAATATTTTAAAACCAAAAATGATACATCAATGAATCCAAGATTTAAGGACTTGAGAATAGAAAAATTATAATTTTTTGGTGGAATAATAAATTAAAATTAATAAAAAGTTTGAAAATCATCGATTGATATATTAAAGACAACTTCGACCGTGTAGATTTGTTTGAATGAAGGATGCAACAATATTGTAACGGTTACTATTGACCGCTATAAAGATAAATGTTAAACTATATTATTAAATATTAATAAACTTTTTTCACAAGTGTTATAATGCGTTACTTGTTGGAAAATTGCAATTTTGTATTTACTTCTTTGGCATAATCCCTTATTCGATTCTAAATTCATCGATAGAACCAGTTGATAACAAGGAGATAAAATTTCTCTACAAGGGTTTCTCAAAGTAAATATGTCTGTCTTTTTAAGCTTCACGACTCAACCACAAAACCAAATTTGATACATTTTTTCTTGGTATAAAAATAGATAGGATCCTTTGAAAAAGATTATAAACTTCTTAAATTACAGATCCTGCGCTGATGAAATCGCGGGTACCGGCTAGTTTTTTTCTAATGCTAAATATATTTAAAGACATTCCCTCCAATCAAACCCTTAAAATAGAAGTTCCAGCAAGATAAACCCCCTATTTTTACCTCTAAGCTTGCAAAGAGTTCAAAGAGTTGTCATTACTAACATGGCCCATAAAGTCCTTTATAGGAAATTATTGGAGATGGATAAAACGTAAAATATAAGATAATGGAATAATTATTCCTGTATGTTGGCACTAATCGAAGAAATAATGGGTTATCCATTTTGCGATTTCGACATCTGTCAAACTAAGTTGTTAAATTAATTTTTTTTAGTTGAAAGTCCGAAATTTACGAAAATAGATCGCTAAACTATTGCACAACGCATACAAATTGATAAAACCTACTACAAAAATGGTGATTCTGCCACAGCCACATATCGTTCTTTAATAAGAGGAGATTATGGTTTACATTTGTTTGTGAAGAAATTTGAAGCGACTGGATTGGTAACAGATATTGTAAGGTCCATTGGACCCATCTTCTTCCAAAACGACGATGGAACGAATATCACCGTCAATTCGGAGCGTTATGGTCATATGATAACCGACTTTTTTTTTGCCTGCTATTGAAGAATATGACTTGGATAATATGTGGTTTCAACTTGAGCGAATATGGCTTTATTGCAAGAGACATTTCATGGCCGCGTAATTTCTCGTCGTGGCGATATCAACTGACACCGCTGGACTTTTGTTTGTGGGGCTACGCAAAAAACCGTGGTTATGCAGATAAACCTTTAACTCTTGAGCACTTAAAAACCAACATTGGTCAAGATATGGCTGAGATACCAATTTGCGTGGTAGTCATTTAAATGATGACGTTCAAACTTTATAATAACAAAGAAATATCATGACAAAAATATTTTATATGTGTATTATTTACGTTTTTTGTGCAAATTATTATTTACGAATTGTGCAAAACTCAACCGTCAACACTAGAGGCACAATCTTCCAAAGGTCCATCCAATTACTCGGATACGCAGATGATATTGACAAAATTGGAAGATCAAAGCGTGATGTCAGTGGAGCGTTTTTGAGCATTGCGACGGAAGCGAAGAAGATGGGTTTAGTGGTCAATGAGGGCAAGACCAAGTATATGCTGTCATCAAAAAAGGACATTGAACAACGACGTCTTGGACAAAACGTCACCATGGACAGCTATAACTTCGAGGTAGTTAAGGACTTTGTCTACCTAGGCACCGCTATAAACACAGACAATGACACCAGCGCTGAAATCAAACGAAGAATAACTCTTGCAAATCGCTGCTTCTTTGGACTTAGAAGGCAATTGAGAAGTAAAGTCCTCTCTCGAGCATCTAAAATCACCATCTATAAGACACTCATCATCCCGGTTCTCATTTATGGCGCTGAGGCCTGGACCCTGTCAAAGAAAGATGAGAACGTCTTAGGATGCTTCGAGAGAAAAATTCTTCGGGTGATTTTTGGTCCCGTACGTATAGATGGAGAATGGAGGAGAAGATATAACGACGAACTGTACGGGATGTACAGCGACACTGACCTAGTTAGCAGATGGCTGGGTCATGTAGAGCGAATGGACATAAACGCTCCAGCCCGGAAGGTCTTCGAATCCAATCCCGAGGGACGGCGCAGTAGAGGAAGACCGCGACTCAGGTGGCGCACTCAGGTGGGTGAGGACCTCAACCAACTTGGCGTGCGAAACTGGAGACAGTTAGCTAGGGACCGAGCTGGCTGGAGACGCATGTTGGTTGAGGCCCAGGTCCGCCCCGGACTGTAGCGCCACCTTAAGTAAGTAAGTAAGTATTATTTACGTTTACTTTTGAAACCGAAAAATTGATAACCCTGTATAAAAAGTTTGAATAAAATCTATTTTTTTAAATTTGTTTGATTTAATATTGTTATGAAATAAATGAGTTCTTTATCATTATTAAAAATATTGATCAAAAAGTTTAAAGGACTATTGCACCCTAGTTAGATCCAATATAAATTTTATTAAGAGGTTATTTTGTCCTCAAATCAAATTGGCTAACATTAAAGGGGGATGAATGGATCCAACTACAATTTTTTTAATAATTTCTATGACATAAAAGAGACAAAAGAATAATAAGTTGGAGTCAAAATCTCATAAATCTTCTTGGCACGCACTCTAATTTGTTAATATGAACCGTAAATCGTAATCGCGAAATGTTAGTATAGAGCCTAACACTACACCAAGGTGAGTAAATATTTTAAGTACGTATTCGTGCCATAAGTTCTGTTACAAGCATACAATACCATAAGATAAGAATTATATAATATTTTCTATACATTGTTGTTTCATTTATTTGGTCATAATATTAGTTCAATTAAGAAAATAGTTTTACTTGAAATGACTGCCCTTAGCTTTAATGAAAGCCCTTAAACGTTGTGGATATCAAACTAGTGGCACGCTCTGGTTCTGTTAATATTTTTGACACTGCTTTCGTTAACTCTATCTAAAGAGTTTACAAATTCCTGTAAGAAATCTTCGAGGCACGCTCTCAAATTCTGACCACAAAAAATAAACCTAGGTATTAAAATACGGTCTTCCCAAGAGCCAATTTTAAGCTTCTTTAAAACCTACTATTTTGACAATAAGGCAATTTTGTGTTGTCTTCGCCTAGTATGTCTCACCAGAATCTTGTAGAAGAATTCATCTTTCTACATTGAAAAGGGTATTTATCACTTTATCAAACCCTCTCTACCAATTCTATATAGCATAACTTGTCAACCGTTTACACGTTTGTTTCCAAAACTTGCGTTATTTGACACCTTGGAGTGAGACTTTCAATCAAGTCATTACAGAAGGGAGATGGTTAATTTTGACCTTTAGAATGATAGTTTTAGTTTGATGTGATGATGTCGCATAAATTGTATCGTTTTCTTTGTTTTAAACTCCTTCAACGTTAAAAAATGTTTTCATTAAAAAAAAAAAATTATTTCATGTTCATTTCTCGCGTGCCACAGTAAAAGCCTTTTGACTCTTCCCACGATAACTTTTTGGAGTCGATGTGTTAACATTTAATCTGTAGAGCGTCGATAGTTTTTTTTTATATGTAGATGCTATCTAATCAGTATTGAAATGGATCTGGTGAATATATCCAATTCTGTGGACATTACCTTTTTCTTTCGAAGTGGGTTTAGTGGTATTCGTTCTCGCAACTACTTTCATAAGCGTGCAAATGTGGGCAACTCGCGGACAACTCGCGGACAACTACTTTTTGAGATAGTCGTCTTCTCTTTAAGATATGTTAAACTTGAGAAGAACCCGAATCCCGAACAATATTGCGGTTCTCAGTGGTTTTTAAAACGAGAAAATTTCACCAGAATTTATTTTTTACCTAAGGCAGGCAATTATTGAGAATCTGTTTTCTTTAACGAAACTGAAACCAAATTTATATCTATTCTTTGCTTACTAATGTAAATATTTTGAAAAATAAGATAACTATTTTATATCACATTAATGAATGGCCAACAAGTTCTTGAAGTTTTGTAACAGAATTTATGGCACGACTACGTATATTGATTACACAAAGAAGACAAGATTATGGTATACTATAGACAAGAACATTTTGGTGTGTGTTGTTTCACACTTTTTAACATTTAAAAATAGGCTATTTGGTATTACATTGCTCCCTAGGCATTTGTTGATTTTTTTCGTAAAATATTAAAGTGCACTATTAAACTAATTTTTCGAAATATTTTCACGTCATCGGCATAAATAAGAAACATAGAATTTATCACAAATAATAACGGACTAAAATGCCTGACCTGTGGCACACCAGAATTTTCTATAATATATTTAGAACGTTCATGTATATGGTCTATCTTGAAGATATATAAAAATCCACGAAGCAAAACGATGGTTTAGGCCAATTTTCCTTAGTTTACTTAAAAGTATTTGATGAGTTAATTTTTCAAAGGCTTTACAAAGTCTACTTGAAGATTTTGTTCACCTGCATAAGACAAAAGACCGTAAACTGACTCAAAATTTGTTACAGTAGATTGTTAATTATCACATAAAACAAAGGCATAATAAAAAGGCAAAAAACATCACAAACAACAATTGAGACATGAATAAAATTTTAGCAATAGGTCTATAGTTAATGACTAGATATATTTATCTTTCTTGTAAGTTGGAATAATGATAAAATAGTGCAATCACTAGCAAAAGCAAAAATTAAAAGTTATGAAATACAGTGTTGGAAAAAATAATAGAAACAAGTGTCTTCGTCATTTTCTTTTGTCGTTAGTCTTTCTATATTTTAATTGTACCTAATAAGGCTCTCAAATGGCAAAATTGTTTTGTGGGTATAACTTTTTGTTTCCACTTAACGGAAAAAAGTTCGATGATTTCGTCTGGAAAAAATAATAGAAACAACCTACTTTAACTGTTATTCTAACGTAAGGATCCATTTTTTTGTATGAAAATAGGAGTTTTGAGTTTGTTTATAAGTTTGTCAGATGTTTTATATTCGATACTAAACAAAATTTTTAAAAGTCAGCTATAATTTTAATAAATATGGGTCGTGGATTACATTATACTCCCTTTGAACGTGAAGTGATGAAAAAACTTAGACAAGCTGGAAAAACGATGGTTGAAATTGCAAAAAATTATTTTAAACTGTTCGAAGAAACAAGTATTTAAAACTTTACATTCACACCTCAAGAAGAAACAAGATGAAGAAAAAGATAAACTTCTTCGCGTTTTGATACACTATTGGTAAGAATATGTAAGAAGTAACCATTTCTTTCTTTAAGAGAACTCAAAAATGAATTAAACCGATTAGTGACAGCTAGACCATTAAGAAACCAACTTATAGAAGCAAGTCTTCCTGGTAGAAGTCCACGAAAAGTGGCATTTTTTAACCAAGCAAAACATTATACAAAAACTTCCCTTTGCAAACAAACACTTGCTACGGGATCTTATTGGAAACGTTTTGTGGTCGGATGAAACGGAGATCAATTTGTTTACTTCCGATGGAAAAATGTGAGAAGGCCAAAAGACAAGAAGTTTAACTCAAAATAGACAAAGAAGACGGTAAAGCACGGTGGTGGGAATATAATGATTTGAGGGTACTTTTCAGCATCTGGTGTAAGTTCAATCAAAGATCAGAAGTGCGATTTGGATTATGTCCACATCTTAAATTCAGTTATGCTAACATTAACTGAAGAGGAGGTGCCAATCAAATGGGAGTTCATGCAGGATAATGACCCGAAGAACCCTTCAAAATATATTTTTTATCACTATTTCCCAATATTATATTTAAAAAAAAAATGTTGTATTTAAGCAATAAATTGTTAAAAATCTATCTGTGTAGTTTTTATTTTCCTACTCTTCACAAATATCTTTTTATGTGTTAAAAAGAATGAACACGAAGCTTTGTTTCTATTATTTTTTCCAACACTGTATATTATGCACATTTTTTCTGTTTAACCGAATGCAAGCCATTAGGACCAGTAGTAAAACATTCATCCTTTGCAATACACTCAGGGATAGTTGTTTTAAAAAAATTAAAATTAATTAAGCTAAGATGTGGAAACACGTCAGTATTATACCCTTTCTTTTAGTCGTGCTTTCAAAAACACATTGAAAGTATTCAGCAAACTTGTGGGCTATTTCGTCTGGCTAATATCTTATTGAATTGAGATAGATCATGTTAGATCAGATTTTCCCTTACAATTAACATGTTTCCAGAAATTACGCTTCGCGGATTTAAGCTTCTTGATTTGAATAGTTTATAAATTCATTTTTAAGTTTAATATAATTATTAAAAGAGTCATTATCATCGTCATCGATTAAATTTTAGCCAAGCTTTATTTCTTTTATTTTTGAGAGTTTTAATATGAAAATCAAACCACGGTAGGCTACTAAAGGGTGATTTTTTAGCTATTATCTTTTTGGCAACACTAGTTTAAACAGCTGATGCACGTTTCGTGTTTTGTTTTACTGTCAAACATCTTGAATTTGGTCTATAATTTATTTATAAATATTGACAATAAATTTAAATTCATTTTTAAAATTTTTTTTAAGAGCGCTAACATCAAATTATTTCAGCTCTAATAAAAAGGGTAAAAACCGATAAGTTATGTTTGAAAGTTTTATAATATATAATATAAATGCAAAATAAAAATAATATATTGTATGCATGTTTGATGTATTTACTGTTATATGTATGTAATTAGATTTTTATTTTGTGTTTGAGAAGTAATTTATCTATGAATTCAATATTCTTTTTATTTGGATTTTGAAGAAGTTGCAGGATGTTATATTGGTGCTGGTTAGTCCCTTGAGGATCTTCGGAAAGATAGCATGAGCCTAATAGATGACTTAATGTGATGGAATTGTTGCATATCGGGGGTGGCTCCTTTTTTAAAAGGTGTTGATGAGTAATATGGGTGTGTCCAGTATGCAGCCGTATGAAATTGGTTATTTTAAGCTTTGTCGTATTGTGAGGGAAAATTGGTTTTATTCTGTTGGGGTTAATTGCTTGGTAATGGTGTATATAATGAGACCACTCTGTCTGTCGAGAATTTCTGATTTTATTCATTATTAATCCATTAAGATCTTTTCTAGTGAAAGATTCAGATAGAAATGTTGGGGAGTTGTGGGCTAAATTTGCAGACTTATCAGCGAGTTCGTTTCCTTCAATATCTACATGACCAGGAGTATGAGCTTGATTTTAGAAGGTGTTCTTATGATCATATCTCGAATTTTATCAATTACTAGCGGCCCGTCCCGGCTTCGCACGGGTAGACATAAATAGGTACAGATATTTAAGTTATAAGCATGCTAATTAAAACGACCATGAATCACTAAATTAGAAAACATTTTTTTGTCCTATCATTAATACTCTTCGCAGCGTATGCGTTGAAAGACATTTTATGGCTAATTTTTTTACACCTTCGGTTGGTTTTAATAGATTCAAAAGATTTCTGTAGTAATCTAGTACTAAATATAACCTATGTTACTCAGTGATAATGTAGCTTTCTAATGAAAAAAGAATTATTAAAATCGGTCCAGTATTTTTGAGTTTATTCGTTACATACACAAATACAATTTTTTCCTCTTTATAATATTAGTATAGATATAGATAATGGATTCATGTTTAGTGTTCAAAATAGCTTTTAAAACAGAAAGACTATCGGAACAGATAATCCATTTCCCTTACTTAGAAGCTAACAAGAATCTAAAACTAATTTGTACGAACTCGAAGAAAAATCATTTTGCTCAACTAGTGCAGGAAGCTTCAAGCGCAACCAATGCAAAACAGTTTTGGAAAGCTATAAGATGTATATCTGGCCGATCCTTCACAATTGGTGTTAACTTACACCCTAATATACTTAAGGAACATTTCTTCAAACTTCTCAACCCAATAAACGACGGCCCAATTGACAATATGCCAGCCCTCTAGTGGAAATTGCCTATCTAGATAGATTCATAAGTTTGGAGGAAGTCAAAGAGGCCATCGCAAAAACAAAGTTGAACAAAGCCCCAGGGGAAAACAGAATACCTTTTGAGTCCTACAAGAGTCTTACAGAAGAGGCTTTGATTATGCTGACTTACTCTTTTAATCACATATTTAACTTCAATTATTTACCACAAGGCTTCCGAAAGGTGATTTTGTTTCCATTACATAAAAAAGGTGACATAAATTTAGCCGAGAATTATAGAGGAATTTCCTTCCTGAACTTTTCACAAGACTTTCAACATGGACTGAAAAGGAAAACCTGCTTAGTGATTTTCAGGCTGGATTTAGGCAAAATCATTCAACAATCGACCAGATTTTCACTCTAATGAATATTGCGCAATCGTTCCAGGACCAACATAAGAAACTGTATGCTTTTTACGTCGATTTTAAAGCAGCTTTTGGTTCTATCGATAGAAGGTCACTATTTTACAAATTGTCATTGATAGGAATGTCCACAAAGATGCTAAATATTCTAAAACTCTTGTACGCGGATACACAATCAGCAGTTTGGAATGGAAAGATACTTTCGGAATGGTTTCCAACAAACATGGGAGTAAAACAGGTGTGTGTTCTAAGTACTCTTTTGTTCATTCTATTTCTTGACGACCTGAATGATGTGCTTTGCGGTGGAATTTTGTGGGCTGGGAGGAGAATTAAAGTGCTCATGTATGCTGATGATATTGTTCTCTTATCGGACACAACTCAAGGACTAAGTCGCATGATTTTGGACCTTGAAGAATACTGCGCAAAATGGAACCTCACGGTGAATTTGAGTAAGTCCAAAATAATGATATTTCGAAAGGCCGGTGGACGGTATGCCCAAAATGAAAAGTGGAAATTTGCTGGTGAAGATATTGAAATCGTCAAGGAGTACGAATATCTTCGCATGAAACTATCATCAAATTTATGTCTGAAAAGTCATCTTTCCAACAAGCTTCAGCTAGCTAAAACAGCACTGAACTCTACATGGAAATCCTGCATTAATTCGAGTACTCTCAATTTAAGTGCAAAGTATAAACTTTTTGATGCGACTTTTAAATCTGTCATGTTTTACGCTGCTCAGGTTTGGGGTTACGAACAAAGTGAAGAAGTTGTAAATTACTTAGATTTTTTCTCAAGCGATTGTTCAAACTCCCTTCGAACTGTCCAAACTATATGCTTTTATTAGAAACGGGATTGTCGCCATTATTTACTGCAACCTTGAAGCTTTACTTTGATTATATAATGAAAGCACTGTCGCAGCCATCTAACCGTCTGACTAGGCTTGTTGTAACACATGCTATCTCTTCCAAATCTTTGTTTTACAAAAAGTGGCAACTTTTGGCAAGAAGATACAACCTGGATCTAAATGTTACGTTTGCTAATATGGATGCTTGGAGAGAGAATTTGTATGTTTTTATAAGGAGAGTGGATGAGAAACTGAGAGAGGAGTTTAAAGAGCAAGCGCAGTCATCTCTTTATAGACGATATTACGGCACACTTAATTACGGCTTAAATGAATCCAATTATTTTCGGGATGAAAATAGTACCTTCAACATATCAACCATTTTTAGAGCAAGAGGAGAACTACTTAACTTGAATTTCAAACCACACAGGGATGATCTTCCTTTATTTTGGACTTTATGTAACCTTGGATCACGAGAGGATGTATTCCATTTTATAGCAATATGCCCGGTTCTCAGTGAGATAAGAAGGGTTTTTTTCGACAGCTCGAAAATAACTTTAGAGAGAACAACAAATATTTTAAATGGATGTGAAGGATAGAAGTCGCTTGCTGCATTCTGCTAGGAAGCTGCTAATACCCAACCCATGTACTAAATATTTATTTAAAAACAAAAATTGTTTCTTAAAAAAAAAAAACTTATTATTATAAATTGTTTTAGAAAATATTATTTTACTTCCCATCTGAGGTGACGGTCAAGGCCATACCTTAAAAGGATTATACGCTAAATATCTAATGTTAAATATGTAATCAAAATTACTTTAAAAGAAATAAATCAATCTATCTATCTATCTATCTAATCCATTTCCCTCTAGTATGTGAAAACTTTTTAACTGCTTCATAAATGGCTTGAGCTTCGGCTGAGAATACTTTAGCTGTATTTGGAAGGATGCCTTGAAAGATAGTTGTTCCATCATGCGATGTTATTGCAAAGGATGTACTAACGGGAGTTTTTGAACTATCAGTGTAAAGGATTGTCCAACCTTTAGATGTAAGGTCATTGAATGTTTCGTGAAACATCATTTTATAAATTGTATTGCTGGTATATTCTTTGTGAAAATCATGCAGGTGTAGTAGGATGGACGATGTATTCAGGTTCCAAGGTTGTGTGGAAGGCGTGTATTTAGTAAATCGTTTGAAAGGAATTTCAAAACTGTTTGCCATCTTTATTGTGGTATGTATGGCTGAAGGAATTCGTGTTTTGTTTCACTGTCAAACATCTTCAATTTGGTCTATAATTTAACCATGAATCGTCTTACAAACGAACAACGCTTGTAAATTATTGAATTTTATTATCAAAATGCGTACTCTGTTAAGAAAGTTCATCGCGCGCTTCTTCCAGCGAGCGACGAAGCTCATTTTTGGCTCGATGGGTACGTAAATAAGCAGAATTGTCGATTTTGGAGTGAATATCAGCCAGAAGCATTGCAAGAGCTACCAATGCATCCAAAAAAGTCAAAATTTGGGGCGGTTTATGGGCTGGTGGCATCATTGGACCGTACTTCCTCAAAGATGATGCGAATCGTAACGTAAATGTGAATGGTGAGCGCTACCGTGAGATGTTATCCAACCTTTTTTTGTCCAAAATGCAAGAGCTTGACTTGCATGACACGTGGTTTCAACAAGACGGTGCCACATGCCACACAGCACGCGCAACAATGGACTTATTGAGAGGCGAGTTCGGTGAACATTTTATTTCACGTTCGGGACCGTTCAATTGGCCGCCTAGATCGTGCAATTTAACGCCTTTAGACTATTTTTTGTGGGGCTATGTTAAAGCTCATGTCTATACAGACAAGCCCGCTTCAATTGACGCATTGGAAGACAACATTGAAGCATTTATTCGTGAGATATCGGCCGAAATATTGGAAAGAGTATGCCAAAATTGGACTAAGCGGATGGCGCAGTCAAGGTCAACA
The DNA here is from genome assembly GCA_920104205.1 of Eupeodes latifasciatus. Classification (NCBI taxonomy): domain Eukaryota; kingdom Metazoa; phylum Arthropoda; class Insecta; order Diptera; family Syrphidae; genus Eupeodes; species Eupeodes latifasciatus. Next base: position 11,445,344 of record OV049926.1, read on the forward strand.
TTTACATGAAATAATCTTCAAACATTAAATTATATGGACCGTACTATCGATTCAAATAAAGATTTCATGCATTTTTCTGATTTTTTTTTTGAAAAACTTTCCTATAGCTTTTAAAAAATCACCCTTTATAAAGGACTCATTTTTTACGAATAGTAATAGTTTTTTTTGGAAACAGTCAAATAATATTTTATAAAAACATAAAATAGTTTGATCTAAATTCAAATAAGATGTCTCTATCAATGACATTTAGTAGATTAAATAATTGAGTAAAGTTTAAATGAAAAATAAATCAGCCCTATCATGAATTCCATCGTAATCGGACATTTTTACGAATCCCGAAAAACTGTACCATGAAATCCGTTCGTAGTGGAAAATCTCATACAATTTTGCATTACGAACGGATTTCATGATACAGTTTTTCGGGATTCGTAAAAATTTCCGATTACGATGGAATTCATGATAGGGCTGAATAAAATAACCTACCCTATTTAACCATAGAAGAGGAGAAGGAAAAGCCACATTGCTAATGTAAAACAGTTAATCTATATAAGTTTGAATAAAATATATCATCTTCGTAAATTTGTACCATCGAATCTTTTAGTTACAATCTACTATGCTCTTGTAAATTCCCGACTTGAGTATGGGATAACCTGCTGGGGAAGTGCATTTATAAGCAACATGCAACCACTCATTACTGCTCAAAAAAAGGTTCTAAGGGTAATGGTTTTCAAACCTAGATGGGAGCCCTCGCTCCCATTGTTCAAAACCCTAGACATTTTGCCACTTCGTTATTTATATGTGTTTAAGGTATTGAGAATATTCTTTTTACGAGGGGGATATCATAACAAACGAATGAATGAAATTCATTCACTACGTAATTCAAACTCTGTTGTAGTTCCTAGAGTAAGGACGGAACACTATAGACGGTTTGTCACTATAATTGCTCCCTTTATTTACAACAAGCTACCATGGGATATACGCAAGCAAATAGATAGTAAATCAATTTTTTTCAGCCGTCTTGGATCATGGCTACTTAATAGTGATGATGTAGAAATATTGATACAAGTATTGAACTAACTTCGCATTACAATCCAAAATAATTACCTTTTCTCTCCTAAAAAATAAATAAAAAAAAAAAAATCTTTTTCGCCTCCATTTCAAATCTCAAAAAAAACAATCGCTTTCTCTTCCTGCGCGGCTCCGTATGACATATTAGTTTTTATAAATCTTCTTAAAAAAAAACACTTGATATTGGCACTTCTTGCCACAAAGTGTATTAGTTACAATTATTGTTCATGGTTGAATAACTATGTTCTCTTATTTAATTTTTCCTTGATAATTGATACTGTATAGAAAAATTGTAAAATATATGTGAAATTTGTAAATATTGTAACCTTGTAATTGTAAATAAAATAAATAAATAATAAATAATAAATAAAAAAAAAAAGAGACAGATGAATACAAAAACAAACAAAACCAGATTTAAAGCATCAACTGATAAGATTTTTTGGGAAAGAACAAAAAAGGGATGCAGCTCAAAACATTTCTATAGAACACTCCATGTCTTTTGTTTGTGGTTGCACGTGACTTAAATATCTAGTTACATTGAATATTTAATAAATTAAATGGGATTTAGATGTTTAACAACAATTTATATAAAAATAGGATTTTGTTTTTTTTTTTTTTGAAAAATTATAATTTGTTCATTATAAATAGTTAAAAACAAACCTGTTCTTCTCCTGAGTGTTTTACTCCACAATCGTCGCTTTCTTTGCTCTTTAACAAATCATTTTTAAGAGCTTGAACTTCTTGATGTGATTTCTTAAGTTCCAGATCTAATGATCGAGACAAAGAGACAAATTAATTCATTTAAAAAAAAAAAATTCTTTGAATAAACTTACTTAGTTTATCAATTTTTTCTTGACGTTTCTTTAAATCAGTTTCCAAAAGCAGTTTTTCGTATTCAAAGTTTTCAAGTTGAACCTAAAATTTCATTTAAAAAATAAATAAGACGCACAAGAAAAACAAAAATAAATTATAGAAAATGCTTTACCTGAAGACTGTTGACTTTCTTATTCTTCTCCTCAAGCATACTACTCCTTGGAGTTGGTGGTGAAATGTCTGTGATCTTCCTCGGAGTTTTTATCGGACTTTCGATGTTGTTGAAGATAAAACGATTGTTTGTCGGAGGAGTGAAGACGTGAATAGAAGCAATTACATGACGCATTTTCTCCTTGGTCAGACATTCGTCATTCAGGAGTTTCTGAAAGAATGCTGTTATATTTTGCTGAGCAAATTCATCGAGTTTCTTGCAATTTTCTTGAAAAAAAGGCTCAGATATTCGAACGCAAGAGAAATGCAACAGCAGCGAATACACGTAGATGTGATCACTTGCACTGAGGGTGTTCTCATCATCTAAATGTGGTTCAAATAAGGGATATTCTTCTGCAAATATATTAAATTAGACAATTTTATAAATTTTCTACACCAAACAAAGAAAAACAACTCAAAGTCAAACCTTTTAAGAAAGAAGATAAATTGTTATATCGGCAAATGCCGTCTTTGAAGCGATCTTTAAAATGTATAAAGAATTGTTCTATTTCAGTTTGATCGATACTATAGAAATTTACTTCTAAGAAATTGCATTCTTTTATCTAAAAAAACAAAATCAAAAAAGAAAAAGATAATAATTTTAATTTTCATTTCACAAAATTTAATTATTTTTATTTTTTCGTATATGTACCCATTGCAGGAGGATTTTCTTCCAAATATTTACAGGATCCATTTTTTAAACACAAATTTACATTAATTTAAACATAAATATATTTTTTAATTCACACGCCACACCACAAATAAAATTAATTATTAAAGTTTTTCGATTGCGTTTTTGGATTCGGGGTGAAAATGTAGAACTAGGACGCAAACAAATGCCGTTAAAACAATTTTCGAATTAAATTTTTGGAGAGCAGTTATTGGGCTGTCAAAATTACTCCATTTTTGATTTTTTTTTAATTCAAAAGAAACGGAATGGGTATGGAACGAAATGAAATAATAACGAACGCGTTCAGAGAGTGAAATTTCAGTTTAACAAATGGATGTGTTCAAATATTGAATAACTTTTAATTGTGCAAAAATGTTAAATAATGCGAGACTTATTTTTTATTTTCGTTTTTTAAAAATACAACTAATGAAAATTTGATGAAAACTTTATTTGATTATTAAGCCACCGTAGAGGTCTAGAAAAACGATATTTTGGTTTTATTTAGAAATATTACAAAATGAATTTTTTTTGAAAAGGTTTATTACAAAATGTTCAAAGGTTTATTACAAAATGTCCTTAGGTTTTTCTAAAAACCACCTCTGTCTACAAAATCATACTCTCACCTCTCCGCCGTGAACATCTGGTACCTCAACTGGAGATTGGGTTCTAGTTCTAACTCCAGTGGAAAGTTGTTGGCAAAAGCGAACGTGAGAGGGGGGAGGTTTTTGACACCGATTCTTATTCAGAATGAAGCGGAGATGAATGGACCGCGTAAACGCAAACTAAAAGACTGCGATGCATACTACAGCGATAGCTATCGAGAACAAAGACAGTGACTATTTGGGTGTGGATTTGCTGTTGGAACTAGAATCAGGCAAAAAGTCTTGAGTTTCAACAGTGTGAGCGAGCGCATCACGACAATCCACATCAATTCCAACATAAGCCTCATATGCGCGCATGAACCAACAGAGGAGAAGGATGAAGACACCAAAGATATATTCTTCAAACTCTTGGACAAGACATATAAGCAGTGCCCTGGCTATGGCATTAAAATTGTCTTAGGAGATTTTAACTACAAGTTAGGAAGAGATCAAGGGAACATCGTAGTAAAACTGCTGAGAATGAGAAGATGACAAATCGAATTCTTAGGCAACGCAGGTCAACAATTTCGCCTACCCGACCACGACGAAGTAAAGATAGCTGTATTGAAACTGAAGTCCAATAATGCTGCTGGAGCTGATGGCATCGCTGCCGAATAATTCAAAGCAGCAGGTGATGACTTGGTACGGAGAATGCATCAACTCATCTGGAAAATATGGTCGGAAGAAAGCATACCCGATGAGTGGAATCTCACCACAGTTTGCTCAACGCAAAAGAAAGGAGACGCTCTAAATTGCACCAACTACACAGGCATAAGTCTCCTGAACATAAGATCCTTTCTGCCGTATTATCTGAACGCCTGAAGCCGTTCATCAACAACCTGATATGTCTATATCAGTGTGGCTTCAGACCAGGAAAGTCCACCATTGACCAAATATTCACATTACGGCAGATCTTGAAAAAACCCACCATCTCTGTATCGATTTCAAACTATTAAACTTGTCCGTTTGTGCAGAATGACGATGGAGAATGAACGCTGCTCTATCAAGATCGGAAAAGATCTCACCGATGCGATTGATTTCAAAAAAGGTTTTAAATAAGGCGATGCACTGTCATGCGACTTCTTTAACATCGTTCTGGAAAGAATTGTGCAAAACTCAACTGTTAACACTAGAAGCACAATCTTCCAAAGATCCATCCAATTACTCGGATACGCAGATGATATTGACATAATTGGAAGATCAAAGCGTGATGTCAGTGGAGCGTTTTTGAGCATTGCGGTGGAAGTGGAGAAGATGGGTTTAGTGATCAATGAGGGCAAGAATAAATATATGCTGTTTTCAAAAAAGGACATTGAACGAGGATGTCTTGGAAAAAACGTCACCATGAACAGCTGTAACTTTAAGGTAGTTTAGGACTTTGTCTACCTAGACATCGCCATAAATTCAAACAACGACATCAGCGCTGAAATAAATCAAACCTCTCTTAAGCATCTAAAGTCACTATCTATAAGACGCTCATCATCCCGGTTCTCATTTATGGCGCTGAGCCTTGGACCCCTTCAAAGAAAGATGAGAGCGTCTTAGGATGCTTGGAGAGAACAATTATTCTTCGGTTGATTTTTGGTCCCGTCTGCATAGATGGAGAGTGGAGGAGAAGATACAACTACGAACTATTCGTGCTGTGCAGCGATACTGACCTGGTTAAAAGAATAAAAACCCAACGACGTAGATGGCTGGGTTATACAAAGCGAATGGACATCAACGATCCAGCCCGGAAGGTCTTGTCCGGGACCACTGATTATACTAGATATGGACTGCTAGTTGTTTCATATTCACAAAGAAAATCAGCTTCAAAAGTGATTCCATCTAATCTAATAACTAAAAAAAGCTTTGTTTTCAAAGAGTCTTAAGATATTTATTATTTTGAAAAAATAAACAATATACAAGAATATAGTTTAAAAGTTTCTCCATCTTTCAACTAAACCTGCAGAAGGGCTAAAAGCGTTAAGGAAGAAAAATATGTAACACCAACGTGAAGTTTGCTACAAGCAGTCCATATCAAGTTGGTCAATGTCTGTGTCGTTTCCTTTTTTTTCAAGGTCCACTAATGGACTGACAGTTCCTGTAGTCTTTCAATCTTAATGATCCTATAAACTTTTGTTGATGATATTTAATGTGTATTTTTCTTTTAAAGTTCAGAGCGGAACGGAGCTAAAAAAGTACTCCTTTTGTAGCTCAGCCATATCACAGCGCTCGAGTTGTGTTTCTTCTTACTCAGAACTCACTTCATGAAATCTGAATAAAATGATCAAACAAATGAAATAAAACGCTGAGCACAGCTGACTTTACGTGTGCTTCGTTTTGTATAAAAGACAAAGATCGAATATTTTAAAACTTTTGACAGTTCTATTCTCCAGTGCGAGTCGGATAAATGTAATTAAATAGAGCTTATTTGCGGCGTATTGGTTTTTGTCATCAAATGGTACGTCAGAAAAATTAAAAAAAAATATTAGAATTTAGGCAGATAATAAAACAGGCAGTCAGATAAATAAGAAATAGTGTTTAATGTTTGGTAATTCAAAAGAGACTGTACATTAGGTAATTCAAGTAGTTAAAATGAAAGCTAAAATTACAACAATAGCTATTCACTTTACAGTTCGATATTATTTATAAACAGTGGTGACAATAAGTTCTGCTACACTCCCCCACAATAGTAGTGTTGCTATAATTCAAACAATTTAGTATTACTTATTTAGGACAAGCGGGATGCCCAACATCGAACTAAACTTCAGGTGCTTGGTCTTTGCCAAGTTCTTTGTAAGAATATCCGCAATCATATCATCAGTGCAGATATACTTCAGATCTATTACACCATCTTCATGCAGGTTGCGAATGTAGTGGTAGCGGATATCGATGTGTTTGCTTCTCGGATGATGTACTGGATTCCTGACCAACTGTTGAGCACCTATGTTATCATTAAATAAAAGAACAGAAGAATTAGTAGAAAAAAGTCCTAACTCTGATACCAAATTCCGTAAATATACGGCTTCTTTGCTGGCTTGCGAAAGGGCCATATATTCGGCCTCAGTGCAACTAAGGGCAATTGACATCTGCTTCTTCGATTCCCACGAGATGACTGCTCCACCAAATGTGAACACAAATCCTGTGTAAGATCGCCTATCGTCTGTGTTGCGTCCCCAGTCTGCATCTACGTACCCCTTAAGGCTATCGGCTGATTTGATATACATAAGTTTAGCATCGATCGTAGTTTTGACATACCGTAGGAGATGCTTCAACGCTGCAAGATGTTCGCTATGTGGATCGATGTTGTACTGTGATAGTTTACTAATCGTATGGCATATGTCAGGTCTTGTAGAAACTGTCAAGTACATAATAGCTCCCACAATTGACTGGTAGTAACTCGGATCAACCTTCTTGCACAATTTGATTTGGCATTTTGTCATTATCATTCCAGGATCGAGGGGTGTGAAACATGGCCTACATGCTTCTATTCGATGTCTTCCTAGTAACTCTCGAATGTATTGTTGTTGGTGTATCGCAATAGTGCCTCTTGGTTCAATACGCTCGATTTCTATGCCTAAGAACTGTGTGATAGGTCCTTTGTCAACGCTCTCAAACACCTTTTTGATTTGGTTCTTTATAGACAGCATTGATGACTCCGTAGAACAAGCGATGAGGAAATCATCGACGTATACAGCTAATATGTTTAGCTCAGCATCTTTGTTCATCACATATAGACAGTTATCACCATTGCACCTCTGAAAACCGATTTTCAGTAGTTCTTCATTTAATTTGGAGTTCCATTGCCTCCCCGCCTGTTTTAGGCCGTATAAGGACTTACGCAATTTGCAAACTTTTTGCGGATGATTTGCATCCACAAATTCTGGAGGTTGGGCCATAAAAACATTTTCAGTTAACTCACCGTTGAGGTAGGCTGACGTTACATCGAGGTGGTGTACGAGAAGTTCATGCTGTACAGCAATGGCCAAAACCAATCTGATTGTCGAATACCGCACAACAGGGGAAAAAGTTTCAATATAATTTACCAAATACTTTTGGGAACACCCCTTAGCAACAAGCCTACATTTGTACCTGTCAATTGATCAATCTGGTTTTCTTTTCAGGGTGAAAACCCACTTACATCCAATTATTTGTTCCTTCGGTGGTGGATCCACAAGTTCCCAAGTTTCATTTGATACGAGTGCTTCAAACTCCAACCGCATAGCATTTTTCCAATGAGCAGCATCTTTACTGGAATAAGCCTCCTCAACGTTTGATGGAATCGGTGACTCAACTCGAATTGCATTGACTGTTTCAACCATGTGGTATTGTTTGGTTGGTCTACCAGGTTTACCGCTTCTTATTATTTTAGGTCGTCCAGGACCAACAGCTAAAGTTTTGCTTCATGGGCTAGTGGAATCTGCTGACTTTATTTCTTCCTTTGGGGATGTTGCGTTAAGTGTCCCATCGTTTTGAGTGTCTTGTTTTTCAGCAACCTCTGTGCTCTTATACTCTGTAAGTAAGAAATCTTTAGTGTCTATAAAATGATTTTGTATGTTATTTTCAAAGAATTTCACATCGCGACTCTTTTCGATTTTCTTGTTTTCGGATCGAAAAGTCTATAACCTTTGGATTCCTCCGAGTATCCAACCAGCAGCAGTTCTCTTCCTTTAGCAGCAAACTTAGATTGTCCAGGCCTCTTAATTAAGACGACAGCGCGTGTTCCAAACACTTTTAAGTGCGAAACGCTAGGCTTTAATCCGGTCCAAAGCTCATGTGGAGTACCTAATATTTTGGATGGTGACCTGTTCCTCAGGTAAACGGCAGTATTTATAGTTCTGCCCATAGGTATTCTGGCAGGTTCTGGTCCAACAAAAGACACCGAGCCATCTCAACGAGAGTACGGTTGGCTCTCTCAGCAACGCCGTTCTGCTGTGGTGTATAATCCATTGTAAGCTGGCGTGTAATACCCTGTTTTTTCAAAAAATCATTAAAATTATTGTTGACAAACTCACGTCCATTGTCACTTCGTAGACATTTAATTTTATTTGAAGTTTGAACTTCTACCATGTTTTTATATTCTATAAATTTATTAAATACCTCATCCTTAGTTTTCAGGAAGTACACTTGTATTTTTCTTGATTGATCATCGATAAAAGTGACAAAATACCTAGCTCCCCCAGGCGATGAAATCCTCATTGGTCCACAGACGTTGCTATGCACTAGCTCTAGCAATTGTTTACTCCGAGTAAACGATTGTTTAGGAAATGGTTGCACCGTCAATTTTCCTTTTGCACATACGACACAGTCCAGGTTGACTTCAGAGGGATCCACATTCAAACCGGTTACCATTTTATTGTCCTTGAGTTGCTGAAGACTAGCCATGTTAAGGTGCCCGAATCTTTGGTGCCACTTATCAAAGGTATTTATGATTTTGCTGGATTGAAATGAAATAAATTCAGTAAAAGGCTTAATAATATAAAGTTCTCTTTTCTTATCAGCTTTTAAAACAATAACTCTATTAGGATTTCTTACTATGGCTGTGTTTTGTTTAAAGCCCACTGTATAATTATGGTTTGTTATTTTACTCACTGACAAGAAACTACCTTGTAGTTCTGGAATGAACAAAACATTTTTCAGAATAAGGTCACCTGTACCGATTGTCAACCTGACTGTTCCGATTCCACTTGATATTACAAACTTATCATTAGCAAGCTGTACCTTTTCTCCTTTGATGTCATTATGCAGTTCGATAAAAAGCCTTTTATTGCAGCACATGTGGGAGGTCGCACCGCTATCCAAACACCATTCGTCCCGTTGCAACATCGAAGCATCTATGGATGAAAAGAGACCGAACGAAGATAACTGTCGTGATTTAGATTTACGGCATTCAGATGCGAAATGCCCTCGTTTACCGCAAGAATAACATTTTTCTTTCCCGTTACTGGAATTTTTACCATGATTTTTCTCACGTGATTTTGCGGCAAAAACCTGTTCACTTACAGCACTTTGAATATGATCCTTATTTAATCTTCTTCGCTCCTCCTCCATGAGTTTAGTTTTTAAGTTCATGACTGATGGCAAAGTATCACGACTTTCAATCGCGACAATGAAATTCTCGTAAGAATCTGACAAACTGCATAATAAAATAATTGTCAAGAGTTCTTCAGGGACAGACACCTGAATTTCGCGCAATTTTTCTACTACACCTGCAAATTCGTTGATATGATTTTGCATAGATTGCCCTTCCAACATTTTTGCTTGCAACAACTGTTTAAACAAATTTACCATGCTGGCAGGCCCCTTCGGCTGGTATAGTTCACGAAAATTATCCCACGCATGTTTTGATGTCTTTGAGTGCTTGATGTGGATTAACTCAGAAGGTTTTACACTTAGAAGGATAGTTGCCAGAGCTTTTCCATCCCCTGCTTCCCACGCTATCTTTTCCTCAGGCTTTGGTTCTTCAGACAATTTCTTTGATCCGTCGACAAACGACCAGAGATCTGTGTGAACGAGCACGCTCTTCATGTGAATTGCCCACGTTCCATAATTTTCACCGTTCAATTTATCAATTTGGTACAACGAACTCATCGCGAATGTTAAAGAACTATTAAACTCGACTAACGAAATTTATAAAGGAAATTATTTATAGAGCTGAATGAATATGCACTTTTTTCTTAAATCTCTGAGTGACCTGGGCCCATAACCTATTAGAATTTAGGCAGATAATAAAACAGGCAGTCAGATAAATAAGAAATAGTGTTTAATGTTTGGTAATTCAAAAGAGACTGTACATTAGGTAATTCAAGTAGTTAAAATGAAAGCTAAAATTACAACAATAGCTATTGACTTTACAGTTCGATATTATTTATAAACAGTGGTGACAATAAGTTCTGCTACAAAAAAATTAACTGTACCTATGTATTTTTGAACACATATTCAAAATTTCAAATCATTAAAATCAATCGTTTTGGAAATTGTCTGAGTTATGAGTCTGGTCAGATTAAAAATTCAGTATTGGCTTCAATTGCATCACTAAAACGTGAAAGCTGAGAATGTTGAGAAATCGATAAATTTGAATGATCAGCAATACTTCCACTTTTAGAAACAATATTTTCAACTGAGCATGTCCTAAAACGGTTAACAGGCCCTACGAGTACAACATCTGTAATGCTTCCACTCTCTTCATATTTCACAATTTTAACGATTGAGTAGGCGGTCGAATAAAACAGCCATAATCATTACGTTTAAATCACCACTTTTTTAATATGTTTTAATAAATTTGAACGCTTTGATCGAATGCTTTAACATAATATTATGGCTCTTTGATTGAAATCTGAGTATTGACAGGTGGCAAATTCCAACATCATCAACTTTTAACCACGAAAATAATTACCCTTTATTATCTTATTTTAGCTTTTATTTAAATCAGTCCGTCAAATGTTTGAATAGGTATATTACTGTTTTTCCAGTTGATCTAAAATACAAATATTGGGGCCATTGGGGGTATTCACGATCCGGTGCAACCAAAAAGTGCAAAATTGCGATTTTTTTTGTAAATCGTGAACACACCTTTTCTAGTCTATAGCAGAACCGGAGTAAATATGTCATAATTAGTTTGAAACTGACATATGTCATGACAAACAAAACATATTTTTGATTTAAATTTGTTTTATTTATTTCCAGAAAGATGCCGAAAAAAGTGAAAAAGAAAATTTAATTGAATTTTTAATAGAAGATGCTGCCAATGAAATAATACTAATTGAATCCGAGCAAAGTTATCAATTAAAAATTTGTTTGAAAATTGAATATACGAATTTTCGAATTTTGAATTGACAACTGCCACACTGTCAACTACACCAGACACATTTTATAGTTTTGTTTTAATCAAATAAAAAAAAATTGCACATGAAGTAGGTAGCATATTCTTATATGGTGCTGAACTATTCAGTTTTTCATTGTTAAACACGAATCAAACTATCTCACTTGCACTTCTTAAGAAACATCGAAACACCATTTGCATTTTAGAAAGTGCTGTCAAACTTAATCATTTTTAAATCTTCTTGTGCGGTGGAAACACCAAAAAGATTTATCTAATATAAACTGAGATAAACCTTTGGTGGAAACATAGTAAAACTTAATTATCTTTTCTATTGTTTTCTCTTGCAAAATAAGCCCAGTTAGTCCATTTTCATTAACAAAACTAAATAATATCAACAAAACACATGATTCCAAATCCACAACTACTTAACGAACACAGCCATCGAGATACAAATGCAATATCAATCGTACCAACATTTAAAAACGAAATCACATAAGATCGATTCGAGACTCGTATAAATGTCAAAAACACATCTGTAGTAAGATTCTACTTTAATTTTTATCGGTAGTATTCATACTACGGATATTGTTTTTGTTATTTGTGTAAAATCCTACTATACTATTGATAGATTTTCCAACAAAACATGGGTTTTGTTGTTTTAGTGCAAGAAAATGTTACATTTTTACACTTTTGCAACGTTACAAGACCATTTGCACCGAATCGTGAATATTGTATTTATCGAAAGAAAATCACTCAAAGTTTTTGTATTGTTTATTAAAAAAAATAGTTGTCAATTTCTCTGACGGAAATTTGTCATGAAATTCATTTATTTCATCAAAATCGAACTGTCAAACATTTTAAAGAATATTTTTTCTCCACAATATTCACAAATTTTAGGTCGTAAAGTGGGATGGTGTAAACCTTTAAAACTAAGAAAACCGGCTTCTGACTTTAATTTGACAAAGTTAAAGCAGCAGTTTATTAGAATTACCTCTTTTTCCGCCATTACATGAATACCCGTGAAAAAAAACCAATATCTTTTGTTTCCATTGTTATTATATGTATTGTACTATTCGTACTAGAATGTCAGCTTGTTAGACTTGACCATTCCTTTTGAATTTTATTGAATGTTTTTGAACAACAACAACAACTTAAAGGTGCTACCACTGAATACACTCATTATACTTTTCGGTCTGAACTGAGTCATAATGTTTTGTTTTTCTGTCATTGAAGTTTTCCACATGCTCCTGTTATGCGATGACATTTTTAAAAAGGACCAACTTCAATTTGACATTTCAAAAGAAAACAAACAAAATTAAAGCATGGAAAAGGAAATGAAAGAAGAAGAATCTTCTTTCGGTAATCCACAACCGACACCACAACCACATTCTGACCAAGTTCCTCCAGCTGCTGCAACTGTTCCAGACTCAACAACAGAAAATACAAATCCACCTGCCGCAGTCCTTTCAAAGCGACAACTGAAAAAACTCAAAAAGAAAGCCCAATGGGAGGAAAAGAAAAAAGAAAAACGCCAAAAGGAGCGTGAAAAGTGCAAATTAAAGAAACAAACCGCCATCCTCGAAGGTAAACCCTTAGGTCCGAGTCGCAAAGAGCTCAAACGAAACAAAGCCAACAAGAGTCCCAGCCATCTGAGTGTGGCAATCGACTTGGACTATGATGATCTTATGATTGACAAAGATGTGGCTAAGTGTGTTAAGCAATTGCTCAGAATCTACACGGTCAATCGAAGATCACGAACTCCGGCGACATTGCATTTTACCGGCATTAAGCCCGATGGTAGAATTCATGAGGTTCTCAAGAAGAACGATGGCTACGAGCACTGGGACGTCCAATGGGTATATGAATCGTATTCCAAGAATTTCAACATCGACCAAATTGTCTATTTAACGAGTGATTCCGATGAGATTCTCAAGGAGATCGACCCAAAGAAGGTGTACATAATTGGAGGCTTGGTGGATCATAACCACCATAAGGGACTTTGTTTCGATAGAGCGAAGAAATTGTCACTTCAAACTGCTCGACTGCCATTGACTGAACATGTGGATATGAAGACACGAACTGTGCTGAGCACTTATCATGGTAAGTAAAAAGCTTAAATGATTTTTAAAGTATGCTTTACTAAAAGGAGCTTTTTTTGTTGCAGTTTTTGAAATATTATTAAGACTCTCTGAGGGTAAATCGTGGGCTGATGCAATTTTGGAAACTCTTCCGGTACGAAAAGGTGCTAAACTCAAGGAGGCGGAAGACAAAGTTGTGTCCTCAATCGCCAAAAAGGAGGAGGTAGAAAACGACGATGTAGAAATAGGGATTGCAGAGGACAAAGTTGTATCCGAAATTGTTAAAAAGGACGAGATGGAAAATGATGATCTTTTGTTGGAGAACACTACAGCTGTAGTGAAGCCTATTAAAGATGTGCCCAATCAGGAAATGACTGAATAAAAATATAGTTTTTATTTAAATTCAAACGTTTTTTATATTTTTAAATGTTGGAACAATGTTAAACTAAATTTACAATGCAATTTACACTAACCCCCCCAACCCCTCCTCTTAAATAAAAATGTGAACGTGAATTGAAAGTATGCCACAAAAATGATTTATATCGAGATTATTATCTTGAGGACTTTGACTTTAATTTTAGGTTATAATTTATAGTTTTGAGAGAAAAGCTGAGATCACACGATTGGTCAAATGTACCGATTTTTGTCCATTTGTATGTACAGATCGTGTGAATGGCAGAAAATATTGGGCATAAGGAAGATAGGACAATTTTTTTGGCAGATAGGCAGATAAAAATAAGCTGTCTTGTACCAATCGTGTGAACTGTTCATACAACGATGAAGACAGAAAAAATTCTTAAATGTACAGATAATTTGTTCTGCCACTTAATGATCGATCATAGTGACCAATCAAAGCAGATAAGTGAAATTTATATACTAAAAAATATATTCTGTCGAGAGATCTAAACTGTTTGAGATCGAACGATCCCTTTTTATTTAACGCAGCAAATCTTAGTTTGTCTGCGGATAATGCAATAAATAAAAGAATATTTTGTATTGTATACAAAGAATAATTCTTGGTTAGGCCAAGAAGTGTTAATACTGCATCATATCTTAATAGTTCTCATATCCCTTTTTGTTTAATTTATTTGTACGGAGATACACAAGTGTGTTCTCATATTAATAGAATTTGAACTTGTAACGGATCACAAACCTTTAGAGGCTATATTCAAGCCTACCTAGCTATTTTGAAGCGACTGCAAATAGCTCATGGCAAAGGGGCGGACTACAGAAAAGAAGTACAGAAATTTACTCTTATGTACAACGTGACACCACATGGCACAACGGGTAAATCGCCTTCAGAGCTTCTTTTTAATAGGACTATAGAGACAAAATTCCCTCTGTACAAGATGTTAGTGAAACTATTTTAGATTCAGAGGAGGAGCCGTCATAACAATATGCTTCCCATCAACTGCGCCGATACAATTGGGAAAATTCCATTTCGCATTAAATTTTTGGGCAATGTCAATCCACATCTGTTGATTGTTTGGGACCTAGCAAGAGCATAATGTGATATTAATTTATATATTTTAAATATGATTATATGTATATATATATATATATATTATGCCTTTAAATATTCATTTTTTAATGCATCATAGATGGCCTTGCACACTTCTGGCACAAACAAAGATATGGTATTTAGTGCTATTCGAAAGCGAACCGATAAGCTTTTAAAGCTGTCTCCAGAAGCTAAAAAACGTAGCGTGACTGCCAATTTTTCATTTGCTGAGATAGCTTGGCGCATGTTGGTGTTATTTTTTTTTAAATAAAATAATAATAATATAATAATAATTTAAGCAGATCATTAAAAGTGGCTTTCTTCATTCGCAAAAAATTTTTAAATAAAAATTTCTGATTTTCGTTTTCTCGGAACTCCGCCAAAGTTTTTACACAAGCGCCATCAGTACTCCTTCTCAGGAGCCAATCCCGCACCCAAACACTTCGCTTCCGTGCCTTTCTTTTTTTTTGTTGTTTTTCAATTAAATATACACAAATGCACATTATGGCAGCTATTTTCTTTTTTTCCGTATGGACATCATTTTAATTTTATATAATTTTAAATTTCATTTTAATATAATAATGACAGTGACAGATCGTGTGACAGGGTTGTACAGATATCGGTCATAGGGCAGGTTCAGCCGACATAAGGGACTTGAAAGTAAGGCAAGTTTTTTGCATCTGATTGGCCAGCTGTCAAAAAATTGGGCAGGTTCAGCCGACATAAGGGACTTGAAAGTAAGGCAAGTTTCTTGCATCTGATTGGCCAGCTGCCAAAAAATTGCCTTCCAATTAAGGCAACTTTATTGGAAACTTGACTGGAAAGTTAGGCAAGAAAAATCTCCCTTACTATCAAGTCAAGTCAACTAATGTCAAAATGACAATTGATCATATTTTTTAATTCAACTAACTACTCAATGATTTAATTCAACTAACTACTCAATGATTTATTTATTTTCTGCACAACTTCATTTTATGCTTTCTGTAAAAAGGTTCCTTGTAAATTTGGAAAAGAAATAAATAATATTTCTTTAAAATACAAAATACAAATCATGATAGACTTGTAGCTTGCCTGAGGAGTGTTTTGTAGAAAATAATGATTTTGGTAATTTTTGTACTATCAACTTGAAGTAGAGGTTTGTGAAGTAAAGTTCTGAATTTTGAATTCATGACACTTGAAAAACTAACTAGTTGCCTTGGTCAAAATTTACGTTCAAAGAATGAAGTTGACTGCAAATGAAGTCCCTTATGTTGTCTGAACCTGCCCATTGCCTTCCAATTAAGGCAACTTTATTGGAAAGTTGACTGGAAAGTTAGGCAAGAAAAATCTCCCTTACTATCAAGTCAAGTCAACTTATGTCAAAATGACAATTGATCATATTTTTTAATTCAACTAAAAGCTGAACTTTATTACTCAATGATTTATTTATTTTCTGCACAACTTCATTTAATGCTTTCTGTAAAAAGGTTCCTTGTAAATTTGGAAAAGAAATAAGTAATATTTCTTTAAAATACAAAATACAAATTATGATGGACTTGTAGCTTGCCTGAGGAGTGTTTTGTAGAAAATAATGATTTTGGTAATTTTTGTACTATAAACTTGAAGTAAAGTTCTGAATTTTAAATTCATGACACTTGAAAAACTAACTAGTTGCCTTGGTCAAAATTTACGTTCAAAGAATGAAGTTGACTGCAAATGAAGTCCCTTATGTTGTCTGAACCTGCCCATATTCTTGCAGTGTACAAATAAGCGCAGAAAATATTTGGCTAAAATACACCAATCGTGTGAACACCTAAAAATATTGTCGGTACACAAAATTTCTGTCACCAAATGTGCACAGAAAAATTTCGGCCGAAATCGGTACATTTGACCAATCGTGTGATCTCAGCTAAAAATTCTTCTCGTGATCTAAAGTCCCGTATGCATGGACAGAAAGTGGCGGAGAAGAAAGAGCGATTTCCAAACAGTCCAACGCCTGAGATGGCTGGGTCATGCAGAGCGCATGGAAACCCACACTCCGGCCATGAGGCCTTTGAGTGCGCAGTTGGAGACATGTAGTATGAAACGAGCTAGATGAAAAAGTTTGTTAGGTCAAGCTCACGGAAGCTCCACAGGACTTAAGCGCCATACGAAGTTACGCAACCGTAGAGTTTTCGAAAAATATTGGTTTGTATTTTTAAAGGGTCCCCTGGAACCTGAAAGATGATGTTAAAAAAGATTACGGCCGAGAAAAATCCTTTAGTGCTCAGTTTTCAAGGTTTGATGTAAAGGGTTTTGACAAAAATTATTCATGATAATTGCAAATGTAGTACCCGTAGCGTGATGGTTAGTGCGTTGGACTGTCATGCAAGGGGTCTTGGGTTCAATCCCTGCCTGTGCCATCTAACTTTTTTCACGGGTACTGCCTCTTGCGAGGAATTGACAAATCCTCCAAGAGTAATTCTTGTCATGAAAAGTGCTTTCTCAAATTATCCGTTCGGATTCGGCATATAAACTGTAGGTCCCTTCCATTTCTGACAAAAATTACTCGCACACAGGAATGGTTGAGAGTTGTAAGTCACTAGGCCCTGGTTCTTCATGGACTGTTGCGCCACCTAAAAAAAAAAAAAATTGCAAATGCAAAAATAATTAGGAGTTCGTAATTTAGCCAAAAATGAATCACAAAATTCCTACAGAGCTATTGGTCTGGCCGTGCCATGAACTCTGAAAAAATAGGAGACGGTTAAAACTCGTCATAGCCTCAGTAGCTATGGTTCTATGCCTCTCCTCTGAACGGAGTGGAGAACCATGAATGTAATATTTAAGTCCAACACAAAGGATGTTGTCTTTTCGAGAGTTTTTACTCTCGAGAGTTGCTCTCAGAAGCCTTTCCATTTGAGAGTACATTTTTTTAGATTTTACAATCGTATATAATATAATTTTTTTAAAGTATTTTTATAACCGTATCTACTTGATAATATTTGGAAGTTAAAAGCATCATCTATTGTTATGAACACAAACTTGCAGCGGCTTAAGTATCTCTTTAGGCTATTCTTAAAAAACAAAACAAAAACGAAGAAATTTTGTGTTAAACAAAGAATAGACCGTTATCGTCGCCAATTTTGAATAAGACGCCTGTCTTTAGTTTTCCTATTTTAACTCCCAGACAACGAATCACAAAATACAGGGTGGGGCGTGGTTACTTCCTTATTTTTAAAAAATCGTAACACAAAAAGTATTGGCAATATTGATTTAATTATTTTTTCTGTGTATAGAAGTACATACATTTAAAGTTTTATTTTATTTGGTTTTAAAAACGACATCTCGAAGGTGGCCACCGTTCTCATCAATGCACTGAGATACTCGGAATTTGAAATTGTTTTCCACTTTTTCCAGCATATCTGTGCTTATGTCGGCGATAGCAGCACGAATATTATTTTTAAGATGACGAAGGGTCTTTGGACGATCAGTGTGTACCAACGATTTAAAGTAGCCCCCCCACAGGAAAAAATCACATGGGGCTAAATCTGGCGATCGTGCTGGCCACTGAAGATCGCCTGTAAGAGAGATGAGCCGTTCGGGAAGTGTTCACGCAAAATATTCACTGACCTTTCTTGCCGTGTGAGCTGTGGCGCCATCCTGTTGAAACCACACTTCCCCTACAATAATTTCTTCAAGTTTGGGTAGAAAAAAATCCATAATCATGTTTTGTTTGTTCACTTCACACATCCTGAAATATGGAAATGTGCCTCGTCACTAAAGAAAACAAGGGCGTCCTCAGGCTGGTTTTTGAGGAAGGCTTCACATGCATTTTTTTGGGCAACATAATCGCGTGAATTAAGTTGTTGCACCACTGCCAATTTGTATGGGTGAAAATTAAGTTCCTTATGAAAAAATTCGTCTCACTGTGCGACTAGAAATCCCTAAAGCAGCCGAATGTTTGTGTGCAGATCGCTTAGGTGATTTCAAAATCGCCGCCCTTATCCTTTCGATGTTTTCTGGCGTGTTGACGGTTCTGGAAGGTCCTTTATGTTTCTTCTTCACACTACCGGTATCCTTGAACGTGTCCACCCACAAACAAATCGAATTCCGATCAGGCATACGACCTGCAGGTGCGATATTGACATGGTTTCTGAAAGCACGCTGAATTGCGATGATCGAACGGCTGAAAGAAAAGTAGGCCTCCACGGCGAATGCTCGTTCTTGCTTTGTCCACTGCATTATTGACACTGGAACTAGTCATAACGAAAACCTTAGATAACGTACTTTCGAACAAGCCATAAACCAACGCTCTACTATTAATAGCCGCTCAGTTGCGAGAGTTTCAGATAAGGAAGTAACCACGCCCCACCCTGTACCAACTATTTTGACATTCTGCGAACTCATCTCCGACACTAATTAAAAAGTGTGTCTGTGTCCACTTTTGACTAAGTCTCGAGAGTAAAATGTCAATTCTCCCCTAGCTACTCTCAAGGCTGTGTACACTTGAAAGTTTATTCTTGAGAGTGGTCTGAGAGCTGAGACGCAACTAATTGAATTTTGTTTTGAAAATAACATGATTCCTGTTCTGAAACACTAACCAAAGAAATTTGTGCTTCTGAATTAGAACCTCATCTTAAAATTTTTTTCTATTAGGTCAAGTTTTTGAAATACCCATTGATGAAAATGAAAAAAATAACATAATGTGCTTTTTTAAGGCTATAGTAAAACGCAGCTTAATTCTTAATAAAATACTATACAATGATTTTAACAAAGTACAAAACTTTACATTTTAGATAAAGTTTAAGTTATTATATTATCTCACTTAGTTTTCATAAATTCGCATTAGTTATGACTTATGAGTTATGATGACTTATGGGTGGTCCTCATTTGAAGCTTTCTGAAGTTTTGCAAAAATCATGAATATGCACAATTTTTTTATGGTTTTGAAAACTTCGTTTAAGAGTTAATTTTTGGTTCTGATTCCGAATCGGAACTCCGATTTTAGCTACATATTTGTGCTCAAATTCAAAAATACCCGTTTTATCTAAATATTTTGTTCAATACATTTCTAAAACTTGATGGTATATCGTTTAGACTACGAATTCATAATGAGAACAAAAAATTCTTTTAATACGGTTTTGCGTTTTTATGTTAATAACCGTTTTAACACAAATACTTTAGCGTTCTTTTAAGATTTATGTAAGGTAGGTGAAGACTTACAATTATTATATTTTGAAAAATAACTAAGATACTAAACATTTTTAAACGAAATATTAAAGTAAGGGATTATAGATAGATTTTTAAATTCATCACGAATTTTATTTAAAAAAGAAAATACTTCATGAATTTACATATAGCCTCAAAAAGCGGTTTTTTCTTCAAATTATAAAAATTTGCATCTTAAAAATCTGACGTGATAACTTATGCGAGAAAATTCAACACACTTAGACCAATAGGTAGTCTGTTGTGGTACCAGATGGATCTTAAGATCTACCTTACTCTTTAAACCAGTTATAGCTACCTATGAAACCTTTGAGACAATAGATGTTTTGAAATTTCTTAGATTACTATGATCATTGTAATAAAAGTCTCCAAGGTGGAGCCTCCGTCATGGATATGAACATAGAAAGTGAGACATTGTCTCCTCTTCTTCTTCCTCCATACAGCTTCTGCAAAAAGCGTTTGTAGGAACTCCAAGTCGAAAAGCATGCCTAACACATTAAACAGTAAGGATTATAATTTAGCTAATGTACAATTTACAAACCGAAATGAGTTGTTTAGCATTGGCCAAATTAATTTAGTTGACCGACAAGTGGTTTAATTCTCTTAGCCAAGAGAGGATTTCTTTGTAGGCCAAAAGCTCTGCCTACAGTGATTCGGAAGACGAAATGAGAGACATAAATTTAGTCTGTCGGAGTATACGCCTTCACCAACCCGCATCGGTTTTTGGTCCATCTGTAAAAAAGTTACCTGAAGGCTGTCAAAAACGTTAGAAGAATGGTCGCATTCAGAAAGCTAGTGGCTACGTAGTCAAGGGATTCTGATTGGCTAAATCCAACTACGAAAGTAGTTGAAATTTCCCCTCCGTAGTGTAAAATTTTCGGCTACAAAGTTGGTGCACACTGGTTTTGACGTTTCACAATCAGCTGCTCGGTAAGGACACAAGAATTCAAAATGAAATGTATCTTTCGGTATTTAAATACAAATCAATCATATTATGTCTTCTATTTTGTTTTATTGAATTTAAAAAAAAAAAACTATTTAAAGTTCTCAAAAAACACAAATGTTTCTTATTTTATATATTTGTATTTGTCATTAAAATGACAGTTCCGGATTGACTAGCTTTGTAGTGCAATTTTGCATTCACAAAGCTAGTTGAATTTTGACTACGTAGCCACTAGCTTTGTGAATGCGACCAATTATACAGCCCAATTCTAAATGAAAATTCCCAGGGAAATATTTCCCTTTTCCCTTCTCTCATATTCTAAACGAAAAATTCCCGGGAATTTTGTTCCCTTTTCTCTTTTCCCTGATCCGGATCAGATCATGATAATAAAACAGCATTGGATCATCATATTTTTTGTTATTTAAAGTTTGGTAGCAGTGTCAAATTCGTTCTTTCAAAAGTGACATTACGAAGCAAAACAAAAACAAACACATACCGAAAATGGAAGCTCCACAACTTTTGAAAATGTTTCTGCAAATCACCATTGCACTCTCAAACTCAAAGCATCCAGGAACGCTTTGGTCTCACATGTAGTACAGATTCTTTTTGACCTTTTAATAAATGTGACACTTAAATAATTTAATTTAGAGATTACTTACAATTTTTTTGAACATCTTTTCTCCCATTTGTGCTGTAGCTTTCTCGATTTTATTTATATTTTTTGACATTTAAAGCAGGGTTGCCCAAAGAACATTTTGCTCAATGATTTTTTTTTTGTTCCTTTTTTTTGGGAAAATAGAGAAAAAAGTAGGCATTCTAAATGTCAAAAGAAGGGAAATAAAAAATGTATTTGGCGCGAGTTTCTTCCCGATAAATTTGATGGGGACGGGAGTTTAATCAAAATGTAAGATTTTATTTACATATTTTTAAAAACAATAAATGTTAAAATTTGAGTTTTTTTAGGTCTAAAACAACAAACAAGTGCCAGCTTCAAATTCTCTTGAGTTTGATGGAAGTTCACCCCGATATTGCTTGTGGCTTCCAGAAAGAAAGCAAGGAGGAGGTGTTATTGTTTTGGCATACGGCTGAAAATGCTTTAAATTCATCTGGGCCACCAAGCAAAAACATATCAGAATGGAAAAAGGTACATTTTTTAAACGAAAGTTCGATAATTTATTATTAAGAAGTGCGTGTTATTATTTTAGGTGTGGAGTGATAAAAAAAAATATGTTAGGGCTAAGGCTGCTACAAACCTTAAGGCCAGAAATGGTACTGGCGGTGGGCCAAACAGAGAACAAAAACTTTCCGAATATGGATGGGAAGCATCGAAGTACGAAATTCTTAATTCATTTTCACAAAGGAGCATGACATTAAGGCTATATTTTCCTTTTCTATTATAAAATAAGTGCCTGTTTTCAGAAGGGAGAATGATCTGAACGTGCGTTCTGTCAACACAACCAACAATTCCAGGAAAATTTATGTTTCGTATAGAACGCCAACGCTATATTTCTTTTTTCTGCAACTGTTTTAGGTATTTCTATCCACTGTGGACATAATTGCTCCTCTAAAACTTCAAGAGCTTCAGCTAGCACCTTGCTGAAACTAGGTTAAGCCATATCAGCACTTTTTTCATTTCCGACCCCAGTTTGATACCCTCCCTTAGCAAAAAAACGTAAACATGCGCCCAATTTAATGATTGGTGGGATTCCAAAACGCTTTCTTGTTGGTTCACTGGACATGATGAGGAGATCCAACAAGTATTTAAATGAAACCTTGTTTAGTCTATAATACTTTTGAAACCTAAGAAAAAAAATGATTTTTTAAAAATTATGATAGACAACATTTAAATAAACTAATAAATGCTTACAGCCACTGAGGCAACTCCAAGGCATTCACACTATCTCTTAAAGATCTTCTAATAGTCCTTGGTTTTACATGTTCACTTTCTTCATATTCTTCACGTTAAACCCTTGCCGCGATTGAAAACATTTTAAATTTTTTTTAATTTGAATGATGCAATTTTTTTTCGCGAGTTATTTTTCCTGTCAAATAATACGGAACGGCTGATTCGAAAATCCAAATTCCCCATTCCGGATTTCGAAGGGAAAAATGTCTTCCCGGGGAATTCGAAATAGGAGAATTTTACTCTCGGGAGAACTAGTTTCCCGAGGACTTCTTTTCCCCGGGAATATTTAGAATTGGGCTGATAATCAGCCCTATCATGAATTCCATCGTAATCGGAAATTTTTTCGAATCCCGAAAAACTGTATCATGAAATCCGTTCGTAGTGGAAAATCTCATACAATTTTGCATTACGAACGGATTTCATGATACAGTTTTTCGGGATTCGTAAAAATTCCGACTACGATGGAATTCATGATAGGGCTGAATTTGATTTTCAGCTACATAACCTTCTTGCCCAATGCAATCACTCGATTATTTTAACCGAAAGATCTCCCAACCACTGACTCATGGCGGCTAATAATTTTGCAAATCTTGCACTTTAAATGATACCCCTGATGACAAGAATTACCTTTGGCATGACAGTGCAACGCACCAACCATCACGCCACTGGTACTACAAATCTCAATTTAAACTTCACAAATAACCGCTAGACACCCTTTACCTTTAATTTTGTTGTTAATTCGAATTTGGCATTTCATTATTTTATAAGCAAAGCATTCGAAATTATTATTAACCGTCAAGGTCGGTTTAAAATTTGCAGACTAGTTAAACAAGTCTGTCTCCCCATCTTGATCAGGAGCCAATGTCATCACCAGGTGGTCACCGCAACGCTTCGAACTTCTTGTTCTTAGTCATTTCGCTAGCTTAAGCAAAGTTTTTCCAATTTCTGTTGTCCATCATAAAATGTACTAAAAACTTTTTGTTTGCTAGTTTTTAAAATCTTCTCTTCAAAAACAAAATAACGCTTCTTTAATTAATAACCGAGTAATAAACATTTCAACATAGAACCAAAAGAAATGCAAGCAATGCTAATGCTAATAATAATAAACAAAAGCAAACAAAAAGGAAGACAATAAAAAATAAAATTAGCACATTTATTTTTGTTTTATTAGCATAAATTTTAACTGGCTTTTGCTGATGCAATTTCTACATACTGGCGTTTTTGTCAACAAATACTGTAAAAATAATGTTTCGTTTTGTTTTGTTTGTTTGTTGTTAAATACAAAAATAAATTAATATTTTCGATTTTTATGTTTTTTTCTTTGTTGCAATTTTAAATCTTGCAAATTTTGTTGTTTTTTCTTTTTTCTATTTTTCCTTTTGTTGGGTAAGTAGTGATTTTATAGCAAATGTAATTGACAACAGTTTTCTTATTTATTTTCTTTTAAAACAAAACAACTTAACTTTTACATTTAAGAAAAATATTGTAAAAATTAATTTTGCATGCCATTTGGCTGAAAGACATTTGGATTTTCATTTTCTTCTTTGAAATCTTAGAATTCCTTTCGATTTCTTTAACAAAACTTTCAAATTTTATACTGAAATGCATTTCATGGCAATTTCATTAAAATTAAATTTTAAAAACAAAAAAAATATATTATAATGTCATCGAAGTCCTTCCTGGACTTGAGATTTTGTGTGTTGATTTTCAGTCTCGAAAATAACTTTTAAAAAAAAGTATTTTAATTTTTATTTCTTTGTTTGTTTGAAAAATAAAAACAAAATTTGCAAGATTAATTAAATTCTTTGTTTAATTTGAATTTATAAATATTAAAATTTAATTTTGTGTATAACATAAAAACATAAAACTTTACGAGGAGAATATTAATTTATAATAATTAATTATATGTATATTCGAATAGGATTTAGTACTCTTTTACATTATGCTTCTGATTAAATTCTAATAATTTTGTAAAATACTACACTACACATGTTTTTTACTTTAAATAATTTGTTTGTTCTTTTAATAATCTCACAATATTTTATTTTGTTTTTTTAGTTTAAAAATTTGTTGATGTTTTTATTTTCTTTCGATTACTGATACTCTTCAGTATTAACAATTTCGTAATCACTTTCATCCTCTTCATCCGAATAGGTTCTGTTATTGTCATCGTGTACAACACGATGTGGTTCACTTTTCATGAAAGCATTGTCATTTGCAGCAGCTCCACCTCCAGCCCATGATACCAGCCCTGTGACTAGGCTTGGTAGGAGAGTACTTGACATAATCAGTGATTGCTGCATTTGTGGACTAAGCTCGATTTTTTTGATTTGTGATGATCCATGATCAACGACATTCGACGAATGATCGGGAAACTTTAAGCCCTTGGATAGATTCTCTTCGTCGGATGATGAAGAAGTTGATACGGAAGAGTCCTTCTTGAAGTGTCCTTTTTTGAACTCGATTTCTGCCGATCGATTACGTTCGATCATCTCATCGGGTACCCCTATACCGAGGGCATCGTCTTCGTCGGTTGAGTTCTCGTCGATTTCGGGTATGCAATCAGGGATCATCAAAAATGAGGGAATTTCCTCACTTTTCTCTTCGCCCTCCTCGGCAGGAAGGGCGGCACTGGATTGATCACTGGCACGCTCCAAAAGCGACATATTACTCTCGTTCACTTCGGGTAGAAATTCATCGAATTCATTTTCTTGTAATTTAACCAAATTTGTGTTATCTAAAAGGCATTAGATTTTTTAATTAATAATAATATAATATTTTTGTGGACATGCTTTTGGGCATTATTTTATTACCTGCTTTCTTTATTTTCAATATTTTAAAATTATATTTAGTTGAAAATATTACAGCAACAACCAAACTTATTAGCACCACTGTAGAACCGGATAAGAAGTGTCCTACAATTGCTAAAGTTCCTAAAACAGCCGAAGCCATTGCACAAAAGAGTGTTGGATTTTCTTCACGAATTGTTCGAATACGATCGATAAGTGTCATCATTTTCATTTGTAGTTCATCGGGTGGGATAATTTGCACAGAGAAGATGTTTTTGTAGAACCAATAAAAGAATATCAGCAGAAATAGCAGACCTAAGGGTTTTATGTGTATCCTAAAAAAAAGGAAGAGAATAGAAAATAAAATAAAATAGAGAATAAATGAGAAATTATTTAAAACTTGAATTATTAACTTTGGGACACAATGTCGAGTTAACCATTTGATTTTATGACTTCGTTTGGTTTGATCTATTGATTAAATAGGCAAATTTTATCGAGGTATTCGAAAAGGAAATTTAAGATAAAATTTTATTTATGTATTATGACATCCAATTTTTTGAAAAAGTTTTAATCTCGAAAACTCGGTTTATTTAAAAAAAGTGGAAACCGATTTAGTTCTAACCCATTCTTTGTTTAAAAAAGAAATTCGATTTAAACTAATTATGTGGTCTAAAACTCCGATTAGCAATATTTTTACTTTTTCCAAGACCCAACTTTTAGATTCAATTCGATTTGAAATAAATTCCAGGCCAAAATATTAGTTTATTGAAGACTATAAGACTATTTTAAGAATCGACGCCAATTTGGGTGGTTACATTTTAAGGGCCAATGTTGAATATGAACCACACCTAAATGTCAAGTTGTTTTTCTGCATTTCATTTGACATTTCTCATTTTCAGTGTAATTCAATTTGAACCATTGAATAATAGTATATAATATAAATATATTATATAAATATAACAAGCGCACACTTAAGGGGATATTACTACCCTCATTATGTAAAGACACAATGTGAGCACTAGGAAGAGGAGAGAGAGGTTGAAAGGAGGTGTCGGTGCACATTGGGTTTGAATTCCTGAATATTGCAATATGGCTGGGAAAAACAGAGTGTGGTAAGGCATTCGACATTCGCGTAGTGCGGCTAAAGAACGAATATCTATACTTGACAGTACGACCGAAGTTGGGCTCGAGGGTGATGAGCATTCCTAGAAGCGCGAGTATTACGGTTGAACTGTTTAAGAGGAGGAATGCGGAAACGGAATTTGAAAGCGTCAAACCATTCGTGATGAATTTCCCAACCATAGACGGCGACCATTGAAACGTTTCACGCAGCTAAAAAACATCTTGTTATACTTTTCTTTTTTTTTAATGGTAACAATGAAAGTAGATGCTCCAAGAGTTTAAAAATAGCCGTGTTGTATGATTGCATACAATTTTCGTGAGAACAGGAATGCACGTAGTAGTATTACTTAAAAATAGAAACACTCACTCTTAAAAATGTGTACGAGTATGTTATTTAACGATATTTTGTATGAATATTTCAGTTATTATTGGCGTAACAATTTTGGTCAAGCCCTGGCCTCATTCAACAAGTATCTATGCCATTTCCAGTAGGTATAACATATTTTTCTTTTTTTTTATACCCACTAAAAAAATTAATTTTTCTCACATAATCTTAGGGTTTGAAAGGAGATGTCGGTGCACATTGGTTTTGAATTTCTGAATATTGCAATGACTAGGAAAGACAGAGTGTGGTAAAGCATTCCACATTCGCGTTGTACGGCTAAAGAACGAATCTCTGTATTTGACAGTACGGCCGAAGTTGGGCTCGAGGGTATACTGATGAGCATTCCTAGATGCGCGAGTATTACGGTTGAAGTGTTTAAGGGGAGGAATGCAGCTGGCTATTTCACTAGAGCATAAACCGTTAAAATAACGGTAAAAAAGGGTCAAACAAGAAACCTTACGACGATGTTCAAGCGAAGTAAATGAACTTATGATGATAATATCACCTATCAATTTAAATGCTCTGCGTCCAATACTATCCAAGAGGCTTAATAAAGTTGCAGGAGCACCAGCCCAGATATGGGAGTTATACTCAAGCTTTGGACGTACGAGTATATAAGTCTTGTAGATAACAGCCAGATCAGAAGGGGTGAAATATTTCTTGCATCGCCTAAGGAAACCCAAACACCTTGCGGATTTTTTGGCGACATCGCGTATGTGACCGTTCCACAAGAGATGGTTGGTGATACACATACCGAGAATATCCAGATGTTCAGTCTCCTCGATGCAAGTGCCATCTATGGATAATGGCAATGGGGGTATATCTCGCTTTAACGATACAAGACAGCATTGCGTTTTCGAAGCATTAAATTCCGCACGATTTTTTATTCCCCATTGTACAATGCTGTGTAGGTCAGAATTTAATGAGATAATCATATTTTGCCGTTGCAGTTCCACATCCGAAGAGGAGGGTTGTTAGTCTGGAAACGAATATGAAAAACTAAGAGTGCTATCGTCAGCGAAACAATGTATTGGATTAGAAGTGGCAGACAGGAGATCATTTATAAAAATGAGGAAGAGGGTCGGACACAAAACGGAGCCCTGGGGCACACCAGCATTTATGTTATGAGTTTCAGACTTGAATCCATCCAATAGAACTTGTATTGAACGATCCGAAAGGTAATTACTAATCCAATGAAGGAGGGATTCATGAAAACCGAAAGCACGCATTTTCGATAAGAGGGCCTGATGCCAAACCCTATCAAATGCTTTTGAAATATCAAGTGCAATAATTAATCTTACTTTCTCCAAAACGATGTAAAGATTTGGACAAATGCAGTTTTCCATCCGCTCGGAACGAGACCTGAGGAGTAGGACATATGAAAAAGCTTACGCAGTGGTTTTGCCACCGTTGAAGAACACCTTTTCAGAACAATAGCGGGGATACCATCCGGACCAGCGGATTTATGAATGTTGAGACCTTTAAGAACTCTTGCCACAGTACGAGTGCGAAAAAAGATTGGTCCCATAGAATCATTAACTCGCTCAAGTACAGGCGGAGTCATACCACTCACTGGCAGCGTTGAATTGGCGGCGAACTGCCTAGCAAAGAGATTAGCTTTCTCTTAAGAGCTAACAAGTGGAGTGTCATTGACAACGAGCGTAGGAACCGACGAAGAGGAAGAATTCCTCATGTTTTTTTTACAAATGACCAAAAATTTGTACTGCCTTTGGTACATTGCAGTATTTTTTGCCGTAATTTTTGGCCATGTATAAATTTAGTCCGTCGAATATGGGCGTTGCAGGCTTTTCTGGCTTGTTTGAACTTTTTCCGGCTTTCCTCCGTAGTGTTGGCTTTATAGCAACGGAAACTTACTTCTTTGGCCCTAATAACCTCTTTACAGCTCGCATCAAACCATGCGTTTTCCTTAGGTCTGATGCTTTTAACCCTGTTCGGGATAAAAGTTCTCATTCCCAGGAGAATTAAACTTGTGATCATATCAGCGCTGGCGTCAACGTCACTATCGAGGAAGCATAGTGACCAGTTAAAAATCCTGAAGTAATTATTGCGACCGGCCCAGTTGACTTTCTCGTATTGTCAAACGGTTCTCTTAGGAGCTATTTCTTTAACTGAACAGTTGTGACACGAGAAATTTGTTGATATAACACAATGGTCAGATGTGCCTAGAGGAGATAGAACACTAACAGTGTATTTATCAGGGTCAGAGGTAAGAAACAAGTCAAGAGTGTTTTCTGCTCGACCTTTCACGTCCGATCGGAGAAAGGTGACTTAAATGTATTTTTACTCCCCAATTACAGCGACAAGGACACAACCACCGCTGTCTTAACAACGGATAAAGCCACCTACTGGCTCATATCCTCCTATCTTGGTCTCCTAATTGGTTCGGACGCTAACGCCCATCACACGGTATGGGGTAGCTCTGACATAAATGAGAGAGGTGAGTCCTTATTTGATTACTTACTAAGCACTAACCTACTCATAAGTAATATTGGTAATGAACCCACTTTTGTAACCAAGAATAGGAAAGAGGTACTTGATATTACACTTACCTCTGACTCGATCTACAATCTGATTTCAAACTGGCATGTCTCAAAAGAAAATTCCTTCTCTGACCACAAGTACATTCAGTTTGAGCTCAGAGATGTGGCAAACATATCTACGGGATTTCGCAATCACCGTAATACAAACTGGGAACGATATAGGGAGGTACTAACACAATTACTTGATCACAACCTTCTTAAAAGCTCCTCCAGTAAAGATGAACTAGACCTTTCTGTGAATCATCTCGCTGAAGCCTTCAATGAATCAATGAGAATTTCATGCCCTGTAACCATTTTAAAGGGTAAAAAGAAACCTCATTGGTGGCGTAAAGAACTAGAACCATTCAGAAAGAGTTGTCGCAAACTCTTCAATAGATCTAAGTACACTAGATCTCCTTCTGACTGGGACTTATACAAACAAACTCTAAAGCAATATAAAAAAGAATTAAGGAAGAGTAAGAGGTCTTCTTGGAGAAACTTCTGTGGCAAAATAGAAAATACTTCAGAAGCCTCAAGACTCAGGAAAATTCTCTCAAAAAGTCCAACAATACCCAGTGCTTTAAAGACAGATGCAGGCACATGGACTATCACAGATGAAGAATCTCTTAATCTGCTATTAGACACCCACTTTCCAGGTAGCTCTAACATACTTAACGACTTAACATCAGAGTCTCAAGCTTCTACAAGCGATTTAGTTGATCTGATAACGCGGGAAAAACTGCAATGGGCCATAGATAGCTTTGATCCATACAAATCTCCAGGACCAGACGAAATCATTCCGGCCGAACTACAAAAATGCTCAGACATGATTATTCCACAATTGGAAA
Organism: Eupeodes latifasciatus; assembly: GCA_920104205.1. Classification (NCBI taxonomy): domain Eukaryota; kingdom Metazoa; phylum Arthropoda; class Insecta; order Diptera; family Syrphidae; genus Eupeodes; species Eupeodes latifasciatus. The sequence goes on from OV049926.1 coordinate 11,475,846, forward strand.
TCATTCTGACAAGCTGTTTAAGGTTGAGATATATTCCCAAAGCCTGGAGAATGGCGAAAGTAGTCTTCATTCCTAAAGCAGGGAAACCCTCCCACGTTAACCCTAAAGATCTACGACCAATCAGCCTATCATCCTTCCTTCTTAAAACCTTGGAAAGATTGATTAAAATTTACATCAGACATAACTTAAAACCATGTCTCATTTCCACAGCTCAACATGCTTACTCTAAGGGAAAATCAGTAGAAACAGCACTTCATTCGCTGGTACGTAGTATTGAATATTCCCTCGAATACAAAGAATATAACCTAGTAGCTTTCCTAGATATTGAAGGAGCTTTCAACAACGTCAGTTACCAGGCGATCACGACAGCAATGGATAAGCTGCCATTAGAGAAACCACTCATAGATCTTATTAGTCTCATGCTCAAAAGCAGGACAATAACTTCTAGCATGAGAAGTTTTACTACCACCAGATCGGTGAATCGAGGTACCCCCCAAGGTGGGGTCCTTTCGCCTCTTTTATGGAACATGGTAGTAAACGACCTTCTAACATCATTGGAAGCAGAGGGTTTCAGGGTGATTGCCTATGCTGACGACGTTGCAATATCTGTATCTGGAAAACACTCCCAAGTTCTCTCAATCCACATAAAACAGAACTAGTACTCTTTTCAAGAAGGTAAAAAATTCCTCAGATCAACCCACCCAAGATTAAAGGAATACCATTAAGGTTTTCCGACCAAGCTAAATATTTAGGCCTCATTTTAGACAAAAAACTAAATTGGAAGGCAAATATTGATGAAAGAGTAAAAAAGGCTACTGTAGCGCTTTTTACTTGTAAAAAGGCCATAGGATCAAAATGAGGCTTCTCCCCAAAAATAACCCACTGGCTATACACTTCGGTAATTAGACCGATACTCATTTATGGAGTTGTCGTATGGTGGACCGCACTGGACAATATGGTTAATCTAAATAAGCTCATCAAAGTCCAGCGGTCAGCAGGTATGTGCATCACAGGAGCACTTCGCTCAACACCAACCGCAGCCCTGGAAGTGCTTTTAAGCCTAACACCTCTTGACATCTTCTCCAAAACGGTGGCAGCTAACTCATGTGTGAGGCTTAGAGCCACCTCTCAATGGAACAGTAACAATACTGGACATACTACTATCCTAGATAATTTTAGATCTATCCCAGATCGCCTAGACTATACCACCCCTAAAATAGTATTCGGTAAAAGCTTCCATGTGTCCATCCCTTCAAGATCCTCCTGGGAAGAAGAGAGACCCCTGGAAGACAATGCGGTACACTTCTATACAGACGGTTCAAAGACCGATTACGGAGTTGGAAGTGGTATCTATTCGGAACAACTGAATCTAAGTCTATCATATAGACTTCCCAATCAATGTAGTGTATTCCAGGCAGAAGTAATGGCGATTAAAGAGGCATTACCCTGGCTCAGAGAAAACGTTATATCTTGCAAGGATATACGAATCTTCTCGGACAGCCAGGCTGCTCTTAAATCTCTCGCGTCTGTCTCCACAAACTCACAAGTAGTCCACGATTGTCGATCATCTCTGAATGAGATGACAGAACAGTTTAATATTCACCTCATTTGGGTGCCGGGCCACAGAGACATTCCGGGAAACTGCAAAGCCGATGAGCTCGCCAAAAACGGAACACTTCTGCCTAGTGTTAGACAAAATCATAACATAGGAACACCACTTGCTACATGCAAATATCTTCTCAAACAATATGCTCTAGAAGCAACAAATGCTAGATGGTCACAGAGTACCACCTGCCTAGCAACCAAGCAAATATGGCCAAGCATAGACTTAAATCGGTCAAAAGGCTTGATATCCTTGAGCAGACAAAATATAAGCTCTACAATTGGAGTAATAACAGGACACTGCCTCATAGGAAGACATGCTCTGAGGCTAGGGGTCTACACAAATGACTTCTGTAGAAGCTGCATGGACGAGGAGGAAGAGGAAACAGTCCAACACCTTCTATGTACATGTCCAGCACTCTCCATTAGAAGGAATAACTTTCTCGGTAATCCCTTCTTCGACAATACCAGTGAACTGGCAACGATTGACACAAAGTGTCTCTCTAACTTTATTAAAAGCACAAAATGGTTTGTTTAATTTTCATTACTCTCCCATGAGTAACCTCATTAGTGGTATCACAATGGACCCTTGAGGTCTAAGTGAGTCAATGACATCTGGACAGCCACTCCAACCTAACCTAACCTTCCACGTCTGATATTCGGGTGGGCTCGTTGAACAGCTGAGTTAGGTGGTTCAACTCAGCGAAGATCTCAGCACACACTCCATTGGGTGTTGTCTGGCCCGAATGTTGAAGCCATGAAGAATTGTGTACATTGAAATCGCCCGTAACAACGATTTCAATGCGAGGATAGGACGAAACAATTCTTTGGATGGAATCAGACAAAGCATCAAATTCACCGGAATTTTAAAATTGAAAAGTTCTTATGTAGTGCATAACTTTTACTTATGTTTCTGACTCAGTTTCAACCATTTATAATTTTAATCATAACTCGCAACTCTTACGAATCCAAAATTAAAACCTAAATCGTATACTAAGCTTAAAATGCAATGGGTTTAGGAATTATGATATGCTTGCCCAGAAAAGCAGTTTTTGTTTCAATTGATATCATATTTTTCAACTGCATCAGTTTGGAAGACTGTCTTACAAATTAAAATCCCTCCCTTCCATTAAATCTCAATGTACTTTTATCTGCAACTTTCAAGAAATAAAAAAAAGACATATCTACAAAGTAGTTACATTTTTGAAAGAGTATGCAACTTTGTTGATAGTTCTAGTTTAAGTGAATGGTCACGTATATAAATACACTAGTTTGCATATTGTGTTTGTAAAGTAAAAACAAAAGAAATATATATTATCAAGCCATCAACAAAATGTCGATTAGAGTTTGCAAACTATTTGATTAATCAACAAATCAAACAAATACAAAAAAAAACCAAAAAAGAAGAAAGATAAGAAAATTTAAAATATTCATTTTTCTAATTTACAGGTTCGTACCTAAGTTGTATTTTTTTTAATAATTTATTTTATCACTTTTCTGACTTTTTGTCTTATTAAGCACTTTAAAAGGCATTACGTTACTTATAGAAAACAAACAAACAAACAAACTAACAACAACAAAATATTAATGCAATGATCCCTTTAATTGAGTTGCTTTTGTTTTATTGAAAGACGTAATAAGATAACAAAATTAATATTATTTGGAATTGCACAAACGTCGGGCCCTATTCTTACTTACGTAAATATTTTCATTGAGGTTTAACTGGTTTCTTTTGTTTAGTAAAATGTGGTGATATTATTAAGTTAAACAAACAAATACAGTGACGGAAAAAATAATAGGAACGTCGGCTTTCTTTTTATTCAACGATTAATAAATGCATTTAAACATAAGTTTCTTCCTTGTAGGTTGAGGGTTGGGGATTAATTTAAATGGTATAGTATTTTGCTGTAATCAGTTTCTTGTATGGACTTATGGAAAAATGATCGAAAATAATGCGAATCTTGCCTGGAAAATGGAAAATAAATGTAGTGTTTGCAATAAAAACATATCTTGAATGTTAATTTTGAAAATATTATAGGGGTTTAAGTGTCATAAAAGCAACAAAATGTGTCTTTTATTTAAGAATTTAGCACGGTAATTTTAGCTTTTTGATTAAGGGGATATGCCAAGTCAATCGATGTTCACACACAAAAATGAAACGAAACACTCCTTAAAGTTGTAGAAAGTATATTATCACCATCTAGAGGAACCCCGCAAGGTGGAATTCTCTCACCATTATTATGGATCTTAGTGATGAACGAGATCCTAATAAAACTTAGGAACTACGGTATAGTAGTGGTAGCCTACGCTGATGACTTAGCGCTTTTGGCGACGGGTAAATACCTTACCACTATTAGCGAACAATTACAAAGCGCATTATCAAGGGTCAGCAACTGGACCAAGAAATGCGGTCTTAATGTAAACCCCCTTAAAACAGAACTGGTTCTTTTTACAAACAGGAGGAAAATCCCTCCGTTTGTAATACCAAAAATAGATAATACAACAATAAAAATCTCCGACCGAGCTAGATACCTCGGAGTTATATTGGATAAGAAACTCAATTGGGGTCCAAATATCCAAGAAAGATATAAGAAGGCCACAATCGCACTCTACTCATGTAACAAGATTCTGGGTAGAAATTGGGGACCGAATCCCAAAATAATCATGTGGATGTACACTGCCATTGTCAGACCGATTCTAACTTATGGCGGCTTGGTTTGGTGGAAAGCGCTGGAGAAATCCACGAATCTAAAAACACTTACCAAAGTACAGAGAATGGCTTGCATCTGTACTAGTGGTGTGATGAGGACTACCCCAACTGCGGGTTTAGAAACGATCCTCAATCTCCCCCCAATAGATCTATTCGTTCAAGAATCAGCAGCAAACAGCGCCCTCAGGCTCAGTCAAACTAACATCTTGAAAACTAGCCAGAGTGGCCACGCAGCTATTCTTACGAAATACGTAGACAACAATATCTGCACAGATTATATGACCCCTTATTTAGATTTCAACAAATCTTTTAGTACTAGGTTCCCCAATAGACTAGATTGGGAAAATAGTGTGCCCTACACCAACGACTCAACCATTACCATTTACACCGATGGCTCAAAAATGGATACCAGAGTAAGTGCAGGCTTTTACTCTGAAAGCCTCAACCTTGCCAAAGCATTCAGGCTCCCAGACTATAGCAGCGTCTTCCAAGCTGAGATCTTGGCAGTGAAAAACGCTGCTAAACATATATCCATGATGGCGATATCACACGCGGACATCACTTTTTTAATTGATAGCCAAGCAGCAATAAAAGCTATCTCTGCCACCCAAATCAAGTCGAAGCTTGTCTCTTGCTGTCGCGAAGAGCTCAAGGTTCTTGGCACACAGCATAACGTAAGACTCTTCTGGGTTCCTGGCCACAGTGATGTACCAGGCAACGAAAAGGCGGATGAACTTGCCAGGGAGGGCTCCACACTGGAACCCTCTCTGATAGACCATCATATAGGGATACCGTTATGTGAACTGAAACATAACGTCAGTAAAACCATCATTCAAAAATCCAATGAAAGATGGAATCTCCTAGAAACCTGTGTTAACACCAGGAAGCTATGGCCTAGATACGATAAGAAAAGATCCGACTGGATCTTAACTCTTAATAAACCCTCCCTAAGATCCCTTATCGGCATTATTACAGGTCACAACCTACTCGGCTACCATAAGAAGAAGATGGGGCTCAGTACTGATGACCTTGTAGAGGCTGTGGTGATGAAAACGAGCATGAAGACACCACTCACTTTCTCTGCCACTGTCCTTCGCTCTGTCTTGCTAGGAAGAAAACTCTAGGCACCTTCTTCTTTAATGAACTAGAGGAACTATCAGAACTGCGAGGCAAAAGCTTACTAAACTTTGTCAAAACCTCTAAATGGTTAAACGAACCACATGATTCATAGGTTATTCTTATTATATCTTTTCAGGAAGTTACAACACTTCGGGGTACCACAATGGATCTACATTGATCTAAGTGTGATGGTAACAACATCAACTGTCAGCCCGTTCAACCTAACCTACTATAATAGAATACACCTTATAGAGGGCTCATAAAAGTTCTTTGATTTAAAACAAAAATAGAATGTTTGTGAGGTGAACATAAAAGAAAGATGTGGTACACCAGATCCAAAAACAAGGACATCTTATGGTCAGGATGACAAAACAACTGGTATCCTAATCCTTTAAATAATAATGCCAAGTGGTGATTCTGTTACCAAACACTTTTCGACCACTTTTTGCAATAAATTGCCAAATATTCTTTACCAAAGGGTAAATCGTCTCAAGCTTATCTGCGTAGACTTCACATAACCCAACAAAAAATAAAATCCAGCGGTATTAAATCGACGAGAGATAATAATCCCAACTATAAATTGATTGTTTCATTAGTTGTATAGAAACAAATCATTATTTTGATAATAAATTTTCACGATTTGCAAACGTTTTTCTGAAGTAAGTCGATTAATTTTAAGAAGTTTCAGGCAAATACTGTTTTAATTTTTTTCTATCGTTGTGTATTAATTCTGAAGCAGTTAACTTTTTAATACATTTTTTTGAAAGTTTGCATCATTTCACAATAACTGCCTCAATGAAAATTTTACTAAGGGTAGACAAGCCTTTAAGACTCAGCATAAAATAATTGAGTTCCTTTAATTTCTGGTCAAAACACATTTAAGCAAATGATAATTTGTAATCTCTTTTGCGACACTAAAGTAAGTAAGATAAATATTTAAATTATATTTTAAGAACGTTTTTGCCTAGTGATGTTATCAGTTATAGTTTTGCCTACGTAGTATATTATAACAGAACAAAAAAACAAACATTCTCTAACCAAATACTATCGCTGTTTTAATGATAAAATTGTTAACTTTTAATAACTGGAAAAGGCATAACGCATATCGTAAGATGATTTGCTTATTTTAGTTTTGAGTCAGCCAAAAGTCTGACCCCAATGGAAGAGAGAAGTTATGCCGCAAACATAACCCATTCCTGCCAAACCAAAGACATGAACCACATAACTGAAGCTACCTGTTGAAAGGACATTAAAAAAAGTGTAGCCTTTATTAACTTCCAGAATGGTAATCTGTAGGTTTATGAAGTATTTCGGAAGTAAACATACAAAAAGTTTCAGCTAAATTTCCAGAATACAAGTTAATCAAACTATCTAAATCAACACGTACAGCTGTGACAAAAATAATGTTGTTGGTAGTTTTTGTACGATGAACTCAATGCAGAGGTTAATGAAGCAAAGGTCTGAAATATATGACACATAAAAAACTAACTAGTTGCCTTGGTCAAAATGTACGTTCAAATAATGCAGCTGACTGCAAATGAATGGTTCAGCTTTTCCTAAAGATTTATCTAGGTAGGTGAAATCTGACAATGTCGAATATTTTTGAAAAGTTTTCTATGGAAGTCAAAATGCATAAAATCAAATGTAGGCAGTTGATAAGCTCCATCTCGGTAATTCAAATGTATACAATATAATAAATAAGGTGAATGAATTCCACCATTAATGAGTTGTTGAAGAAATATTAAGTCAATATTAACACGGCTTTGATAGAGAGATTGCATTTGGAGAAGCTGATTACGATGTTCATAGGAAGGCAGATCAGATAAGGGCAAAGCGGATGATATTATCTAGAATTGATTCAATACGTTTTCTATGAATTTCCGATTATGATTATGCCGACATGATTTAGATCGTTTAGATCGTTAAAGAAGAATTCTCCTAGGTAATTCTTGCGTTTTCGAGCCAGAGCAGGGCATGTGCAGAGAAGATGAAGAATTGTTTCTTCCTCTTCCTCGTCCATACAGCTTCTGCAGAAATCATTTGAGAATACGCCTAATCTCGTGGCGTGCTTTCCAATCAGACAGTGTCCGGTTATGGCACTTATTATCGAGCTTATATGCGATCTGCTTAGAGAGAGCAAGCACCTTGAACGTTTTAAATCCAGTGTTGGCCAGATGTTTTTTGTGACTTGACACGTGGTGATGTTGTTCCACCTGGTGCCTGCCCTCCTCACAGCGTCTTGCATTAGCAAAAGTTTACAAGTAGCGATTGGTATGCCAGTACGTGCCAAACGTGGTAGGATGGGCTGTACTGTACCGTTCCTGGCGAGTTCATCTGCCTTACAGTTACCTGGAATGTCTCTATAGCCCGGCACCCAGCAAAGGTGAATATTAAACTGTTGTGCCATCTCCATTAGAGATGATCGACAGTTATGGACTGTTATAGAGTTTGTAGAGACAGAATCCAGAGATTTGATAGCGGCCTGACTATCTGAGAAAATACGGATATCAGATGTTGATATCACGTTTTCTTTAAGCCAGGACAAGACTTTTTTTATCGCCAAAAGTTCCGCCTGGAACACGCCACAATGATTGGGAAGGCGGAATGAGAGACTTAATTTCAGTCGGTCAGAGTACACACCTCCACCAACCCCATCTGTATAGAAATGGATTGACTCATCTTCCAGGAATGTCCTATCCTCCCAAAAAGATCTGGGAGGTATAGAAATCTGGAAATTTCTTTCGAATTGCAGTTGGGGGATGGTGTAGTCTGTGTGCTTTGGAATTGATTCTAAATAACTAAGAATCACGGAGTGGCCAATGTTGTTGTTAGTCCACTGCGACGAAGCTTTGAGGCGAATAGCAGAGCTTGCAGCTGTTTGTTTGCTAAAAATGTCAAGAGGTGTTAGGTAGAGTAAGGTGTCCAGTAGGGTGGAGCGTCAATGTATGGAGAAATAAAAAAGTTGCTGTATTAAATTCGAATACCTCCATTTTGTTGCGAATTGGTAATTTTAATAATTCTACATTAAAAAAAAATAATTCGGATAAAGCCTTTAGCCCTCTACCTGAGCTCAAAGTTTCGACTCATATTGTAAAATAGTGCTTTTTTTCGTTTGATTTATATTCATCCACAAGTGTGAAATATCTTCATACTTATTCTTTTATGAAATAAAACACACACAAATTATGATATTATTAGCTTTATATTGACAAAAAACACAAAAAAACTTACAGTAATTAAAACTTAAAAATTCATAAATAATTGAAAAACTGGACTTAATATACCTTCATTTTGACTGTTTAATGTTAAAATTTCTTTTTGTGTGGAAAAACGGCAAAATACTTCGCGAATATATTCTTGATCTTATAAGCCGGTCTCTTGCTTTTTCACCAGCTACTGTATTTGAAGCTTCGGTCACCATCTTCACGCAGCGCTCAACTGCTTGAGTGTGACAAGAGTAGTTTGGAAATGACATGTCGATGGGAGTTTTTTTTTTTGTAGAATGTCTTCTAAATCCTGATCACTCATTTTCTCCAATAATGAGGGTGCTGTAACTTGTGATTCGGTCCAGATAATTAAGTCAATATAATCTTTGGCATTGAAGTTTAATTTCGGTAGTTTAAAGACTCTAACTGAAGACCTATGTTTTTTTCTAGCTTGGATAATTCTTCTTAACCCAGTTCTCTGATGTTAGGTCTTTCATCACAAAGCATTGCCATTAATGTGTTCTTCGGATGTGCAAAATATAAATTGCGTTGAATAACGGGGTCAATTATTTCTCTTACGCTCGAATTGAAGCATCTTGACAAATTTACTAATTCGAAAACTTGACTTGGACCATTTTGGAAAGAACTGTCTTTTTTGACACTGAACCAAACTGGGCCATACACATTTACAATGTATTCTGCAAGTATTTTTAAGTTTTCACTCGGATTAGATGTGGCAACATACAGCCTTAGAATCCTATTGGCAGTTGTCAACCACCTAGAGTATGCCATTTTTCCTGGGTTTCTGTTGGAGAGATTTCTAGGACAGGATCCTTTACTTATAGCGTCACACATTTGAAACAAATATTTTTGGTCCGTACTTAAAGTATCTTGGATTTCTTTTGACAAAGCAGGTAGGTTCCCTGGGATTGGTAAAAACTCAATAACAGGAAGGTCACAACAATTTTCCAGCACCTTTCCAATGTGTCCTGAATAGATTTGAGGTCCTAATGTTGCTCCATCCAATTTAATAAATAAATGACGCAGAGGCAATTCATTAGCATGTAGTTGGCATATGAACCATTGCAGTGGTCTCCCCAGCTTCAACTCCATTAGCCGGATAACCACACTTTTCCAACCAGTATTTGTAGCAGTACCTACCTACCATCGCAACCAACAACAGACAGTTTACTTAAATCCAGTTCTCTGTCCGCAAGAAAGGAGTTAATAGAATCCGCTATAGTTTTGGCTTTTCCAGAGAATATGGTAAGATGTCTTGGTAGTTTGAACCCGGCTCCGTTATTAGTGAAATATGTTCCATTACTTTAGTCACTCTGTAAAATCGTTGGCCTCGTTTTTCACAAACCAATGTCCTGTCTTTTCTTCCATCGAAATAAATGCTTTCAATGTTCGAAAGACAGTCTTTAGTTTGGAGAACTTCTCTTTGCCGTTTTCTGGCCCTACGAACTTTACTTCTATCTATGACGTTTTCGACATTTGCTGTGGTTACCAAGCCAACATCCTGTAAGACCAATTGCTGCTGCTGATCGATCCGAAATGCCGTATTGATCACAAACTCTTGCCAAATTTGGAAGACATAACCGATTTCTTACACTAATTTCTTGGCATTTTGAAGAAGTACTCTTGGCTGTGGGTCTTCATCATAATCAAAAGGTGGGCAAACTGGAGGTTTTGATTGAGATCTTGATCTAATTTTTGTGCTAATTGATGATGTCGTCAAAGTTTCTTGTGTTAGTACCTTCTCACTTGATTTTTTTTTCTCTAATTTTTTTCCTTTAGTTTTTTGGTTTTCAAAAGGTCCAACCAGCCTATAGCCATTTTTCTGTCATTTCTTTGATCTAAAAGAAAAGATCTTTCTAGTAGGGGAACTTTCTTATCTCTTGGACAAACACAGTTATTTAAATTTAAGCACTTGCACGAACAAATATCAAATAATTTATTAAGATATTTATTCTTCCAGTCTTATAAATTGTTTTTATAGTTTTCATTTTGTTTCGATTTTATGTATCTCAAAAAATGCAAATATTTATCATAGATACTTTTCATTTGTTGTTTTACGCGTTGTATTGTCACTGAAGGCAAAGATGCAGTCTTCTATACGTCAATAATAATGTCAAGTCCTAGGGTTTCACATATTTGTGTGATAGATGGCTGCTTTCCATTATTTTTATTTTTTTGTTCATTTCTCACAAAAATTATGTGTTTTATAACTTCAGCAATTGTCGGTAACACTCTTTTATTTATAAGGCACGTTTCTCCAAAGATAGGACAGTCGGAATCTTGTCGAGTTACTCGCTTCAACATTTTGAATTGTAGGTATTTGATAGAGAAACGAAATCGTGTTTCTTCTTACCAGTTCAATGAACGACTGAGCTTAAATAATTATTGCACTCTTAAATAAAGACAGATGCAACTATAGAGTGGCCCGCGAAATCCATTTTTCATCGACCACCAGCTGCACTTGCGACCGATCAACCAAATCAGAACCACAGCACAATATTTAGTAAAATCTAACGGTATCCTCGAGTACTTGCGACCGATCAACCAAATCGAAACCGCACTACGAAATTCGGTACATTCGATTGGCGCGAGAAAACATTTCTCATCGAATAAGTACCTACCTGCTGCATTAAAGACCGACACCAAGAAACAATTAAATTGCAATAACAAAACCATGTGTGAACCCTTTTTTCTTTCGGTTCAGTCGCTCAAAAAAAGAAACGATTTCGTAATGCCGAAATATTCAAATTTTATTCTATGACTTGGTAGGTATTCAAAAAAAAAATGGCTTAAGGTAGTATTCTTAGGATGCTTTTTAACAAATATCTTGAGAACGGCTCATCACAATTTCAAGTTTTTAGTGTTATTTTCATAGAAAATTAAATTGTCTTTCTTTTTTTCCAAGAATACTTTTTTGTATGATTTATACTTTTAGAGTTACAGAGCCGACAAAAAAACAAAGTGACCATTTCGCCTATTTTTCAAAACTTTGAGCTGTGGTAGAGGGCTAAGAAAAGTGAAAAATATTTTTTTTCTTATTTTTTACGTATAGTTAACGTAATTATGCAATCTTTTAAAGCTATTCGAATTTGAAAATCGAAAAAAAAATTTGACGCTCCACCCTAGTGTCCAGTGCCGCAGATGGGGTCGTGTGAAGCGATCCGCTTATACATAGGCAAGCTGAACGTTGGACTTTATTTAATTTATCTCGGTTTATACCTTTTTCTAAAGCAGTCCACCATACTGCCACACCGAACATTAAAATCGGTCTGATTACCGATGTGTATAGCCAATGCGTGATTCTGGGTTGCAAGCCCCATTTATTACCGATGGCTTTTTTGCAAGAAAAGAGAGCTACAGTAGCTTTTTTGACTCTTTCCTCTACGTTGCGTTTCCAATTTAGTTTTTTATCTAAGACAAGACCCAGGTATTTAGCCTCGTCTGAGAATTTTAATTGGATTCCTTTAATATGGGGAGGGTTGACAAATGGAATTTTGTATCTCTTCGAAAATAAGACCAAATCGGTTTTATGTGGGTTAACACCCAGTCCACACCGATCAGCCCAAAGTATTAGTCTGTCTAAGGCATTTTGCAAGAGTTCTTTTAACGTGTTAAGATGCTTTCCTGAAACTGCCATAGCAACGTCATCCGCATAGGCTATCACTCTGAAACCCTCCGCATCCAGACTAGTTAGGATTTCATTCACCACTAGGTTCCAGAGGAGAGGGGATAGAACACCACCTTGCGGTGTCCCTCTACTAGCGAATCGTCTGCCAGAAGAGTTGCCCAGTTTTGAGTTAATTATCCTGCTAGCAAGCATTAAGCTAGTGGGCTACATTGCCATGCTCAGAGCCCAGACTTTAATAAAGGGTGTCCCAAAATTAACGCAAGATTTGAATTTGCCGCCATTTGTGCAGTGTAGTGTTGGCAACCCTGAAAAAAAAGCAATTTGACAGCTAACAGTATAGGGTTATTAAAAATGGAGCATTACACGAGAGAACAACGTGTCTTCATTATTAAAGAATATTTCAAAAATAGTGAAAGCTTGGCGGCTGCAGTTCGAAAATTTCATACAAAATATGCTCGGAATAGTGTTTTAACTTCGTCAACTGTGAAGAGATTAATTGAAAAATTTATGGAGACTGGATCCGTTGGAGACGCCAAACACACTGGTCGTCCAAAAACAAGCCGTTCAAATGTGAATGTCGAAGCAGTGCGTGAGAGTGTTGCTGACAATCCAGGAACCTCAATTCGGCGTCGTGGACAAGAATTGCAAATTTCAAGAACCTCTCTACAGCGTATACTCACCAAAGATCTGTGTCTTCATGCTTACAAAATTCAATTAACACAACAATTGAAGCCTAATGACCATGGACAGAGAAGAGAGTTCGTTGAATGGATTATTGAACATCAACAAATGGACCCTGATTTTTCGAGCAAAATCTTCCTAAGCGATGAAGCACATTTTCATCTTGATGGCTTTGTCAATCGCCAAAATTGCCGCATTTGGGGTTCGGAGAACCCACATGTGATTGTCGAAAAACAAATGCATCCACAACGCGTGACTGTATGGTGTGGATTTTGGGCTGGAGGCATAATTGGGCCATATTTTTTTGAAAATGATGCTGGTCAAGCAGTGACTGTTACTGGTGCTCGATTTCGCGACATGATTACACAGTTCTTTCTGCCAAAATTGGATGATATTGATGTGTCCAATATGTGGTTTCAACAAGACGGTGCCACATGTCATACAGCCCGTGAAACACTTCAATTACTGCATGATACATTTCCAGGTCGTGTACTCTCTCGTTTCGGTGATCAAAATTGGCCTCCTAGATCGTGTGATTTAACACCATTAGACTTCTTTTTATGGGGTTATTTGAAATCACAAGTCTATGTCAACAAGACCACAACCACCCGTGCATTAAAGGAGGGGATTCAACGCTGCATCAACGAAATTCAGCCACATTTATGCAGAATGGTCATGGAAAATATCAACAAAATAGTGCGCATGTGCATGCAAAGCCGTGGAGGCCATTTGTCCGATGTTTAGTTAGAGAGAATTCTCTCAATTTATTTAGCTAAATTTGCTATTAATAATTACAATAAATATGTGATAAATAGGTATATAAAATATATGTTATTTACAATGGCAATGGTGTTATTCCATACATAACCCTATCCTATGTACTTTACGAGTCAATAAAAATATAACTATCAAAAGACTAAAAACGGCGTTTTCTATTTAATTCAAATCTTGTGTTAATTTTGGGACACCCTTTACAATTGAAAATTTATGGTTATTCTTAAAAAAGGTTTTGTTGAACAATTACGTTTTACCACCATCGTCAGTCAAAGTCCTGTGGGAATGGGTTCAAGAACAGTAAGATGAAATTTCTTCAGAATATTTGGAAAAACTAGTTAAAAGCATGCCCAGAACATTAGAGACTAGAAAAAGTGGTCCAATATTATTTTATTTTTATAAACCCACAACTTATTCAAAAAGCTTAGCAATGCAAGAAAAAAGAAGTTCTCAAGCTTCTAAAAAAAAACACCTAAAACTATTGGTAAAACAGTTAAATACTATTTCTCGATTTGAATTTATTGAAGACAAATAAAACGATTGATTTATTGTTGCTGTTTCTTTGACAAAAAATTTCAAACTTAAAATAAATACCGTTATTTTTCCATTTTTTCAAATTAACATAAAAGTAGTTAGAATTGCGATACAAATTTTGCATGCTTAAAGTTCTTACATGTGGTTAGGGTTATTCTACTTTTACGTGACCAATGCTTTTAATAAACTTAAAAAATAGACACTGAATTTTCAACACATAAAATTCATTCACTCACTTTGTTTTTAGTTTTTTTTTTAAGGGGAGAGAAAGAGGGAATAAAAGGTTTGCTATGTGACTATTACCCAAAAGGTTATTTATTATACTAAGCATGCAACTGGACGATCCCAAAAGGCCGTGCTCCACTTCAAGCTTAACCTACCTCTGCACAATATTGACACAAATATTTATTTCGTTTAATTTTGATATCACGCGAAAAAATATAAATTCTATAAAATGGACTACACTCTTCGAGGCTAACACTTCAACTTATTAACGTATAAACATCAAAAACAAAAAAACAATATAAAAGAAGGCGTAAATACAAAAATATGTGACGCACTTCTTAAAAATATTTAAAAACACGAAAACAAAAATACGTTATAAACCAAGAGTGGTGTTTTTCTTTAAATAATAATAATTTTCTATATTAAATTTAATACCTACAAGTGAATAAAAATACATGATTTTAATTCTAACATGCGATTTTCAGAAAAGACAAAAAGAATCAACCCACCAAATGTATCCTCCTTCAACCCAACAATAAACAAAGAAGCTATACCTATTTTTTTTAAGTTAGTTCATTGAACCAGTTTTTGTATTTTTTTTTTGTATTTATATTTTATTTAGAAATCTACGACCTTGAAAAATGTGTTTGTTTGGCCCGAAGATAGACAAAAATTATTATCAAAAAATAAAACATACATACGAGTACATAAAACACAACTCAGTTGAGTTAACTTTGCTTTTTTATAATTATTCAATTCAACAACAACAAATCATAAGACCTTGAAGGTACCTCTCTATTTCCCTATGTTAATTTCGATAACACTACCGGAAATCTACTCCTCATAATATTTTGCTGTTCTTCAGAGTCATGAAAAACAAATACGATACGATAAAGAAAACTTCGATATGAAATAAGATAAAAAGAAACTGACCAAAACAAAGAAATCCCTTTTGGTTTCGTGTAATTCTATGTTTTACCTATCTCATGGTCTTTCAGGTATCGATGTTGCTGGTAAACAGGACATTATTTCAAAAAAGGTGCAAGACTTTTATGACCGAGGTATTGAGTCCCGACGACAGAGCTAGTTCATTGTCCTTTTTCCTTTTTCTTTTGTGTGTTTTTATAAAAGCGAACCAAAGGAAATATAAGAAAAAAGAAAAACTTGGCAATAGACACTCTTGATGGTTGTTAAAAGAAATCAATTACAAAACAACTCAACAGATAGATAGATAAAAAGTTACGTTCTTTCGTTTATACAATACAAAAAATTCCTTGATAACAAGTATAATTATTTGGTCAAGGACTTGCCTTCGATTTGCGTCATTTTCTCGAAGTTGTAGTGTCTCTGTTTTTTTTTTTATTCTTCTCTCATTATGCTTGCTTACCTTGTTTGGCCTTACTTTACCTTGGATTTGGATAGGTTTTTATATTTATTTATTTTCCATTTTGGCATTTTTGTAAACATAAATAAATAATTATAATAACTTTGGTGGAGGATACTTACATTTCGTACACATGGATTAATTCCATCATGATGCGTTCGTAATAGCCGCACATGATGGGCTCTAAGCTCTGGGGGAACAATTTTTCTTTTCAATTCTTGACGATTACAAAAATCACTAATACAAAATTTGTTTACAAAGAACTACTTTAACTTCAATAGATTTAGAACCACCACGAAACGAACATCTTTCTGCGACGTTTGTAATAAAAATATGAAATGTCATGTAAATTTGCACAGCAAAAATAATAAAACTGCACAACTTTTGACAAATGGAAACGAAATGTATATTAAATGGGGTGCGTTTCGGAGCGAAGTTAAAATGTCAAACTGCACTAAAAAGCAGGTATGGCATAAGAGTTAAAAATAATATAATTGATTGTTTCAAATTTTTGCACAAATAATACAAATTTTTTATACGTACATATATGCAGATGCAGATGATACAGTTGTATTATAATTATAGATTCTATTTTCAAACTTAACAGACATTTAAATTAGTTCCATCATTATGCATAATAAATATCCATGTGGGAGGTAAATAAAATTAGAGAATCAAAGTTTTGTTTCGAACTGTACAGATAATCATTAAGGGAATTAAGGCTGGGCTTACACGAATGACGAATTTTGAAAATGTGTGCGTCGCAAATGTATACAAATAGAGGCTAATGGCAGATTTATATGCATTTGTGATTAGTTTTATTATTTTTGTGAAAAAAAGTAGAGTAAGCCAAAAATGCATAACAAATTACCTTCATTATGGCACTTCCTATAATTTGCATATATGCAGATCTCTGTAGTTTTGATCATATTTCTCTAACCAACTCATGTGATTTCCATAATTTGAATCCTCTTTTTGTGTAGATTTGAAAGGTCGGAACATTGTTAATCCAGATTACACGACATACAGAGCATTCTTTTTGCAAGAGTTTTTATAGAAAAATGGGTTAAATGATCTTTTGGATTTACTGAAATTTATGTTTTGTCGTGATGAATTTTTGAATTTCTCACTTTGTCGGATTTTGTGTAGGGTCCAAGTTATTTATAATAGCTAAACGACAATCACGCGTTCAGTCGTGCTGACTTTGACACATTGAATAGAAACAATGGACTATTATGAAGCAATCTGAAATGTTACCTCAAGCTTTGTGCTCGCTTTAAATCGTAAATATGGAGCTCAACGCCCGAATAGACCTGTTTTCTATTTTGTTGCGCTTTTACAGCAGTTGCAACTGTATGGATCTGTGTACACAGCAGTGTCATCTCTTCTATTAGGTTAGGTTAAAGTAGCTGTCCGTGATAGATTAGGCCAGTTTAATGGCCCATTGTGATACCACATGAATCTTGAGGCTTTTTTCTTAGTTCAATGAAACCAGTTTGAGTTCATAACGAAACGGGAGAGACTGGTTATGTTAATATGATTGAGATAGTTTAGATCGTTATAGAAGAATTCTCCTAAATAGTTCTTGCGTTTTTGAGCTAGAGCAGGACATGTACAGAATGGGAACATAATTGTTTCTTCCTCTTCATCATTCATACAGCTTCTGTAAAAGTCATTTGAGAATACGCCTAGCCGTGTGGCGTGCTTTCCTTTTAGACAGTGACGATTATCGAGTTTATATGCGATCTGCTTAGGGATAGCAAGCGCCTTGAGCGCTTTAAATCTAGTGTAGACCAGTTGTTTTTCGTGACTGACACGTGGTGATGTTATTGCACGTGATGTTTGCCTTCTTCATAGTGTGTTATTACACTCAGACGTTTTTAGAAAGACGCAAATAAGTGCGAAAGAAAAAGTATAGGTGGAATAGAAATACTTTCAAAAGTCTCAACCCGCAGAGTTCTGGCTTCTGGGTTCAGGATTGTTTGGATGGTTTTTGACGTTTCTCTTTCTTGCCTTTTTTTGTTTCTTGGCGTTGCTTTATTATTGTTTCTAGTGTTTCCGAGTTAACAAGAAATATGCCACCGGACAATTTCAAGTGGAGGAAAGACCTTATAACCGAATTAATTTAAATGAAGGAATGGTTGAGAGAGTCTAGCTTGATAGTTTAAGCTTTGCATTCCAAACTACCCGTTGAAACAAAGTGGGGGCTAACTTATCACCTGGCGATATTGCATCTCTCAAAATTTTATGTTTTTAATGTCGTTTTCAATGAACGACAAAAGCTGGTTAAAAGTTTCTTCATTCATTCTTATATAATTTAAGGGTTGGGTTCGATATCCCGGTTTTTATATTCCCGTTTCTTAAAATCCCGTTTTTTATAATCCTGCTTTTTATAATCCCGATTTTTTATAATCCCGCTTTTTGTAATCCCGTTTCTTATAATCCTGTTTTTTATAATCCCAATTTTGCAATCAAAACTAGTTGTTTAATTTTAAAAAATCCCGCGATTTTTTAAAATTAAACAACTAGTTTTGGTTGCAAAATCGAAATTAGAAACAAATTAAAACAAATTAAAAAATAAGATATTTTTCTAGATTCATTTTATTGTAACCTTTGACAAATATAAGATATCACAAAATAAGAAATATAAAGTAAAATAGTATTCTTTTAAAACAAACTCAAATGAATTAACAAAGTCAACGATAGCAGTAAGACCTTTATCGAGAGGTAGATTTGCTGTAGGATCAGGATGCATATTTTGTGTGCAAGAGTTAATATTGTAAACAAAAATGAACGTTTATGTACAGTAAAAAGATAACAAATTAAGATATTATAATATTTTAGTCAAGTAATTTAACATAAAAACCTTTGACTCCTATTGTTATTTAGTTTAATGCACGTATTTTGTAAAAAAAAAAACACGGGATTGTCGGGATTTGACAGGATTTTAATTGATCGGGATTTTGAATAAGCGGGATTTTAAAAGACGGGATTTCAAAAAATCGGTATTTTAGAAGACGGGATTATAAAACTTTTTTGTCGGGATTTTTAAAAACGGGATTTTAAAAAGCGGGATTCCGATAAGCTCCCATAATTTTAAAACGATGGTTTATCATTCGATTTTAGTTTTTTCATCAAGAAAATAAAGGATCCGAACTCAGATCTATTTTCTCTCCAGATTTTAATTCAATTACCTTTTTTCTTTTGCTTCGAAATTTTTAAAGCATCCTCACAAAGGTCTTACACATCTAACAAAATTTCTTCATCGGGTGAGATGAGAACAACAAATGAAAGAGAAGTGTCAAAAACACGCAACCGAAAAACATCCGAGTGTAATAATGCGAGATTAACGGGATGAGTGTTCAAAAGAAAATATGCGAAACACGCAGCATACAGAAAGTCTGAGTGTAATAACACACATAGCGTCTTGCATTAGTAATAGTTTACATGTAGCGATTTGTATGCCAGCATTAACTAAACGTGTTAGAATGGATTGTACTATACCATTTCTGGCGAGATCATCTCCCTTAGAATTTCCTGGAATGTCTCTATGGCCCGGCACCCAGCAATGGTGAATATTAAACTTCTCCATTAGAGATGATAGACAGTTATGAACTGTTATAGAGTTTGTAGAGACAGACTCCAGAAATTTTATAGCGGCCTGACTATCTGAGAAAATACGGATATCAGATGTTGATATCACGTTTTCTTTAAGTCTTAGAGAGAGACTTAATTTCAGTCGTTCAGATTTCAAACCTCCACAAATCCCTTCGTTTGTTTTTCATTCATCTGTGTAAAAGTGGAATGATTCGTCTTCCTGGAATGCCCTATCCTCTCAGAGATTTGTGGAAGTTATAGAATATTTTGTCGAATTGCAGTTAGTAGTCTGTGTGTTTTGGAATTGATTCTAATTACTTAAGAATTACAGAGTGGCCAATGTTGTTGTTAACACACTGCGATGCAGAATTGTTTGACTTAAATTTTGTACATTAAATCCCCAACGACATATTGTGGGTACATTTAACACTAAAACAAACTATCTCCATGATAGTAAAATAGGTTTTATATAAAAAGCCTACACCAAAAAACAAGTCTAATTCAAAATATTCCCGATTTCCTTGCATCTTCAATTTGTTTGTTTTTTTTTTTTTTTTTATTGAAGTAAAATAAATTTCTGTAGTACCCGTGGCATGATGGTTAGTGCGTTGGACTGTCATGCGAGAGGTCTTGGGTTCGATCCCTGCCTATGCTACCTAAAAGTTTTTTTTCACGGGTACTGCCTCTTGCGAGGAATTGAAAAATTCTCCAAGAGTAATTCTTGTCATGAAAAGTGCTTTCTCAAAAATTTGCCGTTCGGATTCGGCTTGAAACTGTAGGTCCCTTTCATCCCTGACAACAGTACTCGCACACAGGAATGGTTGAGAGTTGTAAGCACGCTTGCCAGTTTGGTCATTTAAGACCAAATTTGGTCATTATTTTCTCACTTGGTCGCATGGTCATTTTTTATTCCATTTGGTCCCTTTTTTAATAAATTGAAAAAAATAACTCGACTCTATTCCTTTTATAATCTCAAAAATAAAATACATACCTAAAGAATTTTGGGAAAAGTTCAATTATCATTAAAACGCTTCAAATGAATATTGTTTTCAAAATTTAAGTTAGTTCGTTTATAACTTGATGTTACTTCCTCACAGCTCAGCTGCTGCTCAGAGGAATTTTTTTGAATTAACTTTGATAAAAACGAAAGGCAGACTTAATTTGGGTACCATTAATAATGGAATGCTGGCCAAAGAGCGTCAAGATGACAAAAATAACCATAGCGTTTGGTCTGCAAAAACATTTTTTTGAATTAATTTTATATGAATTTTATTTAGCGATAGTATTCGATCTCCTGACTTATTCGATCTCCTGACATAATGTTAACATATTGTGATCTGAAAAAAAAAATGAGGTTGGGGTGCGTCCCACACTGATAACTTCACATCCCGTCTGCCGATTTGTCTTGCTTAAGAGGTTTGTAGGCTTTCGTGATTTGCTAGTTGTTAGTTGAATTATTCTAAAAAAAAAATAAAAATTACCAACAATATTTTGAGTATGGTGAAATAGTTTGATTTCAATATCTGTTCTTGTTAACGAGATTTTTAGTCGAAAACCAATTTTTACCAAATTTTCGTAGCATTTGCGTACTACGAGTATTTTTTGTAGATTTTAATTTAGGTTAAAGCCAATATTTTTTTTAAATTTTGAAGAGATACTTGAGTCGAGAGTAAATTTTTACCAAGTTTTACTACTGTTTTTTTAAGGCTTTTATTTTTTGTAAAAAAATGTCAATGCGATTTTCTCAAAATTTTACCAGATGTCAAAAACGTTATTCTTCCCGAACGTACGTACACACGCACGCACAGACATCTCTCTAAAAATCTTTTATTTAGACTCTAGGAACCTTGAAACGCCGAGAAATTTCAAAATTTTCAATTCAAGAAATCGGAACGATTACAATAACTTTTAATGGAAAGTTAAAAGCCAAAAGCCACACAACACCAATTATTTTGATCCTTTTTTCGTACGATTGGTCATTTTTATTTGCAGCTTTGGTCATGCAATTTTTTTTCAAGTGGCAACCGTGGTTATAAGTCACTAAGCCCAAGTTCTCAAACGGACTGTTGCGCCACCCAATTTATTTATTTATAAAATAAATTTCTATCATTACTGTACAAGATTTGACATCGATCGATTACACTACCTAGCCGACTGTTGTTTCTGTCACTTATCAACTTTCACTTTTAGCCCCTATGTTTACATCGTATATTCAAGAACAATAATCATATGTTTTTTGTTTAATTTCCAAGTATATTGAAATATTGAACAATGGGCAATTAGTTTTCCAAAAATACACTTACATAGATACTCAACTGCACAATTTCACAATTTTAATAATTTGACAAAGCTTCTCCGCGAGAAGTGTTTTATCTCAAGCAAAACAACGACAGCAACAACAACGAAAAATGCCAAATCATATCGATAATATAATTATCCAAGTTCGAGCCCGACTTCAGGAACAACAAATAAAACTATGGCTTGGACCGTACTACTATGAAGACATCGGAGTTGTGGAATCTGAGTTAGAGGTAAATAAATGTCTCCTCAATTTCACTAAAAGACGCCCCTAATCGCCTCTATTTTCATATTAGAAACTTGCTGAAGAATTCAGTAGAAACCTTGGAGTCTCGGTTTCAAATTGTAAATCAGCCTTAAGTGAGCTGCAAGATGGAGCTCTCCGGAAACTGGCATCACGTAAGGAGTTCGAGGAAACTGGTAAGAAGGATCTATAGAGCTTATGTCAACAATTTTGTGATTTCATTTCGATTCCAGGCTTGGCCACATTCAGTGTCCGTCGTGTGAACAACACCGAAGGCACTGAGAACGTTTTCGAAGTCAAATGCTTCCTCTCTGATCTCGGTGAGGAGCTTCAGAGGAAAATTGCTGACAAAATACAAGTCAATGATCCTGCACGCATTAAAATTATATCCGCAGGCAAAATTGTCAATCCAAAAGCTGTCCTCGAAGTCCAAGGTAAGAAAGAATCAAAAAGCTAAGTCCTTCAAAAAATATTCGCTTTTATTTTTATTCAGGAATAAAAAATAATCAGCAACTAATGACAATCATAAGTGGAGTGGATAATGGCGCTCTCAATTCTCAAGATGCAATGTACGATCGTATAAGAAAAATCAAAAAAGACGTCGAGGCCATTGTGAACTCTGGAAATCGTTTATTTGAAGTTGGAACAAGATCTCCTCAACCAATTGACTCTAATAAAAAAAATTATTTTATATATTTTTTAGATGGAAGATCAAGATGGAAATCCAGTTTTTCTTCCACCAGACGAAAACAAAGCACTTCTCATGGCCATGGGTTATTGCGAGAAGGCTCGAGCAGCTGTAAAGCGGAATCAATATGATGAAGCTCTCATCTTACTCCTCGAGGCTGACGAAAAGTTCACCACATGCAATTCCCGTTTTCTAGAATCAGTCGATAATTATGCTCTTGTTAATTTGGATATTGTTTGGTGTTATCTTTGTCTTAAGGTATTCCTTCTTCTGATTTGCTGTTTCAATTTTTCCTGGCCTTCAGTGCATTTACATCAACTTGAGCTTTTATTTTGTATCCTTTTTTTTTAAATTAGAATCTTACCCAACTGCCTGATGCCCAACGTCGTTTGGAAATCTGTGAGAAGAGCTTTCATCGCAGTTATGGCAAAGATCTAAGTCGTTTGATTAATCTCAAAGGTGATTCGTGTCCAGAGAGGGCTCTTATAATGCGTCTGCATTTGCTACAGGGTGTTTTGTTGTTCCATCAAAATCGACGCAATGAAGCTTACGAAAAACTCGATCTCGCTCAATCAGAACTCAAAAAATTAAAAGTTGACGATAGCAGCGTAGAGCAACTAGTTGAGATGGGCTTCGATCCAGTGGAGGCGAGGACAGGTTTACGAGCTTGCAAAGGAGATCTCAGTCAAGCCATTAATTTCATATACGATCGAAAGACTAAAATCGCTGATGCTCGCAAAAAGTCTAAAAAAGAACGAAAAATTAATGAAAAACTCGATGAGTCGAAAAATTCAGGGGGCAATGAGTCTGAAAGTTGGGTGAATCCACGGAGTGTGTGTTCATTGGTTGAGATGGGTTTTGAACAAGAATTAGTTGTGGTGGCATTGAAAATGGCCGATAATGACCTCACAAAAGCTGTATGTATTTTATTTACAGGTTTTTGAGGAAAGATCTTATAAATTTTTTACTCACTTTAGTTGGACATGTTGCAATCCAATTCTGAGGCATTAGTTAAAGACTCGCCCGCCACTCCTAAGTCAATCGATGAAACATTGTTCAATGAAGTGAGTTAAATAGTTTTTGAAATACTTTGAAGTTTTATTTTTTACATGTTTTGTTTTTTATTCTTAGCTTAAAAACATGGGTTTTGACGAACAAACAGTTCGATTAGCTCTCGAGTCTACAACAAATAATCCAGAAAAAGCAATAGATTTCCTTTTGAAAACATTTAAAAATCAAAATGATCTAACTAATACAATAGAGCAATTAGTTAAAACTTATACTGGAGGAGCATCTACTTCAACTGGAGGAGCTGTAAGCGATGATTCGACAGTTATGGGAAAGTTTTTGAAGAAAGCTCAAAAAGAAATCGATTCGATGAGTGCGTATAATCGTTTCAATGAAGATATATCTACCAATGAAAATGAATATTTGGATTTGGCATTGATACAAGAGGAGCAAATTCTTGCCGAATATAAACATTTTTTGGAGCAGTAAAAGATTTGTTTTATATGAAAGTGCATAAAAATGTGCTTAACATTTTTAGTTCTTATTTTTGTTGCGTTAAGAAATAAAATATATTTTTATAATTTTACATCATTTTTAGGTACTAAATGAAGTATTTATTTATTTGTTTTAATTTTATTTATTATGAATAAAACATATTTTAGTGATTAAGCATTATGTACAAATTTGGCTTCTAAAAATAGTTCTGGATTTCTGACATTAAGACTTGTAGAAAGAATACTTATATCCTATGACTCTCTTATATTTTTTGATTTCAACAAAACATTAAAATGCTCCGAAACATCAACAAAACCGTAAGCTTTCTATAAAACTTTAATGTATGCGCGGAAATTTGGCATTGAAAAAGACAATTTAAAAATAAAGATTTCGAAAATCACACTCCTTTGATATTGATAACGGAATCTATCAACGCAGACTGCGCTCGATTTAAAAAAACTCGGAACGCTTACTGAATCCTTCCATTGAAAAGAATTGGAATATTCTTTTTACAAACGTTTATAAGGGCAGAGCAATCCTTGACTCAAACAACGATCTCCATTAATCGGAAAAACTTCCGTCATTTTTCTCAATCTTCTATGCCTAAGCTTTATGATTTTGAAAGCCACGAAAATTGCTTGGAAATCCAAGAAAAAGACAGTAATATGTACGGACAGTTTTTAACTTTGGCTAGTATTGAAAACGTTCGTCTTATATTAGCAAAATTAGAGAAAACTTAATCTATCTTAGCGAACTGACTTAAGATATTTTGGGTGCTAGGTAACGTCGCGTTGGTTTAAAGAGCAATGAAAACGTGGACTGTGAAACCAAAATAATTGCTTTAAAGAGCGACCAAGCTACTCGTATTTCACTAGCCATTAAAAAATATACATTCTGACTAGATTTTATTTGCACCATCAAAATAAAGGGTTTTTCAATATGGGCGGGTAGGTGTTGTGTGTAGATGTCGTGGTGTTTGCTGTGTGGCACGAAGCGCCGAGCCGCCGTCCTGCTGGAACCACATGTCGTCTAGGCCCATATGGTTCAATTTGGACCGTACGCAATTAGTTATCATCGTTATGTAGTGTTCGCTGTTGACGGTGACCGCCTCACTTAACGTCGTTTTCAAAAAAGTACGGACCAATTACACCGCCGCCGCCGCCCCAAAATCCACACCAAACGGTAACTTTTTGAGGATGCATTATCAACGTGTGAACCTCGCGTGGGTTGGTGTCGTCCCATATTCGGCAATTTTGCTTGTTAACACAGGCATTCATCCAAAAATGCGCCTCGTCACTAAAGATGGTTTTTCGGCCAAAATTAGAGTCCTCTTCCAAACGATTCGAAGCCCATACAGCGAACAAAAGGCATTGTCTATGGTCATGAAGTTTGAGCTTCTGGGTCAGTTGGATCTTGTACGGGTGTAGGCCCAAGTCCCGACGCTAAATTCACCAAGTTAACCCTTTCAGTACGCGAGTGGTACAGAACAAAGAATATTTATATGTAAACGTACCACTCGCGTCCCGAAAGGATTAAAGTCTGCGAGGGCCGAGTTGTTGTGCACGTCGAGGAATAGACTGCCTCGGGTTCTGATGTACACTTTCACGAACCGCGGCCGATCTTGCGTTTAACCGTATGGGTGTTGGCTGATTCTTTACTGAACCAGTCGTCTCAAATTTGGCCACCAAACGTTAAAGAGTCGACTGTGAAGGGCCACCACCTCTACCGTAAATTGGGCACAATTCGCGCAACGTTTGCGCCAAAATCTACCCGCGGCGCAAAAAAAAACCCTTTATATTGGATTGGTTTCGATATCATCAGCACTACTCTTCCATATCTCAAAATCGTATTACAGCTATCTATACAACTTCTACATACATACATACGTCTGCAATCATAATGGGCAGGTTCAGCCGATATAAAGTACTTGAAAGTAAGGCAAGTTTCTAGCATCTGATTCGCCAGCTGCCAAAAAATTGCCTTCCAACTTCCAATTAAGACAACTTTATTGGAAAGTTGACTAGAAAGTTAGTGAAGAAAAATCTCCTAACTATCAAGTCAAGTCAACTTATGTCAAAATGACAATTGATCATGTTTTTTCATTCAACTAACAGCCCTATTCTGGCGCTGAGAGGGTCTCAAGTCTCAAATTTTTAAGACTAATTTTTTGAGAGGTTTTTTGTTAGGTGATCTCAAATTCGTATTCTGCAAATTCGGTCATAAGAAACCTTTCAAAAAAATTCACCACAGGAAGGTAAATTTTTTTTATTTTGGCAGGACTGTTTTCTAATTAAAATGAAAAAGAATTCAAAACAGCAACAGATAAGTGGGAAGGAAATACAGTTTTAAAACAAAATAAAGAAAACTATGGAGTCGATCGGTAAGAAATTAAATAAAACGTTCAATAATTCTATTAATATTCTTATAAATTGTATTAGGCACTCAAAAAAGTAAACGTACAACAAGGGAGCAACTCAGTTATTTCATCGAGTTTGCGAAGAAAAATCCAAGCCTCCTTGCGAATAAAAACGATCCAACGAGTCCTCATTGGGTAATGGATCTTTGGAGTCAACTGGCGGATGGATTGAACTCCATAATAAATGGTCCCGTTAGACCAACAATAAAATGGAAAGAACTATTATAGAAGAACAAAATAATAAAACAAACAAATAAAAGATAAAATATGATACTCGTACATACTCGAATGACAAATGGCAAAGAAGATGGTTGTTCGTCGTGCTGTCCCAGCACAAAGTTTTGGGCAGCCGAAAAAATTTTATGAATGTTTCCTCTTGAAGAGAAAATGGATCATTAATTTCTCTCAATTGTTTGAGCATTCTCCTCCGCTCCAATCTTAAAAATTAGTTAATTAAAAAATAAAAACACTTCACTTTCTATAAAATAATAAAATTCTTACTTTTCATTCTCTTCCAAGAGATGTACCTATTAAAATTAACATGTCCATATTTTGCCTTCTTCTTTGTATGAAAAAAAAAACAAACGCAGTTGTGATGTGCCAAAGAGCAGATCTCAATTTTAAAGATTTTGAGATGCTAACAAGTTGAGAGGTTTTCGCCAGTCTCAAAATCAAATTCACCCCGAGTTGAGAGGTCTTTATTTTTTGCGAGGTCGCCAGAATAGGGCTGTAAAAGCTGAACTTTATTACTCAATGATTTATTTATTTTCCGCACAACTTCACTCAATGCTTTCTGTAAAAGGGTTCGTTGTCAATTTGTAAAAGAAATAAGTAATATTTCTTTACAATACAAAATACAAATCGTGATGGATTTGTAGCTTGCCTGAGGAGTGTTTTGTAGAAAATAATGATTTTGGTAGTTTTTGTACTATGAACTTGAAGTAGAGGTTTGTGAAGTAAAGTTCTGAATTTTAAATTCATGACACTTGAAAAACTAACTAGTTGCCTTGGTCAACATTTACGTTTAAAGAATGAAGTTGACTGCAAATGAAATCCCTTATGTTGTCTGAACCTGTACAATTAAATGCTTTATAAAGTTGAATTATGAATAAATGCTTCAAGGTTAAGAATTGGACTCACAAAGATCACTCACAGACACCTACTCAACAATGATACCCAACCCACATGAATCCTCCAGCTTGCCATCATTCGTTTAACAACAGATTGCGTGAAATCAATGAAGGAACGTGAACGTGAGGAATTTAATCCTGCTGAATTTTCTAAGCAGGTATATAGCTTGGCGCCATTATTCTTCTCCCATCATCATGGAATATCAACGATCTTCTTTAATGTCGTGCGGGTGAAACTTTTCGTAAAGTAAGGCAGGGAGAATGATTGGTAGTTCGTTAAAAACACAGCATTTTCAACCATACTGCACAGAAGGACCAGAGCTGCTCGCGAGCTCTACGAGCAGAAGAGGAGAGAGGAACACCGGCTTCTTAGATGGAAAAAAAGAGAGCACGAGAAGCGCGCGATCGAGGAGATAAAGGGATGTTACAACAGGAATGAGGTTCGTAAATTTTACTAAAAGGTAAAAAAAAACTCCCAAGGGTACCAGCCGCGAACCGAAGCCTTGAAAGACGATCAGGGGAACATCGTAGTAGAACCGCAGTCTATGTTGAGAATATGGAAAGACCACTTCTCCAAATTATATAACGGCGATGACGAACCGAATTCCACTGTAAGGGAGATAGAACCACTCAACCTAGGCGACGCAGATCAACAATTCCGCCTACCCGACCTAGACGAAGTGAAGATAGCTATATCTAAACTGAAGTCAAACAAAGCTGCTGGAGCTGACGGCATCACTGCCGAACTATTTAAAGCAGCAGGCGATGCCTTGGTAAGGAGCATGCACTAACTCATCTGCAAAATATGGTCGGAAGAAAGCATGCCCGATGAGTGGAATCTCAGCATAGTTTGTCCGATACATAAAAAAGGAGACCCTTTAAATTGCGCCAACTACAGAGGGATCAGTCTCCTTAACATTGCATATAAGATCCTTTCTGCCGTACTATGTGAATGTCTGAAGCCGTTCGTCAACAACCTGATAGGTCCTTATCAGTGTGGCTTCAGACCAGGAAAGTCCACTATCGACCAAATACTCACATTACGGCAGATCTTGGAAAAAACCCAGGAGCTTCAAATCGATACCCACCATCTCTTTATCGATTTTAAAGCCGCGTATGACAGCATCCATAGGGAAGAGCTCTACAGAGCAATGTCTAGTTTTGGCATCCCTGTCAAACTTATCCGTTTGTGCAGAATGACGATGGAGAATGCACGCTGCTCCATCAAGGTCGGAAAAGATCTCACCGATGCATTTGATGTCAAAAAAGGTTTTAGACAAGGCGATGCACTGTCATGCGACTTCTTCAACATTGTTCTGGAAAGAATTGTGCAAAACTCAACCGTCAACACTAGAGGCACAATTTTCCAAAGGTCCATCCAATTACTCAGATACGCAGATGATATTGACATAATTGGAAGATCAAAGCGTGATGTCAGTGGAGCGTTTTTGAGCATTGCGACGGAAGCGAAGAAGATGGGTTTAGTGGTCAATGAGGGCAAGACCAAGTATATGCTGTCATCAAAAAAGGACATTGAACAACGACGTCTTGGACAAAACGTCACCATGGACAGCTATAACTTCGAGGTAGTTAAGGACTTTGTCTACCTAGGCACCGCTATAAACACAGGCAACGACACCAGCGCTGAAATCAAACGAAGAATAACTCTTGCAAATCGCTGCTTCTTTGGACTTAGAAGGCAATTGAGAAGTAAAGTCCTCTCTCGAGCATCTAAAATCACCATCTATAAGACACTCATCATCCCGGTTCTCATTTATGGCGCTGAGGCCTGGACCCTGTCAAAGAAAGATGAGAACGTATTAGGATGCTTCGAGAGAAAAATTCTTCGGGTGATTTTTGGTCCCGTACATATAGATGGAGAATGGAGGAGAAGATATAACGACGAACTGTACGGGCTGTACAGCCACACTGACCTAGTTAGCAGAATAAAAGTCCAACGGCTTAGATGGCTGGGTCATGTAGAGCGAATGGATATCAACTCTCCAGCCCGGAAGGTCTTCGAATCCAATCTCGAGGGACGGCGCAGTAGAGGAAGACCGCGACTCAGGTGGCGCACTCAGGTGGGTGAGGACCTCAACCAACTTGGCGTGCGAAACTGGAGACAGCTAGCTAGGGACCGAGCTGGCTGGAGACGCATGTTGGTTGAGGCCCAGGTCCGCCCCGGACTGTAGCGCCACCTTAAGTAAGTAAGTATGTAGTTTGTAACCAAGCTCTGTTAAAGAAAGTGCATGCATTTGGTATTGATGAAACGCTTCATCATTGTGTTAGACGAATTGAAGTCTGCAACCCACAATATAAATGTTGGTGTGCCCCAGGGCTCTGTTCTGTCTCCAACTTTTTTTTTTTTATAATTAGCGAACACTAAAAGGGTTTTGTGTACCTTTAATATGCCAAAGACACAGTGTGAGCATTAGGAAAAGAGGGAAGGGATGGATAGGAATTATGTTTAACAATCTTATGTCTGAAATTTCTAATCCACTTACCAGATTCGTAGCCGACAGTAGGTGCTCTTAGCTTTTCATAACATTTTCAGACTCACATCCCTTGTTTTTGGAGGAGGTATTTTATATAATGGGGAATAAGAAACCACGTAAATGTTTTAGTTTTCTGAGACGATGTACAAATCTTGTACAATTCTTCTGCTTACTTACTAAGTTCTTCAGAACTATAAAGTCCGATTTTTCATTAGCTTTTCGAAGGGTAAGTCCAACCCACTGACAATTGCGTCTTGGTATATTAGTGTCAATCGGTTCCTGACTCTATGATATCATTTTTCATCGGATATACGATTGGGGCATAACAAAACCCTTAAGTTGTTTCGTTGACACCTATTAATAAAGGTTTGCAATTTCTTGGTAATCGCTGCTGTTATTTTCCAGGTTCTGCATCCGAATAACCGTAGCTTTGTCTTCAAGTTGAGAGAATTGTTCTTCCAAACTTTGGACAACAACCTGAACGCAGGCTTAGATTTCCCGATCCGGTAAGCGAAATCTTGTTCGGTACCGACTTCAGAAGAGACAACACTTCGATGATTCTCGTGTTAATTTTAAGCTCTACGATTTCTGCTTCTCTCTCCACCTTTGTTGTCGTTTGATGGAGTAAGCATACAACGTTGGTATAGTTTTGATATTTCTGTTATGTTGTCAGAGTCCATCTTATTCTTCCGTTTCCTGTTAAGGCTTCCCGCAACACATCAATGATCACCAACAGAAACAGAAAGTGATGACAATACGCGGCCCTTTCTGACTTCACTTTGTACTTCAAATTCTTCAATGCAGGAAAATAAAGTGCGGAATCCACCTAGAATTTCAAACTTCTTTTTCAATTTCGATTTTGTGATATTTAAGAAATTTTTTTATATTCGGCCCTATCGAGGTAGCCGGTCACGTTGAAGCAGAACTTTGTTTCGAAGTAGCTTTCAATTTCAGGCAGAGATCAGAAACTGAACCGATATATCGAAAATGCAATATGTTTATTGCTATAAACAAAAATACCATAAGCTTTGAAAACCATGAAAAATCGGTGAGAGTGCGTAATATATTGTTTATAAAAAGTAATCTTTTCAATTATTATGCGCTAGCCTTTTTAAGACACATAATTAGATGCACCAATTTCGAAATCAAAGCAAAAGAATAAAGTTTCTTACCAATTTTCAAACAATGTATTTTTATCTGGAATTAAACGCATCCATTTTTTCGTATCTATCAAAAATAAAATCATTAAAGTACTGCATCGCATACAATGTCACCGAATCATAGGACATCGAAGAGGATTCCGCTTCAACGTTACCTCGATAGGGCCGATATTATTTTCATTAAGCTCTCTTATTACTTGTTTCTTTAATTTGGGGCTTTTTTACCCAATGCATAACTCTACTTCCCTAAAGTGATACCGTAATAACCATTTATGTCAAACTCTATCACAATCATTTTGTAATTGCTTGATTAATACCTGAAGATTTTAATTGAAGAATGACTGTCTTAAAGACAACCCCTAATCAAAGCATTAAGTATACTTTATAATAATAAAAAATACGAAGTTCAAAACTCCCTTTCATGCTATAGTTCGCTGAACGTCTTAATTGCTGTTAGAACTTCAGGTATACGTATACTTAACGAACAGAACAATTTAAATTTTAACTTCCGGAATTACTGCTTACTTTAGTGAGAAAGAACCTTTAATTATATTTCTCTCATAACTACATATTTACCTATCGTTTTGTTATAAGTTTGTTTTGTTTTTTAGTTAAACATTACGCATAAGTTTTATATTCAATTCATTAAACACGAAAAAGCGCTTCTTTCGAGAATCTTTAATAAATTCTTTAATTAACAATTTTATTTCAGTTAACAACAATAATGGCAATTAATCGCTTGGGCAATTAAATTTTCAAGTGATATCAAGTAGAAACAATCATTTTTATAAATGGATGGTAGAGTGGTCATTCACTGGACAGTATGTACAGTAATCCCCGCTTAGTTGCACCTCGCTTAATTGAACATCCCGCTTAATTGATCGAAAAAATTGGCTTCGAAAATTTCCCGTATTAGTAGCAAAGCTTTTTAGACGGTTAATTGAATCCCGCTTAGTTGAATTACTCGCTTAATTGATCTTAAAAATATGCAGCAGAAAAGCTAAATACATGGACATTTTTCGGATTATTGGACGGACAAAAAAATTATTGTGATTGGAAAAACCAAAATAGCCAAGGTGTTTTAAAAATAAGGTTGCACCTTAACAATATTTCTCCAACAAAAAGGCATGGATGACCCAACATTTATGGGCCCAAATTTTATGTAAATTTGACGAAGAAATGATAATGCAGAACAGACAAATAATTCTTTTTGTCGATAATGCTGCCTGTCATAAGAAGTTGGAGGATTTAAAAAATATAAACGTGCAGTTTGTACCCACAAATACAATGTCCATCATTCAGCCCCTTGACCAAGGCATTATTCATTGTTTCAAAGCTTACTATCAGCATAATATAATAAGGAAACAAATTACAGCCATCGAACGTGGCAAGACTGTCGAAGAATTTTCGAAGTCGATCACATCTTTGCAAGCAATGCAAACATTGTTTGTGGCTTATAATACCTTCTACTATAAGAAATTGTTTTAGAAAGGTAATATTGCAAATATTTTACTACTAAACCTACATTTGCAAGTTCTTTTTTTAAAGGCAGTCTTCATCCAAGAAGAAAAGCAGCCGAAAAATGATCTCGTGGTCATAGATAACGTTCTTGAGGACAATGCTGATTTCAATGCTTATTTGGCATCTGATGACATACCATATCATGTTATGGCGAACTAACAGACGCTGAAATTAAGTTGACACTGAAATGTTTATAAAGTAAATTTCTGGGATGAATATTTTGTTTTTTAATTGACCTATTCGTGCAATTATACGGGTTTCGCTTAATTGAACAGATATGTCAACTAAGCGGGGTTTCGCTAATTGAACCACCCGGATAATTGACCGAAAAATCTGACAAAATGGTCAGTGCAATTAAGTGGGGAATACTGTACATTTATATTTTTATAGCTATATAATTTAGCATACAGTAGGTGGATGAGGGTTTTGAGGTATAAGCAGTCTTTTTTTTAAAACACCTGTAGATTTTCTAAGAAAAA
The DNA here is from genome assembly GCA_920104205.1 of Eupeodes latifasciatus. Lineage (NCBI taxonomy): Eukaryota > Metazoa > Arthropoda > Insecta > Diptera > Syrphidae > Eupeodes > Eupeodes latifasciatus. The sequence continues at coordinate 11,509,261 of OV049926.1, forward strand.
TGTCTTGATTTATTGGTTGAAGCTCTTTTATGTGTTTTTGCAATGCAGAAGCTTAAATTCAAAAAACATTATTTTAAGTTACTCTAAGACTAGACCAGGAAATGTACCAAAATATTATTATGGGTAGGGTATGAATAAAAATGTAACTTAAATTTTCTCAGACATTTGAAAATTAATACATCCAGATCATAAAAACGTTTTTAGTGGAAAAAGATTACTTAAAAGTTAAGTTTTTTAATAATTTTGCTTCAATAACTTTCAGTGAGGAATGAATCAAATATTCGCCTCATTTGTGATTTTCAAGCAAAAATACTCATTTACAAAAATGGGAAAACATAAGAAGGCGTTTCAATCTCTTAAACGCTTTTGCTTACTTTGTTTTCTTAGGTGAATTTTAAGAGGTACAGCACTTTTGGTTGGCAACACTATTTTCACTAGCGGTCATTATTTCAGCTGTCAAGTGATATAAAGTCTGTTCAGTGAGGATTTTTCTAGATCAGAACAGCACAGGACAGCACAGTTTCGTGAGAAACGTCAGATCAAGTTAGAACAGTCAGTTAAACGTCAGTTGTCAAAAAAAAAAACAAAAAAATTACAAATTGTGTGAATTTTTCGTTTCTCGCTTATTTTTTTCATTTTTTGTGTTTTTACTCTGAAAAATATTATTAAAAATTATTGAAATGGAAAATCAAGTGATTGCTAAGATAATACTAAATGAAAATGTTAGTGGTTCAGACACCGATAGTGATTTTTCGTCGGATTCCTCTTCAGATGATTGGAATGAAAGTGTGACGAATGTTATTACCTTTTCTTTGATGAAATGTAAAAGAAATTGCATTGAAAGTTATTATATTATATTTTATAATTATTTAATTAAACAAATTAAACAAATTGGCAAAATAACTTTATTTTAATTTTTTTAAATCATGAGAAAAAAAAAACACAAAGCACAGCCAAATCAAAACGTAAACAAAAAAAATGACAACTTCGATTTTGACATTTCTCACGATTCTGTTCTAACCTGATCTGACTCAAAAGCAAGAACAGAAAATCCTGTTCTAAACTGTTCTAGGTTTGTCAATCAACAGGAAAGTAGAACAGTTCAGCACAGAAAAAACCTCAATGAACAGCAAAAAGCTGTACTTTTCTGTCTAGAACAGTCCAGCACAGCGTCACTGAACAGACTTATAATATTCAGTTTTTGTTTGACATTTCAACATAATTAGTTAGCCGGTTTTAGCTATCAGTAAAATCCATCAGTAAAATTTTTGTTTTTAGTTTTTGAACATGTTACAGATTTATTTCTAGCAAGAGATTGATGCAATAAGATGAATCCTATATTCAAGTATTTTTTTTTCAAAAAGAAACACTGCATTTAAAGTTTTATTTAGTTTATAAATCCATTTTAATTTTTTTAATGATGAAATTTCATTTTACTGAACAGCTGACTGCCAAAAGCCAAAAAAAATCCATTTCGTTTTACTGTTGGTGTTCCATTTTTTTACTGTTACGATCACATCGTTAAAAATTTTACTGGTGAAATCAACAGTAAAAAAATTGTCTGAGGCGCGGAGCTCGATAAGAAAACATTATTTTCCTAATAAAATAAAGAAAAATGAAAACAAAAAACGAGTTCGAAACCCGGCTGATATTGGAAGTAAAAAACCATGGGCGTCTTTATGCTAAAGACTTAATTTCACAGAAGCACAAACTATAACAAACAAATGAATAACAAAACAAACTCTTCAAATAAAAACTTTAAAGTGACATTTAATTTAATGACGTAAATTTACTGATTGCTATAAACGCTCATCAGTAAAACATTTCAGATTCCTCCTGTTTCAATTTTTACTGATGGATTTTACTGATAGCTATAACCGGCCCCTTAGACTGACGCCTGAGCGCTTCCAAATTGTACACGTCATTTAATTTAAAAATCATGATTCTGTTCGTAACACGTATTGCGTATTACGTCCATTTTACGAAACTGCCGTATTTGGAGTGATGATAATCTGCATGTTAAGACACTGTTACATCCACAAAAACTGAATGTTTGTTGTGCTTTATGGGTTGGTGAAATAATTTCAACGTACTTCTTTAAAAACGGTGTTGGCCAGAACGTTACAGTAAATGGTGACTATACCTTAGAGCCATGCTCAGTGACGTTTTCTAATTGAACAGCCAGGATATGCAGTAGCTGGTGTTTTCAACAAGACATGTCAACATGTCACACGTACCCCGATTGATTTATTGAAGGATAGTTTTACGTCATAGACCGGCATTGATATGTGAAGTTTATTGTATACATCGATAAGCCAGAAACGATTAACCCCTTGGAAGACAACTTTCGCTACGTTATTGTCGATATACGGTTACAAATTTTCAGAAAAACTAATCGAAAATTGAAACTCCAGATTAAACTACATATCGCACCTCCGGTGGTACAATGACGTAAATGCAAAAAATTCGGTTCATCGGAAAACACGATTTAACATTTTGAAAACGGGTTTTATTAAAAAAAGCATACATTTTTTTTTTGTATGAAAAAAAAACTATTTATTAAAGGGTAATTAAACACAGTTTTTGGAAGTTCAATCATTTTTGTCTGCTTCTAGCAGTGTTAATAATAATTTTAGTACAAATAAACAAAATAGTGATTTGTAATAAATAAACTTAACACTTGTGTCGATGACTCACTGAAATATTAGGAAAATATTTAAAAAATTCAACAGAAAACTGTCATAACGTGCACTTACGACTTTGTTCGACCGAAAATAATAAAACAATTATACAAAAAGTTTTGGAACTCATACAAATAGGTCGTTGTCTGACTAATCAAAGCAGTGTTCGTTGCAGATTTGAAACACAAGTGGCAGATAAGTCAATGTACTTGCGATACTTTAGTTTGGAAACATTGTAACGGTACAAATACATATCTGTCCTCTGGACACAAATAGAACAATTTCAATTAGGTCTTTGTTTTATTGGAAGCAAATACCTTTTTTAAGAGTTGTGACATACTTAACTGAGAAAATTCAAAACTTGCACTTACGTCGTTGTACCACCGGAGGTGCGATATGTACATCCGAGCCATCGAAATAGATTTGTTTATGGGCCCAGTTATAGTTTCCTTTCATTGGTTTTCATCATTCCAACGAATCACTGGATTTTTTTGACAGGTCGTAGCGATAATTAAAAATGTCTGTCATTTAAAAAAAATTGTCCGATTGAAATCAACCGGAATATTTGTTGACAGAAATCTGTCATTGGAATTGTATAAAATTGAAACACAAATCAGAGAAATCATTCTTTTTTGACAAAATTGAATCTGCTATTAAGGAAAACAAAATGTCTTCTAGAAAATAGAAAAATGCATTTTTTAGCCAAACATAATCGTGCAATTAAACTTTTTTTTTATACTTTCAAAAATATTTCATTGAATGATTTCCAAGCGAATATTATATAAATTTAATTTAATTAAATTAATTTGTATTTCTAATCGAAAGGAAACACATACAAAATATCGATTTAAACATTTGAAACATTTTTTAATGATAGCCCTTAAGGCGCCAGTTATAGCTACATTGGTTTTCATCATTGAAAACAAACATTGTAATTTTTTTGACAGCGTTTATAGCTATCCTTAAAAATGTCTGTCATTGACAAAAATTTGCTGATCGAAATCCACCGAAAAATTTTTACTGACAGAAATCTGTCATTGGGATTGTGTGAAATTGGAACACAAATCAGTGGAACTGTTCGTTTCACTTTTGAACATAAAAGTATCAGCAGAAAATGAATTTCCGCTCGAAAAATAGAAAAATACATTTTTAGAGAAAAATAAACTTTTTTCTATAAAAAAAATTCTTTGTGTGATTTCCGTAGATCAGTATATAGTTTTCATCTCTAATCAAAGGGAAACACCTTCAAATATCGATTCAAACATTTTTCCGGATCGATTTCAATGACAGCTATAACTGGTCCCTAAGTTGCCAGGTTAAACTTTGATTGGTTTCATCATTGAAAATTTTAAAGTAAAGTATTAAGTATTAAAGTATTAGTTGTAGATTTTTACTAAAAAAATGTATTCAACCCAAAACTTGTTTTTGAGTACATATTGAATTTTTGAATGATGAAATCGTGTTTAAGGAACAGTTAATTTTTGAGTTTGCGTTACACTGAAAGTGTTCCAATTTTTTAAACACTCCCACCTGTCAGTTTTACTTTCAAACTAAAATGCTTGATTTCAATTTCAATTTGGTCGAATTATAGAAATTTGGTTTCAATGATCAAAACCAATGATAGCTATAATCGGCTCCTAAGTTAAGCCAAGAAGAATAAGTAAATTAGTAAGGTTGTGGTTAAAGGGTGTCGTATTGAATCCCCAAAAAAAAGAATCCCCACAGGATAATATCCCCAAACAAATTTAATCCATTTTGATAATATCCCCAGAGACATAAGACAAATGGACAAAATCCCCAACTAAATAATTTATTTTGCCAAAATCCCCACGAAATCTCCAAATCCCCATTATCAGTGCATATCTTCATTTATGCATGCAGTTTTTAGAAGAACTCTTATGAAATTCTCTTATTGTGATATTTATAAATGATAATGATAAACAGTTTCTAAACAAAAAATCACTATGAAGGCATGCACTTCTCAGTCTGACTTTAGTATTGATAGAGAATCATTGTATTCGTAGTGCTTGTTTAGTGCTGTCTAAGTGTTGTTTTGTAGTGTCGAGTATTTCTTTAATTTTGGAATAAAAATTGAAATGGATGATGTTATTGTTTCCAAATCTTTTGCTTGCATTTCATGCAATATAAATGAAATTTAATATATTCAAAACAATTATGTTCAAGTAGTGAATCATGCGATTAAATTGCGCGCGCGATTTAATCGCATGATTCACTACTTGAACATAATTGTTTTGGGGATATTCACTTGGGGATTTTCGCCCTGGGTATTTTCTCTTTGGGAATTTTGCTGCTGGGGATTTCGTTTTGGGGATTATGGATTTGGGGATTTTCCTTTGGGGATTATATCTTGGGGGATATTATCACCAACCCGTGGTTAAACTATTTTATTTTTATTTTCAGGAATAATTCCTTATCTTTGGTATTTATATTTTTTGGAGGCTTTTGAGTAAAGGGAACTTCTTTTGGTTATGATATGATAACTGTATGGTTTAGGAATTCAAATTTATTTAATTAAAATTAAAAGTTTGACGTTACTTTCATGTTAAGCCTTTTAGTTTTTGCCATTTATTATCTAGTTTCTAGCTTCATTGTTGAACTAGTTACAATAAACTTATGATTAATTAAACAAGATTTTTAAAAATATTTTGTAGTAAATACTAGAATGGCTATTTTCTTTATCAATACCAAACATTTTTAGTTTCGATTATTTTAGTGAACGTGATGTTTGTTTCAACAAATGTACCTTAAGCTAAATAATTGAATACCTACATATATGTATATGTATATGTATATAATGTAAAACGTGTAAATGTTATTTAATATTCATTTTATATTGGACTGCCTTTCAGCTACCATTAATCAAGTTATAAGTGTAATTATTTTAATCATCATCAAAATTGCACTTGACGACTTACCTATGCATTAGTTAGACATAAATACAATATGGATGGATATTTTATCGGTAAGTTATTATTATAGTCAAGGAGGTAATGTTGGCGATTATAGGTTTATATACATTTAAATTAAATAAGAAGGATAAAAAGATCAATCTCTATAAACATTGGTGGTTTTTCACTTTTACTATAACAACGACTGCGCCAGAACTGTTAAGTATTGACACTAATTGAAGAACAATTCTTTGGTATTTAAAATTTTAAAGTACCAGAACAATTTTCTTAAAAATATCAGGTACCAGTAAGTAGTTGTTTTTACTTTAATCTCTTTTAATTCCTTATACGGTCTTGAAATTCCTTTCAAATTACTCAAATACTTTGAATTCCCTTTGTACTGAAATTAATTTTCAGGTGGAATTGAAAAGCTCAAGGTTCGGTATTGGCTATTAAAATTTCCAAGTATTAAATTGAAGGAATTGTATGGATACTTACAAAATTCAAGTCTCAAGAAATTGTCCAATCAATCAATTGATTCCAATATTTTAATGTTTTGACTATACAATTTTTTCAAAGCTGAACTGTCAGAAACTAGTAACTTGTCTAAAACCTACCCATTATTGACGCTTGGAAGTAAACATTTTCATATTAAAAAACAACGCGAATAAATTAGCTTCAAAATTTAAAATTTTCCAACCTTGTGCAGGACGGTTTTTAGCTGCATGAGATATTTCGATGTTATTGTCTATGGTTTGACAGTTGAGAATGTCCAATTATGGTGACATTTCTGTTCAGAAATTCCTCATGACTCGTTTATGGCTATAAAAATACTTCCAAATTGTTGAAAATTTACTTTAACCCTTCGTCAATTTTGCGATGTGTAATGATGATTAATAATGATTTCTGGTTAAATGTTCTGTCAACCTATGAAGCAAAGACATTAACGAATTACGGTTATGTGCGGTTTACACGTTAGGAAAAGGAACGGCCGCGCCCTTACGATGGATTTTATGCATCCAAAAATTAATAAGCTTAACATCGACAACATTTTTATACAGATCTATTAACCATCAAAAGCCAAATCAATTTGAAAAAAATTTAACTTCCAGATGTGTCCCTGTTAGGTTCGTCGATCCGGCGATTTAAGGACTCGGGGTTACTTTGCATTGGGTTATGTTAAGTCATTGGTTTATGCCGATATAAATCAGCAACTCCTGAAGCTTTTAAAGTCAATATGCCATCCATAATTTGCGCCATACTCCCAAACCCTAAATAAAATACCTATACCCGATACAAATTTTGGGATAATTTACTTAAATGTCTCATAAAGAACGAAATTCTTCTGTAGATATTATGAGATATTATATTTCTTAGTTTATAGTTACAGTGTTTCCGTCTTTGTCTTTTTGTCTTTATCTACAAAAACAAAATTTTGCAAATTGTCTGAAAGAATGCAGTCTTTGGTGAATGCAATCATTATAATAAAATAAAATAAGAAATGCATTCATTGAAGTCACCTAAGGATTGGCACTCCAAATTTTGCAATTACCAATAATATTTGAACTTTAAAAATATTGCAATCATTTGAACACAATCAATTTGCAATCATTTATTGTCATGTATTCATTTATAATAAGAAATGCATTCATTGAAGTCACCTAAAGATTGGCACTCCAAATTTTGCAATTACCAATAATATTTGAACTTTAAAAAGATTGCAATCATTTGAACACAATCAATTGATTGCAATCATTTATTGTCATGAATTCATTTAAAAAGTCCTTACATTCTTTTGACATCTCTACATTTGAATGTAGAAATTGCAAACAAAATCAAAAGAACGCATCAACTTCATAAAAATACATCATAAAAGATTGCATTCCTTTTCCATTAAGTTTTACATTAAAAAGTTTTAAACATCTCACCAAAATGCAATATCTTGACTCAGACTGTCAGACCCAGAAGTCATTTCTATTATTTTGTATTCCAAACTCCAGTTCAACCCCCGTGGCACAATAGAAAATTTTTGCGTGCTAGTTTAAACAAAAAAAATATAATAACAAACAAAAATTAGATAGGTAGTCAAAGCTTTCTTTACCACACTCCATCTACAAGCAGCTACCAAAAACAACAACTATCTTTCATAAGCTCGTAAAAAGTGCTCTCTCCTTTTCTTTGTATGACTTTTTAATTTGACTCTCTCTCTCTTTCTCCTATAATAAGTCTACAGTCTACACTCAACAGGTAAATAGAGGTAGGTATGTCAAATTCAGCATTCTGTCAACGCAAACAAAGGCCCCCCAACAACAACAAAACCCTCTTAACTCGTTGTTGTCATATGTACGCAGCTAATGCTGATGCTAAAATTAATTCATCCTTTCCCCTTCATACCGTTAATAACATCTTTTCTGATGAAGTGCGGAGCCAGTCCCCAGTACAAGCAGAAGCTAGAAGGTGTGGTGAGTTTTTGAATCTACCATTTCTTTCAAACAACACTGATCTCTTGATCAACTTCAGTTTAGCCAGCAATCAGCATTCTGATGAAGCTCTGAAAATGATCTGATGTCTGGGACTGGGTCTGGGTCTGGCTCTGGACTTAGTGTTGTTAGTTTCATTGCGGCTTCTCTAAGAATCGGTCGGAAAGCGGAACAACTCTCGCTTCGGTAATTTGTGTTTTGAACAAAATTGAAGTTTCTAAAATAAAGTGCATATTCTATTGCAAAAATAAAAGTTGACTTACTGATACGAATTTTTCTTCTCTACGTTTTTGTTTGAAAAATTTCAGTTAGGTAAAAAGAAATTAAAAATATTTGTAATCTCTGTCAGTTTGACATTTCATTTGACCTGTAAAGCTTAATCTTCGGATTACAATGTAAAACTTATTCCAGTGAGCATTTACTATAAAGAAAATTCACTTTATCACGATCAAGAACTACTGTTTCCGATGACTTTATACATCATTATTTGTCCAACGTCGTAGTCGGTCGTCATCGAAGCAAAGTACACTTTCGTGTCGTTATAAAAGTTCTGATAGCTAGGAAAAAATTCCATGAGGATCTCTAGATCTGGTAAAACCAGTCTTGAAAGAATAAAAAGTAAAAATTACAAATAAAAAAAGCTATATTTATGTTCATTCAGACCGGTCGCGGTCGTTTCAAACAGGATGACTTCAATTTTGCCATAAATTTATACTTTGTTTTTCTCATACCATAAAATTGTTAAATAATTTCCTCCCATCAGGTTAGGCTGACTTGGCCACAAAGTATATTGGAACCACTCTTTTGTTTGTGACTTTTGCATTGCGAGAATGCCACCGCGGTCGCCGCGCCGATGTAGCGCGCTTAGAATACCAATTTTCCATTGGAAAGTGATTTCCTCGGTGCATGTGTTGCGCATTGAATTTCTTCTTTGGTAGTTTGCTTTGGTGGGCTTATTTATTAGCTGGTCTTTTGTGCTCACTGGAAGGAGTGGAAGGTGTATAAGCATTTCTATGCGCGGACAGCGCCAGCAGCAAATTCGCTTAACTTTTTTGTTTACATTTTTGAGCTGTTGTTGTGCTCTTTCTTTTTTGTGATGTTGGTGGTACTTCTTTTATGTACAAAATTAACAACAATTGCACTTCTTATACTGTCCGCATTCCCACGTGACGTCCATACCAAATTTAAGCTGAAATAATGTCGTTTTCACTACCTATAATTTTATTTACTCAGTATATGCCCCCCATAAAAAACAAATACAAGTTGATAGAGCAGCAAACAAACAAAAGAAAACAAAAAGAAATATTTTAATTTTATTAACAACAATTTTAGTGAAAGAAAAAGTAACTGAAAGTCACACCACACTAAAGCACCTACATATGTATAACATAAACGATCGTGGAATTATTATAGCAACAAAATTAATCCATAAATGAATTGATGGTGATCAAAGTGATTGAAAACAAAAGTGCTTATTTGTGATGCAAGATATTTTTATTCGTAGAGAAAAAAAAATATAAATAAATTAAATTAAAATCTGCAAAATAAACAAAAAGAAGACAAAAAATTAAAACTTAAACGATCGAAGAGATCACGGTTTTATAGGAAAATTGCTGCTGCACGAATTGCGGAAACAGAACTTTTTTGTTTGTTTTTGTTTAAGCGGAAGAATATCTTTGGTGAGTTAGTTATATTTTTTGTATTAGTGCTGTTTGATTATAATTTGTATGTAAATATCGTCTAGGACAAGGTAATGAGTTCATTGAATCAAATTTAAATCTCAGAATTATGGGAAAAACGTACTAATTAGTTTCAAAAAAGAAAAGAATTACGAAAACATGATCATCAACTTGTTATGAAACAGCTGACTTATTTACTTAGATTTCAATGAAAAAATAAATATACACTTTTTTTATGGACAAACGATTTGTTTGATCGACCGTAATGAATATGATCAATATTTGCTCATTTAAACATCATGAAAAGTTAATATTGAAGAAAAAGAAACAATATTAACATCAGAAACTATAAAATTTTAATTACGATTGACTTTATATTAGACAGTAAAATAACAAAATAATGTTGGTGTTCTTCATCATTATTTTTTTATTTTCATCTTCATTATGCCGCTTAGTTATCAATTTTCAAGACATTGTAATTGACTCATTTGTTTATTAATATTACTATTTCAAAACAAATAAAATAGACGTTATAATTGGAATCATTAGATGCTATGTATATCGTTTTAGGGAGTGATATGTAATTAAATTAATCGAATTCAAAAATGCTTTTTGAAGAAATTAACTGCAGTGAGAAATGTTTTTTTTTTTTTTTTTAATATTGAATATAATATATAATATTATAAAGAGGAAAGATTTGTATTTTTGTATGTATAACGAATAAACTAAAAAAGTACTGGACCGATTTTAATAATTCTTTTTTCATTAGAAAGCTAAATTATCACTGAGTAACATATGCTATTTTTATATGTAGTACCCGTGGCATGATGGTTAGTGCGTTAGACTGTCATGCCAGAGGTCTTGGGGTCGATCCCTGCCTATGCCATCTAAAGTTTTTTCACGGGTACTGTCTCTTGCGAGGAATTGACAAATTCTCCAAAATTCTTGTCATGAAAAGTGCTTTCTCAAATTGGCCGTTCGGATTCGGCTTAAAACTGTAGGTCCCCTCCATTCCTGACAACAGTACTCGCACACAGAAATGGTTGAGAGTTGTAAGACACTAGGCCCTAGTTCTCAATGGACTGTTGCGCCACCCGATTTATTTATTTTAACATATGCTATATTTAGTACTAGATTACTATAAAAATCTTTAGAAATTCCTATTAAAACCAACCGAAGATGTACAAAAATTTGCCATAAAATGTCTTTCATTTAATGATAGGACAAACAAATGTTTTCTAATTTAGTGATTCATGGTCGTTTCAATTAGCATGCTTATAACTTAAATGTCTGTACTTACCTATTTATGTCTACCCGTGCGAAGCCGGGACGGGCCGCTAGTATTGAATAAAATATTTAAGATCAATTGAAATAAGTGCATGTTTATATAAAACGGACACTTTGACACCTTCTTTTTCAAGGTTCATATACTCGTAATTTATGTCAAATAATAAATATAGAATAGAATAAAAATATAAATTCGCCTTAAATGTTAAATGATCTTCAAATAAAAATAGATCGGCAGCTTTAATAATATATTTTTCATAGCATTTAAACACAGTGGTCTCATCTTTTTCTTAATATGGTGAAGTATTGTTTGGGCCAGTTATAGGTATTATTGAAAGTTTTCAATAAACCAATGTGGTTCTTAAGTTCAAGCTTATGATTATGATTTATAACGGAATTTTCATCATCACATCGTAAAATTATTTTTGATGTTTCATAAGCTCATTTCTAGGAGAAGAGTTGAAGATGTTGGACTGTCAAAATTAACCGTTTTTAACTTCCCATAGGAAGTTATTGTAATGGGTCCGATTTGTCAAATTGAAAATTTTGACATTTCTCGACGTTTCAAGGTCCCTAGAGTCGAAATAATATATTTTTAGAAAGATGTCTGTGCGTGAGTGTGTACGTACGTTCGTACGTCCGTACGTTCGCGACGTTTTTTTCGTCGTCCATAGCTCAAGAACCAGAAGAGATATCGAATTCAAATAAATTTTGTTATACAGATAAAAATGCAGAAAGATGCAGAAATGACTCTCAAATAAATTGCGTGGGTGTTTTTTTTATCATAGCAGTTTAAAAAAAGGTGAACATTTTGGTTAACCCTAAATATCTCACGAACCAATAACGCTAGCAAGTTGAATTAAATATTGTGTTATATATTATGAGGTGATAAAAAACAAGTTTATTTTTGGAAAAAATTCCAACTAACGGTTTTTTTATAAATCAAAAAAACTAAAAAAAAAATATTTGTCACCTCGAAAATTTTACGACAAAAATATGATTTCATCGCCAAAACAGTTTTGTGCAACGAAGAATAATGTTTTTGACATCTGATAAAATTTTAAGAAAAATCTAATTGACAGTTTTTTTTATAAAAAATAAAAACCCCAACAAAAATTAATAAAAGTTGGTAAAATTTGATTTTCGACACAAATATCTTTTTAAAACATTGAGATATTGTCTTTAAACTACTTTAATCTTTCAAAAAATATTGTTTTCAACATTCAGTAAAATTTTGAAAAAATCGAATTGGCAGTTTTTGTACAAAAAATTAAAAACCTACAAAAAATTTAACAAAAGTTGGTAAAAATTGATTTTCGACTCAAATATCTTTTTAAAAATTTGAGATAATGGCTTCTAACTAATTTTAGCTTATAAGAAATATTGTTTTCAACATTCGATAAAATTTTGAGAAAAATCGAATTGGCAGTTTGTTTTGCAAAAAATAAAAACCTTAAAAACAACAATACTAAAACTTGGTAAAAATTTACTTTTGACTCAAAAAGCTTTTCAAAAATTACAAATATTGGCTTCAAAATTATTAAATTTCACAGAAAATATTGTTTTCGATATTCAGTAATTTTTTATAAAAATCCCACAGTCCGTTTTTTCATAAACAAATAAAATCTATAAAAATAGTACGCAAATTTGATAAAAATTGATACATATAGACAAACTTTTAAGCAAGACAAATCGACAGACGGGATGGGAAGTTATCAGTGTGGGTCGCATCCCAGCCTCTTTTTTTATAGTGAAATAAACCCAACTTCTAAAACTTGGCCTTATTGTACTTCCAAAATTTTAGGATATACATATGTATATCATATAGTTAATAGTTATCAAAAAAGTAGGAATTAAATCCCTAAAAATAAGGAGTTCTTTTATAGGATAGATCTCACCATTTCCATATAATGTTTTGGGGGATTATTTCATATTTTTGTTTGGGGATTATTTTACTGATCCCGAATGCCCCTTGAAATGTTTTTCGTTGATTTCGATCTAAGCTTTTCATGCTGTTGTTTAAAAAATATTAAATATTTGATTTGTTTAAGATGATTTTCGATTTGTAATGCTTATTGGTTTGATAAGATTATATAAAAGTGCAAACATTTATAACAATGAAACAACACTCTTAATAAAAATAAGCTTGTATTTAAAAGTAGGCCTTGAAATAAAAACAAAAATATCTCAAAGTTTATTTTTTAAATGTTTATTAAATTTAAAATGTATTTAGTTTTTATGGTTAAAGCTTAATTTGTTTTTACTTTTTCTTTGACAACTTTTGTACCATTAGTTTAAAATTCTGTAAGCTGTTAGAGAGGTTTTGGTTAAAACTAATTAAGAATAAATTTTATAAAATACAACATGAAATGTGTGCCTATTGGTACTAAATTCAGTCATTTTATTACTAAAAAAATCACTTGTGGCTAGAAGCGAATTGTTCAATACATATTTTACCCATAAAGAAGAAAGACAACAGAACTTTTTTTCTTTAAAACTCAAAAACGTCTCAAATCAAATCAGGAATTACACACACAATTGAACTCTTAAAGTATTTAAGATACATAAAAAAGTGGAAGATTTTGTATGAAATGATAATTTTTGACCAGCTTTTAACTTTTTTTGATCACCCTCAGGTTTGAATGAAATAGATTTTCAAATATTTATTAATTTGTTTTTTTTTTTTTTTTTTTTTTTATTGTCAAAAAGAACGACAAAGCTTTAAAAAAAGTGTAGCATTTTTTAGTAAGACTCTCATTTGCGACCGTTGCGAATTTCCTCACATTCTCAAACATATGTTCAAACGCTTTAGAACAAGGTTATGAAGTTGACTGTTTATACACTGACTTTTCTAAAGCTTTTGACCAACTTAGCCACGGAATTATTTTATTTAAACTAAAAAATCTTGGTTTAAGTTTACCTATGAGGTAAAATTTAGAAATTGTCTTTCTGAACCTTTGTTGCTCAATCTGGTGTTCCCCAGGGAAGCCATCTTGACCCTATTCTGTTTATCCTGTCTATTAACGATGTATCGTCATGTCTACGCTCAAGTGAAGTACTCATTTTTGCTGACGACATGAAGATTTTTAAAATAATAAAGTCCACCCATGATCGCATTCTTTTACAAGCCGACATTGATAGTTTCACATTTTGGTGTGGGAAAAATAGCCTTTTACTCAACCCTTTAAAATGCCAGTCGATAACTTTTACTAAAAAATGAATCGGTAGTGTATTTGATTATTGTATATCACAGCAAAAACTCTGTCGCGTCTCCACATTTAAAGATTTAGGTGTTCATTTCTGTTCCAACTTAGAATTTACACATCACATTAATTTGATTGTCAATAAAGCAAGTTCTATGCTTGTGGTTTTATAAAACGCTGGGCAAAGGAGTTCAATGATCCCTATGTTACTCTTTCTTTGTATACTCGTAATTGCCATGTTCGTCCTCATCTTGAATATGCTTCGCAGGTATGGACTCCCTATTACGAAATTCATAGAAAACGTATTGAATCAATTCAATATAACTTCATTCGCTTTGCCCTAAAGGGTCTTCCTTGGGATGATCCTTATGATCTGCCTCCCTATGAACATCGTATTTTGCTTCTCCAAATGCAATCCCTCCATCAAAGGCGTGTTAATAATGACTTAGTATTTTTTCATCAACTCATTAATGGTGAAATTGATGCACCTTATTTGCTATCTTGTGTACATTTGAATTACCGAGGCGGAACTCATCACCTGCGTACATTTGATTTTATACATATTGACTTCCATAGAACTAACTATGGGAAAAATGAAGCTTTAAGTCGAATAAGCATTTTATATAACTTAAACTGCTCATCGATAGATTTAAATTTAAATAAGGTGGGATTAAAATCATTGTTTAGAACCAATGCTCCACTATCGTAAACGTTCTCATTTTATTTTTTGTTCTGTAATAGTTAAATGTTACTTATGTTTTGTATTTTGTGCATGTGTTAGGCTATAATTGTATTATTTTTTTACTAACAACTAACATATGCACTTATGATGATCCTCTGATCGTAGTTTGACGATTGCTATAAGCTTACTACTTTCTGAAATTCTGAAGTGTAAAAAAAAAAAACCTATTTATTACCAAAAATGCCAGTCTTTTTCAAAATAGACATCTTCTAAAAACCGCATCTTCAAGGGATTTATTAAAAACAACAGCAAATATTTGGCACGTTTGGTCAAATAACTTAAAGGGTGGTAGAAAATTGTCATTTAGTTGGTTGAAAATAGACCACTTTCTGGAAGAATTCAACCCAAGACCTCTGGCGTGACAGTCCTACACAATAACTATCACTCCACGGGTTCTGCAAGTCCGATTAATTGATTTAAATAAAAAAGCGATAGGTCTGGAAGATTTCAATCAAATAATAAATATCACTGTATTGCAAAATAAAAACAAAATATTAAGCCGTCCTTTGTTTAGAGAATAAAATAAAAATAAGAACAAATTAGTAGTATTGTACTGGGTATAATAATCACAAATCACAATGTTTATTGAAACTTCTTATGGGGCGTTCACAATAATTACGTATTCTGTATTCTCAAACTCAAAAGGAAATACGATTTTCTATTGTGAGATCTTTTGGTAAGAAATTTGTTAAAATACGAGCATCACAGAAGCAGTTTGAGCTCCTTAAAGACTTTTGAAACATTTCCCAGAACAAAGTTTTTGGAAACTTAAATAAATTTGTACTTTTAAGGCCCAGCAAAACATTAATATCCCTAAACTGGCTTAACATTTTCCTTTTTAAAAGCAATTTGTTAAAAAAATCTACCTTTTACTTTAACTAATATTTACACTTTTCCGTTCTAGATGAAAATTTTTCTAAAAGAAATATCAAAATTTGATTTGATTTTATGCTCATTACTTCTTTGATTTTTCATAGTTTTGATTAACAAATTTTTCAAATGGGTGAGTTGTGATCTACCAGAAGCAGATCATTTTAAACTTCCCACAGGAAGTTATTGTAATGGGTCCGATTTGTCAAATTGAAAATTTTGACATTTCTCGACGTTTCAAGGTCCCTAGAGTCGAAATAAAAGATTTTTAGAAAGATGTCGTGCGTTCGTGTGTCGGTACGTTTGTACGTCCGTACGTTCGCGACGTTTTTTTCGTTGTCCATAGCTCAAGAACCAGAAGAGATATCGACTTCAAATAAATTTTGTTATATAGATAAAAATGCAGAAATATGCAGAAATGACTCTCAAATAAATTGCGTGGGTGGTTTTTTTTTACCATAGCAGTTTAAAAAAGGTGAACATTTTGGTTAACCCTAAATATCTCACGAACCAATAACGCTAGCGAGTTGAATTACATATTGTGTTATATATGTATTATGAGGTGATAAAAAACAAGTATATTTTTGGAAAAAATTCCAACCAATGGTTTTTTTTATAAATCAAAAGAACTAAAAAAAATATTTGTCATATTTTTTTTACAAAAAATAAAAAAGCTAAAAAAAGTTACTAAAAGTAAAAAAATTGATTTTTGACTCAAATATCTTTTCAAAAATTAAGTTAAGTTAATTTTATTTTATAAAACAATATAGTTTTTAACATTTGGTAAAATTTTGAGAAAAATCGAATTGAAAGTTTTTTTTACAAAAATTAAAAAAGTTAAACAAAAATTACTAAAAGTTGGTAAAAATTTATTTTCCACTCGAATATCTTTTCAAAAATTTGAGATTATGGCTTCAAACTAATTTTTTCTTATAAAAAATATTGTTTTTAACATTCGGTAATATTTTGAGAAAAATCGAATTGACAGTTTTCTTCCAAAAATTAAAACCTACAAAAAAAAAAAAACAATACTAAAACTTGGTAAACATTTACTTTCGACTCAAATATCTTTTCAAAAATTAAAAATAGTGGCTTCAAACTTATTTTATCTCACAGAAAATATTGTTTTTGACATTCAGTCATTTTTTTTATAAAAATCCAGCAGTCAGTTTTTTCATAAAAAAATAAAATCTACAAAAAATAGTACACAAATTTCGTAAAAATTGATGTTGATTCTCGATATCTCGACAACAATTGAAGATATTGAGTTCAAATTAATTTCCTTCATCCAATTTGTATTTGTTTATATAGGAAATAATAACTTTGAAGAAATGCTACTAAAATTGGTTAAAATTGATTTTCGACTAAAAGTCTCGTTTACAAAAATAGATTTTGAAATCAATATATTTCATCAAATGCAAAATATTGTTTGTAATTTTAAATTTTTTTAGAATAATTTAACTGATAACTTTTTTAACAAAACACGAAAACCTACAAACCTTTTAAACAAGACAAATCGACAGACGGGATGGGAAGTTATCAGTGTGGGTCGCATCCCAGCCTCTTTTTTTCAAAAAATTAATGCGACTCACAAATTATAAGATTTTTGATAGAATACGAAAAAAGCCACAAAATCAAGTGAGACATCTGTGAGGTTTCTATCAGAATAACGGTGATATAAATCCCATTTCCTATAGTTTCTTCAACTTTCGACTAATTTTTGTTTTTTAAAATTGTAAAGTTTAAAAATATGTAATTATTACATTCCATCCACAAGTTGTAGTTTAACATAAAGTTTAGGATCTGTTATAATCTATTATTCGTCTAAAAATTACTGAGTACACAATTGTTGAAATTTTGAGGGTAAATAAAGATTTTTAAGAGACATAACTATGGTTTTACTTATCAATAATATTTACAACTTCTGCTGAATCACTCAAAAATTAATATTTTACTGCGACATTTAATTAACAAAGAGATAGTTTGTAATGTAAATGTTTAAATAATTGACAAATGGCCGTCACTCTTTGGTTTTCCTTATCAAAAACTTTGTACGTTTATTTGTTGTCTCGAACATTTTTATTTATCTTAGAAGCTATTTACGAGTATTTTTAAAAAAAGGTGTACAAAAATCAAAAACACACAAATTGTTTTATTTTATACTAATTTACACAGATACAAATGTTGGCATAGTATGTACAAATAAATAATGAAAAGCAAAATTTTAATATTTTACACAAAATTACCTATGGCTCAAAATCACCAAGGCTGCAAATTTCAAAATTGATTTTATGACAAACAAAATTGCAAGCTATAATGATGACTTTTAGATTATACTGTTTTAAAATGTGTATATTAATAAACTTTGACAGGGCAGCGCACAGAATTCTATACTTTTTTAGTAATATTTTTTAGTATTAAATATCTTACAGAAACCATCAATTCGGGAAAGTTTTTCAAAGTTTGATAAAATCAACAAGAACAAAACAAAGCACATAATTTAAGATTTGTTTAATAACATGGGTATATTATGTATCTATATTAAATAAGCAATAATGAAAACAATACATACAAAATCTTCTACAAGGAAAATACGTCATGCCCGGGAACGTTCCCGAAATGACCGTTCACGAAATGACGATTTCAAATAAGAGCGCCCTTTGATTATACGGCGGCCATCTTAAATGCGATCTGACTTTGTCAATAGGAACATATTTCAGGTTTCTTTGTTATTTCGAATCGTAAAATAATAAATACGTTCACGGAATGACAGACTATTGATGTACGCTCTACGAAAAAGGAATAGAAAGGTACTTACCTTTTAGATATAATTTATTTAACGATAAATACTCTGACAGCCGGCTTTGTTATTGTTGTCTTCTTCGACTGACGTTTGACACCGAATGGCTGCGTTCACTTAAAATTATTTTTGATCGATTATCGATATGTTCACTGAAATTACTTGTGCGGTATCGGACAAACTATTTTTGCATTTTTATAGTTAAAAATAAATAATCTTTTAGTATCCTTTCTAAGACTAGATTTTGTATACAAAATACGGTGTATTAAGTAATGACCGGGGTTAAATACCCTACATTTTTCAATCATATTTTGGACTTGTTGTTGAAGACGCGTTCCCGGAATGATTTTCTATGCGTGTATATTGATTTAATTTAAAATTAACTTTATTAATAAATAATGTTGTTTGATGGACAAACAAAACAGGTTAGTTTTAGTATTGTATTAATTTTTAACTTCCCATAGGAAGTTATTGTAATGGGTCCGATTTGTCAAATTGAAAATTTTGACATTTCTCGACGTTTCAAGGTCCCTAGAGTCGAAATAAAATATTTTTAGAAAGATGTTTGTGCGTGCGTGTGTACGTACGTTCGTACGTCCGTATGTCCGTATGTCCGTATGTCCGTATGTCCGTATGTCCGTATGTCCGTATGTCCGTATGTCCGTATGTCCGTATGTCCGTATGTCCGTATGTCCGTATGTCCGTATGTCCGTACGTCCGTACGTTCGCGACGTTTTTTTCGTCGTCCATAGCTCAAGAACCAGAAGAGATATCGACTTCAAATAAATTTTGTTATACAGATAATAATGCAGAAAGATGCAGAAAGGGCTCTCAAGAAAATTGCTTGAGTGGTTTTTTTACCATAGCAGTTTAAAAAAAAAGGTGAACATTTTGGTTAAACCTAAATATCTCATGAACCAATGACGCTAGAGACTTGAATTAAATTGTATACCTATTATATATTGTAACGTGATACAAAACAATTATATTTTTGGAAAAAATCCAATTAACTGAAAAAAAAAAATGTCACCTCGAAAATTTTACGACTAAAATATGATTTCATCTCCAAAACAATTTTGTGCAACGAAGAATTATGTTTTTGTCATCTGATAAAATTTTGAGAAAAATCTAATTGACAGTTTTTTTATAAAAAATAAAACTTAAAAAAAACATTACTCAAAGTTGGTAAAAATTGAATTTCGACTCAAATATCTTTTCAAAAACTTGAGATTATGGCTTCAAACTTATTTAATCTTATAAGAAATATTATTTTCAACATTAGTACAAATTTTGAGAAAAATCAAATTGACAGTTTTTTTTACAAAAAAATAAAAACCTAAAAAAAAAATTAATAAAACTTGGTAAAAATTGACTTTCGACACAAATATCTTTTCAAAAATTTGAAATATTGGCTTTAAACTACTTTTATCTTTCAAAAAATATTGTTGTCAACATTCAGTAACATTTTGAAAAAAATCGAATTGACATTTTTTTTTTTTAAATTAAAAACCGAAAAAAAATTTAACAAAAGTTGGTAAAAATTGATTTTCGACTAAAATATCTTTTCAAAAATTTGAGATATGGCTTCTAACGCATTTTAACTAATAAGAAATATTGTTTTCAACATTAGGAAAAACTTTGAGAAAAATCGAATTGAGAGTTTTTTTACAAAAAATAAAAACCTAAAAAAAAATTATAAAAGTTGGTAAAAATTGATTTTCGGCTCAAATAGCTTTTCAAAAATGAAAAATATTAGCTTCAAACTTATTTTATTTCACAGAAAATATTATTTTCGATATTCAATAAAATAAAATCTACAAAAAATAGTACGCAAATTTGGTAAAAATTGATACATATAGACAAACTTTTAAGCAAGACAAATCGACAGACGGGATGGGAAGTTATCAGTGTGGGTCGCATCCCAGCCTCTTTTTTTTCTCAATTAATTCCAGATTTAACACATTTAATTGCTAGCAAAGCCAATTCTGCACCTTGGTGATTTTAAGCCGTGTACGCCCGAGTGTACCTCCAGTGATTAATGATAGTTTTTAAATTGAAAAACAAAACTTAAAAATATACTTGCAGATAGATAAAAGATATTAATGTTCTTTATCTCAAAATTCGAAAAAAAAATGGAACTATAATTATAGCAGCTGATGAAAAATTCATATTGGCAAAGCTCAACACAATGGAGAACTTCAAGATACAAATTCGAACAAAATTTATACGATTTCAAAATCAAAGTAGATATTGCAAGAGTCACCATAAAAACTGTGTTAATCATATTCTGAAGTCTCTATCTAATTTTCTTCAAACTTGATGCATGATTTCTTAATTACATTGTGATTTTTTCGTGCTAAAAGAATAATTGATTCAATGGTACCTATGAGGGGGTGGCTTATAGAATTAAAAAAAAAAACAATGAATTAAAGGTTCATTTTTCTCATGAGCACCTTAATCAAGATTTTGTCTACTATTACTACGTACAAAGGTACATATGTACATAAGGTATTCAATTTTTGCAAAGTTTGAAGCGATAAACTCACTGAGGAGGCGTTCCTAACCAAGAAAAATAAATATGTCAAGAATGTCTTCTTTTTCCAAGTGGAAGTCATTGGCGTCTCATCATCATCATTATTTTCGTGTGATTGTTTTTAATTTTAATTGAGTACGTACATACACATGTACATAGGTACTTTGTTTTATTGTTATATCAAAAATTAACATCGACCCCATTTTTTTTTGTTTATAATTTTGTATAAAATCCAACAAATCACAAACATAAATAAAATCAAATAACAAAAAAAAAAAAACGGAAGTTACGCTTTTCGTGCATCGCTAACTTTGGTCATTATTTGATGAGCTATCTATAGTGTACATCTAGACTTCTATACCTATTGACCATTAGATAATTACAAAAGACATCAGCTTTCAAGCTTATTCAATATCAGATTAACTGTGCATCGTAAATTTTATAGTAAACTAGCAGAAAATTTTATGAACGTCATCCGTTGCTAATTGTTATGGAAATGAGAATGCCTAAGCTAAAGTAATTCATCATCTACATAAATTTGACAGTTGAGCTTGTGTCAAAAAAGTCGTTAGTGTAGACGCCACTCAGGGTGATAAATTTTGTGACATTTTTCACGCATACATTTTGTACTCGTAAAAACTTACAGGGCAGGTGACAAACGTATCGTCTGTGTTTTTTTTAAATAGTTTATTTAAATGACATATAAGCAAATTGACACTAATTTTATGCAAAATTAAATATGTGCATGACGATGTTAAAATTCAAATCAACATATATGTACATTTGTATGTATGTTAAGAAAAAGATACTCTATAAACGTACGGGTTGTATTACAACATTCTGGCTGAAATAGGCTTAAGTGAGAAGTGATTGTTACAATTTTAATTTGACTATTACCGGGCCTTAATGGTCATTTATAAAAAATCACCAAAATACTGTTCGGTCAAAATAGCGCATAAGTCAAAATTCCATCAAAATTTTTTACAAGTTTATATATGGTCTATTTTTTTTAACCTTTTTACCAAATTCTTACACTTACAGTATTTCGATCATACAGTATTTAATACTTAGAGCAGCGGTTGCCAAACTTTTTTAGTCGCGGAGCACTTTTTGCGTCAGAAATTTCAGGAGGAGCACTTCGTTGCTCATATGCCATTTTTCGCATTTACATGTAGCAAATTAAATACGTTTTTTTTTTTTAATTTCGTTTGTTTTATTGAATTCAGGAAACAGTTTCTACAACGAAAAACCCAAGAACAATGTTAACTTAAATTAAATTACATAATTATATTAAATGCATTATAATTATATGGAGTTTCTTTTTAGTGGGAATAATGTGCCTGCTTATTTTTGCATAAAGCTGAAATATCTGGTTGAATTTGGGACAACCGTATGTATATCAGGCTCTGCATCGAGACGGAATCTATCGGGTGATTTTTTAAGAGCTTGAGAACTATTTAAAAAAAAAAAAACGCATAAAATTTGCAAAATCTCATCGATTCTTTATTTGAAACGTAAGATTGGTCCATGACATTTACTTTTTGAAGATAATTTCATTTAAATGTTGACCGCGGCTGCGTCTTAGGTGGTCCATTCGGAAAGTCCAATTTTGGGTAACTTTTTCGAGCATTTCGGCCGGAATAGCCCGAATTTCTTCGGAAATGTTATCTTCCAAAGCTGGAATAGTTGCTGGCTTATTTGTGTAGACTTTAGACTTGACGTAGCCCCACAAAAAATAGTCTAAAGGCGTCAAATCGCATGATCTTGGTGGCCAACTTACCGGTCCATTCCTTGAGATGAATTGTTCTCCGAAGTTTTCCCTCAAAATGGCTATAGAATCGCGAGCTGTGTGGCATGTAGCGCCATCTTGTTGAAACCACATGTCAACCAAGTTCAGTTCTTCCATTTTTGGCAACAAAAAGTTTGTTAGCATTGAACGATAGCGATCGCCATTCACCGTAACGTTGCGTCCAACAGCATCTTTGAAAAAATACGGTCCAATGATTCCACCAGCGTACAAACCACACCAAACAGAGCATTTTTCGGGATGCATGGGCAGTTCTTGAACGGCTTCTGGTTGCTCTTTACTCCAAATGCCGCAATTTTGCTTATTTACGTAGCCATTCAACCAGAAATGAGCCTCATCGCTGAACAAAATTTGTCGATAAAAAAGCGGATTTTCTGCCAACTTTTCTAGGGCCCATTCACTGAGCTCGTTGCTCGTTAGTAAGTCTATTCATGATGAAATGTCAAAGCATACTGAGCATCTTTCTCTTTGACACCATGTCTGAAATCCCGCGTGATCTGTCAAATACTAATGCATGAAAATCCTAACCTCAAAAAAATCACCCATTACATATATTTTGTTTTGGTTCCAACATATGCAGAGAATCCTGGGGTGGAATCATGTAAGGTGATTTGTGATAGTTGACAGTCACAATCAACAAATTCGGTCTGTGTAAGGTGCGATAGTCATCTGTGACAATCACAATTTTGTGATTATTTCCCGTGACAGCTATTTAGGTGTCACTTTCATATGAAATTGACTTTTGTCTGTCTGTTGTGTCTAGTCAAAATCAAAAACACTCTATTACCAAGACCGGAATCTTTCGTACGTTTCACTCTCCAAAACCCGTTTGTTTACATTGTTGTATTTGTAATTTTGACAATTAGTCCATGAATAGATGTGAGCACAAACAAAAAAAAAAACGATGCCGTGGGCTAGCGGCACTTTGCAAAGCAAAAACAAAATGGAGGGGTTAATAAGTTTTGTTCAGGTTTTTCTTTTTACTTTTTTCGGTGAAAAAGTCAGTTTTAAGCTTTAATTTTGCAGGCATTTTGTGGATAGTGAACCAATGTACCTTTTTGTCTTGAAAAAAGCATGTTCAACATCAGTTTATTATAATTAATTCACTAATTTACAGTAATCACTACGAAATTCTTTAAATTTCATAATAATCCCCGGATTTTTGTATCAAAGTTGCGTTCGAAGAACCATCAATTTAAGGGTGCGAGTGCAATTTTTGTATTGAATTCTAATAAATTTTCGTTAACGAACGGCCCAAATATTTTGTTTGCAAGTAATTAAAATCTGTATCAATTTAATTAATCCAAGTATATTTATAGTTTGTATATTTAAATAGAAGAGTTATAATCGAAAAATATCTTATCCATAACATTCTTGATTGATGGAAGCATATGTACATGTATTTGCTATCAAAAAAAAACTATGCATCAAAGGAACACAAATGTTTTAAAAAAGGAATCAGAACGATTATAGCGAACCTGTTGAATAAATGCAGAGCAAATAAAATGTAAATTTTGACATATAGGTATCACAAAATGAAAACGTCTTAAAATCGTTCTGGATTTATGCACAACTAATTCAATAGAACATGTAACCGTCATAAATGTTTATTGTTGACGTACAGAAGTTTTTTTTTAGTGAATTTCCACAGTTTAACGCAAAATATAATTTTTATTCATTCCTTAAAAATGTTTAGTTACCAAAGTTCAAGTTTACTTATTATTGTTTGAAAAGTATGTTTAGTAAAAATGCTGCTAATAATAAAAAAAAATTAATGAGTTTTACGTATATGTTTTTGTTTTTCGTAATATAATAAATACTACCGTAGATTACATTTTATAAATGCAGAACATAGAAGAAAATATACATAAACAATAGTTTTCAGATATAAAGCAGAGGTTAGCGTAGAAAAATATTTTTGAGAAAGCCAATAATATTTTAAATATGTTCATTAAAGAAATTTCCGCTTCGGCTAACCTTCAACTTTTTAGAAAAAAAATTAGCATTAATAGCAGCCAATTATTTCAAAGCATAATTAATTTTTCAGATTGTAAAATGTCTAGAAATTTTCATACGCTACAAAATTCGTAATTTTATGCGTAAACATAGAAGATAACATTATTTAGTCAAAAAGTATGGATTTTGGCGCGTATACCGGTTTTTTTCTATCGGGTGTTCGGTTTCCCCATACTGGAATAAAAAAAAGTTACTTAAATCTATTTATTGCACTCATTTAGTTGGTATTGTGTGTAAACATATTGCCTATTTCTATTCCTTAAAGATGCTTTACACAAAGCAACTTATTTTTAAAACATGGTTCCCTCAAATTTTTATTCCAAAATCTAACTACAAACAAAATACTAACTCTAACATAGTCCCTTAAAAAGAAATTTTCAGGAATATTTCTGCAACAAACAAAACTAAAATTTGGTCTTGCAACTACCGAACTGCTTAAATGATGAAAATACTAATCTAATTGAGGAATCTGAACTAGCTAAAGTTGGCAATGGAACTTCACAAGTATGCTTCTCGTAGCATTGTCTGTACAAAAAAATACGGAGGCATCCGCCTATTGTTTCCACCTGAACTTCTTACGTCGCCAAGAAAATGCTCTAAACAAACTACACCTGAAAAAATTGTCTGTTTTGTTGTTTTACAAAGTATTGAGTTACACTTTTGTCCATTTGCAATAACTATACTTAACCGGTTGCAGCGCATGTTGCGTTCGCAAATTATTTAAGTATAAACAAAATAAATAATAATAAACTAATAAATCATTAAATAATATGTATTTGGTCAATTTTATTTTATTTAATATACATTTACAACATTTATTTGGATTGAAATTAAAAAGCTATACAAATCTTCCAATTTAAGACCATGTCAGCACTTCAGATTCTGTTGGTTAGGATTGTTTAGTTTTTGAACGAGGCCATGAAACATTCAAAATGAAGCATTTTGAATGGGGCTGATTACTATAATGAAGCATTTTGATGGGCCAAAGCACTAATTGTGAGAATGTGTTTGGGTTTTTGCATCATTTCACGCACACTTTCTCACATTTAGTGCTTTTTAGCTTGTAGGCAAACCGAAATGTTATTTCCCGTGACAGCTATTTAGGTGTCACTTTCATATGAAATTGACTTTTGTCTGTCTGTTGTGTCTAGTCAAAATCAAAAACACTCTATTACCAAGACCGGAATCTTTCGTACGTTTCACTCTCCAAAACCCGTTTGTTTACATTGTTGTATTTGTAATTTTGACAATTAGTCCATGAATAGATGTGAGCACAAACAAAAAAAAAAACGATGCCGTGGGCTAGCGGCACTTTGCAAAGCAAAAACAAAATGGAGGGGTTAATAAGTTTTGTTCAGGTTTTTCTTTTTACTTTTTTCGGTGAAAAAGTCAGTTTTAAGCTTTAATTTTGCAGGCATTTTGTGGATAGTGAACCAATGTACCTTTTTGTCTTGAAAAAAGCATGTTCAACATCAGTTTATTATAATTAATTCACTAATTTACAGTAATCACTACGAAATTCTTTAAATTTCATAATAATCCCCGGATTTTTGTATCAAAGTTGCGTTCGAAGAACCATCAATTTAAGGGTGCGAGTGCAATTTTTGTATTGAATTCTAATAAATTTTCGTTAACGAACGGCCCAAATATTTTGTTTGCAAGTAATTAAAATCTGTATCAATTTAATTAATCCAAGTATATTTATAGTTTGTATATTTAAATAGAAGAGTTATAATCGAAAAATATCTTATCCATAACATTCTTGATTGATGGAAGCATATGTACATGTATTTGCTATCAAAAAAAAACTATGCATCAAAGGAACACAAATGTTTTAAAAAAGGAATCAGAACGATTATAGCGAACCTGTTGAATAAATGCAGAGCAAATAAAATGTAAATTTTGACATATAGGTATCACAAAATGAAAACGTCTTAAAATCGTTCTGGATTTATGCACAACTAATTCAATAGAACATGTAACCGTCATAAATGTTTATTGTTGACGTACAGAAGTTTTTTTTTAGTGAATTTCCACAGTTTAACGCAAAATATAATTTTTATTCATTCCTTAAAAATGTTTAGTTACCAAAGTTCAAGTTTACTTATTATTGTTTGAAAAGTATGTTTAGTAAAAATGCTGCTAATAATAAAAAAAAATTAATGAGTTTTACGTATATGTTTTTGTTTTTCGTAATATAATAAATACTACCGTAGATTACATTTTATAAATGCAGAACATAGAAGAAAATATACATAAACAATAGTTTTCAGATATAAAGCAGAGGTTAGCGTAGAAAAATATTTTTGAGAAAGCCAATAATATTTTAAATATGTTCATTAAAGAAATTTCCGCTTCGGCTAACCTTCAACTTTTTAGAAAAAAAAATTAGCATTAATAGCAGCCAATTATTTCAAAGCATAATTAATTTTTCAGATTGTAAAATGTCTAGAAATTTTCATACGCTACAAAATTCGTAATTTTATGCGTAAACATAGAAGATAACATTATTTAGTCAAAAAGTATGGATTTTGGCGCGTATACCGGTTTTTTTCTATCGGGTGTTCGGTTTCCCCATACTGGAATAAAAAAAAGTTACTTAAATCTATTTATTGCACTCATTTAGTTGGTATTGTGTGTAAACATATTGCCTATTTCTATTCCTTAAAGATGCTTTACACAAAGCAACTTATTTTTAAAACATGGTTCCCTCAAATTTTTATTCCAAAATCTAACTACAAACAAAATACTAACTCTAACATAGTCCCTTAAAAAGAAATTTTCAGGAATATTTCTGCAACAAACAAAACTAAAATTTGGTCTTGCAACTACCGAACTGCTTAAATGATGAAAATACTAATCTAATTGAGGAATCTGAACTAGCTAAAGTTGGCAATGGAACTTCACAAGTATGCTTCTCGTAGCATTGTCTGTACAAAAAAATACGGAGGCATCCGCCTATTGTTTCCACCTGAACTTCTTACGTCGCCAAGAAAATGCTCTAAACAAACTACACCTGAAAAAATTGTCTGTTTTGTTGTTTTACAAAGTATTGAGTTACACTTTTGTCCATTTGCAATAACTATACTTAACCGGTTGCAGCGCATGTTGCGTTCGCAAATTATTTAAGTATAAACAAAATAAATAATAATAAACTAATAAATCATTAAATAATATGTATTTGGTCAATTTTATTTTATTTAATATACATTTACAACATTTATTTGGATTGAAATTAAAAAGCTATACAAATCTTCCAATTTAAGACCATGTCAGCACTTCAGATTCTGTTGGTTAGGATTGTTTAGTTTTTGAACGAGGCCATGAAACATTCAAAATGAAGCATTTTGAATGGGGCTGATTACTATAATGAAGCATTTTGATGGGCCAAAGCACTAATTGTGAGAATGTGTTTGGGTTTTTGCATCATTTCACGCACACTTTCTCACATTTAGTGCTTTTTAGCTTGTAGGCAAACCGAAATGTCAGTCTGAGATTCCGGTCTTGGTAATAGAGTGTTTTTGGTCAAAATGAATGTGTTTGTGCCTTATCTTAGAAGAAAGAAAGCAGATTGCAAATGTCTGTGCTGCTCTTCACAACATATGCTGCAAGCATACAGTTCCACTGCCAGAAGCAGTATTAACAGCATTACCATCTGAAAATTCAAATAACCAGCAAGCTGAAAGTGCAAGGAATGAAGGAGCAAGAACCAGAAACAGAATCAGGGATGACCTATGGGCAAACCGTCAAAGACTTTAAAGAAAAGAAACAAAATAAATGTAAATGTATACATAGATACATAATTTTTTTATTAAAAGAATATAAACAAAATCAACAAAAAAAAACTTTTTTTTAAAACAAAAGCATCACAAATTCACAGCATGGATTTGAATCTTATAATAAATATACGAGTATACATACATATGTATGTTTATATGAAATACATATATATTTATTTATATAACACATAGGTTAGTAATTATTAAAATAAAATTGTGCCGGCTCATTTCTTGCTTAACTCCCAGACTCGGATCTCATTGACTGCTTTGGCCAGCTCCAACTCCATTCTTTTTAGTTGGAGTTCTTCTTTTTTCAGTGCATTTGTACACTCTCTTTCCTTTTGCTTTTCCTAGCATAGCAACTTTACACAATCTTTCAATTCAATTATTGAAGTGTTGACTGTTTGCAAAATTTTATAGATGTCTTCCAGCTTTTTGATTTGCAAATCAATAAATTTTTGCTGGAGTTCAAGTTGCTTTTCGGCTAGAAGCTAATTCTCCTCGACTTTTTTTGGTGGCTAGTTACGTTTGAAAGTAGACGCTGGGATCGGCGTTGGTTCCAATGCCACATCCACTGGCTCGGAAAGGAGTTCTGTTAAAACATTATCTAACTCTGCAAATAAAAAAAATCGCAAATTAACACTGAAACTAAAATTTCTGAAAACTCACCATGTTCATTGCATCCGAAACTGGATACTCCACTTGTTCCCTTCACTGCTGCTTCGATACCACATGCTTGGATTATTACCTCGTCGACACTGTCCAACGCTTTTTCTGTGAAAGGTCCTCCTCCCGTTTGTGCGTTTGATTTTTTATTGCAATTAATTTGTTTTTGCGTTGTATTTTCGAATGGTCCAAATCTGTGCAATATAAACAATGAGAGGACACCAATCAATTAAATGTAAATACCTACCCTTTTCCACTCTGCTGTTCATTTTGTAGAAGGCCCATTCTCGTTCAACATTCGAGTGAGCTTCTCCCACTGGATTCTCTGTGAACCTCTTGAATTTATACTGTTTCCCGAAAAGGATTTGGCCAAATCGGGATATTGCTCCATATTTATTTGAGCTTTGTTGATAAAAATTTTATATTTTTTAACAATTACAGTCTAGTAAACAGTATTACAATATACATACATACATAAATGTTTACTTAAATTTTTGTTGAAATTTCCACTTTAGGAACACACAACGTATAGACGAACAAAACACAAACCAATTTGCCGGCAGATTAAAAAAAATCAAATGTCAAAGTTTTTCTTCTAAAGTGATACCAAATTTAAGAAATATTTTGGTGATCACATTACATAGACGAATAAATTCTTTTGATCACATTTGATTGTCACAAATGTGACAGTCACAAATCACCTTACATGATTCCACCCCTGATTCGCACATGTATGTATGTTGTTGCAAACGGCAGAAGAATTATTTTAGCTTTCTCTAACAGTAAACTGAACTCGCCTTTCACCAGAATTCTGATAAGGACTTCTTTGTTGCAAAAAGTTCTTTTATCGAAGAATCTGATGTCAGGTCAATCAAGCACTCAAACTGCAGCGATGTCAGGGAAGGTGGGTTTTCCAACGCGGCAGAGTACGGGTTTATTACCCATATATTTTCCTTAATGTTAAGGTGGCATTCGTCTGGAAAATAGTGGAGGAAGCTATCCAGCAAACCTATTAGGTGGATATGAAACTCATTTAAAATATCATCGGGAATGTCCAAATCTGTTTCTTCTTTAAATTCTTTGAGCATTGGGAAGCTGTCTAGGTATCAGTGGCGATAGCACCATATAAGTCGATTCCCATCGATTACCTTTTGTAAATCTCAATATCAACAAACAAACTTCACGCAACATGTATATAAACAAATCATACAACAGCAACGCTTGTGACATCGACATTACTTTACAATAATTCAATCAACATGTATTTTCTTCTTTAAAAGTATGCCGGGTTATTATTTTATCGCTGAATAGAACAAAATTTGTTTTCTCTCCCGTTTTCTCTTCTACTTCTCGCTAGGCGCGTGCTTCTTTATTCAACCAACGCTTTCTTAAGCATAGAAATAACCCGATGTTCACCGACTTTCATCCGATGAATTTGTATGTATCTGAAAATTCACTTGCTTGTGCAAAAAACAAACAAGAGTGTTGGAAATGGAGAAATACGCATTGCGCAGCGCATGTCAGGTCAGGTTGAGCCTAGCAAAGCAAAGCAATATGTTGACGCACTACACTTGTTATTCATTTTCATAGAGTAAACACAAATTCAACCATTCTGTATAGGAAACAAAACAAACGTAACCCGTCTCTTATGGACTTATTGGATATTTTCCTTCATTCTCGGCGGATAAAGTTTAGGAAGTTGGGGTTGCCACCCGAGTCGAAATTTTGGCCTTTATAGGAATAGATTTGCTGTTAGATAAAAATAATGGCTTTGGGAAGCTTATTTTCTTAAAGAAAAAAAGTGATAGAAATAGGACGCTCTACCCCTCCATTGAGCTTATCTATTAAATAAGGAAGCAAAGATTTTTGTAGGTTTTGCGTTATGTTAAAAAAGTTGTCAGTTGAATTACATATTCTTAAAAATTTTAAAATTACCAACAATATTTTTCATATAAAGAAATAGTTTTGTGAAATAAATTTTTAGTCGAAAACAAATGTTTACCAATTTTAGTAGCATTTCTTTTATTTTTACAAATTGGATGAATGAAATTAATTTAAGAGATATAAAGAACCGAACATCAATTTTTAACAAATTTGCGTACTATTTTTTGTAGATTTTATTTTTTTATAAAAAAACGGAATGTTGGATTTTTATAAAAAAAAAGAGGCTGAGATGCGACCCACACTGATAACTTCCCATCCCGTCTGTCGATTTGTCTTGCTTAAAAGTTTGTCTATATGTATCAATTTTTACCAAATTTGCGTACTATTTTTTGGAGACTTTATTTTTTTATGAAAAAACGGACTGTTGGATTTTTATAAAAAAATTACTGAATATCGAAAACAATATTTTCTGTGAAATAAAATAAGTTTTAAGCCAATATTTGTAATTTTTAAAAAGCTACTTGAGTCGAAGTAAATTTTTACGAAGTTTTAGTATTGTGTTTTTTTAGGTTTTTATTTTTTGTAAAAAAAAACTGTCAATTCGATTTTTCTCAAAATTTTATCGATAGTTGAAAACAATATTTCTTATAAGTTAAAATTAGTTAGAAGCCATTATCTCAAATCTTTGAAGTATTTGAGTCGAAAATCAATTTTTACCAACTTTTGTTAAATTTTGTTTAGGTTATTAATTTTTTGTACAAAAGCTGTCAATTCGATTTTTCTCAAAATTTTACCGAATGTTGAAAATAATATTTATTTTAAGATAAAATAAGTTTGAAGTCATAATCTCAAGTTTTTGAAAAGATATTTGAGTCGAAATTCAATTTTTACCAACTTTGAGTAATGTTTTTTTTTAGGTTTTTATTTTTTATAAAAAAACTGTCAATTTGATTTTTCTCAAAATTTTACCAGATGTTAAAAACGTTTTTTTTTTGTTGCACAAAATTGTTTTGGAAATATAATCATTTTTTATTCGTAACATTTTTGAGATGACAACATTTTTTTCGATTTTGCGGCTTTAAAAAATTAACTTAAAGTTTTGTATACAACTCCATCTCTTCGTCACCTTAAAGTTGTAGCACTCCATAAACATTTTAAGAATGATATATTACGTGACACATTTCCACAAATTTTTTATTTAAGTGTTGCTTCAGTTGAGAGATCTTTTTCAGCATGTACATTTCATTAAGTACATTTCTGATATTTTTTCTAGTCGCTCATTTTTCTCCGACTTACCTTTAAAAATAAGTCACGCCTCGCCACTGCTAGGTTTCGATTTTTTATAGATTCAGCGCAAAACTGGATTTTAATTTTAAATGCTTCTATTTTGCTACTGGCATCGAAAACAGTTATTGCCTTTCAATGTAGTGATAAACTCAAATCATTTATTTGTTTAAATATATCTGAAAGATACGCCAATTTCAATAACAAAAGCTCATTACACAACATAACCCGCAAATCAAAAATGTCGTCAATGAGGAAGGTTCTAACTTCAGCTCTCATTTCGAAAAGCCGCGTCAGTGTTTTTCCATATGTATACATATGTATACTACCCATGTCATCACACAATACTTTAAAAAGCCTTGTAGTGTTTGGTCGTGATTTAATAAAGTTAATTATTTTCACGTTTTCGTCCAACACCTCTTTAAGGGAGACCGGCATTTTTTTCATTACTAGGGCATGGCGGGAGGTGTAGAACGTAATGGCTACTAGTGCATCCTTTAACAATTTGCTTTATTCTTGCGAGGGCACTGGACGTTTTTCCAGTCATGGCCTTGGCACCGTCCGTGCATACATTCACGCAATTAACCCATGGTACCTATGTCATTTACAATAAAAACATTGTGAATAAAATTATAAATTTCAGCACCAGCTGTAGTAGTTGGCAACGGCTTGCAGAAGAGCAGATCTTCTTGAAAGGACTATATGTAGATATTGATAGCGCACAAATACTATTAAAATAGCCAACCCTGCAACATCCGTTGATTCATCCATTTGCAGCGCAAATTTTGTGACTTTTATTCGTAAAAGTAAAGTAGCTTTCACATTCTCCGCTAAGTCTTCGATTCGTCTTGATATTGTGTTATTTGACAAAGAAATAATGGCAACTAATTTGTTGGCCTTTTCACTCAACAAACATTAAACAATGTCTTTAACACATGGCTTTATTAAGTTTTCAGCAATGGTATGGGCTTCGCCAGTTTGCGCTATTCGGAAACTTACAAAGTAGGACGCCATCAACGCATTTTCGTTCACTGTCTTTGAGTGATAAGTAATAATGGTTTGAGATTTAGTAAGTTCAGCATACTTCATTTTGAAGAAATCAGTCGGTTTGCTTTTGCTATCTGGATGAATCCCTGCAAAGTGTTGTCTCAAAATAAAATCATTTTGTGCGGTTAAATGCATAAAACGCAGAAGTTATTAACCGGGGATTACTATTTTACGTAAATTATGATTTTGTTTGGTCAGTTGGTGATTCTTCGGCAGCTTCGGGTGCTTTTGCGTAGCATTCAATTGCGTTTTTTCAAAGATCCAGACTTAAGCCAGCCCAAAATTAACTAGTTACTAGTCATTCTTGGAATTTTTATACACACTTTGGTCCCTCCAGAGAGGACTTTGCTACTCAATTGCTTTCTTAGTCCAAAGAAACAGCGGTTAGCAAGAGTTGTTCTTCGTTTGATCTCAGCGCTGTTGTTGTTTTCTGCGTTTATAGCGGAGCCTAGGTAGACGAAGTCATTGACTACCTCAAAGTTACGTCTGTCGATGGTAAAGTTTTGACCGAGACGTCGGTATTGTAGGTCCTTTCTTGATGACAGCATGTACTTTGTTTTGCCCTCATTAACCGTTAAACCCATTTTTGCAGCCTCTGCCTCAATACTCACAAAAGCCCCATTGACATCACGCATTCCGATTATGTCAATGTCATCAGCATATGCTAGTAATTCGACAGACTTTTGAAAGATAGTGCCTCTAGTGTTGACGTGTGAGCTCTGCACTATTCTTTCAAGTACGATGTTAAAAAAATCGCATGACAGCGCATCACCTTGTTTAAAGCCTTTTTTGACATGGAAAAGTTCTGTTATTCTGTTAGTCTCCATAGTCATCGCGCACAAATGGACGAGTTTGGCAGGGATGCCAAAACTAAACATGGCTCTATACAGCTTGTCCCTGTAGATACTGTCATATGCGGCCTTGAAATCGATGAAAAGATGGTGGCTGTCGATTTGGTGTTCTTGGGTTTTTTCTGCCGTAATGTGAATATTTGATCGACTGTGGACTTTCCAGGTCTAAAACCACACTGATAAGGACCTATCAGGTTGTTGACGATGGGCTTTAGACGTTCACATATTACGGCAGAGAAGATTTTATAAGCGATGTTAAGTAGACTGATTCCTCTATAATTGGTGCAGTTTAGAGGGTCTCCTTTTTTCAGGATCGGGAAAACAATACTGAGGTTCCACTCATCGGGCATGCTTTCTTCCGACCATATCTTACAGATAAGTTGGTGCATGCTCCTAGCCAAATTATCTCCAGCTGCTTTAAAGAGCTCGGCATTCAAGCCGTCCGCTCCAGCGGCTTTATTAGACTTCAGCTTAGATATTGCAATCTTTACTTCGTCTAAGTCGGGAGGACGGGATTGTTGGCTTTCGTCGACTATGTTGAATGGATTGAGCGGAATTCGGTTCGTCATCGCCGTTATACAGTCTGCAGAAGTGGTCCTTCCGTTTCCTCAGAATTGACTGCGGTTCCACTATGATGTTTCCACTTTCGTCTTTGCAGCCTTCGGTTCTAGGTTTATGTACTTGTGAATTTCGTTTCACCTGCTCATAAAACTTTTGAACTTCATTCCTGCTTTTGAACCTCTCAACATCTTCAACCGCACCCTTCTCATGCTCTCTCTTTTTCCTTCTGAGAAGTCGGTGCTCCTCTCGCCTCTTCTTCTCATAGAGCTCATGAGCAGCTCTCGTTCTTTTATGCAGCGCCGCCGCTTTGCGTGCTTGTTGT
Organism: Eupeodes latifasciatus; assembly: GCA_920104205.1. Taxonomy (NCBI): domain Eukaryota; kingdom Metazoa; phylum Arthropoda; class Insecta; order Diptera; family Syrphidae; genus Eupeodes; species Eupeodes latifasciatus. The sequence continues at coordinate 11,544,662 of OV049926.1, forward strand.
TTGGCTGCATTTGCCTGCCGACATTCCTCATCAAACCAGGGGTTCCTTGGTGGTTGTTGCTTGAAACCCAGCAAGTCAGAGGCGGCTTCTCTTATTGCATCTTGGCAATGTTGCCACTGGTTTTCGATACATTGTGTTGGCGGCACAGAACTTCGAGAGAGGTTACTTGTAACTCGGTCGGAGAAGGATTTGGCGATCTCTTGCGATTGTAGCCGTTCGACGTTGTACCTTCTCCCCGCAGCAAAACCTATGAGCCTGAATCCGTTGTCGGAAGTGTTGGCGTGCAGGCTGTTAAGGAACCACTGAACTACTCATGCTAAAATGGTTTTTAACAGTAAAAGGCAAACGGGTTTGAAAATAATTCTTATTCTTGTAACAAATTCGTCGTCCTCTAAACAAGGCTATCGCATTAAATTTTTGAAATATATTGAAACACTACTAAAATAATGTTGAAAAAAAAAGTATTTTAAAAATTTGTGCAGATTGTTAAAATCGAAGTTCGAATGCGAAATCAGCACTAAAAAATAAGTCTAAAACTTATGTTTTAACAATTAAAACATTAAATTAAAGGTTTTTAAAATATTGTCAACTGAAGACTGATAAAAAATACGAATTTCCAAAAAACTTAGTAAGATACTAAAATGAGAAAGATTTGTACTTTCCATTACTTATCATTAAATTTATTGTTAAGAACTACCTTGTGTTTTGCCATAGCATTAAAAATCCCGTTTTTGGTTGTTTTTTACATTTTAAAGAGGCATATTTTCAAAAACCAGACGTAATAGATAAATATTACAAGATAAAATTCAAATTCAGAATAATTTAATAACTTGAAAAAGCATTGTTTTGTTTTTGTGAAAGAAAACTAAACCCTAATTTCGAAGACCTACGTAGACCTAAAGTAGTTGATAGTTCAGTCATAGGCGACACTTCCTAGAACTCATTAAAGCTTTTTGTAAGTAATTTGTTTTAAAGAGTGATTTTTTAGCTATTATATTTTTGACAATACTGGTTTAAACAGCTGGCGCACGTTTCGTGTTTTGTTTTACTGTCAAACATCTTCGGTTTGGTCTGTAATTTAACCAGGAATCGTCTTACAAACGAACAACGCTTGCAAATTATTGAATTTTATTATCAAAATGCGTGCTCTGTTAAGAAAGTTCATCGCGCGCCTCTTCCATTTTATGTTATGTCTATTTTGGAGTAAATATCATCCAGAAGCATTGCAAGGGCTACCGATGCATTCAGAAAAAGTCACAGTTTGGTGCGGTTTATGGGCTGGTGGCATTATTGGACCGTACTTGATATCCAACTTTTGTTTGCTCAAAATGCAAGAGCTTGTGAGCCACATGCCACACAGCACGCGCAACAATGGACTTATTGAGAGGCGAGTTCGGTGAATATTTTATTTCACGTTCGGGACCGGTCAATTGGCCGCCTATATGTGCGATTTAACGTCTTTATTTATTTTTATTTTTGTGGGGCTATGTTAGGTTAGGTTAGGTTAGGTTGCAAGGAGTGTGCACAGCATGAAGCTGTTGCGTACACGGGGGCCTAGTGGTCCATTGTGATCCCCTGTAAAAGTAAAAATTTAGCAACGATGTTCCTCAATTCTGTCGATTAGCGTAGACTGGCTCGTTGACGAACCAGCCTGTGCTATCTATAAATTTCCTCATGCTTGCCATTGAGACCTGTGCTAGATCATCCAGTTCTCTAACAAACCTGTTTCCGAAATGACGGAGTCGGCTGGTTTGGAGGTTCGGACAGTCGCAGAGCAAGTGTTTAATGGTTTCCATTTCTTCCTCATCCTGACAGCTCCTACAAAAATCGGGTGTAAATGGCCCTATTCTGTTAGCCATTGTGCCAATGGCGCAATGACCTGTTAGTACACCTATCAGGATTTTAATGTTCTTTTTACTCAGCGATAGAATATACCGAGTTTCCTTTTCATTTGTGTTAGGCCATAAACTTCTAGAGATTACACAATCGTCCCTGGATTTCCAGGAGATATTGATTTTCTCCTTTAGTTTAAGGTCTATCTTCCTCTTGAGTACCCCAATCGGGACGAGTGGTCCACTGACTGAATGGTCGCTACTACTGGTGTCTGCTTCTGACCCTTTCCTGGGTAGTTCATCTACTATATCATTCCCTTCTATATTGCTATGTCCGGGAACCCAGCAGAGCTTTACCTGGTTAGTGTGGCAGATTTTGTTTAGTTTCTTCCTACAGTTTAAAACTGCTTTTGATCTTATGGTCTCACTGGCTAAGGCTTTGATAGCAGCCTGGCTGTCCACGAAAAAAGTAATCTCCGAAGAGCTTAGATTTTCTTGATGTGCCAGTTCAGCTGCTTTTCCAATGGCAAAGATCTCGGCCTGAAAGACACTACAGTCAGCCGGGAGTGTATATGACGCTCTGATATTTAGAGATTGGCAAAACACTCCAGCACCTGTTTCTGATTCCATTTTTGAACCGTCAGTGTAGAAAGGGATACCTTGTTTACTTATAAGTGAATTGGGATCCCAACCCTGTCTTTCTGGTATGAAAATAGAATATTTCCTGTCGAAATCTAGTAAAGGGGGATGTAATCGGTGGTCTCTCTCAGTCCTGGAATCGTGTCATATCTTTGTAAGATTGACCCGTGTCCATAAGTGCTGTGCCTCCAATAACTCAGTTCTCTTAAACGAATTGCAGTTTTGGCTGCCGTGCACCTTATGAACTCATCCAGAGCCGGGAGGTCCAAGATCATTTCCAACCCAGCTTGTGGTGTGGATCTTAGAGCCCCTGTAATTCCTATACAGGCTAGTCTCTGTACCTTATTCAGGTTCTTGAGATAGCTTGATTTTTACACCGCCTTACACCATACAATAGAGGCATAGGTAAGAATGGGTCTGATAATCGCTGTGTACATCCATTGGATGACTTGCGGTCGCATACCCCAACGTACACCGAAGGTCTTTTTGCATGTGTAGAATGCACATAGTGCTTTTTTCATTCTTTCCTCAGTATTACGCTTCCATGTAAGCTTGGAGTCAAGGAATACTCCTAGAAATTTAGCTTCCTTAGAAGGTTTTAGAGGAATGCCATTTAGTTTGGGAGGGTTGAAGCCCTCCAGTTTCCTTTTCCTCGTGAACAAAACTAGCTCTGTCTTGGCGAAGTTGACCCCGAGACCGTTCTTAGTTGCCCAAGAAGATAAATCCTTTAATGCATTTTCCATAATGTTTTCGATGATGGTAAGAAACTTGCCTGTTATCAAAACCACTATGTCATCTGCATACGCAGCTATTTTAATGCCCTGATCTTTGAACTTTGTGAGAATTTTGTTGACTACGAGGATCCAGAGCAGGGTTGAGATGACTCCTCCCTGTGGTGTGCCTCTAGTAACTGTTTTCTCAATAGTGCTAACTCCTATTTGAGAGTTGATAATTCTGCCATTTAACATGGTGAAGATCCAATCGACAATGACAGATTCAACCCCAACTTCAACTAAGGCAGTCTTGATCGACTCCGTTTTAACGTTATTAAACGCACCCTCGATATCAAGAAATGCTGCCAGAGTATATTCTTTATGTTCAAGACTTTTCTCAATATGTGAAACTACTTCATGCAAGGCAGTCTCCACTGATTTACCTTTAAGGTAAACGTGTTGGTAGCTGCACAAATTGTTTTCGTTGAGAAGTTCTCTAACATGTAGATAAATTATCCTCTCCAGTGTCTTAAGGAGAAACGAAGAGAGACTTAGTGGTCTATAATCCTGAGCGGTCGAGTGAGTCGGTTTCCCTGCTTTTGGGATAAAGACTACCTTGACCTTTTTCCAGCTATTAGGGACGTATCTAAGTTTGATACAACTTATGAAGAATACCCTTAGCCACGGAGTTATTACTTTGAGAGCATTTTGAAGAAGAGCTGGAAAAATCTCGTCTGGTCCCGCTGATTTATAGGGTTTGAACGAGTTTATTGCCCAGATAATCTTTTGCTCAGTAATAATCTGATTTAGTTCTAAATTTGATTCCGTGTGAGTAAAATCCAGCGTGTTCGATTGCAAGCAATCAGAACTTCCTGGGTTTTTACAACCGGGGAAATGAGTTTCCATGAAGAGTTCAAGCGTTTCTAGGCTCGAGTTCGACCATGATCCATCAGGGTGTTTTATGTACCCCGGGATCGTGGGATTAATGGCCAGGGTTCTACGGAGCCTTGCCGCCTCGCTTGTTTTTTCAATGGATTCACAATGTTTAGCCCACGAATCCTTTTTGGCCTTCCTTAACTCTTTGGTGTAAGTGTTAAGTGCGACTCTATATATGTTAAAACTATGTTAAAACTCATGTCTATACAGACAAGCCCGCTTCAATTGACGCATTGGAAGACAATATTGGAGCATTTATTCGTGAGATACCGGCCGAAATGTTGGAAAAAGTATGTCAAAATTGGACTAAGCGGATGGACCATTTGAGGCGCAGTCAAGGTCAACATTTGCATGAAATAATCTTCAAACATTAAATTATATGGACCGTACTATCGATTCAAATGAAGATTTCATGCATTTTTCTGAATTGTATGTGTTTTTTTTTAACTTTTCTATAGCTTTTAAAAAATCACCCTTTATAATGTCAAATCCGGAAGTCTTCTTGTTCTTCAGATTCAAAAGTTTATAAAACAACAGTTGAATCTGAAGAATAAGAAGACCTTGATATTTTAATTGACAAGACTAGTTCCATGTCGACTCAAGACCAATTATCTTCTTGACTTCTTGATTATCTTCTATGTTCCAGTAGAAAAATGTATCATCATTTGCTGAAATGCATCTGTTATCAGTTTTCCTTCATTAGTTTTCCACATATATGGAAGTGTTCTACCATTTTGTACTATTAAACTATTTGTGTTGTGGATGACTTCATCAAATTCAACTTTTTAAACAATGTAAAAAAAACATTTATTTATTTATCTTCTCTTAAGTGGATGGAAAAGGAAATTCCAACCTTATGTCAACAAAACAAAAATAGCAACAAAATGAATTAAGCGCAGATGTTCGATGGTTCGAGTCTTTAACATTTGTCTGCATTTAACTTGTTGTCTTTTAGTGTATGCGACTTTCAGTTCCCTCCAAACACTTTTCCATCACAATCAACGTTTAACAAAACTTTGTGTATCTTCATGTGTTGTTATGGCTTTACACTGAAGGTCACACATCGTTACGGTCATGTCTCATATAGGTTCCTATAGTTTAGTGACTCGTTTTTAGTTAATTTTTCGTTAAATTCTTTCTAAAAAAAGTTAAAGTTATCAATTTTTACGGATTTTTACGGTCCTTGGTAAAGTCATTATTAGAAACCTCCAGCTAAACGTTTTGCTTTGAAGATGTTAAGATAAATAAAAGAAGTTAATTATCCAAATTGGGAATTTTCATAAATTCGACTTATCTCAAGAACTCTATATTTGACTTTGTCTGTGAATAATATTGCTTGGCAGGGTATTTTGGGATACAAAGATACAAAATAACCTCAAAAATTAATCATATAAGAAAAATACTAAAACTTATTACAAACTTTTTCCTTATAGTAATTTCTAATTGTTAAAAATTTTACATTAATATCAACTCAACATTTAATTTGTTTGTATTATTTAACATTTTTAAATTTTATTGTAAATTGTAAAACAAATATGTATTCGCAAAATATTTTTGACCTGTTTTTTTTTTTTTGTTTTTGTTTAAACTGGCTTTTGAAAACAAGTTGACATTTTTGTTCAGGTACGTAATAACCTCTTGATAAATTTAATTCACAAAGAAGAATAAATAAAATAATAAATGAGAAAACAAGTAAATAATTACTGTCTATTTTTAAACGACCTTGAATACCGTTTGTAAACTTTTGTTTTTAAAAGCCACTGGGTAATTGAAACGAACAAATAAGAAATTAATAAGTTTTGTATACATAATTTTTCATAATTACTGTTTGTGGATATTGAATTGTTCATAAATCTAAAATTTCGAGCTTTTAATTTGACAGTTGACAGTTAAGAGTTGAAGCAGGTAAATAAATATGGTGGCGCTAGTTCTATAGTGAAGAAACGGGGAAACAGCAATGATAACTAATTTAAGAAAGCTCTTTTCATGACAATAACTGTTGGAAGATTTGTTAATCATTTGAAACTTGAAAAAAAACATTTTAGAAGGCCTCTGACATGACAGTCCTCCACACTAGTCATCACTCCACGACTACTACTCAGTTGGTAGTTAAGGATTACTGTAAGTGAAGCACAAGACGGTTTTCACATTGCAATTTTTTTTCTGAGGATCACTCAATTTGACGTTTGATAGTTGTTAAAACGTTGAGAATAAAAGAAAAGAAAGAAGAAGCTGATAGAATAATGAAATGTCAAAATAAGTCACGTCAAAAGACTTCAATGTGAATACCGTGCAGGGTTTTTCTATGACATCTAATTTTTTTTAAATGATCCATGGCCGGACTAACAGCTCCTGTAATTATTTAATAACGATAATGATCCCATAATTTTCAATTTGCTACATATTGGAAACATTTCTTAAGCATGGTATGTATATTGTATTCCTAAGATAGGGTTGCCAGAAGAATTTTGATGAAACTAGGCAGCGAGATTTGAAATTCCGGACTTTCCCGGACAAATTAGAATCCAAAAAAGAGTACATTACTTTTTTTTAAAAAAATTATTTTTTTTGGGTACTTCAGTTTTTTTTAAATAATAAAAATAAATTAATTTAAAAATAGTTACATATCTAGTTACATATTATGTAGGTACATCTGTCATCATATTTCATAGGAACATTTCATATTTTGTATACGTTAAGTTATTATTGTAGTACCCGGTGCATGATGGTTAGTGCGTTGGACTGTCATGCGAGAGGTCTTGGGTTCAATCCCTGCCTGTGCCACCTTAATTAAAAAAAGAGTTTTCACGGGTACTGCCTCTTGCGAGGAATTGACAAATTCTCCAAGAGTAATTCTTGTCATGAAAAAGTGCTTTCTCAAAATTAGCCGTTCGGATTCGGCATATAAATTGTAGGTCCCCTCCATCCCTGACAACATTACTCGCACACAGGAATGGTTGAGAGTTGTAAGTCACTAGGCCCTGGTTCTCTACGGACTGTTGCGCCACCTAATTTATTTATTTAAGTTATTAACATTTAGCACAATATAGGTAGGTATACATTTTTACACATTGCATAAATGAAATTTAAAAATTAAAAAAAAAGTTTAAGGTACCCCGTAGGTTGGATATTTTATAAATACATACCTACATAGTTAATTAACTGAAAAAATTATGCCTTTTACAGTGGCGGACACCAATTTGTTTCTTTCTTTTGTCCACTGCGAATTAATCAAAGAAAAAACTCTTTCAACATCGGCATTGTGACTAGGAATTGCGAAATAAAACTCCGCAATTTTAATTAATTCACTGTATAATTCTATGGAGGTACAACTTTTAAAGAATTCAGTCCATTTTGTGTTAACATTAGTTTCATCGCAAGGAGAAAGGTTATCCATATAGTGCTTGAGATTACAAAACTGATCATATAACGCAGTGTCCCTAACATTAACACCTTTTTCCTGAATATAAATCAAACATGGTTCAACTGATTCCCACGTTACGTTTTTATCATTGAACTGCATCCACGAAAAAACTTTAAATTCTTCGAAAGGTTTTAGCCAGGATTCAATATATTTGACAGTTACATTATAGAGGTCATTGGTATCAATTTTAAATTTGTTTACTTTTTCTTGTAAACCAGATTCAACAAGCTTTTTCATGATAGATTTAATTTTGATAGGAATAAAATTACTATTGATTCGCTCTTGTATATTGCTTACAATATTTTGTAAAACATTCACGGTTTCAATAATAGATATATCTTGTTTTCCAAGTTTTTGAATATTAAAATTAAAAATAGACATAAGAGAATGAACTAGAAATAAATACGCCTTACTCAAATCATCTTTGAAGAATTCAATTAATATTTTTGGTGGGTTCTCAACTTCTTCGAAATAGGATTTTAAGGGGTTGGTGATAATATCCCCCAAGATATAATCCCCAAAGGAAAATCCCCAAATCCATAATCCCCAAAACGAAATCCCCAGCAGCAAAATTCCCAAAGAGAAAATACCCAGGGCGAAAATCCCCAAGTGAATATCCCCAAAACAATTATGTTCAAGTAGTGAATCGTGCGATTAAATCGCGCGCGCAATTTAATCGCATGATTCACTACTTGAACATAATTGTTTTAATTATATTAAATTTCATTTATATTGCATGAAATGCAAGCAAAAGATTTGGAAACAATAACACCATCCAATTCAATTTTTATTCCAAAATTAAAGAAATAATCGACACTACAAAACAACGCTTAGACAGCACTAAACAAGCACTACGAATACAATGATTCTCTATCAATACTAAAGTCAAACTGAGAAGTGCATGCCTTCATATTGATTTTTTGTTTAGAAAATGTTTATCATTATCATTTATAAATATCACAATAAGAGAATTTCATAACAGTTTTTCTAAAAACTGCATGCATAAATGAAGATATGCACTGATATTGGGGATTTGTAGATTACGTGGGGATTTTGGCAAAATAAATTATTTAGTTGGGGATTTTGTCCATTTGTCTTATGTCTCTGGGGATATTATCAAAATGGATTAAATTTGTTTGGGGATATTATCCCGTGGGGATTCTTTTTTTTGGGGATTCAATACGACACCCGATTTTAAGACTTCAAACATGAGTAAAAGCCGTTCAACTGCAGGATATAGAGAAAGCCATCTGGTTTTTGAATGGTATAAGAGTGGCTTGTGTTCATTGTCAAGGAATTCAGCAAAATCTCGAAGTCTTTCCGTTCTGACAGTATATATAGAGAAGTAGTTATATATTTTAACAATGATTATATCAACATCAACCGGGAGAGTATCACATCCGTGAAAGGTGGGCAGCCTAGACCGATCATATTTTGGTTTACTTATAATTTCAACTTCGAATATACATTATTCGAACCTTTCCTTTGTCGGCCACCAAAGTTGGTATTGTAGTTATCAGCACAAAACCCAATATATTTTGTTAATAAATTATTTTTTGTAAGAGTTTCTACAATCAGCTGGGTTATAGTGTCGGATTTTTTATTTTTTTTCGAATGCAAGATTCAGAATCTTGCTTTTAGTTCCACCATTTTTAAAATCGTAATATCTTATTAAAACAGGGAACATTTTCAAGGTTAGCTGCCGGTCGCCTTACAGCAAACGAATCCAACACTGCTGAGGATGTTGACGCTCGTAAATTTTTGGAATGTTTTTCGGACTTAACGTGATCTTCGATGTCCCTTCTACCTTTATTTGCAATTGAAATTGTACAATTACAAATGGAGCAGCACACCTCCCAGTCGTATTTTCCTTTTTTAAAAGAAGTAAACTTTGTCCTCAAATCTTCATTGAAAGTACATTTTCGTCTTGGCATTGTGAGCAACTAAAAGCATAATTACATAATTTAAAACACAACTCTCGTATTTGCAAACTTTTATCTTTTACCTTTAACACTCTTTTATAATAAAAAATTTGTTTTCTTTACGCCCACAAAATTAAATGAAAAACAAAAACATTCAGGTGCAAATCCAATCCACTAACTGAAAAAGATGACATTGACGTATGACAGCCAAAAAATTCTGTTTGTGTAAATTCTGTTCAATGAAATTCTGTTCGTTTTGAATTTCTCTTTCTAAATGATTGGTTCTGTTTATTTCTTTAATCTTATTAGCCGCGATTGAGTTTTAGAATAGGAAATACATAAAGAATTTTAAAAAACTTTTTTTTAGTGATGAAAAGAGGACAATCCCGGACAATTAGCAAAAACTATCCCGGACGTTCCCCGCATAGGTTAAAAAGAGTACATGTCCGGGTAAACCCGGACGGATGGTTGCCATCCTTAGAAATGTTACTAGCCTTAGAAATGTTTAACTCGAGATTTAAATCAAACGTGACATTACGATGGTAGAGACATCGAAGAAATCGGGTCTGGAGACCTCTCCCCGTGTTAGCCGCTATCTTTAATAGACCAACAAAAATAAAACTCCTGTATGCGAGTAATGTCAAGGATGCAGGATGCCTATAGTTTAATGGCAAGTTTGGGAAAGCTCTTTTCGTGACAAGAATTACTCTTGGAGCATTTGATAATTTATTGAAAGAGGCAGTACCTGTGAATGTCATTCCTATCTTTAAAACAATCGCCTCACAAGTATTACATAGTTGATGGGTCAAGGTTACTACAAATTAAGCATAGGCGGTGCTCGCATTACTTTCTTTCGACATGAGCGAGAGTAAGATGAAATGTCAAAATGATTTAAATTAAAAGAGTCTAATGTGAACACAGTTTAAGGTGAGACAACGACTTTGTGTCACTGTTCGATTATATCTCAAAATCATACAATTTTGTAGTTTAGGTTTCATAAGTCCAAACTTTGGTAAAAATGAGACGGTGAAACTTTTAGTACTTTAAAAAAAAAGCTATTCGATTTCTGTTTTTTTCAGACAAACTAGAAAATAAATTAATAAGAAAATTTCATCCAAAAAATGATCAAAAATTATCAAAAACAAAGAACAATAATAATTAAAATGTACCAACAAAATAATTAAGTATCTAAAGAAAAAAGCAATTAAAATGGTAGCATTGTTTTTCTTTTTGTTTCTTTTTTTAATATTTGCGTTTTGAAATACACCTGGAATAAATGAACATACATAAATATTAAGTTTAATATTCTAGACTAGAGTAGGCAATATGCGAACGTGATATTATTTAAATTTTTCAAGGTATCTGAAAAGAAAAGACGAAATATTTGTGGAGTCGTGCTTTATTGGAAGTTTGAGACACATTTAAGAGTTTTATAAAAAAAAACAACAATATTTGCCAAGAATCTTAAATTTATCATGATTTGGTTTTATCTGATTGTTTTAAATAATTCGAAATGTTTTTGGATTACCTAATTAATTGTTTCAGCTGAAATACAAATTTTGTTAGATTATTTTTTAGAACAAAAAGATGAACTATTGAAAAGCATAATTTTTCTAAAGAATTATGGACACATTTTAGTTAAATGTTAAAAAAAAATATCAAGCAAGAACAAAATTATTTTATGGAAGAGTAATCAGTGTAATTTTTTAATTTGTTTCAAGTTTAAATAAAGTTTATAAGCATAATCTTAGTATATCATCATTTTCGATGTTTATTCTTTGAGTTTTTCTTAGGTTCTTCTGTTAGGTCACTTTTGAAAACTTGTATTTATTACTTTCTGAAAGCGATTCCCACAGATTAGGGGATATTTAGTTAAATATATTTCCTAGAGTTGAGGTAAAAAATATACCTATCAATTAGCATAATTCAATTAATTCTTTCACTGCGTCATTACCACCCACCAAGTTAATTACACAAATGTAAAACCCACATAAACCTGGTTTGAACTTGTTTTTCTAATATAATTTGTGTATAATTCTATTTTATAGTTAATTGAACTTGGATCTTATGAAACAGGTGGAAACAGCTGGATATTTAACAATTATTCAAATAAAATAAAATGATTAATATCGGGTGATTTTTTAAGAGCTTGAGAACTTTTTTTTAAAAAAAAACGCATAAAATTTGCAAAATCTCATCGATTCTTTATTTGAAACGTTAGATTGGTCCATGACATTTACTTTTTGAAGATAATTTCATTTAAATGTTGACCGCGGCTGCGTCTTAGGTGGTCCATTCGGAAAGTCCAATTTTGGGTAACTTTTTCGAGCATTTCGGCCGGAATAGCCCGAATTTCTTCGGAAATGTTGTCTTCCAAAGCTGGAATAGTTGCTGGCTTATTTGTGTAGACTTTAGACTTGACGTAGCCCCACAAAAAATAGTCTAAAGGCGTCAAATCGCATGATCTTGGTGGCCAACTTACCGGTCCATTCCTTGAGATGAATTGTTCTCCGAAGTTTTCCCTCAAAATGGCCATAGAATCGCGAGCTGTGTGGCATGTAGTGCCATCTTGTTGAAACCACATGTCAACCAAGTTCAGTTCTTCCATTTTTGGCAACAAAAAGTTTGTTAGCATTGAACGATAGCGATCGCCATTCACCGTAACGTTGCGTCCAACAGCATCTTTGAAAAAATACGGTCCAATGATTCCACCAGCGTACAAACCACACCAAACAGTGCATTTTTCGGGATGCATGGGCAGTTCTTGAACGGCTTCTGGTTGCTCTTCACTCCAAATGCGGCAATTTTGCTTATTTACGTAGCCATTCAACCAGAAATGAGCCTCATCGCTGAACAAAATTTGTCGACAAAAAAGCGGATTTTCTGCCAACTTTTCTAGGGCCCATTCACTGAAAATTCGACGTTGTGGCAAATCGTTCGGCTTCAGTTCTTGCACGAGCTGTATTTTATACGGTTTTACACCAAGATCTTTGCGTAAAATCTTCCATGTGGTCGAATAACACAAACCCAATTGCTGCGAACGGCGACGAATCGACATTTCACGGTCTTCAGCAACACTCTCAGAAACAGACGCAATATTCTCTTCTGTACGCACTGTACGCATTCGTGTGGTTGGTTTAATGTCCAATAAAGTAAACTGAGTGCGAAACTTGGTCACAATCGCATTAATTGTTTGCTCACTTGGTCGATTATGTAGACCATAAATCGGACGTAAAGCGCGAAACACATTTCGAACCGAACACTGATTTTGGTAATAAAATTCAATGATTTGCAAGCGTTGCTCGTTAGTAAGTCTATTCATGATGAAATGTCAAAGCATACTGAGCATCTTTCTCTTTGACACCATGTCTGAAATCCCGCGTGATCTGTCAAATACTAATGCATGAAAATCCTAACCTCAAAAAAATCACCCATTATAAAAGTTAAGACCTAAATAATTGTAAAGCGGGTTTTCTTAGCACCCTTAATTATTAATAATTCTAAGATTTAATTGGTACAGGTTTTTGGTCTTCAGTGATGAAATTAATTTTTAAAGGAGTACACCTTTTCTATAAGTATACCCATAAGTTTACTTATACGAAGTGGCTTATAATTTAGAAAACTGGTAAATTACTGCCTTTTACTTAACTCAGTTGAGGACTATTAAGTATAAACATATAAATAGGTCATTTAAAAATTCTATAAGAAGTTGAAATTTAATTTAAATTAATTATTTTTCTTATCAAAATATTTCAATATCATCAATAAGTGCAATTTTTTTCGTATTCCATATATATTAAAGTGAGAAATTGCCAACAAAACGATCCGCAGTAGTCGCGGTTTTTATATTTGAAAGTTGATACAACTGAATATTTGCCAGAATAATTTATCAAAAAATTCCAAAAAAATAGCGAAATTCAGACCAGGGGTGAAATCGTGTAAGCTGATTTTTGATAGTTGACTATCAAAATCAAGAAAATACGTCTGTGTAATGTAAAATCGATTTCAAAGTTTTAACCAAACAATTTGAAATAAAATAAAAACTGCAATAAGGGGATTTGTTCGTAGACTACTACATTAACATGTGGTGTTGAAGCGAGCTTGAAGCTCGCCTAAATTCTTTATATACCTGAATCGAGTTGAAATGAGCTTGATTCGCCTCGATTTCGGTCGGGGATCGGAGTCGAGTCAAAATTTGTGAAGAAAAACCTGTGTGGAGGAGTTGGTTTTACAAATAATGCGTTATGGTCTGTTTATTTGCATGTTTGTGTATAAAAAACATAGTTTTGTTTTAATCAAATTAAAAAAAAAAATTGCACATTGAGTAGATAGCATATTCTTATATGGTGCTGAATTATTCAGTTTTTCATTGTTTAACACGAATCAAACAATCTCACTTGCACTTCATAAGAAACATCGCAACACCATTTGCATTTAAGAAAGGACTGTCAAATTTAATCATTTTTAAATCTTCTAAATAAACCTTTTGTGGAACCATAGCAAAACATAAATATCTTTTCTATTGTTTTCTCTTGAAAAATAAGCCCAGTTAGTCCATTTTCACTAACAAAACTAAATAATATCAACAGTAATAGATTGATTTTTTCCCCAATGGAAAACACACATGATTCCAAAATGCGTAACTACTCAACGAACACAGCCATCAAGATACAAACGCAATATCAATCGTACCAACATTTCAGAACGAAATCGCATAAGATCCTTTCGAGACTCGTATAAATGTCAAAAACCTATCCATAGTGAGATTCTACTCTAACTTTTATCGGTGTTATTCATACTATGGATATTGTTTTTGTTATTCGTGTAAAATCCTACTTTACTATGGATAGATTTGCCAACAAAACACGGGTGATAATAAAAATAAAATCAGATTACATTTTCATCTTCACATAGTTTAAAATTCGATAAGAAAAGAAGCACTCATACGCTTGGGGTTTCTTTCTTTTTTGTATTTTCTAATAGTTGACGATAATTTTTGGTTTCTTTATACAAATTATTAAAAAAAAAACATAAATATTAACATTTATGCAAATAATCAAAAAACAAGAAGTTGTCAAGTTTTTTTTTTTTAGTGCTTTAATAGAAGACAGAAATATTGTTGAAATTAATTCTGGTGCATAATTTTAGACTACTTATTCCAATAAATCTGATCGTAAGGTGGCGTCAATAGTGTTTTGAAACTTTCATTTTGTTGGTTTGTCGAGTCAACATACATACATATGCCACTGACTAAACATAGCACCATAGAAAATATTCAAGAGACGTTGCACACACGTAGGAGCCAGTTTACAAACCACTTCTAAAAATAATGTTGTCACCAAAATGATTGATGACTCCTCCAATGTACTTGAGGGCTTAAACGATCTTAAGAGACGTATCTTCTCTCGAACCTGTGCAAAAGCAAGAGTACTGAAAGACCTTGACATACACAAATGCGCCGGCCCGGATAGTATCCATCCTATTGTTCTTTCTGAAGAGGTGTTATACGCTGGGAAAAGCTCAGCGTAAACTTTCCATTTATCCTATTCTGCAGGTCTCTTTCCGAGTGAATGGAAAACATTGTATAGCATTTCCTCAAAAATTGTGTATATTCTTTTCCGTTGAACTATCGTCCAATTGTACTTACTTCCCCCCTTCTTTTCAAGGTCAAGATTTATCATAAATTGAAGAAATATCTTGAATATGTAGGTATGCAGTAAATCTTTTGCAACAGTATTTTTACAAGTGATTTGATGATCTTTTTCTTAAACACTGGAACTAATCCTAATATTTTTTTGGAGAAATGAAGATTATTGCACTTGATATTTCAAAGGGTTTTGATTTTCTTTTAGTATTGATGAAGGTCTTTTTCTTTGTACGAGGAACTACCTTCCATAAAATAATTGCTGGTATTCCCCAAGGCTCCATCTTGATTCCGACTTTCTTTCTCTTTGATCTGCCACTTTTAATATATTAAACTCCATCGCAGATTCCTTGTTCTTCAGAAGAGAAACTTAAACAGTAGGGTACGATAAGCCCCCCCTAATTCCGCTGTTCAAGAGTTGCACTTGCATCGATAATCAAATCAACTGTCAGTATTGTATTAAAGATCACATCTTTTGGAATTACCACATATTCGGCATTGCAGAAAATTAATTGACAAAACCTTTATTCGTCCAAAATTGCATATAATTCACCTAATGGGCAGAAGTCCCTAAAACAAATATAATTTTTTTGGACAGACCCAAAAATATAAAAGAGGCTGGGATGCGACCCACACTGATAACTTCCCATCTCGTCTGTCGATTTGTCTTGCTTAAAAGTTTGTCTATATGTATCAATTTTTACCAAATTTGCGTACTATTTTTTGTAGCTTTTATTTTTTTATGAAAAAACGGACTGTTGGATTTTTATAAAAAAAATACTGAATATCGAAAACAATATTTTCTGTGAAAATAAATAAGTTTGAAGACAATATTTTTAATTTTTGAAAAGCTATTTGAGTCGAAATTAAATTTTTACCAAGTTTTAGTATTGTTTTTTTTTTTTTTTTTGTAAAAAAAAACTGTCAATTCGATTTTTCCCAACATTTTTTGGACTGTTGACAACAATATTTCTTATTTAATTAGATATAATTATTTTAAAGTTTTAAAACGATATTTATGTCGAAAAACAATTTTTACCAACTTTTGTTAATTTTTGTTTAGGTTTTTATTTTTTGTAAAAAAAACTGTTAATTTTATTTTTCTCAAAATTTTACTGAATTTTGACAACAATATTTTTTAAAAGATAAAAGTAGTTAAAAGCCAATATCTCAAAGTTTTGAAAAGATATTTGAGCCGAAAATCAATTTTTATCAACTTTTATGAATTTTTTTTATTAGGTTTTTATTTTTTGTAAAAATCTGTCAATTCGATTTTTCTCAAAATTCTTTCAGATGTTGAAAACAATATTTCTTATAAGTTAAAATTAGTTGGAAGCCATAATCCTAAATTTTTTAAAAGATATTTGAGTCGAAATTCAATGTTTACCAACTTTGAGTAATGTTTTTTTTTAGGTTTTTTATTTTTTATAAAAAACTGTCAATTTTTTTTTCTCAAAATTGTACCAGATGTCAAAAATGTTATTCTTCGTTGCGAAAAATTGTTTTGGAGATGAATTCATTTTTATTCGTAAAATTTTTGAGGTGACGAAAGAAACTAAGCGAATGTACGGACGTGCGGACTTACAAACGTACGTACACACGCACGCACAGACATCTTTTTAAAAATCTTTTATTTCGACTCTATTGACCTTGAAACGTCGAGAAATGACAACATTTTTAATTCGACAAATCGGACCCATTACAATAACTTCCTATGGGAAGTTAAAAAGCACTAAAAATGATGGGCAACATAACACTAGTAGTACCCGTAGCGTGATGGTTAGTGCGTTGGACTGTTATGCAAGGGGTCTTGGGTTCAATCCCTGCCTTTGCCACCTAACTTTTTTCACGGGTATTGCCTCTTGCGAGGAATTGACAAATCCTCCAAGAGTAATTCTTGTCATGAAAAGTGCTTTCTCAAATTAGCCGTTCGGATTCGGCATATAAATTGTAGGTCCCTTCCATCTCTGACAACATTACTCGCACACAGGAATGGTTGAGAGTTGTAAGTCACTAGGCCCTGGTTCTTCATGGACTGTTGCGCCACCTAATTTATTTTATTTATTTAACATAACACTATAACCGACAATTTTGGCATCGTTCGAACAACATGTCTTTCATGTCTCTTGTCGTCTTATGATAATTTTGTAAACAATTTTCTATCGAATTAGTTGCAACCAACCCCCCTCCCCCCAAACAATTCAGCCGTAATACTTTCAAGAATACTCAGCAGTTTACCATTGAGCACATTTTCAGACGAACTGTCGAGTATAGAGATTCTTTTTTTAACCTCATATCAATATTGTGGAATTTTTGGCCCTCCTCTGTTTTTCCTTCCCATTTTAATATTCAAAACTTTAAGGCGGTATCTCCTCATCAATCTTTCCCTATTTTACTAAAGCTTACACTAGTGTTTAAAGTTTAAACATGTTAAGGGTAGAAATAACCCCTTAATTTTTAATTCAACAATTTGGAAGCGTTGCCAGGCTGCTATCAAATCTCTTGACGGTGTCTCAATCTCAAATCTCTAACGGCCCTCGATTGTCGATCGTCTCTTATGGAGATGGCGCAGAAATTTAACATTCACCTCTGTTGGGTGCCGGGCCACAGAGACATCACAGGAAATTGTAGAGCCGATGAACTCGCTAAAAATGGAACCGTCATGCCTATTTCACCTGAAAGGGAGAAGATAGGTATACCGATAGCTACATGTAAACTCATGCTAAAAGAAACAGCTTTTGCGATAGCAAACTCTAGCTGGCACAATTTACCAACATGCCCAGCCACAAAACTCATATGGCCTTCACTGGACCTAAAGCGCTCTAAAGACTTGTTATCTCAAAGCAGACTTTATAGTAGCTCCCTAATAGGTGTCCTTACGGGACACTGTCTTATAGGCAGGCACGCAATACGACTTGGTGTAGCCTCAAATGACTTCTGCAGGAGCTGTATGGACGAAGAAGAAGAGGAAACAATCTCTCACCTTCTCTGCACTTGCCCTGCTCTTTCACTAAGACGCAAACTTCATCTGGGAGACTACTCTTTTGATAATCCCATGTGAACTAGCTAAAAAGGATATCAAATATCTTCTTCGCTTTATAAAAAGCTCAAAATGGTTCGACTAGTAAGAAGTACTCGTAAGTCTCTAGATTCATGTGGTATCACAATGGGCCTTTTCTTTTGGCCTAAGTGTGTGGATTCTAAATCCGCAGCCACGTTTACCTAACCTAACTTAACCTGGCGTTAAACGATTCATGATGAACTTCCAAACCTTTCTGAAGTAAAATGTCAAAACAGTTTACCATTTCTAATTGTCAAACTTCTCATGCAGCGAAAAAATAAAACACTCTACATAAAGGTGGAAAACAATAAAACAATGAAAGTCATAAAAATCTATCAATACTTCATCATTATAAAGATTATCCTCATCATTAGATTTGTGTAAAAACTTATGCCCAGTTATCTTGAATCTTTTTCGTGGTTTTCTGTCTAAACAAAAACTTGATTTAGTCTTTTCTCTAAGAAGTTTAACCTTAGAATGAAATTACGTCACAAAATATTTACTTTGTTAGTTATTCTATTAGGAAATATGCATAGACACATCATTTTATGAGAAAAATAAAGTATATAAGCTATGCCAAACACTTCCCTTTAAATATGATAATTAAGTACCTACAGCTACACGTCTTTTCATTTTTTGAAAAAGAGTCTTAACTTTAATATTTTTCTAAGGTTCCTCTATTCTATGTGAAGATACTCGTACTCAGAGATTATTAGATTTAGATAGATAAAAGACAGAGGATAGAAGTCTATAGTCAAGGTTCAATATTGATGATGTGAATTTATCTTATTCAAACTTCAAAAATTTACATAATATTAAGACAGTAAAAGATACCTGATTCTTGTTTTGCAAAAAAAAAACTAAAATTATTTCTTATTTTCATTTGGATATTCATACAAACAGAGTTAACAATAAGATGAGAACTTATTTTGAATTATCATCAACAATTTTAATTAAAACAGGTGATTTGTATTCTGGGTATTCACAGAGGTTGTTAAAAGTGTTAAATGGGTTTTGATAAACGATTAGAAAAAGAGTATACAACATGTAATTAACTGTATAGGTATAAATGCATATCATAAAGTACATTGAATAGCTGTTATTTTATTTTTATATCAATTTTATTTCAAATAAAATGCAATCTTAAAACTTGTATATCTCAAATACAAGCGACCAAACGAGAACTTCCAGATATTCACGTTTTACAATTTGAACTTAAAAAAAAAAACATTAAGTAGATATTTAAATATTTACTACGTTTTGAAAAGCTTTGTTTGAAAAATTTTACTCAGCGGGTTTAAAGTTGCAATATAATTTGTGTACTTTGTTTATTTTCTAAATACATGTATAACTTACATTTGACATATGTCATAGGAACATGTATTTCAAGAATTTACTTAATCTTTAATAATAAGCAATTCAAAATACATAATTGCAATCTTGAAAACAAGTGATTAAAACGTGCTTAAGCTTATTTATTATTATTTTTTTTTTATTTGCAATAAATGTAAAATGTCAAGAATCTAATTCAACTTTGAATATTTTGTTTTCCTTGTACACATGCTGCACTGAATTTATTTTCTTAATTAATTATAATTTTTGTTTAAGCAGAGATGACCTTTAAGTTAAACTTTTTAAAAAAAAATTAGAAGAATAGATATTCAAAAATATGCAAACTTCTTTCAGAAAAAAAATAAATAGCATTTAAATAGTTTATTCTAATTTAATTGTATTTAACCGGAATCGGTTAGTTTTCTACAGTCTAGTGGAAATTTCTTTAAAAAATAAATACCTAATAATTACTTTGTTTTAAAAACTGGAACTCTTAACTAATTAAGTATAAACCTAAATGTCAGTTGTTTAAAAAGTGGAAATACACAACGAGTGGCTCCTATAATAATCAAATCTTCTTAAGTCAATGAATCATTGTTATCAATCATAATGAAAGGAAAGAAAAAAATAAAAATATCAGCTTAACTCAAAGAATAAATTACTAATAAATTAGCACATCGCTGTCAATCAAATGAATTGGTAACCGTTTTAATTTATAATTGAATCATCATTCTAAGGCCGCGTTTCCATTTGCAAGAAAACTTCTGCAATAAATTTCCGATAGTCTGTCCGATAGTGAATTGCAAGTGGAAACTACCAAGCAAGTTCTATCGCGACAGTACTTTCATAACTTCTTGCGAGTATTTGCAAGTGCAATTAATTGCTAGTTTAAACACTTTTGCATCGACTCGCGACAGTTGTTGCAGCTTATCGAAACAGTTTCGTATATCTCGCGCAAGTGGCTGGTCTTTCCTTCGGTGATATTTAACAAAAGTTGGTAAAAATTGATTTTCGACTCAAATATCTTTTCAAAACTTTGACATTTTGGCTTTTAGCTAATTTTAACTTACAAGAAATATTGTTTTTAACATTTGGAAAAATTTTGAGAAAAATCGAATTGATTGTTTTTTACAAAAAATAAAAACCTAAACAAAAAAATTAATAAAAGTTGGTAAAAATTGATTTTCGACTCAAATATCTCTTCAAAACTTTGAGATATTAGCTTTAAACTACTTTTATCTTTTAAAAAATATTGTTGTCAACACTCAGTAAAATTTTGAGGAAAATCTATTTTTGTACAAAAAATAAAAACCTAACAAAAAAACAGTATACTAAAACTTGGTAAAAATTTATTTACGACTCAAAAAGCTTTTAAAAATTAAAAATCTTGTCTTCAAAATCTTTTTTTTTTCACAGAAAATGTTATTTTCGTTTTCAGTAGTTTTTTTTTATAAAAATCCAACAGCCCGTTTTTCATACAAAAGTAAAATCTACAAAAAATAGTAATAGCAAATTGATGTTCGGTTCTTGATATCTCTCAAATTAATTTCATTCATTAATTTGTAAAAATTTGAGAAATGTTACCAAAATTGGTAAAAAATTTTGTTCGACTAAAAATCTATTTAACAAAACTAGATTTTCAAACTAAACTATTTCTTCATATGAAAAATATTGTTGATAATTTTAAAATTTGTAAGAATAATTCAACTAACAACTTTTTTAACCCAACACGAAAATCTACAAACTTCCATCCCATCCCAGCCTCTTTTTTCTTTTTTAATAATAAAATTATCATCGCAGCTGCTAATCGTTAACGTTTTCTCGCCATGACTTCACAATTTTAAGTAAACAACCAGATTTCTTGCGACATTAATTGCTCTCCTGGTGTAAATACATCTGCAATAAATTGCGACAGTATGATGCGCGAGCTTCTTCCAAGACATTTTTCGCAGAAGAAATTGCAAGAATTCACATGACAATGTAAACGCGACTGCAAGAAACTTCTGCAAGACTTCCGCGAGTTGACTTGCAAATGGAAACGCGGCCTAAGAAAACCCAAATCATGGAAAGAATTAAGAACCGAATCTTTCGTACGTATCACCCTGCACCCACATACACATAAATTTGTTTATATTGTTGTATTTGTTATTTTGACATTATGTCAAACAAAAACTTCTTTGCGATGCACAAGAACAATATAAAGGGTAATATGGTTTTGTTTTCACAGCTGAATTTTATTTCAATCGATGCTTTTCGCCTATAGTATGATTTTGTTGATGCACAAATTATTTTTATTTGTATTATTAGTAATTTATTGTTGAATAAATATCTACATATGTACAATAATTTTTTTTTAAATTTTCAGAATTGTCATAGGAAAAATATGCGAGGGATGTGTTCAAAAATAATTATTTGTTATGGTGTAGGCACACTTTGGAAATGAAAAAGATGAATTTATTTTTTGACTTAATTTGCCAAAAAAAAAAACTTTATGATCACTAAAGAATGTCATTAGTTTGATGAAATCGACTGATTTGATAACTGATTGTCACATTTTTGATAGTCAAATGTGACTATCGTATGTGTAAGGTGATCCTACTCGCTTGAAGAAATTTCATTTAAAATTGTATACAAATAATGGTTGTCAAAGTGAAATTCTTAACAGATTTCAATAATTTATCGAAATAGAATTCTGAAATAAAAAATGAATAAAAGTAGCCCTACTCTTAGTGCGATGAATTTCTGGATGAATTCGTGGACAATTGATCCCTAAGTTTAATGAGTTCGGTGACGTTTCAAGTTGTAGGCAAACAAGCATGACAGCTAGGTTTTGGAACTTAATATGGTGTATCTTTGATAATAGTCATATTTATTTAAAATGCTATGTTGTATTTTGTACTTAGGTTCCAGTTTTAGTAATCATTTGTTTTCATCTTTGAACATTTTATTTCAAGATATAAAAGAGATTAGGAAAGTTAACTTTGTTATTTTTGATATTAAAATAGCTGTCATCTTTGTATATAAAACCTATAAGGCGTTTTTCTTTTTTAGTTCAGAGCAGAGCCTGAACTGTCAAACAAAAAATTGTATTGTATTGTAATTGTGTTTTTTTCGTTCTGATCGTGTTCTGACCTTGTTCAGAGCGTATTTCAGAATAAAATAACTAAATAACTATAAGCAGAACGAGTTGAATGCTGAGCACAAGTATTTGACAGGTAATTTCACTTAAAGAACAAAAAATCAAACAATTAAAATGGCGCAAGAAAATAGTCGGGCTATATAAGAAATAACAAATAAAATATATTTGTTTAAGTCTTAATTTTATTTCAGGAGGCTTGAAATGGACAAGAAATATGACTGTTCTTTTAATGTTTTGATTATAATTAGTTTTTCCATTTTGATTTAAGCTTTTAATCTTATAGTGACAGCTTAAGTGTTTCAAAAATTCATAATTCTGATAGCTCAGAACACTCTTTGTTCAGAGCATGTTCGATATTGTTGGACTCTGTTCAGAACTCTACTCTGAGTTAAAAAAGAAAAACGCCTATAGTATTAACATTGAGCTATTTTTGTACGTTCGGTAACCGCAATGTGGCGTAGGAGGTTTTATATACTAAAGCTAAGTATACACCATTAAAACACACAATTTTATCTGTCAAAATTGACAAACAAAAAATTGGCAGTCTTGCAATCGTTTGTACTCGTCTAAATACCCAATTTTGTTTGTATTTTGAAATAATTGGAAGATTGTCCACTAATTGGATATTGGATGATGTTCTTTCCAAACAACAATATCCAATTTTTAAATGTCAAAGTTTTTGAGTAGGAAACAGTTTACAAGACTTTGAAAGAATTTGAAAACTACAAAAATCGAAAGAAATAAGAAGTCACCGTTTGGCAAAATGATAAAAAAGAAGTTATACAAAAAAGGTTGAGAAAGGTGAGACGTATGAACAATTTTTACAATTTTATATTCGTTATTGCCTGTTTCATTATTGTTCCACTTTTTTATATATTTTATAGGTTTTTGCATGATCTGTTTTTTTCACTTCTAAAATAAATGTTCAGATTCTCTCTCATTTGTCGAGAAAATAGTTTTCCAATGAGTCTACCTATTTTTTGTTTTCTAAAATCTGGCAACCGTGTAAACAGCTAATTATTATTCTACCAAAAAACTGTCTAATATTTGGATAAAACCAACTTGATAGAAATTTGGCAAATGTCAACTTATTCGATGCTATTGGAAGGCTTTTGACAGTTCGGACAGTTTTAGAAGATCTTCCAGTCGTGTAAACTTAGCTTAGCATTAAGTAAAAAACTACTCGAACTAATGTCACCTTAGCCATACTAGGTGCTGCTCCGTAGATGTTTGTCTGTGGTGCTGGTGTTAAGTCGTGCTTCCAACATTATATTAAAATTTAAAATTATAATTAAAGTCTTTTGACTTTGTAATAAAGTTTTAATATTATAAGAATAATTTAACTTCACAAAAGAGAAAAAAAACACCAAGGGCTTCATAAATAATCGCCAGAGATAATAGTTTCTAGTAAATAGTTGCAATTAAAGAAGTTCTCATGAATATTATTTTTTATGGTTTAAATTACTGCCCAAAACTAACAAAATGTCTCATTACCTTTAAAGCCTAATTGAAATTCAGTAGTTTCAAAATTGTGTTGATTGTTTAAATACTATGGACATTTTGTTGTTAATTACTCTTTAAGTTATCATAGTAGTAACTAACTATGCTAATAAAAACATTTCGTTTCCAACTTAAGGAACATAAAGCAAAATTCGCAAGAAATTAAATAATAATAAAAATATTTATTTTTAAAATTCATTTCATAAAGTATAAAGTATGTACTTCAATAATTAAAATTACATAGTCCATAATTTGGCTTAAGGTAATCATCAAGCCATAATTTTAAAGTGCAGGCTCAGAACTTAACATTGAAATTTGTGACATTTTAAATAGTTTCAAAACATTCCTGATATCCCAAATAATAAAACGAATAATTAAATATACAAAATGCAATCTTTACTCACTAAATTGTACCATTTGGAGATAAACCAATAAAAAAGTACTTTAGCACCGATTATTTTGTTCAATCTTTTCGAGTGATTATTTATATACAAAATCAATCTAAAAATCAATTTAAAACTTCCTCTGGATTATATGAATTGTGATTAATTTAAAAAAACAAACAGTATAAAAGTATATACCGGATTTTTAATACAAAAATATTGTTCATACGCTTTTATATAGAATTAAAAATATTTTATTTTTTACTTTCCAAACAACAAACCACTTAGCTGATCGTTAATTAATCTTGAAGTTTATACAACACATTCAACTTTAATTTCTATATTTACCAAGTAACTTAACAAATGTTTACTTTTTTAAAACCAACATTTATGACAGGTGTTGCTGTTCATTATCATTAACATCAAAGACTGTCAAATTGATAATTGAAGATAGTGTATTTACATGATATGCAATTTATAATCTTTAAATAAGTACATATAATCTTTTCATTAGGGTCAGGTGCATATTATGTTACTCATGTAGATGTTAGGTTAAACAAATTCAATGCATTGAAATTAAGGCTATGATAATATTTTATTAAAAATACTAAGATGCAAATTGAAAAACTTGCTTGAGCTTAGTGACATTTCCTAAGAAATGAAGTGTTTTTGTCTCAATAACAATTACAAGAGATTTCACCAGCAAAAGTTTTCTAATATCATATTTATTTTGACGTTTATTCTGAATGACAGCAAGAAGAAATTCCCTCCATCTTTTAAAATGTCCACTTTTTTTCAATGGCTGCGTTCAATCTTAGACAGATAGGGTATCCGGATACCTTTTTGTTAGTGTTTTACGTGTAGGTAAAACAACAGCTGATCAAAAACAGCTGAGATGTCAAAAAAGGAATCAAAAGGTATTCAAGAATTTCTGGGGTATGTATGTATGTATCTGACAGAACAGCTGATTCAACACATGGTTGAATTTCAAGAAATTTGAAAATTGATTTCAGCTTTTTGTATTAGTTGGTAAACAAAAAGATACAAAATGTTTGTTGAAGTTGTATTTGAGGATGTTCTGTACATAATAGACGATGAAGAAGCTATTTGTCTCCGAATTTTAGAAGGTAATTATGATCTATTTTTTTAACACGAGATTGAACGCAGCCAATATATTGGCAGATTTTCTGCAACAATTTTAACTAATTTTCTATATCAACCAATTGTCTGTCAAAAGTGACAGAAAAAATTCCCAACCAATCATCTGTCAATTTTCTATCAAGAAATTAGCCGACTTCTGGCAATCATTTGAATCCGTCTAAATACCCAATTTTTTTTATTAAGTTTTTGAGCAGCAAACAACAACAAAATTGTACAGGATTTTAAAAGAATTTAAAAACCACAAAATTGGAAATAAATAAAAAGTCACCGTCTAGCAAAATAACGAAAAGGCAGAGCCGTCAACGAATGTCAAGCCAAATGGTCAAACCTCATCACAGCTTTTAATTTTAACCTTTACAAAATGAAGTTTCACAATTCTTTATCATCTTTCAAGAAAATTGTCTCCCAATGAGCCTTGCAATGTTTTTTTTTCTAAAGTCTTCAAACCGTGAAAACAGACAAATTTTATTTGGAAGACAAAAAAATGGGTGCAATTATCATTCGCTTTTCTACCAAAAAATTATGTAACATTTGTTTAAAATCAACCAACCGTATAAACGGACAATTTTCACTTCATATAAAATTGACAAATGTCACTTAATTGGATGCTATTGGAAGACTTTTGACAGTATACGACCAATATTGGAATACCTTCCAATCGTGTATACTTAGCTTAAGAAAATTACGTTATTTTATCAAAAAATTTTGTATAGAATTTTTTGAAGTCGATACCTGAGATATTCGAGTAGAAATACAGATTTTTTTTTTCTTTAAGATAAAATTAATTTGAAATCAATTTCTATAATATTATTGCCAAGATATTGGAGTTTAAAATCAGTTTTTACCAACTTTTAGTAGAATTTTTAAGTTTTTATTTAAAAAAAAAATCTTTCTTCGTCTTTTCTAAAAAAAAATTACCAAATGTCAAAAATGTTATTCTTCGTTGCATAGAATTATTCTGGAGGTTATATCATTCTTTGTTCCTAAAATATTCGAGGTGAAAAATTTTTCTGAGGACCTTGAAACGTAGAGAAACGTCAAAATTTTCAGTGCGATAAATGCAAGTTAATAAGGACCGATGATGCCGACAGCGTGGAAGCACCAAACAGTTAATTTAAATTGATAAAGTGCTAATTAACTTCATATAGGAATTTATTGTAATGGGTCCGATTTGTCGAACTGAAAATGTTGACATTTCTCGACGTTTTAAGGTCCCTAGAGTCAAAATAAAAGATTTTTAGCGAGATGTCTGTGCGTGTGTGTACGTTCGCGACGTTTTTTCGTCGTCCATAGCTCAAGAACCAGTAGAGATATCGACTTCAAATAAATTGTGTTATACAGATAATAATGCAAAAAGATGCAGAGAGGACTCTCAAAAAATTGAGTCGATGGTTTTTTTACCATAGCAGTTTAAAAAAAAGATGAACATTTTGGTTAACCCTAAATATCTCACGAACTAATGACGCTAGAGACTTGAATTAAATTTTATATTATAACGTAACGTGATACCAAACAAATATGTTTTTGGAAAAAAATCCAATTAACGGTTTTTTTATAAATCATAAAAGCTGAACAAAAAATTTGTCACCTCGAAAATTTTACGAATATAAAATGGTTTTATCTCCAAAACAATTTTGTGCAACGAATAATAACGTTTTTGACATCTGGTAAGATTTTGAGAAAACTCGAATTGACAGTTTTTTATAAAAAATAAAAACCAAAAAAAAAACATTACTCAAAGTTGGTAAAAATTGATTTTCGACTCAAATAACTTTTCAATACTTTGAGACATTGGCTTTGAAGTAATTTTATTTTTTTTAAAGTAGTATTGTCAACATTCAGTTACATTTTGAGAAAAATCGAATTGACAGTTTTTTTACAAAAAATTAAAAACCTAAAAAAAATTAACAAAAGTTGGTAAAAATTGATTTTCGACTTAAATATCTTTTCAAAACTTTGAGATATTGGCTTAAAACTACTTTTATCTTTCAAAAAATATTTTTGTCAACATTCAGTAAAATTTTGAAAAAAATCGAATTGATAGTTTTCTTACAAAAAATAAAATCTTAAAAGAAAATTTAACAAAAGTTGGTAAAAATTGATTTTCGACTCAAATAACTTTTCAATACTTTGAGACATTGGCTTTGAAGTAATTTTATTTTTTTTAAAGTAGTATTGTCAACATTCAGTTACATTTTGAGAAAAATCGAATTGACAGTTTTTTTACAAAAAATTAAAAACCTAAAAAAAATTAACAAAAGTTGGTAAAAATTGATTTTCGACTTAAATATCTTTTCAAAACTTTGAGATATTGGCTTTCAACTAATTTTATCTTATGAGAAATATTATTTTCAACAGTCTGTAAAATTTTAAGAAAAATCGAATTGACAGTTTTTTTTACAAAAAATAAAAACATAAATTAATAAAAGTTGGTAAAAATTGATTTTCGACCTTAATATCTTTTCAAAACTTTGAGATATATGCTTCAAATTAATTTTACTTTATAATAAATATTGTTTTCAATATTCATTAATTTTTTGATTAAAATCTAACCGTCCGTTTTTTCATAAAAAATTAAAATCTACAAAAAATAGCACGCAAAATTGGTAAAAATTGATGTTCGGTTCTCGATATCTCGTGAACAATAGAAGACATTGACTTTTAATTTATCTCATTCATCCAATTTTTATTTGTTTATATTAGAAATAAATTTTTTTAAGAAATGCTACTAAAATTGGTAAAAATTGGTTAACGACTAAAAATCTTGTTAACAAAAAATAAATTTTGAAATCAAACTACATATTTCATCATATACAAAATATTGTTGGTTAGTTTTAATTTTTTTTAGAATAATTTAATTGATAACTGTGGTCGCATCTCAGCCTCTTTTGTTGTAATGATTTTAGGATTGTCGTCGCTCCTTATACGGAAATTTAACTTTACTTTTTTAAGTAAATTTCCACAATTTAGATGAATTGTTCTGGCGTTAAAAGTTTCAAGTTGAACTGCCAAATCCTACAAAATCAAAATGTGACACACAGTTTGACATTTCCACCTGTCTAACAACAGAAACTTCTCATACGGGTTGGGCATAAAAACCTGACACATTTTAAGGACCCCTGGCTCCGCCCTACCGAGACGCGAGATATTCGTGGTTGCGAGAACGGAAAGTAGACGGTTGAAGGTTTATTTTTGTTTAGTTGTTCAGTGTCAACATGGAGAAGTGGACTGCTCCGCAACGTGCGTTCGTTTGCGAGCGATTTTTCATTACAAATTCTTACATTGCTGTTATTCGTGAATTTCGTAAAAAATACGAATTTAATCTTCGTGATCCGGTCCCGTCGCGGAATACGGTTAAGCTATGGGTTAAAAACTTTCGGGAAACGGCCCGGGCTGATAAAAAAAAAAACCAACCGGGCGTCCGATCACGGTGCGTACACCAGAAAACGTTGATCGAGTTAGGAGTGCTTTACAGAAAAGTCCTCTCCGTTCGGCCGTAAAACATTCTCAAGCGTTGAAAGTTTCTCGCCGATCTTTCAATAGGATGTTGAAAGCAATGTACTTTCATCCATACAAGATTCTTATCACACAAGAACTCTTACCGACCGATTATGCGGCGAGGTTACAGTTTGATAGGCAAATGACAGCGAAGTTAGCCAGCAAAGAAATTCCACGTGAGTTCCTAATGATTAGCGATGAGGCGCATTTTTATTTGAATGAAACCGTTAATAAACAGAACTGTCGATATTACGCTGTCGAAAATCCGCAGAACATCGTCGCGAAACCCCTACATTCCGAACGCTTAACCGTCTGGTGCGGAGTTGCAGAGTGGGGGATAGTTGGCCCCTTCTTCACCGAAACCGTGAATACAGAGCGCTATGTCCAGATGCTACGGTCGTTTTTGGTACCACAGTTGAAGCGGAGACATAAACTGAATCGTACTTTTTTTCAGCAAGATGGTGCCACCTGCCATACCTCACGAGTTACGTTGGAATTCCTACGCAAGCACTTCGGTGACCGTTTAATCTCTCGCAGCACCGAGTTTCAGTGGCCGCCGCGTTCGCCAGATTTATCCGTCTGTGACTACTTTTTGTGGGGTTATCTGAAGCAACGTGTCTACATCAATAAACCACGCACCTTGGACCGAAATCGGGAATATATCGCTTGCAATTTTGCAAACAGTTTTCAAAAATTTCGAAAAACGGCTCGAAAATTGTATTGAACAAAATGGTCATCATTGGAACGATGTGATTTTTAAAAAAATAAAGATTAAAAACCTTCAACTATTTACTTTTATTTGCTTCAAACCCGACCTCGT
This sequence comes from Eupeodes latifasciatus, assembly GCA_920104205.1. NCBI lineage: Eukaryota > Metazoa > Arthropoda > Insecta > Diptera > Syrphidae > Eupeodes > Eupeodes latifasciatus. The sequence goes on from OV049926.1 coordinate 11,574,666, forward strand.
AATGTTTTGATGCGGCTGAGCTAGGGGTCCTTAAAATGTGTCAGGTTTTTATGCCCAACCCTTTACCTCTATGAAAACGCCCTTTAGATACATAATAAAAAACAACATTTTGGGGTTTTCTTGAAACGTTAAGGTGATTTCAATTATTGTAAGCTTTTACTTATTAATTCTGCTCTGCATTCATATTCCATGAAAAAGAAAAATAAATGTATGACCAATTTTATTGACTTCTACTGGTTCTTGATTTAATTGTAATGAAATAAAATATTATGCATATAATCATATACAAAACTTCAGAGAATTCTAAGCAAATAACAATTGTCCAAGGTCTTGGCTATTTAATACAGCCGGGAGCTATATACTCGTACTATAAAGTTGCAGATTGAGTTAATAAATAGGAAAACATTATAGTTTTAGTCTTGGAGCAACTTGCTTTAAGATGCAAGGTGGTCATGGTATAAGTTTACTACAGAATTGCAGTGTTTATGAATGAGAATGCAAATATTTTTACGAGCGCAACTTTGAAAAAATGACCAATGACCTGGACATTGAAAAAATAGTGATATTGAAATTGTAAAAATATCTCATTGTAAATCAAGTTTAAAATAGAGATACTGGTAAGTAAGACAAAATAAAATTCAATATTCTATGCCATTGCGTGCTAGATAACCAAACTTGTATATTTTATAGCTAAGTTTAGAGCTAATACCCGATACCCGACATAGTCATGACTTTGAACCATTGATTGTTAACGATGTACGAGTCGTACATATGACTTTAATCTGAGATGTGTTTTTTTAAGCTTGAACTAGAACTTCATTTAAGAAAATTTATTGGCTTTCAAGAATATTGAACTTGGATTTGTAAGGAAATCAAATAAAAATAATGTAACTAGTGTGTTACCACCTTAATTATTAAATAATTATTAAGTTGGCATTATGATTTGTGAGAAAAACGGTATATTTAAATAATTTCTTTGATAGGGGTTTTTAAAGGCGTATTTCAATGTTGCGTGATAAGTAATTTTTTTTAAATGATGTTTAATCAAGTTAAGGAAATGATTAAAACATACGAACACGACAGGGAATAGTAAGTTAGTAAGTAAGTAAGTAAGTAATTTTGTTTATTTCACTTTATCCATACATTAAATTGTTTCTTATATTTTTATGATTTGATTGAGTTCTTATAGAATTAGTAATAATTTAACAAATGTGTTATTATTTCTTTAAACAAAAAGATTCAACAATGACTTTTGTCGTCTGTCGCAATCAATACAATTTTTTCTAAAAACTTCCCTAGAATTATAATTATTTTTAAGGCAAAAATATAATTAAAAATTCTAGTTGTTAAATTCATTTATGAATTGTTGGCGATAATTCAGTGCTATTTTTAAGTATTTGATGATGCAGTTCCAATCCCTTATTCCATTTATGAAATCCATTATAGTGTTCATATCAAGTGAACCACTTCCTAATGTCGCTCAGCCAATACTTCTTAAAATTGGGCAAGTTCCCACAAAATGTGCAAATCTTCTTCGTTTGAATTGCAGAGAGTACAGTTTAGATTTTCAGTTTCTGTCCTTCGTGTTCCATTGAGCTCTGCTCTTGCTTTCAGTATCCAGCGAATTTTGGAGACATCCCAGTCATGCGAGACATAAACTTCACCAGCAGTATAATCAAGCAAATGGTATAAGCTGTGTGTTCTCGTTTGTTGTGCTCTTTGCAGAGACTCTAAGTACTCGCGCTCAATTATTTTAACTGCTACGCCATCCATCCACAACCAGCTTAAACAGAGTTTTGTTGGTCACGATCTCATCCAACTGTTCTATACATCTTCCCGATTGAGGCTATTTTCCCAACTCCTAAACCAGAAAATCTTCTTTCCAATTATCAGCTTGGCTAAAAATTTTGGTAACCTGTTATTTGCATAAGCACTGAGAACTCTTCCCACATAGTACATATGACATCTCATCGTACACTCAAAGGCAGGTTTCAACTGGCATTCAAGGTTCAAGACATAGTTAGGCGTCACACTTGGCAGACACAGTACAGTACTTTTTTTTGTAGAAGTATCTTTGCATCGTTTCCACTTTATCATGTTGTAAGTCCCCCCCATACTAACTTGTGCTCCATAACCGAGAATAGACCTGGTAACCGAGTTGAAGATATTGATCTTAGAAGTTAATTTGACATCTTTATTAATGATAAACCGATTCCACGTAAAATTTAAGCTCTGTCTAGCTTCTTTAGATCGTTCTTTGAAGTGCTCCGTTAGGCTTAGTCTGGAAGCCAGGGTACTTGTATTTGCTAACAACTTCAATGGTTGCTCCGTTGAGCTTCCAATTTTCTTGTTGGCTAAGTCTACCACCTCTTTTTCGAAATACTATCGCTTTCGATTTCTCCAGGTTTATAACAAGATTCCACCGTTGACAGTATTCTGCCATCTTATTTATCATGCCTTGTAGTATGTCTGGTTTATCAGCTATTAGCACAATGTCATCCGTATACATAAGCAATCGAATTTGCATTCCATTCAGCGAAATACCCCCTCCTATGAACTCATGGATATCATTTATATAGAGTGCGAAAAATGGTGGACTCAGCAAGCAACCTTGTTTAACACCCATCGTTGTTTCAAACCAGTTTGACAATTGTTCCCCATCCCATACCGCAGCTGTTGTTTTATCATACAGATCTCTTATAATGAAGGGATGAGTTTCTCAGAAATCCCTAAGATTTGCAGTTTGTATAAAAGTGCTCTTCGGTTGATATAGCCAAACCCCGCCGCTTTAAAGTCAATGAAGAAACAGTACACAACGACAGGGAATAGAAGATTTCGCAATTAACAAAAACCTTATGTATATTGATAAAACTTAAACAACGTGGATTTAAAAATAAAAATCTTAAGATTTGGTGCCTACTTCAGAGGCTTGGCAAAATTATTTTTTATAATTATTGATGTGAGATTAAAATGATGAAGTCTGTTTTAAAAAAATATTGTTTTCTCTTGTTGTATTTTTTTTAATCTTCAAAACATAACAATATGACGCATATTGAATTGGCTCATTTATTGACACACTTAATTAGATTCTTACAAATTGTTTTCATTGTGATAAGAATAATAAATAAGAGTTTATAAACAGAAGTTAAGTGTCAAGGGTGTGTATGTATATTTCAAAGAAACAAACCAAGTTCAACTATTTAACACTATTAGTTAATTGTTTTAATTGTTTATTTAAATTGCATCACTACTCTTAATGGGTAAATTCACAAACGTCAAATTTTTTGGTAGTGATTAGGCATCACTGCTTTTTTGCGATGCTGATCGTTGCTCAGCTGATTACGATGCGATGCTGATTGGCAAAAAGTTTTACGTTTAAAAACAACTTTTGCTTTGTGATGGATGTTTTACTAATAAAAGTTGAGTTGAGAGTTGGTCTTTGTTATGATTAAAATCTGGAGCCACACATTTTATCTCATCCAGAACTTTCCTCCACAATACTGACTTGGATTTCCTTCCTCCAATAAATTCACCCTCATACTTATATAAGTCTTGTTTCCAATAAAAGTTTAATCTCGGCGCTGGTAAAATATTCCCTGAAATTCATCAAATTAATTAATTTATAAACAATTTAAAATTTGATTACATACTTTCAACTAATCGCGTCGGCATCAACAAGTTATTAAGAAAACTTGATGCTTTTTTTTTTAATATTTGCGCATCAGTTTATCCAACTTTGCAATAATGAACATTTGACATTTTAAGTGATGCCAATTATTTGCGTTTATGAACGTGATACAGGGATGATCGCAAATCATCTCTGCAGTGATGCGTTTGTGAATTTACACTATGTTACATTATCAAAAAAGGTATGTTATTAAACCTTGATTTCACTAGTTATCAAAGTTTTTGAACTTTTCCGATGCGTTTTGATATCTTTAATTCAAGTCTCTATCAAGTCTAAATTCATGAAGTATTTAGTTCTTTTTTAATAAAATTCGCATTGATTTGTCAAATCTATAATCCTTATTTTCAATATCCAGAAAAAATGTTTGTAGTATTTCATAAAATTTTCGAAAAATCTCCAAACTTTAAGATTGTATCCGTCTTACATAAATCTTTTAGAAACCCTGAACCATTTATGCTTAAACGTTTTTAAACTGAAATAAGCAGAACAGTTTGAAAGTTTTAATGAATATTATAGCTAAGGTATTTTGCAGAGTTCTTGTCGACCGTTTGGAAAAGTGGGTAGAAGAGAAAATTATATACTTTCAGACTTCCAGACTTCTTTACTCTGTCATCGATACAGATGTTTGTCGACTTCAAAGCAGCGTTTGATTTGTTAAGTCGCAATGCTTTAATATACAAACTTTCACAGATGGGTGTTTCAACCAGGGGCGATTCCTCATAGTCAGCAGGTTTAGCGGGGCTAAACCAAGAATTTTAGAATAAATCTTATTTTGTAATATGAATATTATTTGGTAATTGAATTACTATCCAACTCAACAGTCGACCATTATGTTAAAAAATTCGGTTGTAGTTACCAAAAATACTCCATTTACTAAGATCGGAATCTTTCGTACGTTTCACTCTCCAAAACCCGTTTGTTTACATTGTGTAATTTTGACAATTAGTCCATGAATAGATGTGAGCACAAACAAAAAAAAAAACGATGCCGTGGGCTAGCGGCACTTTGTATACAGCAGAAACAAAATGGGTTGGTTAATAATTTTTTTCAGGTTTTTCCTTTTACTTTTTTCGATGAAAAAGTGAGTTTTAAGCTTTAATTTTGCAGTAATTTTGTTGATAGCGAACCAATGTACATTTTTGTCTTGAAAAAAGCATGTTCAACATCAGTTTAATATAATTAATTCACTAATTTACAAAAATCACTACGAAATTCTTCAAATTTCAAAATTAACCTCGGATTTTTGTATCAAAGATGCGTTCGAAGAACCATCAAGTTAAGGGTGCGAGCGCAATTTTTGTATTGAATTCTAATAAATTTTCGTTAATGAACGGACCAAATATTTTGTTTGCAAATAATTAAAATCTGTATCAATTTAATTAATCCAAATATATTTATAGTTTGTTTTTAATGATTTAAGCTTGCAACTATTTTTCAATTCCATTTTGATTAATAAATATTAAATTTAAAAAATGAGTTATAATCGAAAAATACCTCATCCATAACATTCTTGATTGATGGAAACATACATGTATTTGCTATCAAAAAAAACTATGCATCAAAGGAACACAATTTAAAAAAAAAATAATCAGAACGATTATAGCGAACCTGTTGAATAAATGCAGAGCAAATAAAATGAAAATTTTGAAATATATCACAAAATGAAAACGCCTTAAAATCGTTCTGAATTCATTTTTTTTCGTAGTAGTACGGCTAAAAAAAGAATCTCTGTACTTCATAGTACGGCCGAAGTTGGGCTCAAGGGTAAACTGATGGGCATTCCTAGAAGCGCGGGTATTACGGTTAAATTGTTTAAGGGGAGAGTGCAACTGGCTATTTCACTAGAGCAAAGTCCGTTAAAATAACGGTAAAAAAGGGTGAGGCAAGAAACCTTGCGTCGATGTTCGAGTGACGTAAACGAGTTGATGATGTTAATGTCACCAATCATTTTAAAAGCTCTTTTTTGAATACTGTCCAAGAGGCTTAAATAAGTTACTGGAGCACCAGCCCAGAGGTGAGAGTTATATTCAAGTTTCGGACGTATATAGGTTTTGTAGATTGTAGCCAGATCAGACGGAGAGACAAATTTCTTGCAACGTCTCAAAAAACCTAGACATCTTGCGGCATTTTTGGCAACATCGCGTATGTGATCGCTCCACAAAAGGTGGTTGCTGATGCACATTCCGAGGATGTCGAGATTTTCCGTTTCGTTGATGCAAGTGCCACTCATAGATAGTGGCAAAGAGGGTTTATCTCGCTTTAACGATGCAAGACAGCATTGCGTTTTCGAAACATTAAATTCCACACGATTTTTTGTTCCCCATTGTACAATGCTGTGTAGGTCGGAATTTAATGAGCTAATCATATTTTGCCGTTGCAGTTCCACATCCGAAGAGGAGGGTTGTGAGTCTGGAAACGAATATGAAAAGCTAAGAGTGCTATCGTCAGCGAAACAATGTATTGGATTAGAAGTGGCAGACAGGAGATCATTTATAAAAATGAGGAAGAGGGTCGGAGATAAAACGGAGCCCTGAGCACACCAGCATTTATTTTATGAGCTTCAGACTTGAATCCGTCCAAAACAACTTGTATTGAACGGTTCGAAAGAAAATTTCTAATCCAACGAAGAAGAGATTCGTCGATACCGAAAGCACGCATTTTCGATAAGAGAGCAAGATGCCAGACTTTATCAAATGCCTTTGAAATATCAAGTGCAATAATCTTACTTTCTCCAAAACGATGTAAAGATTTGTTCCACTGTTCGGTGAGATGAACCATGAGATCACCAGTGGACCTATTGCTACGAAAGCCGTATTGCTGGTCATTAAGAAGCTTCCGTTCCTCAAGATATTTCTTAAGCTGATAATTAATCAGCGTTTCCATGACCTTAGAAAGAAGGGACGTTAGTGCTATCGGTCGATAATTTGTGGGAGAAGAAGATTCGCCTTTTTTTGGGATTGGCTGAACAAATGCAGTTTTCCAACTACTCGGAACGAGACCAGAAGAATAGGATAGATGGAAAAGCTTACGCAGTGGTTTTGCTAGCGTGGAAGAACACCTCTTCAGAATAATAGCGGGGATACCATCTGGGCCAGCGGATTTATGAATGTTGAGATCTTTAAGAACTCTCGCCACAGTTCGAGTACGAAAAAAGATTGGTCCCATAGAATCATTTACGCGTTCAAGAACTGGGGGAGTCATGACACTATCTGGTAAGGTGGAATTTTCGGCGAACTGCCTAGCAAATAAGTTGGCTTTATCAATAGAGCTAACTAAAGGAGTGTCATTGACAACAAGCGTAGGAACCGAGGAAGAGGAAGAATTCCTCATATTTTTTACAAATGACCAAAAATTCTTACTGCCTTTGGGACATTGCAGTATTTTTCGCCGTAATTTTTGGTCATGTAAAAATTTGGTCCTTCGAATATAGGCGTTGCAAGCCTTCCTGGCTTGCTTAAACTTTTTCCGGTTTACCTCAGATGGGTTGGCTTTAAAACATCGGAAGCCCAACTCTTTCTCCTTGATAACCTCTTTGCAGCTCGAATCGAACCATGATTTAACCTTGGGTTTAATACTTTTAACCCTATTCGGGATAAACGTTTCCATTCCCAGATGAATCATACTAGAAATCATATCTGCACTGGAGTCTACGTCGCTACCGAGGAAGCATAGCGACCAGTTAAAGATCCTGAACAAATTATTGAGACCGTCCCAGTTGGCTTTCTCGTACTGCCAAACGGTTCTCTTTGGAGCTCTTTCTTTAACTGGATTTGTTTGACACGAGAAATTAGCAGATATGACACTGTGGTCCGATGTGCCTAGAGGCGTCAATACACTGATTGTGTATTTATCAGGATCAGAGGTGAGAAACAAGTCAAGTGTATTTTCTGCTCGGCCGTTAACGTCTGATATACGAGTAGGCTCATTGACAAGCTGAGTAAGATGGTTAAACTCAGCAAAAATCTCAGCACACATTCCTTCGGGCGTTGTCTGGCCCGAATGGCGAAGCCACGAAGAATTGTGAACATTGAAATCGCCCGTAATAACGATTTCAGTGTGAGGATACAGGGAGATAATTCTTTGTATGGAGTCAGACAGAGCATCAAATTCCTCAGAAGTTGAAACTCTGTCCAGGTTTGGGCTTCGATAAAGGAAACAATAGTTAATGATGTGCTTATTCACGGAAAGTTTTAACCACATGAAATTAAAGAAGGAGTTGGTACAAATACCGTATTGTGGTAAAAGTTGATAAGCAACATCATTCCTAATATATATGGCGAGACCATGGTGTGAGAAGAATAATGGCACCCATGGATAAAAAATTCAGTAGGATCGGAATCTTCACCTACTTGGGTTTCACTCAATGCCAAAACAGCTGGTCTGTTAGAATTAATGTGGATGTATACCGACAGAAAATTCGATCTCAGCCCACGAACATTACTAGATATAATCTACTCTAAAATTACCAGTCATTGCAATATAAAAAAATCCTAAAATCAAAACAAACGAACTTCTAAGTAAATCACTGTATAAGATTATTTAAAGGTCTTTACAATACAACCTCACTACTAGTGTTATGCCTTTAGTAGTGACGTTGAATTGGTCCGGACCCTGACAATCAAAACAGTAATCTAGAACTAATTCAATAGAACATGTAATCGTCATGAATGTTTATTGTTGACGTACAGACGTTTTTTTTAGTGAATTCCCACAGTTTAACGAAAAATATAATTTTCATTCATTCCTTAAAAATGTTTAGTTACCAAAGTTCAAGTTTACTTATTAATGTTTGAAGGGTATGTTTAGTAAAAGTGCTGCTAAGAATGAAACAAATTAATGAGTTTTACTTACATGTTTTTCTTAATATAGTAAATACTTCCATAGATTACATTTTATAAATGCAGAACATAGAAGAAAATATACATAAACAATAGTTTTCAGATATAAAGCATAGGTTAGTGTAGAAAAATATTTTTGAGAAAGCCAATAATATTTTAGGTATGTTCATTAAAAAAATTTCCGCTTCAGCTAACCTTCATCAACTTTTTAGAAAAAAAAAAATAGCATTAATAGCAGCCAATTATTTCATAGCATATTTAATTGTTCACATTGTAAAATTTCAAAATTCGTAATTTTATGCGTAAGCATAGAAGATAACATTATTTTGTCAAGAAGTATGCATTTTGGCGCGTTCACCGATTTTTTTCTATTGGGTGTTCGGTTTCTCCATACTGGAATAAAAAAGGTTACTTAAATCTATTTATTTCACTCATTTAGTTGGTATTGTTTGTAACCATATTGCCTATTTCTATTCCTTAAAGATGCTTTACACAAAGCAACTTATTTTTAAAAGCTGGTTCCCTCAAATTTTTATTCCAAAATCTAACTACAAACAAAATTCTAACTCTAACATAAAAGAAATTTTCAGGAATATTTCTGCAACAAACAAAACTAAAATTTGGTCTTGCAATTATCGAACTGCTTAAATGATGGAAATACTAATCTAATTGAGGAATTTGAACTAGCTTAAGTTGGCAATGGAACTTCACAAGTATGTTTTTCGAAGCATTGTCTGTACAAAAAAAATACGGAGACACCCGTCTATTGTTTGCACCTGAACTTCTAACGTCGCCAAAAAAAATGCTCTAAGCAAACTACAGCTGAAAAAATTGTGTGTTTTCTTTTTTTACAAAGTATTGAGTAACACTTTTGTCCATTTCCAATTTTACTTAACTAGTTGCAGTGCATATTGCGTTCGCAAATAATTTAAGTAAACAAAATACAGCACTAATAAATCATTAAATATGTATTTGGTCAATCTTATTTTATTTAATATAAATACATTTACAACATTTGTTTGGATTGAAATTAAAAAGCTATACAAATCTTCCAATTTAAGACCATGTCAGCACTTCAGATTCTGTTGGTTTAGGATTGTTTAGTTTTTGAACGAGGCCATGAAACATTCAAAATGAAGCATTTAGATGGGGCTGAGGACTATAATGAAGCATTTTGATGGGCCTGAGGACTAAATGTGAGAATGTGTTTGGTTTTTTGCATCATTTCACGCACACTTTCTCACATTTAGTCCTCAGTAGCTTGTAGGCAAACCGAAATGTCAGTCTGAGATTCCGATCTTGGTAATGGAGTATTTTTGGTCAGGAGCAAGCAACTAAAATTTGAGCAGTACCTATTTGTGATTAATTAATATAATAGACAACTGTCAGACGCGAATAGGTTTGTTCGTTAATTTCCGCACAGACAGCAAACACAGTGCTGTCGCCCGATAGCTCAGTTTTGGGGTGGGTTTGATTAATTGGGAATAAGGTAAGTTTTATTAATCGGAATGGTTTAAGTTTTATCAAATTGATTTGATTGTAGACTATGAATAGGGTGTTCTTGGAATATGTAAATACAACAAAATTTAAAAGAAACAAGATGGGCGCCAGTAATTTTTTTGTAAAAGGAAATTACAAACCTTTTGAAGCAGAACCAACCAGGCCAATTTGTGAACAAATTAAAAAAATGTTTTAAGTAGGTAGAAGTATTTTTAATTATTTTAGATTTTGTTTGGGAAACCTTACAAGTAGGATTAAAACCCAAGATCTTTTAAGAATTTTTAAACGACAAAGAAATGGTGTATAACACCTAAGATGGACCGTTAACCTTTTGTCCCGACTGGACAAAGACAATTTTTAAGCCAGGGTCGCGAGTTCCGCTTTCTCGGAATTACCTTTTTTTCTTTTACGAAAACGAAAGCCCAACGATTATTACACAATTCTCAATAGTAATTGTAACGACAAATAAAAAAATTCTACTCTTCAAATACCAAATAAAATACTTAGCTTTTCTTGATGTCCTGCAAACTTCCCTCTCCTAGCTGTTTTCCAATCCTTTTTTTTTCTTCCTCAAATTTTCACTTTTTTCTTCTCAAAAATGTTCACCTTCTCTCTAACAAACACTTGAATTTCTTTTCACTTCTCAAAGTTTTTCTTTTTCCTTTCTTTTTCAAATACTTTTGAACCTCCGGCTCAGATTTTATCTCGCAAAAAAGTGATCTTCCAGGCTTTAACCTTGCCTTGATGACCTCTTCTTTTTTTTCCATTCCCACATGCTTTCGGCCAATCTCTCAGCTTTATGCACTACCACCGTCATTGGATGTCAGTCAGTGAGCGCGAATTCAATGGGTGCATTCAGCCACCCTATTCACACCCCCATAATTTTGAGAGAAACTTTGATAAGTTGCATGAAACTCAAGTGTGTAACGCGTTCTTTTTTTCGCTTGTACGAAATTACAATTATGTAAAAGTTGGTGAAAGCTTATCAATTTCTTTTTTTTGTTTTAACTATCGGAGGGTGGAAGTTGGCAGTGGTTTTTCATCTCGCGATTCTACTCTATTCGTCGTTGGACTTTCGTGCAGACTATGGGATTAGGGACTCGTGTTAAGATTCCATCTTTTACATAACGAAATTCATATATGTTGGGCATGCAGCCATTCTCATCGGAGTAACATCCGCAATCGGGGACCAAGTGTCGCTCGTGCCTTTTTTTGTTTGCTTTCTTGACCAGACCACCTGTCTGTCACCATGATTGGTATACGTGCAGACCATCTGTCGTACCAACAGTCACTTTGTGGACCGCCCGTCACACAAATGCACCATTTTGTCCACACTTGTTTTTGGTTGCTTTTCCAGTATATAATAAGAGCAGGACACTGACTGATGGAAGACAGGATTCAACTGAACTTTTAGAATATTTTCGAGCCACAACGAAGAACGGAAGGTTAAAATGGGAAAAGGATATAAAATAGGCGAGTGAAACTTGTTGTGGTAAATTTTACCGCAACAATACAAAATTTAAACAATTTTTTAACTAGCTCAGACATATCTTAAGTCGAGCAAAACTGAATATTATTGTAACTGAAAACTGATTGAATATGTCTCAATAAATTTAAAAAAATATCCCGAACGCAGCCTTAGATTTTCTGATACGATTAGCGATATCTTGTTCGGTTCCGCCTTCAGTAGAGATCATATTCCCAAGATAATGAAAACTCACTACTTTTTCTTCTGATTACTGAGCAATGTTTACCAGAGAGGTTGAGTGGGAGGTCCCGAGGCTGAACATCTTAGTTTTTCCCGTGTTGATTTTTAACCCCACGATGTTTGCTTCCCTCCCCACCCTTGTTGCCATTTGATAGAGATCCATTATCCTATGAAATATCAAGCATACATATCGTCTGCGTTATCTAGATGTTTTAGGCATGTTGTCAGGGTTAATCTTATTTCCCCCTATTCGGTCAAGGCTGCCCGCAAGATATCACTGATCACCAATAAGAAAAGAATTGGTGACAGACTTAAAACTCCTCTGGTAAACTACCTTCGTATAAGACGTGACATTACGACCCATCATAAGTCACCTTGCTAGTAGAGATGAGCCTTATGCGGGGTACCTTTCCTCCGCAAGCCTGATTAACTCACTGTTAACTCTGTCAAAAGCTTTCTCAAAGCCGATGAACAGCAGATGATGTGGTGATCGATATTCAACTCGCTTTTCGATGACGATCCGGTTGAATGGTTTCATTTTTATTCAGATTATTAAGTACTGTTTTTTGAGTACAAGTGTTATCTACCAAAGCTCTAAAAATGTCTATTCTCAACGAAATGCAGGGAAACTTGGATGTTTTATGGTTTTAAATAACAAAGAAAAAAAATAAAATTATAACAAATTATTGCCCGACCACAAGTGTTATGACACATTATGTTTCTTTTTTACAACATTGAGTTTCTGGAACTTTTGCCCAAAAAGGTATTTTTCTTTGCTATAAAAAAAAAGAACTATAAAATGTATTTCGCATGCAAAGCCTAAACTCTCATATTTAAGTTTTTAATTCTGCTAACACTTTAAAATAAAATCATTGAACAAACACTTGTTCTGTTTAAATCACATTTCACATTACACAAAACCAAAAACAATATTAAGAGCAGATTAGCATTCTACTCGTCCTCGTCATCCATCGCGTCGTCGATTATGGCATTGAATATAAATTTTATAGGAGCAATTAAAAATGATATGATCTACGCATAAAATTTGTATCACTCTTGCATGTCGATCAAGTAGTGAGAATCTTACATTACATTCCAATAGAATATGATTATAGTTCAATCGTTACGCTTATGTTAATTTTATTTAGATTATTACGCTTCTATAACTTTTTTGTTTTTTGTTAATAATATTTGTCATCAAAATGTTTATAAATGTCTACTTCTATATTTACAGATCAACAGATAAGAACATGAAATAACATCAGGCGTTCAAGCATCTCAATTAGAAATATTTAAACTATATATTATTAAACTATACAATGAAGACACTAAAGGCGGCGGCTTTTAGTGCCCCCCAGATAAAGGCTTTGCTTAAAAAAGATGTTCTAGTTCGTATGCGACAGCCAGTAAGTTTTATTTTTTTTTTTTAATTTTATTTATTTTAAACTTTATTTACAATCTTTTTGTTTTTAGTGGATGACAGTTGTGCAGTTTATTTGGCCATGTCTTATATTCCTTTTGCTCTACACAATTCGTGACAGATTTGGAGCTGTCAAAGTTGACAACTGTCAATTTCCAACACGTCAATTGCCAACAAAGGACAATGTTCTACCATTTTTTCATTCGTACATTTGTAGTATAGAGAATAGATGTACAAATACCGAAGACTATGAGGAGTATTCAAAGCTTGAAAATGCCCCGTAAGTTTTTTTTTTTCCAAAAGATGGCCCACTTTACTGATGTTTTTATTTTTTTTTTTTTAGAATGAAACCAATTATTGACATTGCACAAATTTTTATTAAAGATGACTCACTTTATAATACACTTGTTGACCTGCCAGAAAAGGCCAATTTTATAGCAGCAGTGACATCTCTCGTTACAAATAAGAATTTTAATGACATAAGGAGTAAGTAAAAAAATATAAAGAAGATGGCACAAAAAATAAAAATAGTGATATATGTCTTTTTTGACGTTTATTTTCTATTTGTTCACTTGACAGACGTCAAAGTAAAAATGACATTTATATAACAAACTAGGTCCAAGCTGACATTTAAATACAACTTTAAATATTTGGCAATATTTTATTATGTTTTCAGATCATATTGGAAAAGTAATTGCAGCCATACCACAAGTTGAACAAATGCTTGGATATAATTTTGACATTAAAAGACTTTTTTCAGGTATAGGTTTTTTTAGTTTTTAACTGTTTTTGAATGTAAATCCAATTTTTTCTTAAAATTTCGTATCACAGATCGTTCGACATTTGTTCGAGGTGGAAAATTACTTTGTGGTCATCCATTTCCAAGTACAGATGTCATACCAATAGCTAGTGACATTTTATATTCGGAAGATTTTAGTGAAGTTAACGATGATGAGCTCGATGCTATGCCAACAAATTATTGCAAACGTTTATATTTGGATGTGACAAGTAGTAATTTTGGAAAATTGACATGGAGTCAAATAAAACCAATTATTCATGGAAAAATTTTATATTCACCAGTTACAGAAGATACAAAATCAATTATGAAATATGTGAGTATGTATTTTGATCGATGAAAAACTCTGTCAAATTTTTTACCGACCTATAGTTTGTTTGGGCTGGATACTTTAGTTTATATTTCTTAAGAAATTAAAAATGGATTTTTTTTTTTTAAATGATTTCTCCAGTCTAACACCACATTTGAAGAACTCAACCGTCTAGTCAATTTAGCTGTTGCCCTGGACGAATCTCTTATCAAGCTCCGTAATAACACCGAGTTCCAAGCTAAATTCGATAGCATTTTAGAACTGGCTAAGTCACCAATTGTCAAAACCCTTATCGGGGACAGTATTGACATTGCACAAATCGAAGCTGTTATGATTGGAATACGAACGGATCCAATAGTTTTTGAAGTTGTACACACAATTAAAAATCTCCTGGAATGTTTTTCAATCGATCGGTTTGTTGGAGTCCAAACAGAAGACGAACTTCAAAAACTTGCTTTCACAATGAACAAGAAAAGACTCTACTATGCTGGAGTTCATTTTAATAAAACCGAAGGCAAGGAAGTTGTTTATAATTTCCATATGGATACCGATAATACACCCCCTACGGTTGAGGTGAAAAAACGATTTTGGTTTCCCGGACCAGCTGGAGCAATGGAAACTGACATGAAGTATCATCAAGGTTTTGTTGAAATAAAGCATGCCATCGATATGGGGATTATTAAGCATAAGAAACACAAGTGGAATCTTGTGAGACCTACAACCGCGAGGCCATCAACGACAACTCAAAGTTTGGTACAATTCTATCGGGTTGATGAAAACGAGGACGGGAGTCAAGATCAGGATCAAGATGACGATGATGATGATGATTGGTTTACGAACGATGAAAGTTCGGAAACAGCTTCGAATTCAAGTAGTGGTAGTGGACTTATAAGTGGTTTCTCGAGCCTTTTAAGTGGATTCTTGGACGGTATGAATGGAGTTAATCGGGAGAGCAACAATGACAGTTTCAATTCGAGCGAAGATGAAGAAGAAATTGCTGGAGAAACTACTTTACCGCCAACAACCACTGTAGGTGTAGATGTTGAACTCGATGAAGAAATTGATGTTACAACAATTGAACCGGAGGATGAATTAGTCCGTGCAAAACGTTCCCCACAAGGACTGTTGGATTTATTTCTGGGAATGGCAGCTAATAAGCTTACTGGAGATGTTTTCGAAGTGGAGAATTTGCAATTCTTTACCAAACAATTTCCCTATCCTGCTTACACCAAAGATAAGTTAGTAAAAATTTTTGTTAGTGAAGGAGTAAAAGTTGAATGATTTACTTTGAATTTTTGTTTTTTCTAGCTTCAAGACTGGACTCTATTTGGGTCAAGCTATACAATTTGCATTTTTCATTGGATTAATGGCACAAATTGCAACCTGTGTACGACATCGCATTTGGATGCGAGAAAGCAGGAATACTATGGTAAGTGATTGCAAAAAATATACCAAGTTATAATTTTTAGACATGAAACCCTTCAAGCAAAATTCCTCGAAATTTTTGATTTTTGAATTATGTACATATTCGGCAAAGAGTTTGGGATTTAATTACAATTTCCCCAAAGATATTTCAAATTTCTTCCGAAATTTGTACGCCAAGTGGGACACATTAAAGTTTATTTCATGGGAATGTTGTTTGTTCTATATCGTTATAACTCACGTTGGGCGCCAATTAATTATTAATTAAACTCAAAGTCAATTTCAACTTAGAGTTGTCAAATAAGTTTTTAAAGATTATGTCCACGGCTTATTAAATACACTTTTGAGCTTTAAGATGTAATTTAAAAAATAAGCAAGGTTTACGTTTACGGCTCCAGTTTAATATAATAAACATTTAAGTTCACTACATGATTGTCTCTATGGTTTTATTTAAAATAGGATAATGCAATGTGAATATATTCAAAAATACCCTTTGTAATGTCTTACACAAGCTTCACGACATAATTAAAAAAACAAACATCAAGTTCCTCGTTGGGCGCCAGTTTCAATGTATTATATGTTTAGGTTTATTAAAAAGGCAACGATAGTTTCACAGTAATTCTAAAAACAAGGCAACTTTCCATCAAACCCTTCATTTAATGTTTTACTGTTTTTTTTCAGATAATGCGTTCAATGGGCCTCAAGACATCCTCGGAGCTTGTTTCATGGTGCATTACAACTTTCATTGAAATGCTTTTGATATTCATAGCTGTTTGCATTATTTTGTATTCTGGAAGCATTCTATATTATACGAAATTTTATTTCGTTTTAATTTTTCTAATAATATTTGGACTTTGTTTGATCTCATTTTGGTAAGATAACTTTAAACTTTTTCACCTTTTTTGTTTTAAATAAAAGTTCTTTTGTTTTTATTTCAGTTATATGTGTGCAACATTTTTTACCTCAGCCACTGTTGGTTCAGTGACCACTTCTCTATTTTTCCTAATATCTTTTTGTCCTTATATTTTGTTTATCATCTACGATGCTAAATTGACAACTTTTGAAAATTTCTTCTTAAACTTATCGTTTACATCGGCTTTTGCTCAAGCTTGGAATAATATCTTGAAATTGGAATTACAAATGACTGGTTTAACATTTAGTGATGCTTTTGAAGAGGGTTTAAGTGGTGAATTTGGTTTTGCATTGGCAACAATCATTTTTGACACATTCCTTTATGCTGCTATTGGTTATCTTATTGAATATTGGACAGATGGTGAGTTCGTTGTGGTTTTGAAAATCATAATTCGATTGGTAGGTAAATATTTTAATTCCACCGATTAAACACGGTTTAGCTGGTGTTAAACCTCAGTTGAACCATAGTTGAACCGGTGGATTAAAATGTTGCCCCCAAATAAAATAATTCATACATCTCACATTTGAAGAACTTGAATTTAAAATGATAGTAATTTTTAGATGAATATCAATTTACTGACGTCACAAGAGATGAACTTGCCCCAAATATGGGAGCAACCATGACCAACGTATCTAAGATCTACGGTGAAAATAATATTGCTGTAAGCAATATTTCAGTAGGTTTCCAAAGGGATCAAGTCACATGTTTATTAGGTAGAAATGGAGCTGGAAAAAGTACCATAATGTAAGTTGAACAAACTCTTTTTCTTGACTCAATATAATTTCATTTTGTTTGTTTTTTTTTTTAAAGTAAAATGTTAACTGGTCAAATTGTCCAAACAACTGGACGGGTTATTTTATCACAGTCCTCTGATAAACAAGCTGAAGAATATGATAAAATTGGAGTCTGTTCTCAGGATAATATTTTGATACCAAATTTAACAGCCAAAGAGCATTTGGAATTGTATGCTAAGATAAAGCTTAAACAAGGTTATCAGTCGATAGTTAGTAAGACGTTGAAAAGTATGAAGTTTGGGAAACATGAAAACTATCCAGCTTGGAAGCTTTCCGGTGGTTATCAGAGAAGACTTTGCGTTGCTATTGCGTTTATTGGTAAGTGGATTATTGTACCTTGCCTTTTGTACAAGAAAGCTTTTGAAAGCAAAGTGTCTGAAAACCTTTTGTACAAACGTTCAGAAGACAATGAACTGAGGTTTAACTCTGGTTTAACTACCATTAAACTTCAAGTAATCTGATGGTTTAAAATAATTGCATATTTCTTCTTAATTTATATAGGTTCTCCCAATGTCGTCATCCTCGATGAACCATGCAATGGTGTTGATAACAAGGCCCGTAAAGACATCTGGGATCTTATTGAAGCCTTGCGCAAAGGAAGAGCTGTGATATTTGCTACTCATTTTCTGGATGAGGCCGAATACTTAAGTGACTCAATTCTGATCATGAAAAATGTAAGAAACCCTTGGCTTTCCCAAAACTAGCTTGGTCCTAATTTTTGTATCCGTTTTTTTTTTTTTTTTTTTTATCTTTAAGGGCAAAATAATTGCCCATCATAATCCAGAAACAATGAAAGCTCTCTTCACTGAAAGTTTTGATCTGGAAATTCACTGTCCTGATGTACAATCTGTCACTGATGTCAAAAAACAACTTAATGAAAGTCTAACAAGCTTTAAGATCGCCCAAGAAACTCCAGTTGATTTTAAACTAGAAGTGAGCTACGATCAGCAATCCAACAATTGCCCACAGCTCATGGATGATTTAGAAAGTCTCCAAAAATCTGGTAAAATCAGTGAATATTCGATAAATAGTAAAAATCTCGAGGAAGTCTTTACGGAGGTAAATAGTTTGTCCGAAAAGACAAACGGCTATGCATCCAAACGTCAAACTCTGCAGCCGGTTGAGTTGAAAAAATCCGGTGGCTTCCAGGAATTAATTCGCAACGAACCACTGAGTACGATGGAGAAAGTTAAGTTGTTGTTCGGGAAACGTTTTACTCACTTCAGTCGGAATTATCGGATGCTTTTGTGTGCCTTGATTTTGCCAGCAATATTTGAAATGATCGCCATGTGGTTTGTGAATCTACGTTTGGAAGATGATTTCGAACGAGCACTTAAGTTGTCCAAAGATCTCTATCCACACACAACAAATCTTCTAAGTATGGAAAATCCCACCGAATTCACTCAGGACATTTACAATCTACTGCAGTCGGAATGCCGGGACAAGGGCTTAGATTGCATGGAATTTAATAATTCGACAAAAGCGTTCTACTGGATTCTAGACACTGATAATCTCTTCCATGAGAAACGCTATGGAGGAACAACGTTCAATGAGACTCGAGCTACTGTTTGGTACAATAACAAGGGTCATCACTCCATGATCTCTTGGTTGAATGACCTTAACTCCCATGTTCTTCAGGCAGAGATGAATGATTCAGAGTATAAGATAACGTCTTATAATGTTCCCTGGAAGCTTGGTGACAGAGAGTTCAGTATATCATCAATGTAAGGGAGAGGCTTTCCTTCCAAAATCCAAATGAAAATTTTCTAATACCATGCCTTTTTATTTCTAGACTTCGGCAGGTTTCAGACGCTGGCGTCTCATTTGTGCTTTTAATATCGTTAAGTTTGGTGATGGCTGTGGCTTCGGTCTATATTGTGAACGAAAGGATGAAGGGTGAAAAACTTCAGCAGATGTTGTGTGGAGTGGATGCTGCCACATATTGGGGCGTGGCATTCGTCTGGGATTATTTGGTAAGTTTAAAGGTTTCATCGGATGGAAGAACATCTTAAAAGCTTTTTTTTAAGAAACGAAAAAGCTTATTTTTCTTATAGCAAGAATGAAGAAATCTTAAGACAAAAAAAAGCTTTAATAGCTTTTCCCTTCTTCGTTAGATTATAGTGATTTTCTTAAGCTTTTACCATAAATGCTTTTTAATATTTTAGTTTCTGCAAAAGCCTGATATCCTGATTTCATATTGCTTTCTAGGTCTTAATTGTTGGAATCTTTATATGCGCTACAGTTCTGCTTGCCTTTGGAATGCCTGTATACACCACCAAATCAAACCTCTGGGGTATCTGCCTTCTGGCGTTCCTTTATGGGTAAAAGCTTTAGAAAGTGTCAATTTTATTCTTGATCTAACAATCAATTTCCTTCCAGTTTTGCATGTATTCCAGCGATCCATGTGGTTGAGAAGCTATTTACTGACTCGAGCATGGCCATTATGACAATATTCTGTATGAATGCCATCATTCCAATCTTCACAATGGCAGTGGTGGTTCTTATTGGAATTGTCGGGCAATCCGAAACAGCTGATAGTTGGCGATTCTTTTTGAATCGAGCTTTCCTGATATTCCCACAACACGCTCTGGCCGATGGATTACTTGAGATATGCAAAAATTTCATCGTAGCCGAATTCTTCCGTCGATATGATATTGATTCGTATAAAAATCCTATTACCAGCGATCTCCTAGTGCCTCATATGAGTGCTCTGGTCGTTTTGGGAATTATATTTATGACTTTAAATATTTTAATTGAAAGCGGTGCGGCTAGTAAACTTCTCAAGAAGCTTATAGAAGAACGCATTGAGGATCCTGTTGATGATCTTAAAATCATTTCCATACAGAACTCTTTGAAGAGATCAGAAAAAGTTGGTTCTTTGGAAAGACACGTTTTGAAAGTAGATCGATTGACAAAACGCTTCAACCGACGACAATACGCTGTGAAGGATGTTAGTTTTGAAATAGCTTCTGGAGAGTGTTTTGGTTTGTTGGGCAAAAACGGTGCTGGCAAATCGACAATATTCAAAATGCTTTCCGGTCAAATGCAACCAAGTGGCGGAAGTATTGTTTATGCTAATGTAAGTTTAATTGAGATTGTTTTCGAAGAACTTTAAATATAATTTTGTGATTGATTTTTCTTTTATCCTTATAGAAAGATATAGCATATTGCCCACAAACTAATACTCTGGACTCACTTTTGACAGTAAAGGAGATGATTAATTTCTATGGGAAACTCAGAAGGATCAATGATATTCAAAAGGTAATTGTTAAAAATGAAATGTTTACTGTTCAGTGCTTGCATTGAGAACTTGAGAATTGCACAGTTCAATGGAACAATTCAGAAATATGCTCGTAGATTTGTATCAGTCTTAGTTTTAAAGAATCAAGTAGAGCAAAGAAAAATCTTCTTAAGAACGCAAGCTTTTTTCAAAATATTTGAAAAGCTCAATAATACTCCCTTTCCAAAACAAATAAGGTCCCTTATGAAAGCATATGTAGGTGAATAACTCGCAAACAAATTTAAAGAATGCAAGCAAAAAAAAATAAAAGAGGACCTAAGGGTCTGCCTTGAGGCATATCTTAAATTAAACAAAAGGGACGCATATGAAATGAAGTGTGTAATTTGTGTTATTTATTTCAATCATTCAACAAATTCCTGAATTTTGATTTCTACTCGAATGGATTCCTTGCCTTCCTCCGATAGAATATTCAACTCACCGTAATTTAGCATCAAATAATTTGTATCATTGCTTACAAATTCTTCAGGTTTTTGAGGAGAATCTAAGCTTCGAACCTGTAAGAAAATTAAATTACATTATTCCCCCAACAAAATATTTAATATACAAATTTTACATTAATAATAGTACTTCTAGAAGATATCATTGATTTATCAAAAGCCGTAATTGTACAGAAAATAGGTTTTGTAGTTTGAACAGTTGCCAACCAAATTATAAGAATATGTTTAGTTTGATCTTCTGGATCAATAAGTTCTTTTGACTGAAAGTATAGAAAATTTATGTTAATTTTGAATTCAGTTCATGTACTAAATGCTTTTACAAGTTCTTTATGATCCAAGAGGGCACAGATAGAAGTCTTGCAGGCCATTACTAAAATTGGAAGATGATTCTCCAAATGAGAAAATGTCTCCGAAAGAAATGAATTCTGTTTGCAAATTCCTCTCAAAGCTGGCCGAGATGATTTTTTACTATACAAAAGAAGTTTTATGAATTTTAAATTACAATTCATGAGGACCTTCTAGTCACATACGTTTCTATTCCTCCATAGGATAAAATCCCTAAGCAAACATTCTCTCCAAAATTCCACATATCCCGTTCAATAAGCAAAATCGCCCGTCCATTGGTGTAGAGATTCATGAATTCAACTGTCAAATCTTCGTTATGATCTCGCATGAAATGTGACAGTAGTGATGTCACTCCAATGGTGCTACCACACCTACTTACCGGACATGATATTGGAGTTCTTGAAATTGAGGTCAATGAATTAGTTGATTTCACGTCATCGTGTTGATTCTTCCATAAATTCTCCGGTTCGACTATCTCTGGCTGTCGATGAAAGCGATCTTCTTTTTTCAAATTACAACGATGTTTTCTAATGTCAAACTTGTCCAATATTTCACCACTTGTCTTGTTAAATTCTAAACTGGTGAATTTGTTGTTAAATTTCAAAAGTTCCTCCTCTTTGGCTTGCAATTTTCTAGCGAGAGCTTTTTCTTCCTTGAACTTGGCAAAACTACTCAAATGATCGTACATAGTTGGTTGTTGAAATGATGGCCGAACTGAGGCATTGCCTTCAGGGAGACTTTCTTGCAATCGATCACAATCTTCACAAGGTGAAGACATCATTTATAAAATTGAATATGAATTTTTCAACCAAAAAATAAAAAGACTTAAAACGTTTTGTTTCTAAATTTTGTTCTAGCTGACAGAAAGTACCCTGCTATCGTTTCAATTAGAAAGCTACAAAGATGTTTTGGTGAAAAACCTAAGTGGCGGCAATAGAAGGAAACTAAATGTGGCCATAACGTGCTTCGGTTGGACGGATGTTGTTCTAATGGATGAACCTACCAGCGATATGGATCCGGTGACAAGATCAATAGTCTATCACGCAATTGATGATTTGATTCTTGAGCAGAGAGCTATTGTTTTGACATCGCACTCAATATCGGAGATTGATCATATTTGTCATCGGATTGCGGTCTTGAAGGACGGACAAATGCTCACTTTTAGCAGACCAGAAACTCTGAAGATGCAATATGGTGGATATTACAGCGTTGCTGTCTTTTGTGGAGCTGGACAGGTTGGGGATATTGAAAAAGTAAGTCAAATATGGAAATGTAGACGAAATGACTCAAAACACTGGGGTTTAGTGTTAACTAACTCTAGTTTAAGTCACAACTAAAAAAACTTTATTCTAAATGATTTATTTTAATGTTTGTAGAAAATTCATGAAACTTTCCCAAGCTGCAGTGATATTCAAACGTATGCGCATTCAATAAAGTTCGTTTTGAAAATTCAGCAAACCCATCACGAGGTAAGTTTTGAAAAACATTTTCAAAACCAATTTTTTTTTAACTGATTTTTTTTTTCCTTCTATAGAATGATAATTCCTCTTTAAGTCCTGAAGACAAAACCAATCCAACCCTAGCCGAACTTTTCCGAAGGATGAATTTCCTTATTTCTGAAAATACTTCAATTCGTTTTACAATAAATCGCTGCCGTCTCGATACGGTTTTCGAGAAAATTCTCGATAGCAGTGATATTCAAGGAGGTTATGTCCATAATGGTTATGTCGAAACAGAAACTATAACGTAAAAAGTGGTAACCCTATCTAATAATAAATAATGCCGTAAAAAACCAATGATGGTGGCGTACTTACTTATCCTATACTCAAGTGCTGTTAAGAGCCAGGATCTATGGAGAGAAACAAACAAAAAATTATATGTGATACAAATTTAAAACTCACACAAAAGAGCTTAGTTTAAGTTAATTTTAATAATTATTTGTTTTTGTATAAGTTTTTTGTTTTTTAAAGTGTGACATTATATTAAAAATGGATTCTGGGATTGTTTGACTATTATAGCAACATAAGTGGGTTAAGGGTTTTTTTCAGCGGACCCTTTAAATTCTTAACAATTAAATTATAAATAGGTTGTAGCTGATTCAGGGTGTAAACGCTTTTCTTATTTAATTTAAATGTATATTTTTATTGTAATTTTATGTAAATATGTAGTTATAATTTTAATTGTAGTTTTAATGTTTTTTTTTTCTAGTTTTAAAAAAGTGTATATTGTTTATAGTCTTTAAAAGAAATCATAATTATGTAAATAAAATTAAATGACAATTAGTTTGTTTTTGTTTTTAACTTCTAATAGAAACATTTTGACATTTCCCGACCGCGACGTGTCAAAGTTCCATGATTTTTGGAGAACCAAACAAAAATATAAGATCGTGTATTTTACGATTTAAAATTGATCTTAAATCCAGAATAATTGTATGCAGTTTTTGACATCGAAAGTAAATTTAGATAGATCCAATTGATAGTT
The DNA here is from genome assembly GCA_920104205.1 of Eupeodes latifasciatus. NCBI lineage: Eukaryota > Metazoa > Arthropoda > Insecta > Diptera > Syrphidae > Eupeodes > Eupeodes latifasciatus. The sequence continues at coordinate 11,598,619 of OV049926.1, forward strand.
TTCTTTACAAATTAAAATAAATCCTAGAAAAAATTCAATAAATTGATTGCATTTTATTTTTAAGTTCCTTAAATGTCAATTACAAAATTTCTTAGTCGAAACCCAGCTTCTGGTTTCTTTATGAAACTTTTTTTAAACCTTAAAACCGGGGCCTAGTGACTTACAACTGTCAATCATTGATGTGTGTGACTAATATTGTCAGGGATGGAGGGGAAATACAGTTTTAAAACGAACGGCTAATTTGAGAAAGCACTTTTCATGACAAGAATTACTCTTGAAGAATCTGTCAATTCCTCGCAAGAGGCAGTATCCGTGAAAAAAAAAAACTTCAAGTGGCATGACAGTCCACGACACTTACCATCATGCTACGAGTACTGCAAACTACAACCCTATCATAGTTTAATTTAAAGGTTTAAAATTTAATTTATTTAAATTAAGTTTATAAGATCATCATTTTTGGCGACATCGCGTATGTGATACTTTCACATATACGTATAGTGTCTCGAAGTTTTCAGTCTTCTTGATGGAAATGTCTATGATTTGTAGTGGCGAAGATGGTAAATTATTTTTTAAAGACAGTAAGCAGCATTGAGTTTTGGAGTCATTAAATTCTACTCAATTTTTGGTTCCCCATTTAACAATGCTGTCTAGGTCAGAATTTAATAAGATTTTAACATTTGAAGGTCTTAATCTGGATAGCGAGGTTTTGAATCTTTTTTTTTTTTTTTTTTTTATAATAAGCACACACACAAGGGGATATTACTACCCTTATTATGCAGAGGCACAGTGTGAGCACTAGGAAGAGGAGAGAGGGTTTAAAAGGAGATGTCGGTGCACATTTGTTTTGAATTCCTGAACATTGCAATGACTAGGAAAGACAGAGTGTGGTAAGGCATTCCACATTCGCGTAGTACGGCTAAAGAACGAATCTCTGTATTTGACAGTACGGCCGAAGTTGGGCTCGAGGGTATACTGATGGGCATTCCTAGAAGCGCGAGTATTACGGTTGAACTGTTTGAGGGGAGGAATGCAACTGGCTATTTCACTAGAGCATAAGCCGTTAAAATAACGGTAAAAAAGGGTAAGACAAGAGACCTTACGACGATGTTCAAGCGAAGTAAATGAACTTATGATGATATTATCAACAATCACTTTAAATGCTCTACGTTCAATACTATCCAAGAGGCTTAAGTAAGTTGCAGGAGCACCAGCCCAGAGATGGGAGTTATACTCAAGCTTTGGACGTATGTAAGTCTTGTAGATAACAGCCAGATCAGAAGGGGTGAAATATTTCTTGCATCGCCTACGGAAACCCAAACACCTTGCGGATTTTTGGCGACATCGCGTATGTGATCATTCCACAAGAGGTGGTTGGTGATACACATACCGAGAATATCGAGGTGTTCAGTCTCATTGATGCAAGTGCCATCCATGGATAATGGCAATGGGGGTATATCTCGCTTTAACGATACAAGACAGCATTGGGTTTTCGAAGCATTAAATTCCACGCGGTTTTTTAATCCCCATTGAACAATGCTGTATAGGTCGGAATTTAATGAGCTTATCATATTTTGTCGTTGCAGTTCCACATCCGAAGAAGAGGGATGTGAGTCTGAAAACGAATATGAAAAGCTAAGAGTACTATCGTCAGCGAAACAATGTATTGGATTAGATGTTGCAGACAGGAGATCATTAATAAAAATGAGAAAGAGTGTTGGAGATAGAACAGAGCCCTGGGGCACACCAGCATTTATTTTATGGTTTTCAGACTTGAATCTATCCAATACTACTTGTATTGAACGATCCGAAAGGTAATTACTAATCCAATGAAGCAGGGATTCATGCACACCAAAAGCACGCATTTTCGATAAGAGAGCCTGATGCCAAACCCTATCAAATGCTTTTGAAATATCAAGTGCAATAATCTTACTTTCTCCAAAGCGATGTAAAGATTTGCTCCACTGTTCGGTGAGATGAACCATGAGATCACCAGTGGACCTATTGCTTCGAAAGCCGTACTGCCGGTCATTAAGAAGCTTTCGATCTTCAAGATATTTCTTGAGCTGATAATTAATCAGCGTTTCCATGACCTTGGAAAGAAGAGACGTAAGTGCAATCGGTCGGTAGTTAGAGGGTGAGGAAGATTCGCCTTTTTTTGGGATGGGCTGGACAAATGCAGTTTTCCATCCTCTCGGAACGAGACCTGAGGAGTAGGACAGATGAAATAGCTTACGCAGTGGTTTTGCCAGTGTTAAAGAACACCTCTTCAGAACAATAGCGGGGATACGATCCGGACCAGCGGATTTATGTGTGTTTAGATCTCTAAGGACTCTTGCCACAGTACGAGTGCGAAAAAAGATTGGTCCCATAGAATCACTAACTCGCTCAAGTACAGGCGGAGTCATAACACTCACTGGCAGCGTAGAATTGGCGGCGAACTGCCTAGCAAAGAGATTAGCTTTCTCTAAAGAGCTAACAAAAGGAGTGTCATTGACAACGAGCGTAGGAACCGATGAAGAGGAAGAATTCCTCATGTTTTTTACAAATGACCAAAAATTTTTACTGCCTTTGGGACATTGCAGTATTTTTTGCCGTAATTTTTGGTCATGTAAAAATTTGGTCCGTCGAATATTTGAAGTTCGAAAGTTTTATGAACAGGTGAAACGAAATTCACAAGTACATAAACCTAGAACCGAAGGCTGCAAAGACGAAAGTGGAAACATCATAGTGGAACCGCAGTCAATGCTAAGGATATGGAAGGACCACTTCTGCAGACTGTATAACGGCGACGACGAACTGAATTCCGCTGTCAGGCAGGATGATCCATTCAACATAGACGACGAAAGCCAACAATCCCGTCCTCCCGACTTAGACGAAGTAAAGGTGGCTATATCTAAGTTGAAGTCTAACAAAGCCGCTGGAGCGGATGGCTTGAATGCCGAGCTCTTTAAAGCAGCTGGAGATAAGTTGCTTAGGAGCATGCACCAACTTATCTGTAAGATATGGTCGGAAGAAAGCATGCCCGATGAATGGAACCTCAATATTGTTTGCCCGATCCTGAAAAAAAGAGACCCCCTAAACTGCACCAACTATAGAGGAATCAGTCTACTTAACATCGCTTATAAAATCTTCTCTGCCGTAATGTGTGAACGTCTAAAACCCATCGTCAACAACCTGATATGTCTTTATCAGTGTAGTTTTAGACCAGGAAAGTCCACAGTCGATCAAATATTCACATTACGGCAGATCCTGGAATCCCAAGAACACCAAATCGACACCCACCATCTTTTCATCGATTTCAAGGCCGCATATGACAGTATCTACAGGAACGAGGTGTATAGAGCCATGTCTAGTTTTGGCATCCCTGCCAAACTAGTCCGTTTGTGCAGGATGACCATGGGGAATTCACGCTGCTCCATAAAGGTTGGAAACAACTTAAAAGAACCTTTCGATGTCAAAAAAGGTTTTAGACAAGAATATGCGCTTTCATGCGATTTTTTTAACATCGTACTTGAATGAATAGTGCAGAGCTCACACGTCAACACTAGAGGCACTATCTTTCAAAAGTCTGTCCAATTACTAGCATATGCTGATGACATTGACATAATCCGAAGAACTCAGCGTGATGTCAATGGGGCTTTTGTGAGTATTGAGGCAGAGGCGGCAAAAATGGGTTTAACGGTTAATGAGGGCAAAACAAAGTACATGCTGTCATCAAGAAAGGACCTACAACACCGACGTCTTGGTCAAAACGTCACCATCGACAGACGTAACTTTGAGGTAGTCAAGGACTTCGTCTACCTAGGCTCCGCTATAAACGCAGAAAACAACACCAGCGCTGAGATCAAAAGAATAATAACTCTTGCTAACCGCTGTTTCTTTGGGCTAAGAAAGCAATTAGTGGAAAAATCCTCTCTCGAAGGACCAAAGTGTCGCTATATAAGACCCTTATCATCCCCGTCCTGCTATACGGTGCAGAAGCATGGACTTTGACAAAAGCGGATGAAAGCACCTTGGGTCGTTTCGAGGGAAAGATTCTTCGTGTGATCTACGGTCCCGTATGCATCGAAGGGGAGTGGAGGAGAAGATGGAACGACGAGCTGTACGGGCTGTTCAGCGACGTAGACTTAGCCAGAAGGGTAAAAGTCCAACGACTAAGATGGCTAGGTCACGTAGAGCGCATGGAAACCAATGCTCCGGCCCGGAAAGTCTTCGAATCCACACCCTCAGGACAGCGCAGTAGAGGAAGACCGCGAATCAGGTGGCGCGCACAAGTGGAAGGTGACCTCACCCAACTCGGAGCGCGAAACTGGAGACATCTAGCTAGGGACCGAGCTAGATGGAGAAGTTTGTTGGGTGAGGCCCTAGTTCACACAGGACTGTAGCGCCACCTTAAGTAAGTAAGTAATTAATTCAAAATATAATATGAGTCATATCCATTAACGCAATACGATTCGTTTTGAATTGAAGGGAATTCCTACGAAAATACAAACAAATTATCTTCTAGGGTGGGGGGGTGTCATTACCCCTACGACCCCCTCCTGGATCCGCCATTGTTACCAACTCATCGACTGCAAATTTACGGTTGATAAATAAATTGACAGCTAACAAGAAAATTGATGAAAATTGTTGTTCACAATACGTATTTCTTAATTCAAATCAGTTCACAATTAAAAAATATTCACAATGGGTCAACAATATTGGTTATTGAAAGTCATAATGACATTTAATAAAATGTATTGGAAAATATTTGTTATTAATTTATAGTTGACATTTACAATAAGGATATGTTTAATTATATTAATAATATCAAAAAGTAACGTTTTTAAAGGTATTAACATGATTCAAAAATACCTCAGAACGTAGAACAAAGCAAATTAAACGGGAGTTGGTCGAAATACTGTTTTTCTAAGAATTTTGTTACATCAAAATTCTACACAGTGCTGTATTTTTATATATTGATAAGTTCATGAAAAATTAACATTTAAAATTTAATTTAAACTCATGTTAATTTAAATGTAATTAAAATGTTTTGCTAAAGTAAATGAAAAATTGTAATCAACCTTACTCTTAAAAAATATTCTGTTTTAACATTTCTTTATTTTGAAATGCTGAAAATAGGCTAAGAAAGAAAAATATTTTAATGACACGATTTTTCATTTCAATGGCGAATTTTGTTGAAGCAGAATTTTGAAATATATGTATGTATGTAGGTCATACAGAAGTTTGTTCATACGAAATTTTGAAACAAAATTGTTTATCAAAAAATTTTGGAATCACAATACTAGACAATCAAGGTAATCTGAAGTATTCATTTTTTTTTGTAAACCCAAAACTAACCCTTAAACCAGAGATGTTCTCGTAAATCACAAGTGGGCAAGATAACTAATTATAACGTAAGTAGGTATGTAACTTTCATCATTCCTATAAGATATCATTGTGAAAATATAAACAATGCAGTTTTTCATATTTGTAAATGGAGGGATGTGAATTTTATACAATTGTAGCAGACAGACGTGCGTCGCGTCGGTCGATCTTCATACCTGGAAATTATTTCTAAACATCTTATAGCTTGATATCAATTGTTGACCTGGTTAAGAGATATTTAGTTAATTTTATACTTTTCATATTTACGCATAAAATGGGAAAATAATAGTTTAAAATTCTGAAAATGTACTTTGGAAAAATTCTGACAAAGCTGCATTTTGGTGGAGAACATGTTTTTTGAACTGGAGCAAACAATTTGAAGGGGTGGGTGACAAAAAGGGGTTCAAGTTAACTTTTTGCAAGTTGCTCAAAAACTTTAGGTTTGTTTGAAAAAAGTTTTACTTGTAAATTTTACCTCAAGTGATTATACAGAAAAATTATCTAAATACTTTTTTCGTAGAATTAAAAAATATTTTTATTAAAAAAACAAGTAGTACCACGTGCCGCCCGGAAAAAGTAATAGCTCTTAACTATACCTTTAAATGAGCCCTATATCTTGAGTATCGCCGAGTGCACGAATCCCAAATCATTCTACTTTCGAGCACTTTTTCGTGTTTCAGTGATTTTTGTTTAGAATTAAACGATAGAGGTCTCTTTAGGTGTAAAGGGTGTCTTATCGTTTGTTTGTGTTTGCATTTTTAAACAGCAATGTTTTTTTCAATTCGGCCTAAACTATCAGACTAAATTCTATAGGGTTTTTAAATTTTTAGTGTCAAAACTCTCAAAATATATTTTTTTGTGCTCGATTTTTCAATATGGACATCAGCTTATCGAAAAGATTGCACCTAAGAGTGTTTTAATCTATTTCTCTTGATCTGCCAACTTGACAACATATTCGAGCACCAAATAAAGTGCCTAAAGCATTCGAAAATTTAAATATCAGTAGCTGAGGTGACTTATATTCGAACTTCGACTAAAACTTATTCAAATAATTACATTCGACAAAAGAAATCAGCTTTCCAAGGTCCAAGGTATTTAGTTATCCTGAGTTAAAATTGTTGGATTGCCATGCAAGGGGTCTTGGGTTCAATCCCTGCCTGTGCCACCTAACTTTTTTCACGGGTACGCCTCTTGCGAGGAATTGACAAATCCTCCAAGAGTAATTCTTGTCATGAAAAGTGCTTTCTCAAATTAGCCGTTCGGATTCGGCATATAAACTGTAGGTCCCCTCCATTCCTGCAATTACTCGCACACAGGAATGGTTGAGAGTTGTAAGTCACTAGGCATGGGTTCTTCATGGACTGTTGCGCCACCTAATTTATTTATTATTTAATTTTAATTAATTTGACATATGGTTTATACCCAAAATATACCACATAGGATCAAAATAGTAAGCAAACAGTTAAGTCCTATAACTTGTACTTATAAATCAAATTGTATGTTGAAGGCACCAAAATGTGTTATATCTTTAAGACGTGTAGAAGTGATTGAAGTGGGGAAAGCAATTTATGAATGACTTTTAATATATTTACATGAAATTGAACTCAAATTATTGCAAGTCATTTAGATACTGATGTAAACAAAAATTGCACTACAGCTTTAGCATCCCTGCTTATAAGAAGTCGTTCTCTAGAAAAAAAAAAAAGAATATAAATAAATATCAATTTTCAATTTGCAGTACTCATTCAAAAGTTATGATTGTTGTGAAAGTTATCGATCAAAGTGAATTTAAAAATGGAAACAGATAAAAACGAGGCAACTCCTCTAATTGGTAAGAGCTTTAATAATTTGAAGAGACGCTAGTTTGTTATGAATCGCTACAGAAAAGTTATGGCTATTTTTTTTGTACTATATTTGAATATGGAATATAGAAAATGTTGACGTAATTATCACTTCAATATTTGAAACTGGAAATCCAAAGTACTATCTACGTATGTATGTATATGAGTATATCTTTAGAGACAAAAAGCAGGTAAATATTTAGTGAAAAGATTACAGCAGATTATTGTAACATCGTGCGAAGCTCGAATGGACGGTGATTTTTTAGTGAAATTGTCTCCGAAAATTTGTGTCTGAAAAAAAAATATTGAAAAACATCATTTTAAAGTTCTTAGCACACTGGATTTTTCGTAATATCGCAGCAGTTACAGCAAAATAGTGCGATTTTTTAAATTTATAAATGTTTAACTTTGAAATGAGTAAAGTTTGTTTTTGTTAAGGAAGTGAGTGCATACATATTTGTTAAATTTAATATTCAAATTGTATATGTAAAATTAATATTTAAGCTTAAGGAATATTTCAAAATTGTACACTTTGAAATAAATATATTGATTATCTGGAAATGTTCATTGGTTATGAGACATTACTTGCTTACTTAAGGTGGCGCTACAGTCTTTTGTGAACTAGGGCCTCACTCAACAAATTTCTCCGTCTCCAATTTAGCACCCGAAGTTGGGTGAGGTCACTTTTTACTTTGTGAGCGCCTCGACGACTTTTCGGGCTTGAGCATTGGTTTCCATGCTCTCTTCGTGACCCAGCCATCTCAGTCGTTGGACTTTTGTCCTTCTGGCCAAGTCTACGTCGCTGTACAGCCCGTACGGCTCGTCATTCCATCTTTTTCTCTACTCACATTCTATGCATACGGGACAGTAGATCACGCAAAGAACTTTTCTCTTGAAACGACCTAATGTGCTTTTGTCATAGTCCATGCTTCTGCACCTTTTTTGTTAATTTTCAGAGCTAATGTAGTTTCATAGTGACAGAACAAACAAAGAATTTAAATAAATCAAAGTTACGACTGTCAATGGTGACGTTTTGACCCAGACGCGTCGGTGTTGTAGATCTCTTCTAGTTCATGATGTACTTTGTTTTTCCCTCATTAACCGCCACCTCTGCCTCAATACTTACAAAAGCCCCATTGACATCACATATTTCCGAATATGTCAATGTTATCGGTGTTAAAGAAATGACATGACAGTACAGAAACTTAAAAAAAAAAGAGGCTGGGATGCGACCCACACTGATAACTTCCCATCTCGTCTGTTGATTTGTCTTGCTTAAAAGTTTGTAGTTTTTCGTGTTGGGTTAAAAAAAGTTGTTAGTTGAATTATTCTTAAAAATTTTAAAATTACCAACAATATTTTTCATATAAAGAAATAGTTTAGTTTGAAAATCTAGCGGCACGAGTACGATAACTTTGGCACCAAGATATAATAACGGTTTTTGGTAGAGGGGCTTAATACAAGCATTTTTTACTATGGCAGGGGGGTCTATCTCCCCCCGTTTAGGCGGTAGGGGCAATTTAAAAAAGTTAGTATTTAAAATGGAAAAAAATAATTAAAAAATAACGGTGATACTTACAATTAAGTTGTATACATTTTTTTAAAGCCAACATTCTGTTCTATTAGCCAGTTTTTAAATCAAGTCAAAACTATGCGTAGTTTTTGAAAAATTTAATTTTAAATTCAAAATTTGAGTAAAAAAAGTTAAAAAAAGGTTTAAAGTGTAACTTTTTCAATACTTAAGATTATCTACCATTGTTTTTATTTCAGAATTAATTGCTCTTATTGGTTTTTGATCAAAAACTGAAAACTAGATGATTTGATGTCTTTTAGTTTTTGAGAAAATTGAAAATAACCACAACTACTATTTTAATTTAATTCTTTTTTTTTTCGCTTGAGTGGTCTTATTTTGATAGTAACAATGGTAGGTGCGAGTTTGGGTGTATGCAACAGTGGGATCTGTAAGGGGGGGCATGCTGCCTCCCTGCAACCCCCCTGCTTGGGAACACTATAGGATTTGGGGTGGGTGCAAGTTGGAGTGCGTTCAAGGTGGGGAGGGGACAAGGTTCGGTGGGTGCAAGATGGGGTGCATGCAAAGTTTCTTTTGCATTTAAATAACAGTAGATAATTTGAAAGTTTTGAAAAACTACATACTTTAAACCTTTTTTTTTAAATTTTTTTTTGCACAAATTTTTATTTTAAAACACTTTTTTTCAAAAACTATGCATAGTTTTGACTTGATTTAAAATCAAGCTAATAGACAAAAATGTTGGCTTTAAAAAAAGGTATAATACTTAATTGTAAGTATTACCGTTATTTTTTAATTATTTTTTTCCATTTAATGTACATATTTTTTTAAATTGCCCCTACCGCCTAAACGGGTGGAGAAAGACCCCCCTCCCATAGTAAAAGATGCTTGTTTTTAACTGTTCTATACAAATGCGTCATTAAACTTTGTCGCCAAAGTTATCGTACTCTCCCCAATCTAGTTTTATTAAATAGATTTTAGTCGAAAACTAATGTTTACCAATTTAAAAAGCATTTTCTTAAATTTTTACAAATTGAATGAATGAAATTAATTTGAGAGATATCAAGAACCGAACATCAATTTTTACCAAATTTGCGTAGATTTTATTTTTTTTTATGAAAAAAACGGATTGTTGGATTTTTATGAAAAAAAAACTGAATATCGAAGACAGTATTTTCTGTGAAATAAAAAGAGTTTAAAGACAATATTTTTAATTTTTGAAAAGCTATTTGAGTCGTTAATAAATTTTTACCAAGTTTTAGTATTGTTTTTTTTGTTAGGTTTTTATTTTTTATAAAAAAAACTGTCAATTCGATTTTTCTCAACATTTTACCAGATGTTGAAAACGTTATTTTTCTTTGCACAAAATTGTTTTGGTGATAAAATCATTTTGTATTCGTAAAATTTTCAAGGTGACAAATTTTTTTTCCAGTTTTTTGATTTATAAAAAAACCGTTAATTGGATTTTTTTTCCAAAAATATATTTGTTTAGTATCGCGTTACAATATATAATATAACATTTTATTCAAGTCTCTAGCGTTATTGGTTCGTGAGATATTTAGGGTTAACCAAAATGTTCAGCTTTTTTTTAAACTGCTATGGTTAAAAAAACCACCCACGAAATTTTCTTGAAAGTCCTTTCTGCATCTTTCTGCATTATTATCTGTGTAATAAAATTTATTTGAAGTCGATATCTCTTCTGGTTCTTGAGCTATGGACGACGAAAAAAACGTCGCGAACGTACGGACGTACGGACATACGGAATACGGACGTACGAACGTACGTACACACGCACGCACAGACATCTTTCTAAAAATCTTTTATTTCGACTCTAGGGACCTTGAAACGTCAAGAAATGTCAAAATTTTCAATTAGAGGTATAGAACTTTTAAATGAAACAAAATAAAGACGATTTGATAAATTGACATAAAATTTACTTTTTCCGAAATTAATCTTCTGACATTGTGATTTGAATTTTTTTTGCATAATGACCACCACGGCTGGCTCTGATGTAGTCTAATTTGGATGCTTTTAGGGATATGATTGTGTCTCAAGTGTCTTGAGTATTATTATCACTCCAAATACAGCAGTTCTGGTTATTGACGTATCTATTTAAATAAATATACTAAGCTTTTCATCTCTTTGCAATACTCGGTCGATACGTGAATCATGATTTTCAAAATAAATTTTGCACAATTTGAAAGCGTTGTTCAGGCGTTAGTCTATTTAAATAAGTTAAAATGGCAAAGTAAATTAAAAGTAAATCACTTGACAGCTGACAAAATGGCTACTAGTCTAAATTGTTTACCTCTTAAATCGCACCCGTTATAACTCCAATAGATAATTTCGGTAATATCGTTGTACATATTATATCGGGTGATTTTTTTGAGGTTAGGATTTTCATGCATTAGTATTTGACAGATCACGCGGGGTTTCAGACATGGTGTCAAAGAAAAAGATGCTCAGTATGCTTTGACATTTCATCATGAATAGACTTACTAACGAGCAACGCTTGCAAATCATTGAATTTTATTACCAAAATCAGTGTTCGGTTCGAAATGTGTTTCGCGCTTTACGCAAATTGTATGAGTTTTTTTTTTAAAAAAAGTTCTCAAGCTCTTAAAAAATCACCCATTATATTAAACAATGTCCTCTTTTCAATGGAGGACAATAAATACATAATGGGTGATTTTTTAAGAGCTTGAGAACTTTAAAAAAAAAAAAAAACGCATAAAATTTGCGTAAAGCGCGAAACACATTTCGAACCGAACACTGATTTTGGTAATAAAATTCAATGATTTGCAAGCGTTGCTCGTTAGTAAGTCTATTCATGATGAAATGTCAAAGCATACTGAGCATCTTTCTCTTTGACACCATGTCTGAAATCCCGCGTGATCTGTCAAATACTAATGCATGAAAATCCTAACCTCAAAAAAATCACCCGATAGAATGCAGGATATAATTTACTTAAGGGAGAATCCAGACATTTGGAAAAGTGCAAAGATTGTGAAGATAAAATTTAATAAAGAAAACTTAAAGTCGTTGAAAATCGCTTTCATTTAACGCCAGGTTTGAATTTCGTGTCACTTAATAGTACAGTGTTGTCAACGGAAGAAAGATAACAATGTGACAGCTGACTGTTTGAGGTAAGTCTAAATAAAGCGATATCCGGAAAATGCATTTTCATTGGATTTTGAACGAATAACAAGTTGATGCAGCACCCGTGGCATGATGGTTAGTGCGTTGGACTGTCATGCGAGAGGTCTTGGGTTCGTTCCCTGCCTGTGCCACCTAAAGTTTTTTTCACGGGTACTGCCTCTTGCGAGGAATTGATAAATTCTCCAAGAGTAATTCTTGTCATGAAAAGTGCTTTCTCAAATTAGCCGTTCGGATTCGGCATATAAACCGTAGGTCCCCTCCCCTCCATCCCTACAATTACTCGCACACAGGAATGGTTGAGAGTTGTAAGTCACTAGGCCCTGGTTCTCTACGGACTGTTGCGCCACCTAATTTATTTATTTTTTTTTAACAAGTTGATGCTGATTTTTGAAAAAAAAATGATTTAGGAGTATATATGTATGTATATGTACACTCTATAAAGTTAATTTAATATTATTTAAAAGCATGCTTTGAAAGCAATTAACGCAAAAATAGAAATATGTCACAGTATCAACTAACTTATACTTGCAAATGAAGTTGTTGTTGTTTAAACGTGCTCATTATATAATTGTACAATTTTCTAACAAATCAGCTGTCAAATTAAGAAAACAAAAGTTACCGATCCAAAGTGGTTGGTTGGTTACGTATTGATCGGTGACTTTTGTTTTGTTAATTTGACATTCATGTGACAGATGATTTGTTAGAAAATTGTAAAATTATATAATGGGCAAGTTCAGACAACACAAGGGACTTCATTTGCAGTCAACAGCATTCTTTAAACATAAATTTTGAGCAAGGCAACAAGTAAGTTTATCAAACTTTAGTTAACTAACCTCTACTTTAAGTTGATCGTGCAAAATCTACCAAAAACATTATTGTCTACAACACAATCCTCAGGAAAGCTACAAGTCCATCACGAATTGCGTTTTGTATTGGATACAAATATTATTTATTTCTTTTCCAGATGACTTAGCTTGATAGTAAGGGGGATTTTTCTTGACTAACTTTCCAGTCAAGTTTTCTATGAAGTTATCTTAATTGGAAGGCAATTTTTTGGCAGCTGGCCAATCAGATAGTAGAAACTTGGCGTACTTTAAAGTCCTTTATATCGTCTGAACCGTCCCAATGATTACTTCGTATCATTTTATTCTGGTTATTAGTGCACTCCTAAATTTCTTCCGTTTTCTGTTTGATTTGAATAAATAGTTAAATATGTTCTCATTATATACCGTAGTAGACTGCCTAAAATTGGAGCGGATGGAAATACACAGTTCAATACTTTTTGCAAAAGTTGATAGGCACTTTTGAAGTAGTTTCGGATGACACAGTGACGTCGTCGGTCGATAAAATAAAATTATCGATTACTTACTTAAGTCATAATAAAAAATAGACGCTCGTGTGGTTGGTAAATTCAATCAGCAATGAACTTGTCTCAAATCAAACAACAATTATTTGAAATTACTTTGAACTTATTCGAAGTGATAAATAATAATAATTCTGTATGAATCATCAGAAAAATCACAGAGTGAAGAATTTTATAACAAAATATCCCTCTTAAAAAATAAATAATGTCACTTTTATCACCGAGTTAATTTGAAGTACATATTTCTATAGATTATATTTTAATAACTCCTATCGCCTTAACATACTTATAATAATGTTTTAATCCATTATAACTCTTATGATTACTGTGCTACTAACAGGAAATCATTTGTCAAAACCATCAAAAGTGGGGCAGCAAAAGTTGTAAACATTTTTAGTTCAAAATAATGATTTTTAATCTAATAATAATCAATTTAAATAAAATCGATGACAGATTAGCAACTGTGCTAAAGAGGTTTGATCCTATTTCGTCGTCAATAAAAGTAATGATAAACCATTCAAGACATTTGTTAAAACAATTTATTATGCTAAAGGGTGTTCCATTTTTACTGTTAAATTTACTAGTACAGTTTTGACAACAGATAAAAAGATGTAAGAATGTGACAGCTGACAGTTCTGGGTTAATGAATAAAAATTGAGCACTGCACACACCAACGCATTTTCAATGAATTCTTATTTTTGGAACAAAGTGATTTCTTTTAGGGTAGTTGTTATTGTCTTTAATTTGACAGTTGAGAATATGAAAGTGTCAAATGTCAACAAGATTTTCAAATATGATGCTTTTTGTCGCACTTAAGATTTTCCGAATTTGTGATTTCGAAACCAAAGAGAAAGTTTTTTCAGAAATTACAATTTATAATTTAGAATTAAGAATTTAAAGACTTCAGATTTGGCTAACAATTCAAACTTAAAAATGGCAGCGGTGGCGTTGTATCTTAGAATGTTTTTTTAACTGCAAGTGAAGTTTCGATGATTGTTGTGTTTGTCTTTGGTTGGATAGCTGAGAATGTCAAACTGTATTTACTCCGGCTTGTGTTCCGCATACGCAGTGAATACAATCCTTAATCTTTTAATGATAAGTTGATACCATAACGTTTATATTAACATTTTAGTGCGTTTTACACGCTATCGGCCCTTATTTCTTTCCAAATTAGGAAGGAGCTACTATTTTGGTTACTGGCAAACGCTTAAAATTTATCAGCTTAACATCAATGACATTTGGTTTTAACAAAAAAGCGCAACTTGTCATACAGCTCGTTGACACTTTCATTTCGAGAAGCAGTCCTCTTAACTGATTACTTTGTACGAGGCTATTTAAATTCATTGTCTTGTGCTGACAAAACAGGAACACATGAAGCATTAGATCCAACATTGAATCCACACGATAAGATTTATTGGACAAAGTAGTGAAAAATTGGACTGATCTGGCAATATGTACTTGTACATCTTATGTTAAAACTTTTAAGTCAGCTGATCGGTGTTAAATTGACATTTCAAAGTTTTCTTTAATAATTTAAAATAAGAAGCCGCTGTACTTACTTCATTTTGCAGAAAATACCTGAACATACTTGACGTATATTTGATGACAGTTCAATACCAAATTAAGGGATACATTTTCCCACCGTACGATACATCGCCTACACAATATACTCTAGAAGTCATTGGTAAATTTGACAGCTGCTGAAATTTAACAATTTGAATAAACTTTTATAGCTAACTCGTTTTATCTCTATTTTGCTCATAAAATTTGTTCAGTTCAATTTATTTTTTTAGTCCAATTTGCAAAACGTACACATTAAATCACTCGCATTTGCAAATATCATTTATTAATTGACACTTGAGAAATGTCAAAGTTTAAAATTTACCCAACTAATTGCTTAGAGTTTTGATATTTGGGAATGTTCCATACTATTGTAAATGACAAGAAAATATAAAATCAAATAATCAATTAAAAGTCGCTTCATTTCAAAATGAATGAAGTTTTTAAAAATTGAATTTGATTACTTATTTATCAAGTAACAATTGACAGTTGACACTCGAAATAATGGTGATGACGATTATCCGTTACCGATATTTTTGATAGAGATTTTAACTGATTCAATCCAGTTATTATCTTAAGTACAATTCTTATACTAATCCGCAACATGCTCTATATAAAATTCATATTAAAATAATTGGAAATACGACATTTTTGGCATTGGACTTTAGGTAGACATTTTATTTTTGGAAAAACCAAAGGTCGTCTACGTTCATATGTATTGTATACGTTACTCAGTTTCAGTGATTATAAAACAGACAGATTGTAAAGCAGATATCATTACATGAAATTACAAAATGCATTCTTATTGTATAAATAAGTATAAAAATATAAATTATAAATAACACGAGTCAACCCAATATACACACACTTTTATTTTATAACTTTTCGATTAAAATGCTGAGATATCGTGAGAATATTGATAAGATGTAAACTGCTATTGTTTTATGATAAGCTAGTTTAATTCTTCTACTCGAAGAGTGCAACAACTATAACAACTGTCAGAATTACATATATATTAGGTATTCAGTGTTCGTATCGTAAATTATAGAGAATTCGATAAATACATAATATTGAAGTCAATATATGTATAGTACCTAGAATTTTTAATCTTCTCTTATAGGTCTCGATATATCTTAGTATAATCGGTATTTTAGATAAGATTTTGTTTTATATTTTTACACTACTGTTGGCGACCTAAGCGATATCCCAATCTGACAGGCCTCCATCATGTATTTGAAGTATTTCAATGTGGACTAGAGTTTAGTCAGTGTAACGGAGTTAACGGGCAAGGACATCTTGTTGGTCGTTCTGTAGATTTTGTTGATTTCGTTAAATTTTCGTTCTGTTTTTGTGTGTGTTTTAAGAGGAAAAAAAGTGACAATTCGGAAGTGTCAACGAATGAAATGTCAAAATAATTTAGTTTGAATTGATTTTGTACAATTTGGATTATAAAGGAAGCGAACACATTAATTGTACTGAATAATCATCATGGGAGCAACACCAGAGGAGAAATCTCATAGCAATGGTGATTTTCTAATACATATTTAAAAGAAAAAAAAACCTAACAAAAAGTGAAAAATATATTGTTTAGAGAACTTGGAACAGTTCAAGAAGTTCTAATTTTCCAATTTTTGTTTAAAAAAAAACGAAGTTGTGAGATTATGTTCTTATGACAGCTTTCGTTAAAAATATCGAGATCTTAGTTGAACGAGAAGAAGAAATGGTTTTTGCCTCAAAATTCAGTTTTCAAAGGTTTTAACAGACGGGTCAATCTCAATATTCTTGAAACTTGGTACCTTGATAAAAAAGAAATTCTAAAATTGTTTTTCTGTGGAAAATTATATGTTTCTCAAAAATCGCGTAAATGAATGAAATTAAACTACTTAGAGTGGTTTCTACGATGTTTTTCAACACGATCTTAAGGTTTTCAGACCACAGCTTAAAAAAAAAGGTTTATAATGTGTTTAAAAACGTAATAAAAACTTTTTTCAATATTTAAATTGTTGTATTATACAAAAATTGCAAGTGAAATTTGTATTATCATTTTTTCAAAAAGTATCCAACCTGTTTCGTTAAGTTTTATGCTGTTGGAAACTCATAGTTGTGGAAATTGTCTGCTTATAAGTAAAGGTTAAAAAAAAAATATTTTAAGTAAACAAAAATACATTTTATATATTATATTCAAGAAGGACTTGACCCAGTGTTTGATGATAGATTTAAGGCTACTGAACGAAACTAGTTTTAATTAAATTCACGACTGGGTCGCTCAAACTTTCTTCTGCGTCCAAGGAGTCTGTTCAAAAATAAAAGGTTTTCCACCGGTTTTAAAATTTAATAAATATATGAGATATCAATAAGGTGTTATTTTTATTTGAGAGCCACAAAACCGGTCGTGCTGTTTGGCACGTAGCGCGACATCCTGTTGAAACCATATATCTTAGGTGTCGATATAATTTAATTCAAGCTACATGAAGTTGGTGATCATCGATCATCAATGACGCCTCCAGCTCAAAATCCACCCGAGGCAGTAACTTTATTTAGTTGCATTGGCACCTCGTGAATCTTACGTGGATTGGTGTCGTCCTAAATTCATATACAGATGGTTTTTCGACCAAAATTGGGTTCACGGACAGCGGCGATGTTTTTGGTAGATCTTTTGTTTCGCTTACGTACGCTTGGCCACCAAACGTTGAATAGACAACTTGAAAGGTCGATCATGTACCCTATAAAAAGCGCGCATCACGCGAATCGTTTATTCTACAGAAGACTCATTTTGACTGCAAAGTTTAATTATTTGCATGTGTTGCTCGACGCTGTAGCTTGCCATGATGTTTTATCTCAGTGACTGACTGAAATAAGATATTTTGACAGAAAGTAAAAGAAACAACATGGCCACCACGAGCTGTCAAAATCAACCCGTCCCTATTGGAAAACAATTGACATATGTATTTTCTACGTACGAATATATCACAAGTAAAAAAATTTTGACATTGTTTTGTCATTTGACACAAGGTTTGTAGCTTGTAGCTGTAGCTTACTGACTAAACTGACAATAAGTTTTGGTTACTTGTCAATCTTTTTTGTCTACTTTCTTTAGAATAATTAATTATTTTGATACCTTTCAAAAGTTATGTCATTGCAAAAATATCTATCGATAAACTCCGTATCTTTAGCTGTCATCTATAACAACAAAAAATCGATTTAAATTGTAAATTATTTTGACCTTAAACATAAAATACGAGATAAATAGCGAAAAAATAGCAAAACTGAGTAAACGTTGTAAATTTATTCAACACAATAGACGACGATGACGCGACGCAACAATAAACGAATGGCATGGCGACCAACTTGACGCACCAACGCGCCCGTCAACAATGGATAATTTATATTTTATTAATTTTCACGGGCTATAAATTCAAAGATTGATTAAAAAAAAAACTTGTCATAATCAAACGGTTATCATGACGCCAAACAGTATTATCGATTTTTATAAATTTGTGTACCGATTTTATTGCGAAGGCATCCTTATGACTGGATTTATAATAAAAAAGCCCTCTGATAAACAATCATAATTTGACTGTGTATACAAATTATTTATGAGCTTGGTTTTTTTTTCGAATTTTAATAATACAATAATAAATAATAATAATAAACAAATCACATTTTTGAAAAACTAAAATCAATTCCAGGTTAATGTCAGATAATGTCAATTTTTCAGTTCAATTTTCAACATTTTTGAAGTAAATTTTAACAATTACAATGCATTGTCCGAGCGTATACCATTCCAAATTTAATAATGGCGTAATTTGTACTTGTCAAATGTCAAAAGATGACAGTAAAGTCCAATATTTGAAAACCATTCAATATCCATTTATTGGCCTTAAGTGCAAATGGTTTAATCAACTGTTTATAAACTTTTCATTTTTCGTATACAATAATGCAAGAAACATCGTTGTTAGCCATTGTCAGACATTATTTGCAGTTATCAGATGTCAGTTTTTATGACACTGTTTACTCTTATTTTGATAGCTCATAATTGCATCTATTTCCCACTTCAAAAGGTTTAAAATTGTGTTTAGAGTTTAGACAACATAAGAGACTTCATTTGAATTCAACTGCATTTTGTGAAAGCAACATACGACCAAAGCATATATCGTACATAATGTGGTTAATTTTTCAGATGTCATTAAATTCAAACTTCTAATTTTACTTGGCTGTCTTTTACTTACAAAAAGTTACTTTTACTTACACAGGTTACAAGTCTATCAAAGTTGTGTTTTGTATTGTGAAGAAAAAGTCCTCACTCCTTTCTCAACAAAAGTGACTTTTTTACAAAATACATACTTTAAATAAAATTGTGACTTAATTAATAAATCTCAGTGTTTTGAAGTTCAGCTTTCAGTTGAATGAAAAAACATGATCAGCTGTCATTTTGACATAAGTAGATGATAGTATAAGAGATTTTTATCGACTAGCTTTAAAGCCAACTTTCCAATAAATTTTTTTAAAATTGGAAGGACATTTTTCGGCAGATGGCCACTGAGATATTATAGAAACATGCCTTATGTCGCCTGAACCTGCCTACTATTGGCACCGCCTCAGGCATCTGACAGTTGTTGAAATGTAACTGTCATATATTATACATTTTCTACTCTTATTTAAAATAATATAATAAATACATTGGGACAAAATCGTTGTGAAAATCCGTGTAAATTAAAAAATTGTTAATTGAAAGGTATTTGGCTTATGTCAGCTCTTGTCAAAGTACTAAATGATCTCACAACAAACTTCGCTCTAAAAATGTCACTATCAAATTATTTTGTGTAAGGATTTTCAAGACTTTATATGACACTTTAAATGACATTTAATGTAAATATTTTTAAACACTCTTCCTTCAATAGTTATCATTTACTTTATTATGTCAAAAAATCTATTAACTCAATTAAAATGAACGCATTCAATGCACTTACCGACTCATATTTCTTATGACACCTAAATGCATGTGTTCATACGATGCGACAGTTGTAAAATTCGCTGAATGAATTGCACAGTTCAATTGCACTTGTTATTCAATTCGTTGTCGTAAAAAAAACCCGCTTCTCGTAAATATTGCAAACAATAATTAAATCGGTGTTTAACACAAAGTTCGATTATATTTTCACTCTTCATAAACCTCTTCAAATAGACACACAAATATCTTTTTAATCGCACTTGTCTATTAAATGCATGAAATACTCGTAAGACTAGATATAAACACAAATATGTGGTAATTGATGTTTTTTGTATAATGTTACGTACTATAATAAATATTCTTATCTATTTTTATAGGTTAGGTATATAGTTTTGGCGAATTGAGTTTATCTGTTGATTTTGTGTATGATGAAAGTGATAAGGTAATCAAAATAATTTTGTTAAGTATCAGTCTTTTGAGGAGATGACATGTTAGTAAATTTTCATGATAAAAAAAGATCAACAGTTTTTCAGATTCAGAGAGGCATTATTCAGTTTTGTTATTGATATTTATGTCAATGTAAAGACTATTGTTAAATTCCCATAGGAAGGTATGTGAATGATCTCTCAAAATGAAAATTTTGACATTTCTCTACGTTTTAAGATACCTATTGTAGGTCTGCGTAAACGTGTGTACGTTCTAAATTCTAACGTTCCTACGTTCTTACCTTCATACGTTCGTATACGTCCGTCAGTTCTGGATCAGTTGACAATATCTAAGAAACTCATAGAGATATATACTTCAAATAAATTTTGTTTTACAGATAATAAAATCAAATAATGTAGAACTTTCGAAACATAAAGTGTGTGATTGTTCCTTATTGTAACAATTAAAAGAAAAAAGGGACAAAGAGAAAAACTTGATTGACCCCGAATATCTGAAGAACCAATAATGCTATCGACTTCAATTATATTGTATATTATGTAGTGTGACGTTAATTCAAATTGATGAAAAAAACAACCACTGAGTTTATGTTAATTTTTGTGAAACAAAATGTATTTGAATTGTACCTATATTTTTGCGGGGTCTTGAGCTATGATCGAAGAGAAATGGTAAATGTCAAAAGCAAATTTCAAATCAAAAAATGAGGTTTTTGACATCTGGTGTAATTTTCAAAGAAATCCAATTAACAATTTGTTTGTACAAAAAAAACTTACACAAAAATTTCTGAAAATTGGTAAAATTGATTTTGGACTCAAATATCTCGAGAAAAAAAAATACTCGTATTATAAATTTCAAGTTTTCTTTGTTCCTTTGACATATTTTGAAACGTCACCTTGGTGAGAATTAAGATGATAAACCGCAATAAATGAGCGTTCAATTCTAACAAAAACCCTTCACTGGACGAGATAAAACTATAAAATGCCTTGAAGCTATAGAAATTCGAAAAAAGCTCAAATTGTAGGTGTATATTATATGGGAAAGCTTTAAATGGCTTCAGCGATTAAAAAATATTAGTATAAACGGCTCAAATTATCAGGGACTTGTAATTTAGAGATTTCGAACAAATTTCCAACAAGTGACCTAATGACAATGGTCCCTCTTAATGGCGTGCCACAGTCACGGATTGCTTTCTCTAACTAAACCCCCTTGGCTGATTTCCATTGTAACGTAGATGTTGATTAAATTCTAGACCTATTTCTATCGGCTGCCTAAGGGTTAACATCTCATCGGGGCTGTTGATTTGTCTGGGATATTGTCGCTGCTGCACGTTGTGACATCTCCTTTCTAGCTTTTTTGTGTGTGGGGCAGGTCGCCATCGCACAGTCTTCTGGTATTTCTCCATGCTCCTACACGTGCACTATTATTTTCTGAATTCTTCGATATAAAACTGGCTCACTGTGTTGAAACTGCTCTGCTTATATGCCTTTGGCTTTGTTTTGTTTGAGCTTTTTAACAACCTTTTTGACTTTTTATCGTAGTACTCGTGGTGTAATGGTTAGTGTGTAGAACTGCCTTGCCAGAGGTCTTGGTTTCAATCCCTTTGAGAAATTGATAAATCCTCCAAGAGTTACTCTCGTCATCAAAAGTGCTTTCTCAAATAAGCCGTTCGCAATCGACATGAAAATTAGGTCCCCTCCATTCCTCAAATTATTTGCACTCAAGAATGGTTGAAAGTTGTAAGTCAATAGGCCCTCGTTTTCTACGAGCTGTTGCGCCTCCTATTTTTTTTCTCTGTCCAACCTTGAAATATGTGCATCGTGGTGTATATTGCGTCATGTTTCGGACGGTTTGGTAGAACTTCCACTCACGGCTTTTTTCGAGTTCAAAGATCAAGTTTTTCTCCTAAACTGATTTTTTCCGTCTTTGAAGCCGTCTTTCCATTTTTCGAAGCTCTTTGTATACTTGTTTGCGTGTACGTGTGCTATGTGTGCAAGATTCTTACGCTGAGTCGCTAGGTTGCATTCATCATCGAATGCAACTGTTGAATCTATGCAACTGTTGATTAATATGGAGTTGGCAGTCCTAATGGCAGAATTTTTAAGGTGTGTCCACTTCTAATTTACGCCTGGCATACTGGCGTAAGGCCTTACACTCTCACCATCGAGCTCATCGAGGGCGAGTCCCAACGCATGACCAAAGGTGTTACTGGTATTTGCAATGTGTAGGGTAGCCGTGTTGAATCTGATCGATGGGGAAATCCGCTCCCAGAACGCTATAATAACTATACAAGACGGTAGTGATACGTACCGTAATCAGGCTCAAATATCGGTGACGGTCTTTTAACAAGTGATCAATCTGGTGGCGAGTGAGTCCATCATGTGATACCCAGAACGCTTTATACCTTAACGAGACTGCTGCCAGTTTTAGACTCGAAGTAAATTGTCATAAGTGTTCTCATCTAAATAATGCGATGCCTGCGTAATGCCTGTATACCGGCTCTTTCGACTTCTTAGTAAGAAGCTTTCTCTTCGTCAGGGGACTCGTCCGTTGGTCCGTGCAATTCTCGAAAATCGTTAAAGATTTGTTTTTAATTAGTTATGAATATGGTTCAATCTTTCAATCAATGATCAAATGGTAATGATCACCACAGCTGTCCTGGGATTGTTAAGATGCGAATCAAATAAGTTCATGACGAACTCCTCGTGGGTTTCTTTACTCTTCTTGAAATTGCAGCAAAGCGGTCTGACCATAAATACGGGGTCCCTAATTTTCAGTGGTGGTGTAAACGTTTTCATAATGCGTGCCGAAGAATGAAAGGCTGGGGGATAAACCAACCGATAACGAGCTCATTCGGACGCTTTGGAATAGTCATTCTTATTTTCTTGCCTAGCTCCGGTAATCGGCTCTTTCCATTCCGACGAATAAAATTGCCGGACCCACATTTTTATTCTCTCTACCATCGTAATGTCATGTTTGATTAAAATTTCGAGTTGCGATTTTTCTACGAATGCAATACTTGACTTATGTATACATACGTAGTTTTGTGTCGAAAGTCAAAATACTCCACAAACGCCACAGTTTACAGCAAAAGATGAAGTCAAACTTTTTTCGAAATTTTGCAGTGTTTTAGATTTAATGTAGGGTCAAGGGGGGTAGTTGTGAATAGGGGTAATTGTAAACATACTTAATTTTCTCAAGATCGTTTATAATTTGAAGCATGCCATGAAATTATTTGAAAAGACTTTATATTTAAATCATATTGTAGCGTGGAAGGCCTTATCTGTCAAAGGGTTATTTATGTTTTCTTCGTTTCCATGAGTCTTTCGTTTTTCTGCGTTTTTAAGTTTTTCAGTGCTAATTAAAATTGTTGCAAAACAAACAAAGGCGATCGAAGTAAGTTAAATTTTATCTTTAAGAAAGTGAAATATGAGTATAAATGCATGCTATATGTTTTTATTTGTCTGTATAACAAAATTTAAAAGCTATTGGCTGTTAACAATTACCCCATTATGTTCCTATTATGGGTAAATGTAAACACCGAAATGGTGTAAAAGTGAACAATTTGGGGTAACTGTAAACATTCATTTTCAATGGCTTTGGTGTTGATCTAACAATATTTTATATCAAAAAGATGCCACGTACATATCAACCAAAAACCACAGCTCCATCATACACGTCAGTGGATCGGTGAAGGGAAAAATCCTACTGTCATTATATCTAGAGGCAGAAAACCAGCACTTTCGTCAGACGTGGAGGAAACTATAGCAAGGTGCCTTATTTCAGATCTCGTGCTGGTTACCCTTGCAATAAGGATGATCTCCTTGGTCTAGTAGGTATATAAGGACAGAGAACTTGGTTACCCCTTTCCACAATGTTAGGACGACTGGTACCGTTTTCATTTACCCCATTTTTCTCGTTTACTTAAAAAACTAGGGGGGTAAATGTAAACATCAAATTTTATGAAAACTAATAAACAAACGCCATTAAGATAACTACTCTTTGATAGATAATACAATCCAAACTTAAGTAGCATAAACAAAAATGTTCGACATTGCATGGTTAAGCTGTTAAGTGCCTTGCACATGAGCAACGAACTGCGAACTGCGAATGGACGAACAAACGTGATTTTACACATTTCAAAAAGTCAATTCCAAACAAAAACACATTTAAACTATAAGAAACCAATTGACAATAATATTAGGATAATAAATTTTTGCATTTTGTTCTCTAAAACAAGACAATTTTGTAAAAACAATTTGTTAATAACGAATTGCAGTGGGGTTGCTACGAACTGTCAAACTCTATTCGCGTTCCACATACCATCCACACTGCAACGAATAAATTGTTCGCGCTCAACTTAACCTCAAAATTATACCACTCTTGTTTTGTTTTTGTGTGAAAGATCATGGCTTAGGAAAATATGGAGAAAAGGGTTGACAATTCGTCGCTGTCTGCGAATAGAAATAAAGCTCATGTGAAAGAAAAATCAAAATATGCGAACATCCACAGTTCGCAGCAAAAACACTCTAATGAAGATATAAATCCTTCGTACGTATCACCCTCCAAAACCCATTTGTTTACATTGTTGTATTTGTAATTTTGACATTCTGTCCATGAATAAATGTGAAATTCAAATAACTGATAAACTAAATTTCCACGCACCGGACCTCATTAATTGTGTCTTAGTTTGCGTTTTTTCACGCACACTAAGAATTACTTTATGAGGTCCGTTTCCGGTTTAGTTTGTAGGCAAACCAATATAGCTACCGAGGATTTATGTATATCTTTACTAGAGTGTTTTTGGTTCGCAGTTCGCAGTTCGTAGCTCATGTGCAAGATGCTTTACAAGCATTACAAGTGAACAAAAATAAAAAATCGTTCACAATTACCCCCTTTGACCCTAACCAAAATTTATATCAAATGTCAAATAGTATGTTTGTTAGTCACATCATCAAGTTAAATCTTCGATTATTTTTGATAGCGTGAGTTAAGGTCACATTTCATTTTGTATTTTATAACTGCAAGTAAGGCACTTTTATCGAAACAAAATTGTAAGAAACCAAGAAATTGTACACTTAAAAAAGTCATACTTAAGTTCTTAAATTCATAAGATTTATCTGGAATGCATAATCGTAAAAAAATTATTGTCATATAAACAAATCTTAACTACTCACTAGAAAACTGATGACGATTCATAAAAAATCTCTTTGTTCATTTTATGCATTCCAATGTATCTGATGCTGTCCTCAGCAAGTATAGATTAAAAAAACTGTACATATTTTATGAATTTAGTTGTCAATAATCTGTCTAAAATTCTCAAAAATTATATTTCTTAGATTAATATTTAAGTATCGTCTATATATAATTTTTTTCAAGTGACACTTAATTGATTAATCTTTTCTTTTTTGATTATAAGAAATAAATGTTTTATAATACACCACCAATTAAATTAATCAGTTGAAGTGTTTTTATTTTTAATTTTCTAACTGATCACAACGTGAGTAATCAATAATAATCATTAAAACAAAAATTCTGATTTTATGATGAATTTTAAAATGCAATATCTTAACAATGTTAAGCTTTCATATGTATGATTTTATATTCTTAAAAAGTACAAACAAAAATTTGAACATGTGAATTTTATAAATTTGATCTGTCAAAGTTAAGAATATACATTGACATTTATGCGATTAATTTCCACTATGACACTTTACTGTGATAAATCATTGATAATGTAGTCGGATTAGATTAGTCAACTCAATATAATTATAGATGAGTTTTTTTTGAATAAACAATATTTTTAAAAATGCGAAAAGTTCACGACAAAACATTTTTTTAAAATTTTATATCATAGATTGTAACGTGATACAGAACAATTATATTTTTGGAAAAAAATCTAATTAACGGTTTTTTTATAAATCAAAAAAACTGAAAAAAAAAATTGTCACCTTGAAAATTTTACGACTTAAATATGATTTCATCTCCAAAACAATTTTGTGCAACGAAGAATAATGTTTTTGACATCTGATAAAATTTTGGGAAAAATCTAATTAACAGTTTTTTTATAAAAAATAAAAACCTAAAAAAACATTACTCTAAGTTGGTAAAAATTGAATTTCGACTCAAATATCTTTTTAAAAACTTGAGATTAAGACTTCAAACTTATTTTATCTAATAAGAAATATTGTTTTCAACATTCTATAGAATTTTGAGAAAAATCGAATTGACAGTTTTTTTTACAAAAAATAAAAACCTAAAAAAAAACAATACTAAAACTTGTAAAAATTTACTTTCGACTCAAAAATTAAAAATATAGGCTTCAAACTTATTTTATTTCACAGAAAATATTGTTTTCGATATTCAATAATTTTTTTATAAAAATGCAACAGTCCGTTTTTCATAAAAAAATAAAATCTACCAAAAATAGTACGCAAATTTGGTAAAAATTGATACAATATAGACTTTTAAGCAAGACAAATCGACAGATGGGATGGGAAGTTATCAGTGTTGGTCGCATCCCAGCCTCTTTTTTTTACTTTTAAATAGATTTTATTATTAAATTGAATAAATTTTGTTTATCTTAATTAAAATCATAAAAGTTTTTGTCAGTAATAAAAAAAAATATTACCTAAAGCCACCAAAAATCTCAAGTTATAAAAGATATGTTATCTTCTGAACTTCCTTGTTCTTCTTTTGTCTCTGAGATAAAAATAAACATATTTTTATAAACTCTTGCTCCAAATTTCATAGAAGAACAAACATTATTTAAAACGGGAGTAAGTTAAAATAATACGATATAAATTATAAGTCTGCTCGATAAGATTAAAGTACTTAAATTATGAAGAAATAAAAAAGGGGTTAATACTTTTCAGAGTACCTATTAACAATTATTCACATTTTAATTTATTTATGTTTTTAAATTTTTCAATTTCAGAGGAAAAAAACATAAATGTAACAAACAATGCTACCAACAACCTACCAAAGATTCTACCTGCCTTGAGTGCTAAAGATGGCAAAGAAGACAGTGAGGGAATTCGTTGCCCTGATACTATGGAAGGACAAGTCAAGGTAAGATTTAATAAATATTAAAGTTCTCTAATTTATTATTTAATGTATACAAAAAAACTTTCGTTGGGCGCCACTTGAGGGATAATTAATAAATTGAAGAGCTAGGCATCTTAGTTAATATTTTAAAAATCAATACTGTAAACCTTATACATAATTTTATTATTTTTGTAAGTCCTTTGGGATTAACATTGAAAAAACATAATACTTTCGTTGGGCGCCACTTAAGGAATATTTAACAAATCAAAAGGTAGGCCTCTTAATAAATACTTGGATGGCCATCTACTAAAAAAAAGTAATTCCCATGACTGTTTATATTCTATTGATCACCATCTTTTTGATTGTGGTATTGAAAATTTACCAATTTCAAACGACGTTAGTTTTACAATGTATTGGAATCTTACATACAAGATATTATTCCTCTTAAAAATCCAAATACTCCAGCTTTTTACATAAATGTTATACGAAAAGATTAAAATGCTGCAAAACAAGAGAAAGAAGTCTTGGAAAAATTTCATAAGAAACATGTCCCATGCTTTTCAAGAGTTAAAATCTCCTTCCAATTATAAAGGGTGGTTAAACTTTAAGACTCGATTTAGATTTTAAATAAAACACAAATTATTTTTGAAATTATAGTAATTTATTTTTATAATGATAATATTGGTATGGTTTAATTATGCATGAAACAAAATATCGGCCAAATGGCAGCTGCAACCTCGGCGGCGGCACACTGGATAGAGGTGTGGTATGGTCCAAATTTTCAATGACGCTGAGGCATAGTTGAGTTTGTATGCCGTCACTCTTTGTGGGTACTCTAGTTTTTCAAAATTCACTCTTGGATTGTCATTTGCCCAAATCTGGCAATTCTGCCTATTGACGAATCCACTGAGGTGAAAATGCGCCTCATCACCGGAGTATATTTTCTTCGAAAATTGATCATCCACTGTTGCGATTTCTTGCCACCATTTGAAAAGTTGACGACGCTTGAAATAGTCACGAGGCTTTAGTTCTTGATTCAATTGCGCCTTGTAAGCGTGTAAACGCAAGTCTTTATGCATAATGCTCATCAACGATGAGCGTGGGAGGTGAAATTGTCGGGCACGACGACGCACAAGTTGAGTTGGACGGCTCTTCGTCTATATAAAACGGAAATCTGATGACTATATATACTATACAATATAGTTTACTTTAAATAAAGATAACTTAGTTAGTCCTCCAGAAACTTGTAACACGTTTGCTAACAACTTTTAGCAATTAGATAAGAATTTATTTCTGCACTTGTGAGACTGTCCCCAGACTATTTTGAATAATTTTCAAATGAAGTTAGACAAAGCCTTACATTAATTGGTCATACTTAAAGATGATTATTTCTCTAGACCAGATGGAATTCCTCCAATTGTCTTCAAAAATGTTAATTCATAGTAGCATCTCCCCTTCTTCGTACATTTGCACTGCTATTTCTAAGCTCAAGTAAATTCCCAACAATATGGACAGGGCCGTCGAGAGGAATTCCGGGACCATTTTTTTCAAAGTTCATGCCTACTGATATGGCACGTTCTAATTTCAATTACAAATAGCATAAAATTGGTTGGAATTAACGGAAATAATAATTTTTCATTTGCAAAGTGAACCGAAAAAAAGTGTTAATCATCAAATCAATCTGACGGGTATAGTCCAGTTTAGTTGAAATGGAAGATGGATAGAAAATAATTCTACATGCGATATTGCCAACGACATGTTAGTAACTGATAATACGGTCGATTAACTATTAAAAACATAGCATGAAGATCTATTACCTATACTATGAAAATAAAATAGAGCGAAGTAAAAGTATTTGAAATTAATCCTTAAAAAAACTATGTATTTTAAAAGGTTTACATTAAATACTCTTTATTGTTTTTCTTTATATTAAAATATTATCACAATGTTTTCATTAGAGTTAGTTTGCATTCAATGAAATATTTCTTTTTGCAAACGAGCTTTCCTAGCTTTCTGAGCAGCAAAACAACTTATAATTCCATCGAAATTCAATTTAATTGCCAAAGGTGCTTCGATACATAGTGTAGCAAGTCCAGAAACACGATCTTGTGATGAGCACGAACGATGAGAATTCTTTGTTCTGGCAAGGATGCTAAATGAACGTTTGGTACTAGCTACGGTTACAGGTGTGGTGGAACACACACAGAGAGCAACACAAATGTTGGGGAAAATCGTCTCCAAGTTCTGGGAATAAATAGCATTGAGCAAACTCAGTGGCGGAAGTGCTGCTTTAAAATTGGCTTCATAAATGTGTGATGAATTATTTCTTCTTTCAACTCTTGAGACACATGCGAGTTATACTTTTGGATGAACCTTGTAGCAAAGTTTTAAATCTCAATTTTGTCCATTGTTGAAAACTGCCATAAAAATGAAAATGTAGCATTCAAATTCTTCATCGTATCGAACCGACGAGAAATTCCAGATAAAATTGAATCAACTATGACATAAAAGGTGTTTCTCTTGAAATTTATTTCTTCGTCTGTTTCAATTTGCATTCCAATTCCTCGGTTTTCTTCAAAATGTCTCTTTAATTGCCTTTTTCGGTTCGATGGGAACGATGCAGGAAAATCCCCCAATCCAGTAAATTTGATCCCATCCGTTTTGAATAAAGTACAAATCGGAGATCAAGTTGTCAAGATTTCGAATTTCAACGTCAATAGTCATGTTTCTGGCTTATAGAATGATACTTCTTTTATTTATAGCGCTAAGAACCTTGCACCAAATCGAAGACATCAGGGCGCATTCAAATTTGTGCATATATTTTAAAACGTTATTTACATCTCTTCGAGCTTCAGCAGTTAAATTAATATCACTTAAGGCTTCTAATTATGTTCTAAGGTTTTTCAGATGATTTGCAAATGGTTTCACTGCCTTAATTCTAGCTGACCATCTTGTATCGGAAAGTTTGTGAAGGGATCCAGGCACATTTTTCCCAACGTTGAGCACTGCTGCTAAACAAGTTGAAACACTTTTGAACAACACCAAAAAATGTGATTGCGGCTGTACAACATTCCGTTGAATCGACTCCACGCAAGTTAAGCCTGTGAGCTGCACATGGTGAATACACGGTAATCGGAGTTTTGTTTAAAATATGACTTTGTGCACCATTATAGTGTCCTTTCATATTGCTTCCATTGTCATAGCCTTGTGCACAACAGTCCTCTAAAGGGATTTCGTTCTTTGCCAATGTTTCGCAGATCAAATCAGCTATTGTGGTGCCAGTTTTTTTGTTGCAATCGATAAATTCCAAAAACCGTTCTTGGATGGTGAACACATTTTCTTCCAAGCGCAGATATCGCAAAATAAATGTGTTTTGTTCCACATCACTTGAATCGGGTGTTGCATCGACAATTATAACGAATTATTTGGCGTTTTCTCTCTCCTTCAAAATAGCTGAATTCACATGTTGGGCACAAATTTTAATGAACTCATTTTGAATCTGAACGGAAACGTTTGTGCTCTTGTTGTGAAATTCTTACTTTTTCCAAGTGCTCCGGACGTAAGGGGTCATAATGACTAAATAATTCCAAAATGCCCAAAACATGTCCATTATTTGGCTCTCCAATAAGATTGCTATCGCCTCGTAGTCCTAGTCCCCTTTCGCCAAGGAAGAAAATGGTGTCCAATATTCTATATAGAATTCCTTGCTATTTTTGTATGACTGGTTTAATATACACACTTTGAAGTGACTTGATATCCTTCAAATCTTCAGTAAACAATTTATTCAAAATATTAATTAATTAATGTTACGGAACCCACAATTAAAAACGTTTGCGTGGGATTTTCCGGTCCCCCGAAACCGAATCAAAAATTTCGTTTACAACAGAAACAAAAATAGAAGAAAAGAAACTTTATAAAAACAGTAAGAAAAGCGAAACAATTTATTATAACTTTTTTTCAATAGTTCAGAGTTGCCCAATTTTTCATTAAATATAAACAAAAATGTACGCCAATAATAATCAGGGGCCCAGATCGGCAAGCTTTTGACTGATAGATTGGAAGATAACATGCAACAGGGGCCCGATTGCGAGAGCATGAATGATTTTAAATTTTCGGGCCTCTAAAAATAAGTGGAAATACATAGGTATGTTGATGATTAATTAGAGTATATTCTCGTTGCTTTCAATTTTATGGGCCCCTAGAAAATTTCGGGCCCGGGAGGTTTCCCACCTTCCCACCCCTCTCGACGGGGCTGCATATGGAAGAAGGTATTTTTACGCCAGTATTTAAAAAGTGTAACAAGTCTGACATAAGTAGTCCTGTTTAAATTTTAACTGCAAGAATATTATAAGTTATCCAAAAAAACGTTCGAGACAATTACTAATCTACTTAAATTGTTGCATAAGCAAAGAGCTGGACTGTACAAAGACCTTTTGAGCAACTTTCTCATCATATCATCTCATTTAAGCTGGAGGCAATTATTGGGTTTTCTCTTCAATTTATCAAGTTAAATTCAGGAGTTATTTCTCCAACTTTTTCAATACTAAATCAAGAGTTCCCCAGGGTAGTCATTTAGTACCTCTACTATTTATCTTAGCTATTAATGATGTACGATACAACAACATTTTAATCTATGCGGAAAATATGAAAATCTCAAAAAGCTTACAATCTTTGAACGATCATCAATAATGATATAGTCTTGGTGATTCTTTAGTCTCAAAATATATCTTCAATACTTTAAATTTGCAGAATTTAAAGTTGAAGTCTTCAAGAAGAACAAAACAAGCCGATAGAAAGCTACTGTCTAAACTGTTTTAGTTTTCTTTAACGTCTATTTTCTCGTGAATTTTATCGAGGGCAAGATGGATTCTGCCCTCTGATTGAATATAAAGTCAAAGTTTCTTGCGAAAAACCCTTTCATTTATCTAAAAAAACTTCATTCAGTGCTTGATAAGGAGTTTTTTATGTAAACTTTTCTGATTGATAATCCATCCAAAACAAACACAAAAAGTGATATCAATTTGATTGCGCCCATTGCACAAAACAAGTAAATTTATAAAGTTTATCTCAAATATTAGTTTAGTTTTTAGCTTTTATTATTATTTGAACATGCGATAAACTATGAAATAAAATAAAATGTTTTTTCCTAAGAGCTTTGTTAAAAAAATATACATATAATAATAAATTTTTAAATTTTCTTTTTAGAAAATCCCATATCCAAAGTCTGTAGGATTCATTATCAGTAATGAATTCTGTGAACGATTCAATTACTATGGAATGCGAAGTAAGTATTTTTATTCAATTTCAAAATGGCCCAAAAGTTGTCACAAATGTCAAATTATAATTGAAATTTTCTGCCATTTGAACATAATTTGACATCTTCCAATTCGATGATGGATAACTTTTGCGTGCGATGACAACTTTTTCGCTATCTATCAAAATCCAAAGTGTCAATCTGACATATTTTCATAATTTCAAACATTTTACAGCAATATTGGTTCTATATCTCAACCGAGAACTCGGCTACAGCACTGATTCATCAACTGTCATCTTTCACATATTCACAATGTTTGTGTATTTCCTTTGCATTTTGGGAGCCATATTAGCTGACAGTCTTTTGGGAAAATTCAGGACAATTCTATATCTATCCATGGTTTACGTTTGCGGATCGGTGTTGGTTACTTTGGGAGCTGTTCCAACATGGCATCTACCAGCAACCACATTCACAATGCTTGGACTTGCTCTAATAGCTTTGGGTTCGGGTGGTATCAAACCGTGTGTATCGGCTTTTGGTGGTGATCAATTCAAAATGCCAGAACAAGTTAAACAAGCTGCCACATTTTTCTCACTATACTATTTTGCCATCAATGCTGGTTCATTGATCTCAACAACTGTCACACCAATTCTACGTGAAGATGTTCGTTGTTTTGGAAAACAGGAGTGCTACTCGCTAGCATTTGCAGTTCCAGCAGTTCTAATGATTCTTTCCATAAGTGAGTTCAATCATTATTTTTTGATTTGTTCGTGAATGAGTCATTAAAAAAATTCTCCCTTCAGTTATTTTCGTTCTTGGTCGTCCATTGTATAAAATCAGACCTCCAGCAGGCAACGTTGTAGTCCTGGTTTGCAAAACCATTGGTGTAAGTTTATAATAAATACTCAATTTTAAAAATCCTAAACGTTTTCTTCGTGTTTTTGTAGAATGGAATTTCAACTTATTTCAAAGAACGTAAAACAAATCCACGAGAACACTGGTTGGACCATGCTGACAAAAAGTACGACAAACAACTTATTGCCGATGTTAAAGTGCTGTTGCGAGTTTTGTTGTTGTATGTTCCATTGCCCGTTTTTTGGGCATTATTTGATCAGCAAGGTTCAAGATGGACGTTTCAGGCAACTCGAATGAATGGTGATTTTGGAGGATTTACATTGAAGCCCGATCAAATGCAAATGCTGAATCCTTTATTGATTTTAATTTTTATTCCACTTTATGATGTGGCATTTTATCCGTTGCTTAATTTGGTTGGAGTAAGACGGCCGTTGCAGAAATTGACAGCTGGTGGAATTTTGGCTGGAATTGCGTTCACAATATCGGGACTAATTGAACTGAAGTTAGAGGTAAGGTTTCTATTTTCATATATGTACATCAGGAGTGATTATACAAATTTGGCTGGATGACGTATGTTTACGTAGTATACGTTATGTGTCACTTTGTTCTGTCAAAAGTTATTTTAAATGTTTGACATTTTGAAACTTTGACAACCTGCAGATTTCACGGTATTCACATTTAACTTTTGTGAGACAACTTATTTTGTCGTTTTGTAATTTTATCTCGCTCTCATGTCTATTTTTATTTTAAATGAGTGAAAGTAAGATAAAACGTTAAAAATTACAAAGTGAAAAACCCAAAAATCATTAACGTTCATAATCTGTGACTATATTAATTACATGTGTAGTTACTTTTTTAACTATCTATTTTATTTGCTTTACTTTCCGTCACTTTTTAAGTATCAAGTGCGAAGGACATACAATTATAAGATGTCAAAAAAGTCCAGTGTGAACCCAACCTAAAGATTTTTAGAGTTCATTTTCAATTTCAATTAAGATCTGTTGGCTTTCTGATCTGTCATTTACAATAAAAGTCTAATTGTTAAGTCTAAAATTAAAGTTTTCGTAATGTCAATCAGATATAATAAAAAATGTCATTTTGACAGCGATATGTCAACGCGTTTACGATCACAGTTTTTCTATAAAATTCCTTTTTTTTTAATTTCAGACCACATACCCAGTTCTGCCAAAAGCAGGAGAATTTCAAATGCGTATATTCAATGGAGTGCCTAACTGTGATTACACATTCACAACAAATCTGGCTGACTTTTCGGAATTTACTGTCAAATCCATGGAACTTTTTGAGGAAAAACACATTCGTACAAATGCCACAAACTTTTCCGGTTACACTAAGTCTTCACCTGGTAAAGACATAATTTTATTGTAATGAAATATTTAGTTCCGTCTAATTTTCTATAAAATCTTTTCAGATTGTCCCGATCTCCCTACTGGTGTGCTGGGTTTAAGCGATAAGACAGCTCATAGCTTTTTCATTAACTCCAAAGGACTGTTACATTACGTAGACGAAGTTGATAAACCTGACCGTGGAAATCCAGTAGTGCGAACGTTGGCAAGTGTCAATGGCATAAAAACTGTCACATGGAAGGAAATCAAAAGAGGATACCAAGCCTACACGAACACAACCGATTTCTATCCCTTGTTCGAGTTTAAGCCAACAGAGTACGCTGTAAACGTTGATGGCAAAGAAGTTTTGAAAACAAATTTAAAACAAGGTGGCGTTTATACCTTGGTAATTGGAGAAGAATCGGATGGAGGTTATAGAACAAAGCTTTTTGAAATAGCTGCGCCAAATTCGGTTAATATTCTCCTATTGATTCCACAATATGTTGTAATGACTTTAGGAGAAGTCATGTTCTCGGTGACTGGAATCGAGTTTTCGTATTCCCAAGCTCCGGTTTCTATGAAATCTGTATTGCAAGCTTGTTGGTTATTGACAGTAGCATTTGGAAATGTTATTGTGGTTATAATAGCTGAATTGAAACTGTTCGAGTCTCAAGCATTTGAATTTTTCTTGTTTGCTGGACTTATGTTCATCGATATGGTTGCGTTTATGTTCTTAGCTTATGCTTATAAGCCAAATGATCCCAATGCAGTGAATTCAATAAGTGAAGGAAACACCGAAGATACAAAGAATAGTTCAATGGATTAAATCAGTTGTAAATTTAAGTTTTGATTAAAGTTTAAGGACATCACACACGCAGTACACAAATTTAAGTGAATGAGAAGATCTTCTTTGCACATGTCGTACATATGTCAATATTTTGTTCAGCTGTCAATTTTAGTTCTGACAAATGTAAAGATTTGATTTTTTTCGTTTGACATATTTAATTTTGACATAATGTGCCCAATTTATTTAAATACCTTAGATTTGTGTACTGCGCATTAGACGCACACATGAAATAGTTTATAGTTTTTTTTCTTATTTCAATAGAAATTGTGTTAAATAGATTTAAAATTTGTGATTGTTGCGTTTTTGTTTTATAAGTTGCGTTAAACTTGTATTTGTAGAGCTGTTCGAGAGTGCTCGAGCAGTTTTGAACTGACATTAAAATAATAATAAATAAAGAAGCCATTAGAAATGTTTATTTTTTGCAGGCTGACACTAGAAAAAAATTTGTTTTTAGTAAGTATTATCTTCGTAAGTTATTTCCCAATTGTGTTGATCAACAATTTCAATTTGACAGCCGAAACAAAAATTCGATTTGACATTTGACAGTTGAACATGATGCATTTGAACATGATACGCTTTTATTACTTTGTTCCATTTTAAGGTATCTTAAATTGTCAGCTGTCAAATTGATTTAATTTTCGCATTGCCAACACCTTACTTTTTAAAACATACAAATGGAGGGAAATTTAAATTTGGCTTTAATTTGTATTACAATGTCAATTATTGGTCATGCACAACATTATTTTCTATCAAGTACATAATCTAAGTTGTTGCGTACTCAATACTTCTCTTTTTTAATTTTGATCACTTCTGTACATTAATAGAAAATATTTTATAATAAGTCATAATAATATAAAATTTATAGTTTTATTTTTCTTTGTTCAAAATAAAAACAAACTCAACTCACGATAATAGATAGAACGGATTTTTGTTATGCCACTAAAGTCTAGTGAAAGTAATTACCATTTTAATGTATGGTACAGTGCACATCAGCTTAAAAAAAATGGTTAATTTTGTAAGTTACATTTTCATGCTAAAAACAAAATTTAGCTATGGACGAGTTGACTTTGAATAAAAACAAAAATGGAATATAAATTCATTAAATGTATCACAATTCAGAAATCTGAGGTTATGTTTCACGTAAGTTGTCAAATCAACAGGAATTTAAAAATAACTGTTTTTGTATGACTGCGTATACATTGAATTCTTTTGATGTAACATATTTTGACGTCTTGTCGTTTAATCTTAATTGCTTTATTTTTGAAGAGAGCAGGATCGAGATAAGGTAATGAAACGTCAAAATGTTTCACCTTAAAAGAAATCAATGTGAACACATTCAATAAATAAAGATTTGACAATGTGAAATTATTTGATCCACAATTTTTATTCGCTTTTAACTTACTCGTATTTGAACAAAAGATGAAAATGTCACTTTGACGTTTCATTCCTTTTATGATGTTTGAATTTTGAAACGGTGTTTACATTTGACTTTTGATGTGTTAATATTTTATCTCGTTATCATTAATTTATTACCTGTGTCTTTCTTCTCACCAAAAGAAGTGAGATAAAATGATGAAATCAAAATAAATTGCATTAAAAGAGTCCAATGGAAACACCGTCGATGTGAATATCGCCTAAAGTATGAAAATGTACTTCTTTTCAAAGTGCTTTTTGAAAGATGTTAAATACTAATTCTTCATAGCAATGTGTACTGTAGTTTTGCTCATTCTCATTACATGAAATATTAAATTTGTTCTTATAATTTGTAGGCCTACCGCTTATTCACTCAAAAAAACCATATAACAAATTTTTAGAAAACGAAAGTTCCCCAGATGTCAATTTTAAAGAAAACGTAAGTGACTTAGAACTGGTAAGTTTTTTTTATTATATTGTGAATTGAAGAAATATGAAATAATATGAATTTCTAAGCAATGATACAAAAATCACTATTTCACTTATTGTGCAAAGCATTAAGAAACTTAAATTAAAAATTGTTAGATGTCATTAATGGTCGCATTCACAAAGCTAGTGGCTACGTAGTCAAAATTCAACTAGCTTTGTGAATGCAAAACTACACTACAAAGCTAGTCAATCTGGAACTGTCATATTATTGATAAATGGAAATATGTATATAAAATAAGAAACATTTTTGATTTGATAACTTTAACTTTAAGATAAGAAATCTTTTGCGTTTTTAAATTCAATATAATTAAATTTAAGACACAACTTGAATGATTTATATTTCTATATTGAACGATTTATTTAATTTTGAATTCGTGTTACTTTACCGAGCAGCTGATTGTTAAACGTCAAAATCATTCTCCACTAACTTTGTAGCCGAATTTTTGACACTACGTCGGAGGGGAAATTTCAACTACTTTTGTAGATAGATTTAGCCAATCAGAATCCCTTGACTACGTAACCACTAGCTTTGTGGATGCGACCATTATCATCCCTCTGAATTATTCGAGCTTAATCCACGTCGCAATCTGTCATACATAAAATGGGTGTGAAACGTCAAACACACCAAATTGTTGTCTAATCTGAATGCAATTTGTTATAATATGAACATTATATAAATGTACCTAAATAAGATCAAAATTAAAACCTAAAAGCCGACAAAGTCTTTAAAGATTGCATGCAAACTTTAAATAAATTCATCAAGTGAATTAAAAAAGCAACAACAAAAAAAATCTATTGAAAATGAATTAAGTGGCTGCTTCGCTTTAAAACGAATAAATTGCATCTTCAACGCTTCGACAATAACAAAAGCAGCAGAATATTGTTGATATTGTTTGAAAATGACAATAACGTGATAAACTGACAGATCACTGCCATAAACACTGTTAAGTCGCTATAATTCGAATTCATTCTTTCTCATTTGCGGTATCGGTCTCTCAGTCTCGGACCCGGTCTTGGTTATCCACCGCCTCCGACTAGCCGTGCCAGCCGGTCAAGTGCAATGGAAGCCCGTGGCTAGCTAAACAATAAATATTCATATTCCTGCACAGTCCACATTCCGTACATACTCGTATTGTGATTGTTGATAGAAATAAGTTCTCTGTTGAATCATCGCATCTTCTCGTGTGATGCGGATTGACTGATGTCCGTGAACTTGAATGCCGGCAGTCAGTGGCACCCTATAGTTACGCGGAAACATTTATAATTTAATGTTATTTTCTGTTTGTACCTACTCATTATTTGTTTCAATGATAAGAATTTAAATGTTCCTATAAACTAATCATATACAGTTTATGGTACTTTTTCTTTATAACCGGATGGGATTTCAACAAAAATTGTTTCCCTATGTCGCTGATTAAGTCTTGAGCAACTTTTTGTATTAGAGTTTACTTAAGATATCAAAGCATGAATAATTGGTTATTTAGACTGTTTGAGATGCAAAATTCAGAATTTTGCGTTTTGTACGTAGTCTAGACATCAGCCAGCAGTCATACAAGAAACTTTGTCAGTTGTGTATTATTTTTCTTACTAGAGTTTATTATTGTTGTTATGTCAGAAATAATTGTTTCAGTGTCATTTTTACGAATAATTGGAATTTATAAGAACCATTTCTGGGGTTTTCCATGGGTAAAATAAATCATTTAATTCTAGATCTAGATCTGTCAAAACACAACTTTCCTGCATGGGGCAAAATAAATTGATTTATTTTTGATTTAATATCAAATCTGAAGATCGGGATATTTCTGCAAATTTACCCCTCTTTGCACCAATACTAATACAATTTTCAAAAAAATGTTTAGCTAGCAATTTGACACTTGTTTACACATACACGAAGTTACACTAAAACAATGACAAATAAAAAACAATTCCAATCGTACTCCATGCTAATTGAAGAAAAATCAATTTTTGAAGGAAATCTGAATTTACCTTTGAAACACCCAATTAGAAACGATGACTATTGTTAGAAGTTGTTGATCAACAACTACAAACTACCGAAATTTTTGAAATATCAAATTACCAAAATTGTTATTCTAAAAAAACATTTTGACAGTTCAACACTCTTAACTCAGCTTCTGATCTTAGTTATGGGTAATTAGAAATCGTAACTATTCGAACACTTCAGATGACGTTATATTGTTAAAAATACAAAAGGCTAACTTCCACTTAAATTTTATTGTTGGGAAACTCAACTATAAAAGCTGGATTAAATAGTATAACTCCACGGTTTGGATTGTCATTTTGACAGCACACAAGCAAAACATATTTGCCAGGTTAAAAGAGTTAAGATTTGTTGTTATTGTTAATGGCAATATTTTTTTTAACTAGGTAAGTGAGAAAGTACTTTTCTTAAAACTTAATTGTGTTTTTGTTTTATAAATATCCATTATTTTGGCTGAAAAACGAAATTTGAAAAGGGGTAGATCGACAAGTTTGACGACTATTGTTTGTTTTATTCTTTCGGCCATGTCTTCTAAGCCATCTATGTATGTATTCAATATTTGAATCGTCCGAAACCATTTCAAAACTTATTTTTTTTTTAAATCAAATATTTGGTTTTGTTTATTTTTACAAATATTACTTTTTGACAACGAATGTAGTAGAAAATGTAATAGAAGACTAATTAGTAAAAGACTTTTTCATTTTGGTTATTAGTATACACGCAAATTAACTCACTGTCAAAATTTAACCCGACGATGACTAAAGGTCCAACTATAATAGACTTAATCGAAAGTAAGCTAATGTCAAAACCGAACAAAAAGTTATCAGAAGTTATCGTCAAAACAAAAAGTAAACATAATGGATTCAAGTAACTGAAGCAAATGCGTTTCAAATTTGACATTTGCTTAAGCTCGAGACATTTAAATGGCTCTTGCGTAATTGCGCGAAAGTTACCGAAATTTAACGAAACTGAGCAGAACGTCTATTATGGTTAGTGACATATAAGGCTGCGTATTGGTTCGTTCCCTTAAGCTGGCTTAAGCTCGGTTAGGTCTATTATAGTTGGGCCTTAACCGTGTATTTACCGATTTTAATGGTAAGTTCTTGTGACGTTAATTACTACGCTTATAACTTAATAACACCTAATCCGATTCGATAAAAATACCAGAAAAATCCCCTAAAAAATGTGAAGGTAGTTAATTTTTCCATTTTGACATTACGTTTGTGACAGTTGATTTTGCACCAAATTTGTGTGACAATTTTAAGGTAGATTTATTTCGATATATAAAAAACTTTAATTTTATCGATATTAAAAAAGTTGATCTTACTTTAATAAAGCTGATTCCAAATTGATCTTATTTTTATTTATTTATTTATTTTATTTTATTTTATTTTATTTTATTTTATTTTGTTATAGGCCAATATGTACAACTACTGGAAATCAGCTTTATTTCCCTTTTGCGAAGTGCAAACACTACAGAAATTGTCAGACAATAGTAAAAGTTGTTTGTCGTCTGACAATTAATTGACAATATTATCAGACAAAAATGTGTGTTCAGACAATTGTAAGACATTTGGGACAGATATGTCAATAGTACTTAGCTTAACTCACTGAACAAATTTAGTTATATATTTTTTTTTTGTATGACATTACACTAACTACAAATTTATTACGAGTTGCTGAAATAATTTTTAACATAATGTCAATCTTGGACGTTAATATTCTCAAAAACACACAGCGAACATGTTTTTTTTTTGTTTCAACTCGGTAAATTTTAAAAACTTATAATTTTAACTTCAACATTTCATCATCCAAAATTCTTTACTCTTATAAATATTCTAAATTAAGTTTCAACACTGAAAAATTATAGTTCACAATAAAAGATAATTTACTTTTATATCAGCTGCTTGTCAGTGTCATATAATCATCCTATAAAACTTTTTATCTATCAATTAGGTTAGTTCATCTTTAGGTAAAATAAATCAACTGTTTTTTAACGACACCTATGTAGGTATTTATTTATCTATCAAGTAAAATTATAATGTTTACTCAAAAACAATATTAAATCTTTATGGGTTCTTACTTTTATTTACATGTCTATTTAAAAAAAAAAAAACTTCAATCTGAATATATTCAAAATTTTATAGCTAGCTTTATAGTAGTTTTTTTTTGTACAGTGTAGTAAGTTATATCAATATATCAACACTGGCAGTCGGTGAGACTATTATAATTAACGGTTCTCTACAGCCACCCGATTCGATTGTCATTATCGGCTCAACTATGATTAAGTTGTGGCGCTAGCCAAACGCTCGGCTACAATTTGTTAATTAAGCTTTTTTCTGAAATCACTCACTTTGAAACATTTAACAACATAACTCACTTTGAGTGAGACTGCCCTTTCCATTAATTCTGAAGGTTGGTTATGGAAAAAATATAACGAATGAGTGAGTGAATTGTGATTCAACGTCGCGTCGTCGAATGATCACGATTATACTCTACCCCCTATATACAAACCACATCAAGTCGAGCTTCTGTGAAGTAAAGGTTGATCGGTAGTCGCCGATCTGTGAACTTTTTTTGTATGTGCTGTATTGTTTTGAGCCTCTTTTAACGTCTCGCTGCATCAACAACTCTGCCACCACCGCGTCGTCGTCGGGTGTCCGTTTGTCGTCCGCCAGTGACGTTTATAATTTCGGGTGTTTAATCTATTGGAGCATCTGTCAAATTTTGATAAGTAACCTTGCCTCAACCTTCTAACTGTTATCCTTGAAAAGCATTTTTGTGACGTGAAGAAATTATTATTATTTTGTATTGT
This sequence comes from Eupeodes latifasciatus, assembly GCA_920104205.1. NCBI lineage: Eukaryota > Metazoa > Arthropoda > Insecta > Diptera > Syrphidae > Eupeodes > Eupeodes latifasciatus. The sequence continues at coordinate 11,640,891 of OV049926.1, forward strand.
TTTTGTATTCAAAACACATTATCATTCGAATTTCCGTATCGGAATGCTAAATACGGAGTGTTGTTAATATACAGTAAGACAGTCAATCATTAATTTTGTTGTTGTTATAATTCGAGGAGTGAAGTACGAAAAAACAAAGTAACAAACTATGGTTAGCAGTACGCTGAAGATAACTGAAAAACCGGTAAGAGAAGGTATTCTTTTGATAGTTATATGCGCGGTAATTTCCGTTAATTACCTACAAGACACAAGATGATGGCTGCGATATGTCAGTTGTCAGTTGAACAAGTTGAGAAAGTGATGAAAGGTTTATACTGATGTGACAGAGAAATTTGTGTCAATCGATTTGTTCAATAAAATTTTGCAGGTACCTGAACCTAATTTGTTTGCTAAAAATGGAGAGATTTCTTTTTCTGCATTTTTATAATCTTGAAATTTTGTTTCTTTGAAGTTTTCCAAGTTTATAAAAACTAGCTTAAAAAAACGAGGCCAAGGTCGATTAGGAGTTTTGGCAATTCAAGTCACATTAAAAACAAAATATGTTATACAAATTTAGTATACAAACAATTTTTGACAGAGTTCATTGCGACTTTGAGACTCTTATGCGATTTGAATACGTGTGTACCATAAATTGCTTTTTTATGGTTAAACAATATAAAAATAAAAACGATAACAAAGTTGATTGTCTCCGTTTCGCGGTCTTCATGATCAATCCAAACGTGATTGTCGTACAAAAATATTTTGTTTTTTAAATATTTCTTTTTGTTTTTAATTTATTTAACAAAAAAGACAAACAAACAAAAAAGTCTTATGCAAATTTTTACTTCAAATATTTTTTATTTTGGTCATCAAACACACTTTTGTGTTGTTTTTTTTTTTAAACAACTTGAATACACACATTTACCTGGTAAATGTCAGGCCCGTATATACTTAGACGGGCAGCTGCATTTCATTGAATGTCTGTCATAATCTAGAAAGTTAAAATTTTTGAGATTATTTTATTTTTATTCATTTGCCACGCGTCTTTTTACCGCACGCGTCTGATTTCTAAAAAAATGTAATCTTATCAAAACTTGAGACTAATCTGCAGACGAGATGTTTTATTTTTATGATGGTTCGCAGTTCTACCATAAAAATATATAGCGGGTGTTTTTATCTTAGCTCGAAAGATTTATGTAAAAAAATAAGACAGAAATATTGTTGAAATGAGTTTTTAGGCACGAGTACGATAACTTTGGCGCCAAGATATAATAACGTTTTTTGGTAGAGGGGCTTAATACAAGCATTTTTTACTATGGGAGGGGGGTCTATCTCCCCCCGTTCAGGCGGTAGGGGCAATTTAAAAAAATTATTATTTAAAATGGAAAAAAATAATTAAAAAATAACGGTAATGCTTACAATTAAGTTTTATACATTTTTTAAAGCCAACATTCTGTTTTATTAGCCAGTTTTTAATTCAAGTCAAAACTATGCGTAGTTTTTGAAAAATTTAATTTTAAACTCAAAATTTAAGCAAAAAAAGTTAAAAAAAGGTTTAAAGTGTAATTTTTCAATACTTCAAGATTATCTACCATTTGTTTTTATTTCAGAATTTATTGCTCTTATTTGTTTTTGATCAAAAACTGAAAACTAGATGATTTTATGTCTTATGTCTTATGACATAAAGTCATCTCGTTTTCAGTTTTTGATCAAAAACAAATAAGAGCAATGAATTCTAAAAAAAAAACAGTAAATAATTTGAAAGTTTTGAAAAACTACACTTTAAACCTTTTTTTTAAATTTTTTTGCATACATTTTTAGTTTAAAACAATTTTTTTCAAAAACTATGCTTAGTTTTGACTTGATTTAAAATCAAGCTAATAGACAAAAATGTTGGCTTTAAAAAAAGGTATAATACCTAATTGTAAGTATTACCGTTATTTTTTAATTATTTTTTTTCCATTTAATGTACATATTTTTTTAAATTGCCCCTACCGCCTAAACGGGGGGACATAGACCCCCCTCCCATAGTAAAAAATGCTTGTTTTTAGCTGTTCTATACAAATCCGTCATTAAACTTTGTCGCCAAAGTTATCGTACTCTTCCCAGTTTTTATATTTTAATAATCTTTTAGATTGTATTTTGGCATTTATTTTTTCAATAACATTTTTGGGGTATTTTGGCAGTTATAAGAAAGTTCATTTAGTCATTCCGAGTTTTCACTACTTTTCCCAATTAATTGAAAAACGGTGACTATTCCCATGAAGAGTATTCGAAAGATGTAAAGTCGCACGAACGAGTCCACAAGATAATAAAAAAGTCACTAAACTGATTTATCAATACATTGATAGTTAAACGCGCTATAGCGCTATCTTGTTGGAATGGAAACAAATGTCGTCGATATTTAGCTGACCAAATTTTGGAAACAAAAATTCAGCCAGCATGGCTCGATTTAGCTCTCCATTCATCGTTACAGCAGCTCCTTTCCCATTCTGAAAGAAATGAAAGGACTGATGACGCCACCAGTGTAAACCGCACCAAACGTCAAGTTTAAGGTGGTTCGTTAATGGCTTGGAGATTGTCTTTGCTCCATATAAGCATTCAACTAGAAATGAACACAATTATTTTTCTTAAAGTAAATTTCCACAATTTGTTCTTCATTATTTTTACATTAAGCGATTCATAGACGTACGAAGTACTAAACCTTACTGAACAGAAATGTCAACCCAGTTTGACATTCTCAACTGTCAAATCTTGGACAACAACTATCAAAACTTCTTTAGTGTATTTAAAAACACCCTATTTATACGTTTTAATGGGGAGAGTACGATAACTTTGGCGACAAAGTTTAATGACGGATTTGTATAGAACAGTTAAAAACAAGCATTTTTTACTATGGGAGGGGGGGGTCTATCTCCCCCCGTTTAGGCGGTAGGGGCAGTTTAAAAAAATATGTACATTAAATGGAAAAAAAAATAATTAAAATATAACGGTAATACTTATAATTAAGTATTATACCTTTTTTTAAAGCCAACACTTTTGTCTATTAGCTTGTTTTTAAATCAAGTCAAAACTATGCATAGTTTTTGAAAAAAATTGTTTTAAACTAAAAATGTATTCAAAAAAATTTAAAAAAAAGGTTTAAAGTGTAGTTTTTCAAAACTTTCAAATTATTTACTGTTTTTTTTTTAGAATTCATTGCTCTTATTTGTTTTTTATCAAAAACTGAAAACTAGATGACTTTATGTCTTCTAGTTCTTGAGAAAATTGAAAATTACCAAAATAAATATTTTAATTAAATTACTTTTTCCTTGCTTTAACGTAGTCTTATTTTGATAGTAATAATCGAATATGGATTAAGATATACCTAGGGTAAATTAATTTTTCTTAAATCCAGCTTATTTAAATGCAAAAGAAACTTTGCATGCACCCCATCTTGCACCCTCCCAACCTTGCACACACTCCAACTTGCACCCACCCCAAATCCTATAGTGTGCCCAAGCAGGGGGGGTGTAGGGGGGCAGCATGCCCCCCTTACAGATCCCACTGTTGCATACACCCAAACTCGCACCTACCATTGTTACTATCAAAATAAGACCACTCAAGCAAAAAAAAAAAGAATTAAATTAAAATAATAGTTGTGGTTATTTTCAATTTTCTCAAAAACTAAAAGACATAAAATCATCTAGTTTTCAGTTTTTGATCAAAAACAAATAAGAGCAATAAATTCTGAAATAAAAACAATGGTAGATAATCTTGAAGTATTGAAAAAGTTACACTTTAAACCTTTTTTTAACTTTTTTTACTCAAATTTTGAGTTTAAAATTAAATTTTTATTTTCAATTTTCTCAAAAACTAAAAGACAAAATCATCTAGTTTTCAGTTTTTGATCAAAGACAAATAAGAGCAATAAATTCTGAAATAAAAACAATGGTAGATAATCTTGAAGTATTGAAAAAGTTACACTTTAAACCTTTTTTTAACTTTTTTTACTCAAATTTTGAGTTTAAAATTAAATTTTTCAAAAACTGCGCATAGTTTTGACTTGATTTAAAAACTAGCTAATAGAACAGAATGTTGGCTTTAAAAAAATGTATATAACTTAATTGTAAGTATCACCGTTATTTTTTAATTATTTTTTTCCATTTTAAATAATAACTTTTTTAAATTGCCCCTCCTGCCTAAACGGGGGGAGATAGACCCCCCTCCCATAGTAAAAAATGCTTGTATTAAGACCCTCTACGAAAAACCGTTATTATATCTTGGCGCCAAAGTTATCGTACTCGTGCCGTTTTAATAACACTCGTGTTTTGTTGGAAAATCTATCCATAGTATAGTAGGATTTTACACGAATAACAAAAACAATATCCATAGTATGAATAACACCAATAAAAGTTAGAGTAGATTCTTACTATGGATGGGGTTTTGACATTTATACGAGTCTCGAATAGATCTTATGTGATTTCGTTCTCAAATGTTGGTACGATTGATATTGCATTTGTATCTCGATGGCTGTGTTCGTTCAGTAGTTGTGCATTTGGAATCATGCGTGTTTTCCATTGGGGAACAAATCAATCTATTACTGTTGAAATTATTTAGTTTTGTTAGTGAAAATGGACTAACTGGGCTTATTTCGCAAGAGAAAACAATAGAAAAGATAATTAAGTTTTGCTATGTTTCCACCAAAGGTTTAACTCAGTTTAGATTAAATAAATCTTTTTGGGGTTTCCACCGCACAAGAAGATTTAAAAATGATTAAGTTTGACAGAATTTTTTAAAATGCAAATGGTGTTTCGATGTTTCTTATGAAGTGCAAGTGGGATAGTCTGATTCGTGTCAAACAATGAAAAACTGAATAGTTCAGCACCATATAAGAAAATGCTACCTACTCCATGTGCAATTTTTTTTTTTAATTTGATTAAAACAAAACTATATTTTTTGTACACAAACATGCAAATAAACAGACCATAACGTATTATCTGTAAAACTAACTCCTCCACACAGGTTTCTTCACAAATTTTGACTCGACTCCAATCCCCGACCGGAATCGAGGCGAATCAAGCTCATTTCAACTCGATTCAGGTATTTAAGGAATTTAGGCGAGCTTCAAGCTCGCTTCAATACCACATGTTAATGTAGTAGTCTACAAACACACCCCCTTCTTGAAGTTATTATTTTATGTCAAATTGTTTGGTTAAAACTTTGAAATCGACTATCACATTACACAGACGTATTTTCTTGATTTTGAAAGTCAACTATCAAAAATCAGCTTACACGATTTCACCCCTGCTGTGTCTGAATTTGGCTATTTTTTTGGAATTTTTTGATAAATTATTCTGACAAATATTCAGTTGTATCAACTTTCAAATATAAAAACCGGACTACGGCGGATCTTTTTTTTTTGGCAATTTCTCACTGTACTATGCATGGAATACAAAAAAAAACGCACCTAACTTTACAATTCACCAGAAAATAAGGTTAGTTTTTGACAGAAGCATCGTTATGTCAAATTGAAAACTTTGACATTTATCGACGTATGAAATTTAAGATTTCAACTCAGATACAGACATTCGAATGTGTTGGTACCAAAAAAAAATCGATTATCTCCTATAATGTCAAAAACTCTAGTGACTGTTTTTTTATTAAAATAATTTTAAGAACAAATTAAAAATTTGGTTTGAACTGAAAATAAATCAAATAACACTTTTATTATAAATCAAAAAAGAGGAACACAAAATGATAATTTTATCCAACGCGAAATAACATCTTTGACATCTATTGTAGTTTTAAGAAGAATCGAATTGACAGTTGTATAGTTCGATAACGAATAGATGTATTAATGTCATTTATCACTAATAAATCATCCCCTTAGTTGATTTCACTCCACATGTCAAAGTATTATCCAGCTTCAGAGAGAGAATTCCATTGTGTGCCTCAGAGCCTTCCGGATCCTATGCCTCTCTGAACTTTCTCGTGCTAGATCATAATCTATTCTTTTCTAGATGCTCAATTATTCACATCTGATCAAATAATATATAGGTTATTGTATGAGTATAAATAATATATCATGTACAATCTAAATTTGTCATGACACCATTTCAATTTCATATTCTCTTTGCATCGCCCCCCTATCATCAAATTTGACAAGATTCGAGGGCTCAAAATCTAATAAATAATTACCACCAAATCAATAAACAAAAATGTGTCTATTCTTATAATATTGTGACGATTGTTTTAGAGTTCGTGGTTTGTAGTTTGTTTTATCTTGTGTCCGGTATAAACGCCAAAAACAATTAAAACATAAATGATAATAATCGATAGATTCACTTTAGGGTCAACAAATTGTGAGTCTACGTCATTCAATTTAAGCAGGGAATACTCAAAATTTGTTTTAATTTAAGTTTTGTATAAGTTGTTATTTTTATATTGGTTCATCATTTGGAAACGAAAATAATAGTGAATATGCCACCATTTGGACAGCTGTCACTTTTGAAGATTTAATTTTTTGACATTTGAGAAGTAAAATCTACGCTTTTACTAAAATAATAAGACGTCACTACTAAAATGGTGAACATTTGCTGTCAAAGTGAGCAGAACGAACTCTTGGGTCGTCGTCGGCGTCGCGAAGCACCTTCTCGAACAAATATAGTCTATGTCTAACTAGTAGAAAAATTTGAGCTTTTGGAAAAGTAAGCGATATGTTGTGAATCAAAACGGTGTCCGTCGCTCAAGAATAAATTATTGATTCGTTTTCCATTGGGGAAGCCATAACTTCCTCGTTTCATTGCAATAAAATAAACGTCTCTTGTTTTCCTTCAAGAGTATTTTTTTTTATGCGGCTAAATATTTTATAAATGGCAAAAAATTCCCACCGGTTAAAAAAGTCATCATTCGTTAAAGTTCTATCAAAGTAATTTTATAAAAGGTTTATTCGTTGAATTTTTATTAGAGTTATGTTGTTTTGACGATGTAAAGAGTTATAAAAAAAAACTGTATTTTCCAGTCCTCCACCATACCCAACAGTCAACAGTCAGTTGTTTTGATGGCATTAATACAAAATCATGATATTTTGTGGAAAAAAACCCAAAATTAAACTTAAAATATTTCAATGTTTTCTTTGTGACTTTTTCTTTACAACTTGTATTACATATTTGGTAAAGGTTGTTCGTTAGTAATTTGTACATATAAAAATTAAGTTTTTTGCCAGTCAGTCAGTTTATTTGTTAGCTTGACTTGACCCATGTCTAAAAAGTCATAGAATCTGCTGGCAACTTGAAAGAGTTCGAATTTCGACTTTTCAAGTTATAATTTCTGCAAATGGTTGCAACTGGCAATAGTTTTTTGACATTTGTAAACTTGTAGGAAAGAGAATTTCACTATTGACGACAAAAATGTAATGTTCTAGGGCGGGCCTACATGTTTTTTCCAGATAGTGAGATTGAGCATTTGCATTCTAATTTAAGTTTTAGTCAAAAATACTCCATTACCAAGACCGGAATCTTAGACTGACATTTCGGTTTGCCTACAAGCTACTGAGGACTAAATGTGAGAAAATGTGCGTGAAATGATGCAAAATCCAAACACATTCTCACATTTAGTGTTTCGGCCCATCAAAATGCTTCATTATAGTAATCAGACCCATCTAAATGCTTCATTTTGAATGTTTCATGGCCTCGTTCAAAAACTAAACAATCCTAACTAACAGAATTTGAAGTGCTGACATGGTCTTAAATTGGAAGATTTGTATAGCTTTTTAATTTCAATCCAAATAAATGTTGTTAATGTATATTAAATAAAATAAAATTGACCAAATACATATTAGTGCTGTATTTTGTTTACTTAAATTATTTGCGAACGCAATATGCGCTGCAACTGGTTAAATAAAATTGGAAATGGACAAAGTGTAACTCAATACTTTGTAAAACAAGAAAACACACAAAATTTTTTCAGCTGTAGTTTGCTTAGAGCATTTTTTTGGCGACGTTAGAAGTTCTGGTGGAAACAATAGGCGGGTGCCTCCGTATTTTTTTTTGTGCAGACAATGCTACGAGAAGAATACTTGTGAAGTTCCATTGCCAACTTTAGCTAGTTCAAATTCCTCAATTAGATTAGTATTTCAATCATTTAAGCAGTTCGGTAGTTGCAAGACCAAATTTTAGTTTTGTTTGTTGCAGAAATATTCCTGAAAATTTCTTTTATGTTAGAGTTAGAATTTTGTTTGTAGTTTGATTTTGGAATAAAAATTTCAGGGAACCATTTTTTAAAAATAAGCTGCTTTGTGTAAAGCATCTTTAAGGAATAGAAATAGGCAATATGGTTACACGCAACTAAATGAGTGCAATAAATAGATTTAAGTAACTTCCAGTATGGGGAAACCGAACACCCAATAGAAAAAAAATCGGCGAACGCGCCAAAATGCATACTTCTTGACTAAATAATGTTATCTTCTATGCTTACGCATAAAATTACGAATTTTGTAGCATATGAACATTTCTAGACATTTTAGAATGTGAACAATTAAATATGCTATGAAATAATTGGCTGCTATTAATGCTATTTTTTTTAAGTTGATGAAGGTTAGCTGAAGCGGAAATTTCTTTAATGAACATACCCAAAATATTGACTTTCTCAAAAATATTTTTCTACACTTACCTCTGCTTTATATTTGAAAACTATTGTTTATGTATATTTTCTTCTATGTTCTGCATATATAAAATGTAATCTACGTATTATTTATTATATTAAGAAAAACAAAAACATATATACGTAAAACTCATTAATTTGTTTCATTTTTAGCAGCACTTTTACTAAACATACACTTCAAACAATAATAAGTAAACTTGAACTTTGGTAACTAAACATTTTTAAGGAATGAATGAAAATTATATTTTGCGTTAAACTGTGGAAATTCACTAAAAAAACTTCTGTACGTCAACAATAAACATTCATGACGATTACTTGATCTATTGAATGAGTTGTGCATGAATTCAGAACGATTTTAAGACGTTTTCATTTTGTGATACATGTCAAAATTTTCATTTTATGTATTTGCTCTGCATTTATTTAACAGGTTCGCTTTAATCATTCTGATTATTTTTTTAAAACATTGGTGTTCCTTTGATGCATAGTTTTTTTGATAGCAAATACATCTATGTTTCCATCAATCAAGAATGTTATGGATAAAGTATTTTTAGATTATAACTCTTTTTTTAAATTTAATATTTATTAATCAAAATGGAATTGAAAAATAGTTGCAAGCTTAAATCATTAAAAACAAACTATAAATATACTTGGATTGGTTAAATTTATACAGATTTTAATTACTTGCAAAAAAAATATTTAGGCCGTTCATTAACGAAAATTTATTAGAATTCAATAAAAAAATTGCGCTCGCACCCTTAATTTGATGGTTCTTCGAACGCATCTTTGATACAATAATTCAAGGTTAATTATAAAATTTAAAGAATTTCGTAGTGATTACTCTAAATTAGTGAATTAATTATAATAAACTGATGTTGAACATGCTTTTTTCAAGACAAAAATGTACATTGGTTCGCTATCAACAAAATGAGTGCAAAATTAAAGCTTAAAACTGACTTTTTCATCGAAAAAAAGTAAAAAGAAAAACCTGAAAAAAACTTATTAACCACCCCATTTTGTTTTTGCTGTGCAAAGTGCCGCTAGCCCACGGCATCGTTTTTTTTTGTTTGTGCTCACATCTATTCATGGACTAATTGTCAAAATTACAAATACAACAATGTAAACAAACGCGTTTTGGAGAGTGAAACGTACGAAAGATTCCGATCTTGGTAAATGGAGTATTTTTGGTTTTAGTCAAATGACCATTCCGAAAAGCTTCACCTGTTAAGGCCTCAACTTCTGTTAGGTGAACTTTTTAGGAATTTTATAACCATCCGTTGACTAAACGGGAGCATAAATATTAAAATACTCTGACCAAAAATACTGAATTCCAAAGATGTGGAACATTCGTACTTTTTGCTTTTCACAATTCGTTTCTTAACATTTTGACATCACACAGAAGTATGATGCAGAGATCTAGCGCATTTAGACAAGGCAACAAGAAAATATTGACAGCTTATTTAGTTTTAGTTCCTGCTTTTCAAAATTTTCAATAACTCTCAAATTCCAGAATTTACTTTGAAAAATTGTATGAAGGGTGTGTTCGAAAAATCATTAACCTAAGAAGGGCGAGATCACAAATTATTGCCACAGAATTTAATTTTCGAATATGATCAACTTCAGTATGAATGGTAAAAATGTTTTTTTTTATGAAACGCAATTCCGTCAAATTTTAATATGCAGCCCTATTCTGCTATTCACGTGGATCGTATATTCGATTCCCTTTCGCACTACCTTTGCATTCTGCTATCCATCGGGTGAACTACATTATCCCAAACCAATTTGACATTCACGTAAACAGCTGTTCGTGTGACTATCTTGAGAATGCAATATCTGAATTTAATTTCACTACAGACATTTTTGTTGCAAATTGTTCCTTGTGTGTCGTTCTTCACCTAAAAATGTTAACAATCCTTTATTTATTAAACAAATATTCTAAATTAAGCAATAAATTAGTTTTTACTTACATTTTGCTACCAACAATTAACCAGCCAGACATCAAATGAAAAATCCGCTACATTTTATATGCGGATCTGATTTGTATAGAATGAATACGTTCACGTGAATAGAAGAATACCGCGCAGTATTATCGACGTTACCGACATACACAGATTCACTTCGAATAAATAGCAGAATAGTGCTTAGTGAAAATTCAAGAAAAATTCCCAGCGATGAATATCAGAATAGGGCTGATGGTAATTTTTTTTATTTCAACAATTCGTCGCATGAATGCAGCCCTCCATCAGTAAAAAATTGAAACAGCAGTAATCAGTAAATTTACGACTTTAAATTATGTATAGGCATGAAGTAACCTGAAGCCTTCTTTTTCCAGTTGCTTTTTATCAGTAATTTTTGAAATGATGCCATCGCAACAGTAGAAAATTGGAACGCCATCAGTAAAAGGAAATGGATTTTTTTTCGGATAGGGATCAAAATACTGTATGGATCATGATACTGTATTTAAAATACTGTATTTCAAATTTCAGTGTTTTAAAATGCAGCATTTCTATCCGCTCCCAGTTTTTGGCATTTTGCAGTCAGCTGTTCAGTAAAAATTAAATATCAACATTCAAATTTATAAAATGTTTGTATTTACGAAGTAAATTTAGCTTAAAGTACATTTTTTCTTTTAAAAAAATACTTGACAATAGAATTTATCTTATTTCATTTATCTTTTGCTGAAAATAAAGTTTTAAAATGTTCAAAAAGGTAAAACAAACATTTTCATAGCTATAAACGGCAAGTAAGTCCAAAATTTCAACTTTGCATTCTGCGCGTGATGCCTGTGTGATCATGATCACCGTATGTTTACGTACACCTCCCCACTCTTAGTTTTAAAAGTACGATATAAACATAGCAAGGAGTTAATAATTTTTCAACTTTTAAATTAGATCTCTAAGCATTTTTAAATTGTGACTCAGGCAACGAATTTGAGTTTGCATTCATTTTCCAATCCAAAGAATTGGAGAGAGTTTTAATAAGTTTTGGAAAAATATAATCACATCAATAACATAACTTAAGGAATAGTTTTCGGGGGAAATTATACAAATGGGTGATTATACAAAAGTTGGGCAACTCGATGTCATCAACCAATATATACAAAGTCTGATTATATTTTATTGAGATTGCAATTTATTTTAAAACAATGGAAAGACCTTTATTTAGTCACCCAATTTCAGTTCTTCATTTTGAATACAAGTTATTAAAAAAACACAATTAGTTCTTAAAACGTCAGTCCTCTGGCATGTCACAACCCTGAAAACCAACTATTAAGTGACTGTCTATTAAACATTATCATTGATTTGAGAAAACTTATTAAATTTATACAATCTGCGATGTATATAGTTTAATATATACTACAACTTTCATAATGCAGTGTTCTCCACTTTATTTAAAAAAATTAAAAATTTTGTGTTCAGTTTTATTAGTCAGTTTCTTGTGTGTTATTTAAATTTAAAATTCGTGCGAAATATCGCCGACTCAACGTCAAATCCCACTTTGAATTTTAATGTTGGTAATAAAGTTAGTTGCGGGTCGCACAATTTGACAGCCACCATAACTGTACCAGAGTTTGGGTTATGTTTGTTGTCTATACACGTGCTTAGCCAGTCAACACTTCAGTTTTATGGTGAGTCGTTATTTTTTTGTTAGTCTAAAGTTTATTTTTATTTATTCGTATTAGACTTTGATTTGTTAAAATGTAGTTTGTTGATATTTGAAATTACAAAAAAAAACATTAGTCCAGATTATAATCTCAAATTTCGTCTTTTTCGTCAGTCCTGTGTCAGGTAAATTGTCATTGTTCTTCATTTCTAGAACATTAGTACTTTTAAGATGAATATTGTTAGATTTTGTTTATATTGTTTGTTGATTACTTTGAAATATTTAGTGAAACTATGTGAAAGTAGTAAAAGATAAATGAATAACGTTACGTTAAATGTCAAAGGTCTGTTTTGAAAACTGATGTAGTATTTTCTCCTAGTATTACATATTAATAATTATTTTTAATTGTTACTTAGTGATTTTAAGTGATCATTATTAAATCCTAAGAGATTTTTACTAATTTGTATTAAATTTCATTATAATACTTTCAAAACTGTGTATACTCGTCAGTCCTCTGGCAGTCAAATTCTGAAATTTTTAAATATCTTACAATGTACTCAAAAAAGTGACTGGCCCGATTGGGAACAATATATCCAATATAACAAAATATCCTCAAAAGTTACCCAACTTTTGTATAATCACTCAAATGTATACATTTTGACATTTCTACCATAATAAAAATGTCAAAAAATCACTGTTAGTTCCCTTGCAATTCATTACAAGAGAATGTGTTTGGTTTTTGCATAATCATACGCACACTTTTTTCATATTAAGTCCTCCGTAGGATGTAGGCAAATCAAAGTGTCAGCTTAAGTTTACTAATTTTTACTAAGTTTAAGCCTCAAGATTTTACGATATTATCTGAATTATTTGGCATACACTTACGATAATGTTAAAAAATGTGTTTATTAAAAATGCTAGATTATCTTCGCTGGGATTCATAATGATGTAACTATAGCCACAAAGTAAAGAAAAAGAAATATGCAATATATTTTCATTCATTCATTGACATTTTGTTTACATGAGAACTTTTGTATAGAAATTCTTGTCAAACAGGTTTTACTCATACGTTTTCTACTCGTAAATGAAGGTAGAAGCAGTTAAATTTTTGCAACAATAAACAAAAGCCCATCATTAACAAAAATAACTCATTGTTTCGCAAAATTCAAATAGTTCCGCATTTAAGCCACGTTCATACTAACACGTGTTATTTTTGCATAAAACTAAAAACCAACAAGAAAATAGGCAAGAGACAAAATTTCAAACATTATTTCAAGTCGCCAAAAGTTTTATTTACCACCAGCAGCATTCGCATGCACCAGCACCACCGTCCACCAGCCCAACACAAACTGCTCTCTATGTCAAGGATGGTCGTTGGAACAGTTTCTTACCAGGTTTTGTTGTATACCTTACATACCTCAGCTTACCTACAAAAGCTAAACACTGAAACAGCTGCGTGCTAGTTTATTACGAAATCAAAATTCATAAACTTATAGTCTAGGAAAATAAAATATTTTTATATCATTTTTTCAATAAATTGAATTTTGGTGGAAAGCTCTATTTAGACTTTCTTAACATTCTATAAACAGTCTTTCCATTTTGGAATTGGGAAAAGGGGCTTAAAGAGAACCGAGTACACTTTTTTGGAAAGTACTTGAAAACTATGGCGCAATATTTTTAATTGTTAAATCCATTTTTAGCAATTTACTAGGCTAAAAATGTAATTTAACAATTTGCTAAAATTAAAATCACGGAATTTATCAATTTTCTACATCCATATGCCATCTGTACAATTATGGCTGAATCACAAACACGCTTCAGCTTCGGCTTCGCTTGACGTTTACGAGTTCAGCCATAGGAATTCAATGCATGCTATCACAATGGAGCTTCGACCTCACGTTTCGTTTGACAATCGTAAGGAAAAGAACGTAATGTAACGTAATGTGACACCAAACGGAAGCTCTAGTTCAATTATCTGAACATTTGCTTTGTCTGACAGCTCAACAGATGTAAAAAAATGTCAACAAACAAAATATTTGCTCTTTGGAGGGATGAAATAATAGAAATGTCATTCAAAGCAACCACGAAGCAGGCCCACCGTAACGCAGCCGAAGCCGAAGCTGAAGCGTGTTTGTGATTCAGCCATTATTCTTATAAGAGCAGTGGATGGAATGGTCCAGTCAATAGTTGGGAATTTCAATTCATAGGTCCGTTTAAGCGTAGTTGTTTTGTTTATTTTCACTAACTGTCACTTTTTAGACATGTTTTGATGATCGTTTTTTATTAAAAGGCAATTAGCAATTAACTAGTTAACAAATGTTTAATGTTTTGGACTCCCTTAGTAAATTGCTAAATATTTAGCAAATTGCTAACTAGTAAATTGTTTAAACCCTTAAAGGTTCTTTAACATTTTGAGCCTATATTTTTTTGTTTTTTTAAAAGTTTCAAGTTCACATGCAGCTCATATACTTAGGTCTAGAGGCTTCTGTCATAGACAGGGTGATTCGATATTCAAATATTATATATTTAGACTTTATGCCTCGTTTGCACTAATGGTAAATTTATATTGTTTTTGTTACTTCTCTAAATGTTTTACAATTTTAATTCTTCGTTAAAAAATTGCACGAAATGTTCAAATAAATTAAAAGAAAAAGGAAAAAAACTTATATTGCTAGTTTAATAATGAAAACATTTAAGCTAGCTTGGGTTTCGTTAAGTTGAGATTCGTCGAGTTGGGCTAAGTTAAGTTTGTTAAGTTTTATTGGAGCTTTCAAGGTGAAAATAAAAAAAGGCCTTCTTTTTGATCCGCATTTTATTCTGATAGGTGATGTTATGAACTGAGTTCTATGTCATGAATGTCAAGATAAACTGTCGTTAAGTTCGATTAAAAAGGCTAAAGCGCAAAAAAGTGTGAGAGAGTAAAAACATGTACGATTTGTACATTTTCTAAAGGTTCTTAAGAGCACGACAGAAATAGTTATGAGTATTTTCCAAAAATAGACAAAGGCATTTAAGATATCACAGAAAATAACCAAGTTTTCTTCCATCTTGACCGAGAAATATCTTTGATACGCTATAACTTAAGAACTAATTGACGTACACACGTGTCGTTAATGTAGGACTTTATACAAAATTGTACTGGCTGCAGTTTGTTCTCAGATCATTTTTTTGAAAAAATAATCTTGAAAGTTACTAAAAAAACAAATGCAAAATTAAATTTCTAGATGGCGGACTGCGATCGCCTGGTGGTTTTACTCAGAAACTTGGTTTTGTAATTCAATATAATTTTTCGGACATAACAGAAAAAACAAAAGTTTTACAAGAAATTCGAAGCAATTGGACCTCCTTTTCCACCCTAAAATTATTTCCCCCGGTCCGAGAAGTGAGGACTTTTTGGAGAGTGTTAAGGGGGTATTCTAGTGTAGAGACATGAATTTCGCCCGGTTTTTGAAGCGTTGTATAAAGGAAACAAAAAATATTTGTGCTATAAATTTTTTTATCATTTGTTTATTGATTTGTTGTTGTTGTTCATACATAAACAAATTAATAAAAAAAAATTAAAATTAACAAAGTTACAAGCAGTCAAAGTGGGGGGTCTAAATAAAAGATGGTGTCCTGGCGTGCATCCTACCAACCCTCCTGGTGATCTGAAAAACAAAAACCAGACGGATTCTTAATTATTATAGAATTCGCTATTGTTTGACCCTTGGATAAGTTAAAAAAAAAAAACTTTTTAACAAAATGGCAGCAGTTTGAAAAAAAAAATGTTCTTGTTGCATATTTTTCAACGATTCCGAATTTTTTAAAAATACTAAATGAGAAGTTATATTTTTGGGCAAGGACCACACGATAAAGAGATGTATAAAGAACACCCTCTCCAAAATTGAAAGTAAAGTAGAACTCGATATATCCTTACCGCCAGCTCGAAAAAAGTAGTTTCGAGAAAAACGCGTTCAAAGTTTTGAGACAAGTTTTCGACAATTTTACTAATAGAATGATACAGAATACGTACATATTTTTAATCAGCGATTCCTGCTCCATATAAAAATCCTCCCTCTACTTCAAAATACTCATTAGATGTTCGATGATGAAGACGAGCAGTTCTACCCTCCTTTGACGCCTCTGAAGTCCGGAATTCCGAGCGCTCGATACGCGTTTCGTCCCGTCTTGTTGCAAAAGCATTAGCTTCTGAGCCAATCGTGATACCCATCACAGCTAAGATTTTTAATATGGGTATATAACCTTCATTAAAAATACTAACTGCGAGGAAAGTGGCAATTTCAATCCAGCGTGAATTTGCTTCGGAGCAAAAGTCCAAATCAATGAATTCAACGATTCGTTATTATTTTGGGTTTCAGAACCCAAACATCGTTCCAATAAAGAATCAGCTGATAAACTTTGATAAATTGATTTTATTACTTGTATAACGTTATCATTTAGAGGAGGATTTTTGTGGTCAAATTCGTCAATAGTGCCGTCTTCTACTGCTTTCTGATACTTGCACCAACTAGATGAACAATTCATGTGTTGAGGATTTTCGTTAGTTGAAATTTTATGAAAGTAGGTTGCCCACACATCTCTCTTCATGTCTTCAACAGAATTTGGATTTCGACGAATCGCCAAACCATAATACAAAGATAATTCAGTGATTAGCTTATCAGTGAGTTTACCAGCGCCTTTGCCACCGATACCTTTATTATCTGTTTTGGCTTTACGTAACCGTGAACCCATGCGTTTCAGAACGTGCCCAACACACTCCTTTTTTTCTACCACCGGTTTATCATTGTAGGGGTAGATATATTTGGCATTATGCTTGGTTTCCGATCTCCCAAACATTTTAACAATCCCATCAACTTCCATTTTTCCAGCGCTTCCTTTATGATTTATGGTACATACTTCTTGATGCTCTTCATACCAATCTCGATAAGCTTCGATGTCATTTTTTTTTTGTGTTTCCATAGATTACACCCTTGACAAAAACTTGATTTTACTATCGTATCAACAACTTTTTTACTGTACTTGCCGATTTGATCGTAAACTGCTGAAGCGGCCGTGTATAATTTGTCAAGACAACTGTAGTATGTACCAATAGTCAAGCCTTGATAAATGTCCATCATACAACAAAATATGTTTATACCTTCCCTTCCAACTCCTAGCAATCTCATAGCTGCCACAATTCTTCGATTTACTTCGAAAGTTTTATTTATAAAGGGCGATAATTGAATATATCGTACTTGCTCACACTCACATTGTAAAGCAATTTTAAACCCTAACCCACGAGCAGCTACACGACTAAATTTTATCTCTTTTTTACATGTAGAGCACAGGATCAATGTTGAAAGCGTGGTAAAAACAGAACTAGTGAAACTGATTTCTTCTTCTACAGTAAATTGATTACCTGAAAATCTCCTTTTCTTCGATCTGCATGGCCATTTTACAAAATTTACAAAATAATTATCACTTCAAAAATAAACACGTTGTCAGAGCTAGCACTCCCACTCAGTATAAAGGTTGCCACAAAAGTAACTTAAAATGAAACTAAAAGGACAAAACAGTTTCTATGACCTTCAAAACCAGTTTCTATGACCTTCAATTAACTTCTGAAATAATAGGAATATTAAAAAATCCTTTTAAACGCATATTCTTGAATGTTTAAACTTTGGAAATATGAAAAAAAAATTTTTGATTTTTTCAAAATTCTACACTAGAATACCCCCTTAAAGACGTTCGTTGAAATTAATCTCTTCAACAAATTTTCCTTGACTATAAGCTGTGCTTAGAAACGAAAATATTTGAACATACATATTTCAATTGAAACTCAAAGCTTATAGCAGTCCCGTCCCACACTCGATTAACTTGATAATAACTCAAAACATGAGTGAGATTAAAAAAGAAACAACAACAAAAATGTCAATAAAAATAAGTTCGTGTACTACCATTTTTATTTTCTCAAAACTTCATTGAATCACCTACGAATTTTTGTTTACAAATTCCAATGAGTTCCAAAAAAAACAAAGCTGCTATTCATTTATGTACATAACAATTTAAAAACAGACTTTTACTCTTATGCAAAAATAAAAATTATGGTTTTGCTCTAAAAGAAAAAAAAATAGTAATTATTGTCGCTAATGAAAGTCATTTCATCGATTCGATATGGAAGTTACGCACGTAAGACAAGACTTAAACCCACGGCAACATCAGTGTCGCTTAAATTATCTGGTTTCAGTAAAGCGGGTGATTGAAACTTGTAATAGTTTTCAGAAAACTAGACCAATCGAATATAAGATCGTGAGTCTTCGATCGAGCACAGGGTGATTCGGTTTTCAAATGTTTTATTTGTATTTTGTCTGTAAAAGAACTTTAAGGGACCAGTTGAAGCAATAATTAGAATTTTATTTTGACAGGTCGGTTAGAGCTGCCATTGAAAATGTATGTAGTCTGTAACTAAATACAATTTTTCTGTTTGAATTTGAGATTAGATAATTGAAAGCAAAACTGGCTGTTGGGAAAGAGTGACACATAATGGTCATTCTTGAGTGGAACGATTCTGTTACGAATTATGAAACAAGAAATTAGCAGTTTATGGAAAACATTATCATCATAAGGGGCCAGTTGTAGCAATCATTAGAATTTTTTTTGACAGATTTTAGCGATTATCGAAGATGTCCGTCATTGAACAAAATGTTCTTGTTTAAATTTGAGGTCACATAAGTTTCGTAGTGAAACGGTTCTGTTTCAAATTATTAAATAAGAAGTAGGCTGTTTATTGAAAACGTTATCAGGGCCAGTTATAGCTATCATTTGTTTTCATCATTTAAACCACTCATTGCAATTATTTTTACAGGTCGTTTATTGCTATCAATTAAAAATGTCTGTCATTCTGACAGAAAGGACAACTCTTCTGTCAAAAGTTTTGGAACTAAGCCATTTGCCTGTGGTATGTGGGTGGTTCCAAGTAGGCTCTGAGTGAAAGAGGAAACAACTTGACAGATGTCTTAGCTGAAAACTAACCACATAGTTCTAGTTGACAGCTCAGTTCTCTGGTTTAGGCTTAAAAATAAAACAAAACAAAAAACAACTGCAACATCTTATGAAGTTTTCTTGAAATTTTGTAGTTTTTTTAGGTTTAGTATCTTCCATAAAAAAACCCAAATTGTATTCCTGAAGTGGTCAATTGACATCACCAAAAACGGGCGGTGGTTAACACGATTTGGAAATTTGATGCTTAAAAGATCGTCTCTGGCATGACGTGTGCGGGCATGGCGCGACAATCTTGTATTTCAATAAAAACAAAATCCGTAAACATGGCTCTGCTACACCGAAACATTGTTGAACGAAACATTGTTTCCAACATCATTTTCGAATGTAAACGATGCAATGAAGCAACCAATCCAATCCACAATCCACATCAAACTGTCACTGTCAATCTGTAACTGCGAATCTCTAACGAAGCGGATTGGTCGTGCGTCTTCAATTGCTTAGTCAATTGGACGGTTTGTCCAACAATTGTTCGTTCGGAATGACAGCTCCCAGTGTCAAACTAACCTATGATTGAAACCACTAGATGGCTCACCTGTACATAATTCATGTCAAGGAAAAACATTGTAGTCTTAGATTTTGTTCAGACCACATATGTATATATTGTTAGTGTCGCGTCGAGAGATGGTTAGCGCATAGAAGTTGTATGCCAGCCATTAGGGTTCAATCCATGTATTTTGAGCTAAGTGTTTTTTTCTTGGGCACGCGTAGTACTTTCCATTCTCTGGAAGAGTGAAAGTCCAAGATTCAATAAATGTTCTTGAGTTAGTTTAAAAAAAATTAATTCATTTTTTAAAACTTTTTTCATTCCAGCAAGGATCTCTCAAATACCCCAAATCTGTAGGGTTTATTATTGGAAATGAATTTTGCGAAAGGTTCAACTACTATGGCATGCGCAGTAAGTCCAATTTAAAATACCAACAACAGTCTTATAAATTTTATAATATTCTTTTAACTCCTAGCAATTTTGGTGCTCTATCTAACGGACAAATTAAAATATGGAGAAGATCAGGCGACAGTGCTGTTCCATGTGTTTACAAGTTTGGTCTATGTTTTTCCATTGATTGGAGCGGTTTTGGCTGACAGCTGGCTTGGAAGATTCAAGACAATATGGTATTTATCGGTGGTTTATACTTTTGGAGCTGTGGTGATTGCATTGGGAGCTGTACCGCCGATCAATTTGCCAGTGAAGTGAGTTTACATATATTTGGTATAAAATCTTCAAAGACTCGAATCGAATTCGTGATTTCTTATTTGCAGAGAGGCAACCGTGATAGGTCTTCTCCTGATAGCCACCGGTACTGGTGGTATAAAGCCTTGCGTGTCAGCTTTTGGTGGTGACCAATTCAAGATTCCCGAACAAGCCAAGCAGTTGGCTACTTTCTTTTCATTGTTCTACTTCGCCATCAATGCTGGGTCCCTCATTTCGACAACAATTACTCCAATTCTTCGGGCTGATGTCCATTGTTTTGGGGACAAGGACTGCTTTTCGTTGGCATTCAGTGTTCCAGCCGTTTTGATGGTTTTGTCGTTGATTATCTTCATCGCTGGAAATCGTTTGTATGTCATAAAACCTCCATCGGGCAATATGATTCTTGGTGTATCCCAATGTGTATCTGAGGCCATAAGAGTTCGCTTTAGAGAAGGCAAGAAAACACCCAGTATCCATTGGTTGGACTATGCGGAGGGCAAATGTAGCAGAAAATTAATCGACGATACTAAAGCTTTGCTAAAAATTCTGGTTCTTTATCTGCCACTTCCTGTATTTTGGGCTCTATTCGATCAGCAAGGTTCTCGTTGGACCTTCCAGGCTACCAGAATGGTTGGTGATGTCGGAGGCTTCACTATCAAACCAGATCAAATGCAAGTCATCAATCCATTGTTGATTTTGGGATTTATTCCGCTTTTCAACTATGTCGTTTATCCCATACTGAGTGTAGTTGGAATAAGGAGACCTCTACAGAAGTTAACTCTGGGTGGATTGCTGGCGGCAGCTGCATTTTTAATGTCAGCCTTTGTGGAATTCGAACTAGAAGCAATGGATCCTAAAATTCCAGGACCCCAAGAAGCTCAATTGAGAATCTACAATGGGATGCCATGCAACTATGACTTTATGACCTCTGCGCCTTTTAAGGGAAATTTCTCTGTGCCATCGATGGGAGTTTTTGAGGATAAGGATTTAATAGTGGCCAATTCCATGGCCTATAATTATTCAGCTTCTTCCAAAGATGCGATTAAATGCCCTCCTTTGACAGGAGAATTTAATCTTAATCCAGGAAAAGCAATGAGCTATTTTGTTGGCAATAATGAAGTTCAAGAATTCGAAGATTCCCCCGGAAAGCCTAAATCAGGAGAATCTGCATTAAGGGTATTACTGAATGTTCCCCAAGACGAAGATCGATCATTTGTGATTAAAGGCTCTGATTTGTCGTTGAACATCAACAAAACCCAAACAGATATGCTGCATATTCCTGCTGGATTTTACACTTTGACAGTTGATGGCAACGAAGTGACATCACTGATGTGTCACATTGGAGGCGTTACAGTCATTACGGTCGAAGGGAGCCAAATTAGTGGATATGTAAGTAAAGATATAACCGTATGGATTTATATTAAAAAAAAAATATATAATTTTATTTTGTAGAATACTTCGTTATACACTCTTGTGGAATCTAATTCTTTACACATAATGTGGCAGTTACCACAGTACATTGTGATGACAGCTGCTGAGGTTATGTTCTCAGTGACAGGCTTAGAATTCTCATTCACTCAAGCTCCAGCGAGTATGAAATCTGTTCTTCAAGCCTGCTGGCTTTTGACAGTTGCCATTGGAAATATTTTAGTTGTGGTCATAGCTAAACTTAAATTCTTCGATTCACAGGTGAGGTAATAAGGTGTGGTACACACTATTGATCTTAGATGACAGTTTACGATCGACTGACTGTCAAATAATATCAGACCGTGGGAAATATCAGGCTGTTAGATTGATAATATGTGCTCCGCTCTACATATCACCAAACAAGACCACCATTATAACAAGTTTTTACATTTCAGGCTCAAGAATTTATACTTTTCGCCGCATTTATGGTTGCTGATATGCTAATTTTTATCATCTTGGCCATGCGGTTTAAGTATGTGGACCAAACCGATGATTCCGATATCGAGGAAGACCCTGGACATAAAAATCGATCAAATAATTTGGAATCTCAAGGAGCCAGAAATGGAATTGGTCACTCGAATCAAGCCTTCGAGTCTGACAAGTAGTGGAACTAATCGAATCTTATTGTATTAGGGGCAATGTTACTTAGGAATTTTATTTTAGCAATTTGTTCTCATTGTAATTTGTTTTTTTTTTAGATATTTGTAAATTTATATTTTTTCTGTAGATATCGATATTTTTTGTTTTCAAAATTACTTTTGTAAATAATTATAGTTTGTTTAGTAATTTCTAATATTAAATATAATTTTTATTTATATAAAGTATAGGTTGTATGAGATAAGATTTTTATCATATAAAATTATAGTTTCACTTGAAAGTATTTAAGCATTTAATTGTGATTATACAGGTTATAAGCTGAGGTTTAATTTGCCTTTACAAAAAAATAAATACTTTTGAGGTCATATGAGAAATTTGTTGTCATTTAAAATGTTGCTTTTAACTATAAAAGTTAAAACGATGAAGATGGTTTAAAGGTATTATGAAAACGAATATTATCTTCACTGTCACGGAAGAGTACTCAAGCTATTTTTTTTTTTTGACATTTCGTAGTTTTATTTTTCTGGCTTCCACTCAAACTACGAGACATCTAAAAAGAGTCCAATGTGTATCCACGCTTATTTCTGTACCGGAAAAAGTTAACTCTTTTAAGCAATTTCGGAAATTGTCTTTAAGTCATTTAATGGCGTTTTTTTAGCTCTGAGGAAATCTCAAGGGATTAGAGCAAAGCTTTAAGATCCCTCTGTTTTAATTATGAAACAAACTTGAGTGACAAACTGTCATTTGAACTTTTTTGACAAGCTTCCAATGGACAGGTTCCGATGGCATAAGGTAAGTAAAAGTAAGTTTCTAGTTTTTGATTGGCCAGTTGCCAAAAAATCGCCTTCCAATTATGACAACTTTATTGGAAAATTGAATGGAAAGTTAGTCAAGAAAATCTCCCTAACTATCAAGTCTATTCTACTCATGTCAAAATGGCAGATGATAATGTTTTTAAATTCAACTGAAAGCTGAACTTTATTACTTAATGATTTATTTATTTTCTGCACAATTCTATTTAAAGTTTTGTGTAAAAGGTTCCCATGTCGAATTGCAAAAGAAATAAGTAATATTTCTTTATGAATACAAAATGCAAATCGGGATGGACTTGTAGTTTGCCTGAGGAGTGTTTTGTAGACAATAGTGTTTTTGATAGTTTTTGTACGATTTTGGTAGATGTTAGTAAAGTAAAGTTCCACCTTTGAAATTTATGACACTAGAAAATCTAACTAGCTGCCTTGGTCAAAATGTACGTTAAACGAATGCTTTCGTAGCAATAGGTCCACTGGTGATCTTATGGTTCATCTCACCGAACAGTGGAAAAAATCTTTACATCGTTTTGGAGAAAGTAAGATTATTGCACTTGATATTTCAAAGGCATTTGATAAAGTCTGGCATCTTGCTCTCTTATCGAAAATGCGTGCTTTCGGTATCGACGAATCTCTTCTTCGTTGGATGAGAAATTTTCTTTAGAACCGTTCAATACAAGTCGTTTTGGACGGATTCAAGTCTGAAACTCAAAAAATAAATGCTGGTGTGCCCCAGGGCTCCGTTTTGTCTCCGATCCTCTTCCTCATTTTTATAAATGATCTCCTGTCTGCCACTTCTAATTCAATACATTGTTTCGCTGACGATATCACTCTTAGCTTTTCATATTCGTTTCCAGACTCACAACCCTCCTCTTCGGATGTAGAACTGCAACGACAAAATATGATTAGCTCATTAAATTCCGACCTACACAGCATTGTACAATAGGGAATAAAAAATCGTGTGGAATTTAATGCTTCGAAAACGCAATGCTGTCTTGCATCGTTAAAGCGAGATAAACCCTCTTTGCCACTGTCTATGAGTGGCACTTGCATCAACGAAACGGAAAATCTCGACATCCTCGGAATGTGCATCAGCAACCACCTTTTTTGGAGCGATCACATACGCGATGTTGCCAAAAATGCCGCAAGATGTCTAGGTTTTTTGAGACGTTGCAAGAAATTTGTCTCTCAGTCTGATCTGGCTACAATCTGCAAAACCTATATACGTCCGAAACTTGAATATAACTCTCATCTTTGGGCTGGTGCTCCAGTAACTTATTTAAGCCTCTTGGACAGTATTCAAAGTAGAGCTTTTAAAATGATTGGTGACATTAACATCATCAACTCGTTTACGTCACTCGAACATCGACGCAAGGTTTCTTGCCTCACCCTTTTTTACCGTTATTTTAACGGACTATGCTCTAGTGAAATAGCCAGTTGCATTCCTCCCCTTTCACAATTTAACCGTAATACCCGCGCTTCTAGGAATGCCCATCAGTTTACCCTTGAGCCCAACTTCGGCCGTACTATGAAGTACAGAGATTCTTTTTTAGCCGTACTATGCGAATGTGGAACACCTTGCCACGCTCTATCTTTCCCTGTAATTGCAATGTTCAGAAATTTAAAATCAATGTACACCGACATCTCCTATCCAACCCTTCCCTCTTTTCCTAATGCTCACACTGTGTGTTTGGCATATTAAAGGTATACAAAACCCTTTTAGTGTTCGCTAATTATAAAAAAAAAGTTGACTGCAAATAAAGTCCATTATGTTGTCTGCACCTGACTAATCTTATTTGTTTATCTTTTGAAACTAAACTAGAGACGTCATTTGTTGGATAATTATTTTTTGTTTAACTTTGTTTGAAATCCTTTTAAAATTTCTACTTCAAAGCACTTACATATCAAAAGTTAGATTAAATTGGCTTCGCTCGATTTGCCCCGTTTTAAATATCAACAAGTAACAAACTAACAAACATCCGATATATATTTTAACTAAAACAATAATACAGACTTTT
This sequence comes from Eupeodes latifasciatus, assembly GCA_920104205.1. NCBI lineage: Eukaryota > Metazoa > Arthropoda > Insecta > Diptera > Syrphidae > Eupeodes > Eupeodes latifasciatus. The sequence goes on from OV049926.1 coordinate 11,666,234, forward strand.
TGACAGTTCCGTGATCTACTCAGAGCCTTAAAAGAAAAACGCCAAACTTTCATTGCACATATAGGTGCTATTAAGTCAACCCAAACTCTTATTTATATGTACTTTTTACAGTTAAGAAAAAAGAAAGGTTTCTCTTTATATCTACATATATAAAAAAATTCAAAGTATTTCTCAGTAAACTTAAAAAAACAGCGAAAAAGTTTCTGTCAACTTATTTCCTGCTGTTTCAGTGGGTTAAAGGTACAAATATGAACGCAACCAATTGAGCCGCTGTACTTCTAGGCTAACTAGAAAGAGTGACGGCGTTCAGTAACTGCACTCGTTATGAAAGTCATTCGGATTGATTTGGGTTTGTTGACATAATGTAAGATATGTATTTTAAAATTTCTAATTGAATTCAATGGTAAACGACCAAATTTGAAAAAAGTAGATATCACAGCTATACAAGAGAAATATATAGTACCACCTATTTGAACCACTCTTGTGTTGAATGACAGATGACTGCGTTCAATCAATTTTAAGGTAAATGACACTATTCAGAGAAAAACAAAACATTGTTTTTTGTTTGCTTCTGCTATAAATTTCGTTGGATTGTGTGTATTGCAGAAGTGTAAAACGATACAAAACATAATTTTGCAAGCAAAACAATAATTAAAGTTATATTTTTTAATTTTAATTTGGGAAATACAGAAGTACTTGTTATCAAGAGCAAACGAAAAAAGTAAGTTTTTGACGGAGACACTCCCATATGTCACTTCAAAAAATACAATACAGTTTTGAGTATACTCCGCAGATTTAATTTCTTAGCTTACCTTTTTGATAAGAAAATATAAATTTATAAATCCCGTTTCTAGAAATATCCAAGATTTTTTGAATATAAAATTTAAACTGTTCTTAAAACAAAAATAAAAAAATAAAACATTTTAATTTTGTTATCTGTAAAAGAATATTTTATTTATTTATTTCTTTATTTATATATTTTTAATATTAGTTTTCTTCTTCTTTTCTATAAAAAATCATTATAAAACGTACGCTCATAGTTGCAACACCATTTGAAAGTATCGCCATTTTTTGTTTTGCTTAAAATAAACTTTTAAAAAAATTAATATAAAACTTAAATAGAAAATAATATTCTTTAAAATTAATTATTATTTTGAAACAATAAATGTATACTCACATAATTTTTTATGTACAACCATAAAAAATAATTCTCTTAATCTTTATAAAATTGTGTGGGTATACAAATAATTATAATAGATAGAAAACTTAAAAAATTAAATTTAAAAACAAATATTGTAACATAAATATCACAATATCAATTCAAATACTTACCTTCTACTATGCACAGACACGCCTATTGTGGGCGGGTCATAATATGTATATAAAATTCTTATTCTAAAAAAAATATATTGATAACTTAAGTTTTAGAGCTAAAAGTTTAGATCTTTTGTAAATAATTTGCACTTAGAGTGAGAGAGACCATATTTTGGAAGGGCGGGAACGGACCGAGTGTGCATGGACGCTTAATTTTTGCGTCTATCTTCTGTTGTTCAACATTTGCAGATAGTACTCGCAGTTTGTGCAGTAAACAGCTGGTGCGATAACATGACGTTTCCGGCACAAATTGCATTCGACTGCTTTTGCAGAAGCCTTTACAATTGCATTGTTATAGACACGGGTGGGAATGACGGTGACATTGACAGATGCACCGCCATTTTGTTGGGCATTCTCTAGCGTTGGCATGCCGTTGGTGTTTTGCTGCTGGTTCGCTAGTTCGGCTTCACCTTTGGTGCCGGGTTCGAAGCTGACCTTCTTTTGGGACATCTGTTTCAATGGTGCTGGTGGCTGAAAATAAGGGGAGGAGTTTGGGGGAAGAGAGTTATTATTACCAGGGTAGGCACCGTGTGGCAGTGGCACCCTCTGATAGGGCGATGGCCCATTTGTAAGGAGTCGATCATCTGACAGTTGGTGGTAACCGTTCTGCTGGGAAATCATGTGATATCCGTTCGGTAATTGCTGGTTCATAATTTGCTGCTGCTGTTGCTGTTGCTGCTGCTGCTGTTGTTGTTTCTGTGCTGCCATTTGCAGTGATACCAAATAGCTCTGATTTAAATTGGGCACTTGCAAGCGGCTGGCAGGATTTGCGTTAGGATAGACTTGTTGATCGACGATTGGGGCTCGCGATCCAACGATGCCATTTACATTGGCGTCCATTTGTCCAGTGTTGCCACTGAGCATCTGCATGTGTTGCATGTTGGCAAGACTAGCGATGCCGCTCATACTGGTTCGTGGCGGTAGTTGCTGAACCAAGCCATTAGTATTGGTAAGTGGGCTTGTATTGAGGTGGGGGCTGGAGTTGTTGGTGTTAGTATTGGCACTTCCGTTCATCTGCCCTGGTACATTTTGCATCCTGAAAATGTCCTGCATTGGAGTGTAAACTTGTGAACGCATGTTATGTGTGGCACTGTTAGTATTTGGGTTGGGTTGGGGTGGTGGCAGTTGTTGTTGTTGCTGCTGCAGTGGTAGCGTTGGTGGGATCAATTGTTGTTGATGAAACTGTGGACTGTTGCTGCCAGGATAAGTCATTTCGTGTCGGTTGTTTTCCATTTGTGGACTATTCTGGTGTCTCATCTGGATATAGCGCTGCATGTCTTGAGGCATGCTTCGCCTAGCATCCATTGCGGAGGGTGTTGGGCTTGGCTGTTGTTGTTGGGAGATATTTCTTGGAGTCGCTTCAGTTGAAAGCCTTAGCATATTTTGCTGTTGCTGTTGAATAAGTTGGGCAGTGATTTTGTCATTTGGATTTTGGGCAGTGCGTAAAACGCGCTCCAGAATTGGGTTAGGAATGAAGCTGTCATCTTCTTCCTCATCCGCTGTGGCAACGAGAATGACCTGATCACAAAATGAGACGCTCTTCTTCTTGACTCGCTTAACGCCGTTTTGAGAGTTATTTAGAGTTTGCTGGACTACTGCGTTCAGCATTTCAACTTCGCGTATTTCTTCGGCAATCTGGCTTTGAGCAATTTCGTACTTAGGTTTTGGTAGTCCCGAGTTTGAGGGCAGTCGAGGTCGAGGGCAGTCAACTTCGTCAACTCCACTGCAACCTGTTGGACCTGGAAGACCATTCATTTGCGTTCGAATTTGTGGTTTACTGCTGAGAAGCTCCTGTGATGGATACGACCGGATTTGTGAAGTCTGATCTGGCATTTGTTGTGGTGGTTGTGGTTGGAGCTTGGTCTGCTCGAAGCGATTGGCTAGATCTCTTACACTGTTTGGAGAACCCACAGCGTCGGGTTTCTTGTTTCTAAGGTCGCTTTGTTTCATCTGGAGCTCCTTGAGCCAGTTATCATTGGCAGTGGTGTTGGGAGAATTCTGATCTTTTCGCATCTTCAAAAGGTGTTGGCGCTGCTGAAGTTGGGCCAAAATGCTTGTGGTGCCTTCAAGAGTTTCAAGATTGCGGATTTTATTTGCCTCGAGAGCTTGGATCTGGTTAATTTGCTGATTAAGTGGTTCCATATCAATTTCCGGAGGAGGTGGTGGGAAATCCTCACTTGCCTGTCTCGAATGGCAAGCTGATGCTGGTGGACTTGGATATGGGGGAAGATCGAGTGTTGAGTCCATAAGACGACCATCGACTTCATCAACTCCTCCATCTGCATAGCCATATGGATTCTTATAGCTATTGTTCTGCTCATCGTGTTTCATGGGAGACTGTTCAGAGTGAACCTGTGCACAGGTAGTGATGATTGTCTGGCAGGAATCTTCACTCATGCTTGATATGTTTGAGAGATTTGCTTCGTGGAAGGGTTGGATGGCTTGGTCTTGTTGAGTTAAGGCAGAACTCGTCCTTAAAGGTGGTGGTGGAGCTACTTTCGCAACAACTGTTAACTGCCGGCCACTACCGTGGAAGCTCTTTCTCATAAGCTTGCTGCGCTCAAGGTTTGGATTTGCATTGCTTGTCTCTCGATAATCGAAATGTCCTTCCGATATGTATCCACTCGTGTTGTTTTTGTTCAAGCCTACGGTACTATCATCCACAGATACCATAGTTGGAGCTGGTTTTTCCTTTTGTTGTTGCTCCTCCACAGCATTTGCTTCAGTTAGGTCAGGCATGGATCGGTTCTTTCTTCTAATTAAGCCGCCCATTAGAAGCTTCCTGCGGATTTTGTGCTGCTTCTTACCGCTTTTATCTTTTTCTTTTTTCTCGTCCTTATCTTCTTTGTGCTTCTTGAGGGTGTCCTTGGCATTTACAAGCAGAGTCTCAGCTACCGAAAACTCTCGTGTGATCTTGTTGCGATCTTCACTGCGACTTCGTTTGTCCTTTTCCTTGCTGCGACCAAAGATGCTGCGGCTTTCCCTCTCCGGTTTTGCCGGTGGATCAAATTCAATTGCATTGTCGTCAGCAAGAATAGACGCCTTGATTGGGGTCTTTTTCTTGGGCAAAGTTGCATAGATCTCAATATTCTTGCTAACAGATTTTTCCAAAGTCTTATCCTTGCTGTTTTGACGGACGTGTTTGACGCTGCCGCCGCTCATGATGTTCTTTATCAACTCTGGTGGATAATTGGTCTCTAAATCGCTGCCCTTCTCAACTAATATTCTGCGATGAAGACTTCTAGCTCTCATTATACAAGTATTGTGCTTCATTCGAGCGAAGGTCATTGTGTGTGGGTTGCTGTAGGGAGCATCCATTGCTGCTCGAGCTCTGCCTGCTGCAGCATTGCACAGTACCAGAGCGGTTTCCAAGTCATGAGATTCCTCAACGATTCTGGACTTCTCGAGGAGCTGATCGGCTTCTTGGCATAGCTTTTCACAGTCTCCGGTAAGCACTACCGATTCTGGAATCTTAGCCAGTTGGGGGTTGTGGTGCTTCGGTGGATAAGAATCTGTTGATGACAGCGAGAACGAGTCATAGCCCGGGTCGTAGGGCATACCAGCTTGCCTCGTCGGGCTTTGGGGAACCGCAGCAGGTCCTCCGCGTTTGCCTACCATATAAAGGTAAGGATTATCAAGAGTTGTAGAAGAAGCCGAACTGGCACTGTTTCTATCACCGCTCCAGTTTCCCGAATCACGTCGCCTCGGCTGATTCAGGTGATCTGGAATCGTGAGACCATCACTTGGTGGCGAGCCATTGGCCACTTGTCCCGACTCAGCACTCAAACTGCGGTGAAGATTCAAATGGTGCTTTCGAGCAAGCTGAGAATTCAATGTGTTCTCAATAGGTTTGCGATTCAAAAATCCTCCTTCTTTGTCTTCCAACGACTGATTTCCATTTTGAAAGATTTTATCTTGAATCACGCTTAAATTTTGATATTGTGCATTTAGAACGTTCTCGACGGTTTTGCGGCTTATGTAAGCATCAGTTTCGTCTGAAGACGGGAAGATCTTGCTCTGGATTACACTGAGATTCTGATAATCGTTCGGTGATCGCATTGGAGTGGGTGTTATGGCACGACGGGTATTACCCATTATGGGTTTCTCAGGACTGGGCGTGATGGCCCGCCGGGCAGTCGATTGTATAAGTTCTTGAATATACTGCGGGGGCATTTGCGGTCCAGCTGGTGCTTGGGGAACTGCATAGAGCAACAACAATGGTTGATACCGTCCACGGCTGCATTTGTCAACAACTCCTTCCCAATTGGGACCAACCTGGAAATTATAAAAAAAACACACATATACATATAAGCAAACGGTCTTCAGAAAATTGCGTGCTATAGTTTGAAACTTACTTCCTTAACATTGGCATCATCAAAGTATACCCAAACCTTTAGCTTGGTATGGAAAAAGAACGTAGTGTAATGCTTTCCGTAATAGGAAACAATGCCAACAAGTTCGTGCTGGACGGTTTGCGCCCAACGCTGATCAGACACTTGGTGGAAGACATCAGACAATCTTAATGTAGTACCAATGGCCTTTAAGACAGCATGAACCTGGTCCGCTGCAGGTCTTTCCGAATCCCAAACAATACCAATTGACACAACATCTGGTCGGTTAAGCAGTGCACGACATATACCGATCTTAGCGCCACAGGAATTCTGTAAATTAAAGGAAAATAAAAAAAATCATAAGTTGAAGTCTTCGCATAGATATATTAAAGCGATAGGACATCTAGGACCCGTATGTCAGCAATATTGGTCACTCATCATTTCATCATGACCATGATCAATTTGGACAATTTTTCTTTAGGTATCATTGAGGTTAACCAAAATTGACAGGTCAGAAAATTGACACAGCCATATGGTGTCTTTTGCGGTGTAGTTAATTTATTTATTTCTTTTTATTTTTATTGATCTTACATAACAGCTTTCAATGAGTTTGATTAATGATGAAGAAATGTGTCATGATACAGGATTATATAGCTATAAAGTCACCACAGAATGGGTAACAACAAAAACAAAGCAAACACTCTGAAATCATTACTCACCGGACAGTCACGTATGTCACCCATATTTCCCGCCGAACGGAGTAGTTGGCCAAAAGTCAGTTGTTGGTGATTTTGAATGGCCAAATTGTTTTGTGATGTCAGGGCTGATGCCGAAACATAGTGAACCATCTGTGGAGAAAAAAGATTAATTATTACAAATTTGATTTTTTTAGCTGATACTTTCACTTCGTATGAACCGAAGTGTAGTTATTGTGTTTTGTCTTTAATATAAATAAAAATCATTAAGTTAATAACAAAATTCAGTGAATAGGCTGCGGAGAGAATGAAACGTCAATTTTTATTTTCGAAATCTGTCTTAAGAGAATCAAGTGTCAATTTTAATAGATTCTTATTACTTCCCGAATTCTGTCCTAAGAGAGTCAAATGTCAATTTTGACAGATACTTATTGTCTTCCGAATTCTGTCCTAATAAAAATGTCTTAAATTTTGCTGGAATAGTTCAGTAAAAATAAGTTTCACTTTTAAACACGAACAAACAACATAATACTTAATAGAACAAATTAAATTTGTTTTTATGCGACACAAATAATGTAAAAACGAAAGTAAAAAAATTGGAATTTTATAAAACATTAATTATTCAGTAGTTTTTTGGCATTGAAAAAGAAAGTATTCTTAAGAATTGTACTCAAATGAATGAATAATTCATTATTAAAATTAATTCAACTTTTTATAAACAAAATATTTAAAAATGTCCATAGAAAAGAATGACGCACATCTTTCGTTGTCATTTAACCCCCTTTCAAACTTTTAAAATAAGTTTCCAGCAACTTAACTCCTGTCGGTTAAAAGGGCTTTGAGTTTGGTAAGTTGGAAATTTCTAACTCCGAAGAAGATTTATAATGTTTCTCCATGTTAAATGAAATGATGAATCAAATGTCAAAGTTCCTCATTGAATTAAGTCTACTAAACCGTTTCCTTCATAGGACTGTCATTTAAACAAACAAAAAATAAAAAAAATGTGACTCACCTGAGTGAATGGTAACTGTTCGGAGTTGGCACCACACTTGCAGACGCTTTGTTCAATGACACGCATCGCAAAACGACGATGGGCAATACATGCCTGTGACTCACAGGAATCTCCATCGTCCGGTGAAATATGTGAGTGTACACGATGCAATAAAAGCTCAAAGCATTCAGCTGCATCCCCTAAACATCCCAATGGAAATCTTCTTCCAGCTAATGGCCCACTTGCCAAAGCACGACGAAGTGGTTCCGGACATAGTGCTGGCTCGGAACTTGTTTGAAGTTGTTGGAAAAGTTCCTATAATAAAAAAAAAACAATAAATAATTTATATTTGTTGGTTGTAAAATTGGTAGTAAATGTCAAACTAAAAAAAGTTGATGATGGAAATCAAAGCAAATAATCTAATGTCATTTGTCAAATACAAAATAAGTACTTCCTGTCAAAAGTGACATATAAATATCAAATAAGCTATAAGCATTGAAATCCATAATCATTTTATTAAAATTTTTAACAAAACCAAAATTAGTCACTCACAATAACGGCGTTAATACAACGATCACGATTGATTATAAGTTCATTAGTTGGACCGTGAAATTGTTCAGCAGTCGATGGAATTTGCGTTACCATTGCAATGCCCGAAGTTATTTTTGCAGTTGTTTTTCGCGTTAAAGTTGCTGATTTATTAGCATCATTTTGTTCGGCATATTTTTTCGGACTTATGCGTGGTAAGGTACCACCGCCACCGCTACTACCAGTGACACCATTTCCATTCGTAGAATTATTATTACTTTGATTGAATTTGGTTTGCTTTGAAGATTGTTCTTTTATAGCTTTTTGGACGGGTGCTGTAGCTGCTACTGTACCAACAATATTAGTTGGTTCTTTTCGTTTATAACGGAATTTAATCATTTTGATGCCGTAAAAATTGTTGATTGTTCTATCTTCAATATGTATACAGATATAATGGCGTTAACTATAAAATTAATTTATTATTGAGTGATTTCTTTTTTAAAATGTGTGTGTTTAGTCTTGGAAATTTTCTTCTGGATAGTGGATACGAAGTTTTTTAATATTTTCACAGCTGTCAATATTACAAACACACGGACACGTTTTTATTTTAATCATTATTTCAATTACACACATATATCTTGAGCAGTGACTTAAAAATTAAAAAAATAAACTTGAGTTTCATCGTGTAAAAAAACAAAAAGACAAGAAGTGCAACTAACTTCACTCTCTTAACTTTTGACTTCCTATTTTACTGTTCTACTATCATAATCAGTGAAAAACGTCTTATTGAAAGAGATGCAGAAAAAGGAAGAACAGAGACAAGAAATGTATGCATGCAAAAGGATGAACTGTGTTCAGTGACTAAGGAAATTTAAAAAAAAAGAAGTCGTTCAGGAAGACAGGAAATGTTCTTTTTTTATGTCAATTTCTCTCATATTACAATTTACAACAAGGAGTGATACAAACGTCAAGTTTTTTTTCTGCTACTACTTTTCTTGATGTCATGTTTTAAGTAAAAGGGTACCTTAAATCGTTGAAAATAACCAGGATGGTCTGGAAAAACATTACAATTTGTAGAATGAGTGTTAAAAAAAGAACACTAATTACTGTGTAACTGCTATAAGGGTATGTATAAACTATACTTCTTTATTTATAATTTGTACTTTATCATTGTGGCATGTGGCATCAAGTCAAAAACAGGTGGTTGAAGCGGCAAAATCGAATATCCACTTACAGAGAGAGTGTGTGCTTTTTTTTGCAAACAGACAGGGAGACAAAATTAGCACACATGGCTTATGACTTTTGATATACAAAAAAAGTACTTTTGTTAACATCAAAGTTGCAAAAAGAAAACATTTGGAAAGTATGATAAATGTGTTTTGTAAAAAAAACAAATGTTTTGATTTTTGAATTTGTTCCAGATCAATGAAAATGCCTTATGTCATTTTAACAGCTTATCTTTTTCATTGACATAAAGGGTTAGTTATAGTTGTCATTGATTTTCATCATTGAAAATTTTGTATTGTGATTTAAAAGCACTTCAAAAAAAAGTTCGATTTGTTATATTTCGCTATAAATCGAAGCTAATTAGTTGAAAAATATATTATTAAGACCAGAACTTATCTTGTAGTTCATTTTTACTTTATTCAATGTTAAATTAACTTTCAATGAAGTTCTTATTTTTGATTTTATAATTTAACTCAATCGTTTCATTGAAGATATTTCGTTTGTGTTTTTATCTGTCAGTTGTCATTTAATGCCAATTCTAAACGAGCTGTCAAAAAAAGCTCCAAATGATTGGTTTGTTTAGTGAAAACACTTATCCCTTATATGTAGATGAGAGTTTTTTATTTGTATTTCGTCCCATAAACATTATTTGCTATATTAATGTTATGATATTATATATGTAAATCAATAAGGAAACATCAAAAATTAGAAAAAACTAACGGTATTCAAACATTCCGATACTTCACTGTCCAATTATTCACATTTTTAAAAATATAAATAAAATAAGAATCGTCTTCTCGTTTTTTATTCAAGCTCTGCATTCTCTGCTATTGTCTGCTATATGTCAAAACAATTATTCATATGTCATTATTAGGAATTAGAAGCGGTTATTGTTAGAAATTATTGTTCATCTGTCAAATACGAAAAATTGTTATTAAAATTTAAAATCGTAAAATATATTTCCAACATCTTGGAGATTTTCGTATTCTATTCTTATGGATTGCAACAAAACAATTGTTCATATGTCATTATTAGGAATTAGGAGCGGTTATTGTAAGAAATTATTGTTCATCTGTCAAATACGAAAAATTGTTACTTCAATTTTATTAAAATTTCAAATCGTAAAATATGAACATAACGAAAGAGGCAGTTTATATTTCTAACATTTTGGAGATTTTCGTATTCTATGTTATGGATTGTAACAAATCGTTATTATTTGACACTTCTACAACAAATTTAGAATAGATATGATGACGTCATATTTTTTAATTATAATAAGAAAAAGAACAGATCACAGAGCAAATCTGTCAAAAAAAGATCTGTTTTTTTTTATTATTATTTTTTAACTCAGACATATTGGAGCGTTCAGGTTGTGTTTCTTTTGTTCAGAGCTCTTAACAAAATAACCGTGCGATGATTGACTTTTAAGCGTACAATAAATTATGGAACAGAGCACTAATTTATTTATGAAACACACTGGAGAACTGAACTGTCAAAAGTTTTAGAATTAAATCAAACTCTGCTCAAAACATACTCAACATTTTCAGGTTCTGCTCTGCTAAAAGTGAAAAAATGGTTGCATTCAGATATCAATCCAAAGCTATTCGAATAGGTTTGTGTTGTTGTAATCATAGAGGAAATTAAAAGTGATGAACAAATACTTTGCTGTCAAAAACAAATAAGCTATCTATTGACTGCAAATGAATTTCTGATTGAAGGAATAAATTGACAGCTAACAAGAAATTTGATAAAAATTGTTATTCACAATACCTTTTTTTTTTTAAACTCCGTAGAGAAAAATAAAAAATTATTTACAATAGATCAACAATTTTGGTAATTGATAGTCACAATGACATTTAATAAAATTAATCGATCTTCTTTTGCTTCTGTTTTGCTCCTTTTTTATTTTATGAAAACATAATTAGAATAAGAAATAAACAAAAAATGTTTAACAAATGAAAGTGCTCATAATTTATCTATCATGCCTTTTAGTGTTTTCTTTATTTTGGCAGTTTTTTTTATTTTTACACATGAACATAATTTAATTTCGATAAACATTCCTTCCGCCTTCTTAAAATCGAATTTCACTTTCTCTTCTTAGTTTTTATTTTTTGTGTGCCAAAATTCTCTTTTAACCACAAATCAAAAACAAAAAAAAATCAACAATTTAATATTCTTTTCTTTTTCTTTTATTCGATCTTCGTAGGTATATGTACAATGTTTATTGTTTTTTTTTTTTTCCTGAACTCAAAATGTTTATAAGATCTTAATGGTGTAATAAATTTTTCTGTTTTAACAAATGAAAAATTGCACGTGATACGAATTATTGTTTCCGTCAAATAATGATTTCAATTTAAATATTTGCCATCAGGAGTTGTAATTTAGGTTGATTTTAGCATAAATTTAGAATTAAAAAATAACAAACAATTATTCTTTCTTATAAAGTAATAAATGTACTCATTCAGTGGCCTGGTTTAATTTCTGCTTTGTTTTTTTTTTTTTTACAGTGAACACATATATTGAGATTTGAAGCTTTATTGTTTTAACCTCCTTCAACATGGATAAAGAGTGTTTTTGTTTTAGAGGTATAAAACTTTAATTTGGCAACACTATTTTCCAACTGTCAAGTAATTTACTTGTAGTTTGGTTTGACATTTTAACATGAATAGAATGCCACCTCTTAGCGCCACCTTAAGTAAGTAAGAATGCCACATGAAGAATGCGTTCAAGTTTTGCAAATTTATTATGAAAATCATGGTTCTGTTCGAAATACGTATCGTGTAAATTTTTTTTAATAATGAAGTTCACTTTTGGTTGATATTATACGTCAATAAACAAAACGGCCGTAATCCTCAAGTCTAAACCACGCCGAAAAGAAAGAAATGATTGACCACTTGAAGGACCATACATATATGGCTACAAATGTTGGAAAAACTCAATAAAAATTGGACCTTACTACTCCAGAGGAAGCTGTGGTAGTTATATGCCAGAACTTTTATTAAATTTTAATACAAGAATATTATGTTTCGACGCCTATTGCCCAAAAAAATATAAAATACAGGACCTGTAGCATCTGTTCTAGCTATGGTTCTTTTTCACAAAAAAAAAATTTGAATCGACATATTTTCCAAATACAACTTTAAGCTTGATGTAAGCATATATTTAATATTTAGATACAAATTGACTAAAGAACAACATAAAAGGGATTATTTTGGAACTTCAAACGTTAAAGCGAACTTTTAAAAGTGATGCAATAAAATTAGAATCCAAAAAAGCCATACACATAATTAGTTCACGGAATTAAAATTTGTTAATTTAAAAACTTATAATATTTCTTGCCAAAAGTTTACCATAATATTATTTTAAACATTTAAAATTATACTGTACTATCAAAATATAAATAAATCTATTAAAAACTAAGAAAAACAATGTCAGACCAAAGCTTAATAGCTTACTATATTTTTTTTAAGTTAATGTAAATCACTTAAGATTCAAAGATAGTAAGTTCTTAAGAAAAGCTTTTGAATAAATATATATCTACAAAAACTTAAAGCACGAAATACCACTTGCAGACCTTGAAATATTTCTTAAAATAACATATCCATATACATACAAACATAATATATAAACCTACTTCACAATATTGTACCTACATACAAGTGATTTTTGAACTCTTAAGAAAAAAATAGCAATGGTAAATGTATGTTCATTTTATAAACAAGTATTTTGCAAAACTAGTTAAAAGTTGTTAAACTTTTTAAATAGAAAACACACATTACATTCATATGAGTGCAATTAAAGGCTAATTTTATCCTATGAAAAAAAGGTGTAATTATGACAAAGAAACCAACAGAAACTAAAATTTAAAAAAAAACATAAGAGAAAACCTCATTAATTATTATTTAAGTTTCTAATGATTGTCAGAGAAAAAGATCTTTACGTTTACCTATTTAAAAAAAAATAAAACAAACGAGTATCTATAAGATCTCAAACACACCTGTGTGTTGTGAGAAGGGATTTACCCGCCTTTTAAAAGATTTCTTCTTTTTTTTCTTATTTTCTTTTCTTAAAGTCTCTTAACATCGACAAAATTCAACACCAAAAAAAAAAACAAAACTGACCCGCTGAGATTGTTGAGATGAAATTTACCATATCTCACTTGATCGGCTATTGCCTTTATTTCATCAAACAACATGTCGAACTATATGATTATAATCTCCCCTATCAACGAAATCTTAAAACTTGAAGGTTCCAAACATAAAATATTCAAACATAAAGAACGATCGGAATATATAAATAATGATATTCATGTCAGGTTTGTCACCACTGTGCCGCGCTGCTCCCATCATTATCACACCGCACCGCAACTCACCGGTGGTGGTGGAATGAATGAATTATTTGTATAAATATTATTATACTATAAACTATTAACTTCAAGTCCCTGCCTATTCATATATGTAATTATTATTTTAAAAAGATACATCAAACTCTTACATAGATAAATTCATGTAAGTTTAGAATAATAAATATATTCTATAAGGTAATTTCATAGAATGTAGGAATTATACCCTTTTTTCTTTTAAATTATAATTTTATTTGAAATTTAAATTCAACAAGCATCAACACTCAAGCGCTATAAACGGACTTTTCTTCCCATTCAAATGGAAATTTGCATATAAGCATAAAATCAAGTTTGCTAGTCAGCTCTTTTGTTTTCCTCGCTATTGCAAGAAATATGAGCCTTTATTTTTTTTTTGTTTTTCTCTCTTCTCCGTGCATAGAATTGTTCTTTGTCTTAAATGGTAGTTTTATTATACTCATCTATCTACATGGATATTTATTTATTTAGAAATAATAAGAAAAGGTGTGGGAGAATGCATGTGGCGACAACGACGACGACCACGAAGTTCAGAGATTTATGTTGATGGAATTAAAAGAACAAAAAAAAATTAAATTAAATAAAAAGAAAGAAATCCAGTTTCAAACCAATGTTCTGCTTTTTTATACATATAACGTATAAGATTATATATGTACGTGTCTGTGTGTGATTATAACTATAGGTATGAATATCCATTTAATGATGTTGACGATGATGCTGTGCGATGTGTATCCAATAAATTAACCGCGTAGCCAGAATTTAATTTCCAAAGAAAACTTCTTTTATTGAACACTTACAAAATAGATGACAAACAAAAGGAGAAGAAGAACTTAAAACTTATTTAGCTTCATATCGTTTTATTTTTGTTAAAACTTTCAAATTCACAATTTTCGATGACGACGAACGCGATCCGACGGTTTAAATTATAAAAGACAAAACTGCTCAAAATTTACACTATAAAAGACAACGAGATTCTTTGGTCAATTTGTTGAGAGGTTATTTCTTATTTTTATTTCTTTCTTGGTAACTTATGCAAATTAGCACATAACTATACCTATACTATATATGTAGGTATCGAGTCGATTCACAAAATCGAACAGAGCACATTTATCCGTATACGAAATCCGTGCTTCGCAAAGCGTTCGCAGAGACTAACTGAACTCTATAGGTAAAATATATAACTCTGCGCATTTCACTCACTTTAGATTTTTTTTGATGAGGTATAGGTAGTCTCTTTTGGTCTGTTGTCGCTGTCCACCTGAGTACACACACCTGAGTGTGGTGTTACCTGTATTTTGTATGCTCTACCTACACAGTGTAGGTATACAGGTATAACCTAACCGTACATAAACACAGTGTTAAGAAAAAACCTCAAGCCTCAACCCACACACTTGTAGAAAATATCAGGTTTTCACGAAGTTATAGATTAGTATTTGTGAGGGGCCAGGGGCGGAGTGGAGGGGCGTGACGTTTGACCAAAATGAGGCGTTGAAATTTGTGGGGCCTCATGGGAAAAAGAATGTATTACACAATCAAAGTTTTGTAGGACATTTTTAGTTTGAGAAAGAACATTTTTTGAATAAACAGAAGTACAAAAATAAAAACTGATATCTTCCATTGGAGTCGCTAAAATCTGATACCTGATATTTTTTTTTTAAAGATTTGAAGAATAAGTAGGGTCAACACTTTAAACCAATGTATATATTTATTTTAATAAAATCAGTCGATTAGATTTTTATGAAAACTTTAAAATTTGTATCAGATGTCAAAAACGTCATTCAACGGAATATACAAATATTCTGAAAATGAAACCTTTTCCAATAAAGTGTTACAATATACAAATATTCTATATTTGTCAAAAGTACTACTTTTTTAAACAATCTTGAAAATTTAGTAAATGGTTTTGTTCCAAGTTTTCTCTCGAAGTTATCGTAAGCACAAAAAGAACATCAAATGTCAAAAAGTAGGATTTTTGTACTTAATCTAAAAATAAGATGTCAGTGAGTCGGTATTGTAAGACCCATTTTCTGAGCAGTGGATTTTTTCAAATACATTTTGTATTCATTGTTGTTTTTGATACATCAACAAAAAGCGTTCAAAAATTTACAATATCTATTGTCTTTTGAAAAAAGAAACGATCATTTTCGTTTGAATTTCGTTTCCACTCATTTACACCCAGGCAGCCAAATCAAGTCAATTACAAGGATCAAATATCAAACGAAAAACTGTTGATAGAATTTATCAACTGTAAGAAAATTATACCATCGTGAATACCACTACTTATTTTTATTGTGATTAGAAATGTGCTCTCAAAAATAAGTTATTGACTGGAAAGTGAAAATTGAAAGAAAAACTGACAGCTGACATATGACAGATGAAGGTGACTGCTGACAGATAATTGATTTATATTGTTAATTACAACACCGTTGTTTTGCATTCAAAATAGACAATTTAAAAATATTCACAATTTTTTACAACAATCAATAATATTGACAGTCACAATACCATTTGATGAATTTGATTGATAAATGTCAACTATTAATAATATTTGACAATTTGACATTTGCAATAATGGCTTTCATTTATTCGAGAATAATAAATGAAGGAAATAAACATAATATGCTGAATAATATGATTTGAAGCCATTTTGAATGGGAAATGTGAGCCCCTTAAAACACAGAGCCCTATGTAGTGACACACTCCAAGCACCCTCTTTAGCCGTCCCTGTCCGGGACAATAAACAAGTTTTTGTTTTGTTTCATAGAATCTTGGTTGCTGGTTGCTGGCAACAATTTTCCTTTGGAACATAATTCAGGTGTGCTCAGGTGTGTTTTAGTGTGTGTGTATCTTCAGAACACCCCCGTTTACCTCTGGGATAATGGCTATAGGGTTTCTGTTTTTCTGTTTTTTTTTTTTTTAACGACTTCTTCTTCGTCGTCTTCTTGAAAACAGGGAAAACTGCTAACTCTAAGTTTGAACTGATGAACGGATATTTCTGTGTCAAATGATACTCTCTTTGTTCTTTGATTCCTTTTGCTAAAATTATGTTACTGCGCTGCAATGGCGCGAGGATTACTTGAAAGGGGTTTTGAAGTATTTTTTTTTGTATTGGTGTGCTAAATATATGAGTGTGAGTTAATTCAAGCCTTTACTATAAAATAATCTTAGTTTAAGCATTAACTTAAGGAACATGCGCCTGCGGGGTATTTTCTTTTTTTTTTTCTTAACCATAAAATGAAAGTTGAATGTTGAATCAAAATAAATAGACATTATATCGAACATCAGAAAACATAAGTGATTGCGGAAATTCTTTAAGGCATTATAGAGCTTTTTATGTAGCTTTATTATTTTCACACTTTTTCTTAAAAGTCACATATGATTTTATGAAAAATATGCTTAAATTGAAAGCTCTTGAAAATGCTGATGATGATGACTCTATGATGTTTAACAAAACGAGATATAACTCTAAATACCTTATGATGGTCAAAGTGTTTTAAATGTTCGATGGATGAGTCAAAGATTACATATATATATAGAAACCTAAAGTGAGTCACGCGTATAAGATCGGCTTAAAAGACATTTAAACCAGAAAAAAAAAAGGTCTTTCGTTTAAATTCGATGTGTCGATATAAAATGGTTATGTCATAGAGTAGAGTAGTAATTTTATTGGTATATGAACCAACATTCCATAACATAACATTATTATTGGACCTTGATGGAATTTCAGGGAAATTGAAATCGAAACGAAGGCATCGCACCCTTTTCAAAGTATTTTATTTATTTTTGGAATGTCAACTTTTGAGTGAAGGAAAAACGTGACCACTTTTTTGTGTTTGGTTGTTTTGAAAACAGATTTTGAACAAGATCTGATAGAGATTAGAGTCTTAAATTTTCTTTTTTGTTATCCTTGAAAAAAGGGTAATTTTGTTTGTGTCTTTGATGAAGATGGTTTGAGTTCTTGAAAAAAAAAATTCTTCACACTTTGTCAAATTTGTCTTTTGGTGAAATTTGTCATGTGAAAGGTTTTGTTTTATGTACATTCTTAAGATTAAGATTAAATACAGGATGGAAAAGCAGATACCGATGCACATTGTACCAAGTAAAGTATTATACATTCGTGAAGTATGGTTAAAAAAGGTATCTCTAATCAAATGGGAGGAATATTGTTTATGAAAATAATGTCTAACATAGAACATTATTTTTAAAGCTCTCTTTTGAAATCTGTCCAAGAAAATCAAGTGGATTATTGGAGAATATATCACACGCAAAACGTTGGTAGTTCACATCTGAAGGACAAGGATGTGAAAATCAAAGTCTAGAAAAATTAAAATTTTAATTTAAACAATCTAGAACCTTCGCTCGAAAATTCTTAAAAATTTTGTCTCAAAAATGAATTTGGTTTATTCTAGATTCTCTGATGAAAATGTCAAGAGAGTTTCTAAATTCTCAAATTTCAGCCCTAATTAGCAAAGCCTTTCATTTTAATAACCCAGCATTGTTTTCCAATTGTAAAATTATTTATGGGATATGACGCGACAGTCAATTAGATTTGGCAATTCTTTTCAAATTAAGAATACATCATTTGATTACCCTAATTCTAAATTACTTTATTTTTCAAAACTACATATATATTTGCTAAAGAAGTTAGCATTTAACTTTTGGTAATAAAAATAAAAACAGAATTAACACAAAATGATAAATTAATTTGTAAGCAAAAATAAACAAAATCTTTTTAGAGTGGTTGTTGTAAAATTTAACTTTTTGAGGAGATTAGAATGGAAAATGTCAACTTTATTATCTGTCTGTTCTAATTTTCATTTCGTTTATCTTTAACTTATGCCGGCTTAAAGGTAATATGTTAGAACCTTTTTTGTTTTGTTGTTTAATGTAAAACATTAAAACAAATAAAGAGAAAAAAAACAATACGTCGCGCCGCGTCACGTCGTTTCCATGTAAACAAAAGCATTTTTATTACAGAAAGGTATACTCGTATATTTTTACATTTACTTTGGAACCAACCAAATTTATATTTGAATTTTAAAAGTGAAATTATACGCGCAAATGATGAAACATTATCGTTTATGGAAACCTCACAATGTTTTTGTTATTTTGGAAAGAAAACTGACAAAAATAAATAAATAAATAAAAACAAATAAAATGAGGGGAGCTCAAATTTATAAAAAAAAAGGGTTAGAATTTTTATTTTTACTCGTACCTCATTGTTTTGAATTCATTAAACAGGTTGACTTTAGATGAGTAAAAGAGGGCAGGTTGATTTTTTATTCGTAAAGGTAGAAAAAGTGTACAAATAACAGGATACAATTTTTTGATAAGAACAGTGTAAAAAGTCCAATAATTAGTTTTTGCATTGTTCTTTTAAATTCAAGCAGAAATTTTCAAGGCTCATAGAATGAAATAACATCCAAATTTACGAAAACCTTTGCTTATCTCTTAAACATCGATATAAAAATAAAGTTATGATTCTACTTTAATCCTATGCGAACTATTAAAATATTAATCCTTTTTTATTTAAAATGGGCACCTAAATACGTCTAAATAGTGACAGTAGGGACTTTTCTTTTTTAATCCAGAACTCTGAAATCAATCTTGGTCTTCAGAGCAATCTGAACACGCTTAAAACCAATTCTTCCCTAACAACTGAGATTGAAATGCAGTATCTAAACATTTTTATTTAAGGAATTGATATTTCAATTTATTCTGAGAAGTTTGTAATTGAAATGCAGTATCTAAACATTTAGAATTAAGGAATTGATATTTCAATTTATTCCGAGAAGTTTTGTTCATTTTCCATCAACTTACATCGTTGAAATTTGCTGTTTTCAGCGTTTTACTCATATCGATCTGTATTTTTACTCCCAGAAGTTTGTCGTACTCTAAAAACTCAGAATCAAAAACTGTCATCTGAACAATAAATAAAATCAACTTTGAAGAAACACATTCGAATAGAAAAAGAAACACAATTCTCAGATTGACAGTTCAGGCTTTTGGTTTATTCAATCAGAAAAATACCAATGTAGGTAAGGTAGTTTAGTTCAGTGCAGGTTCAAGAGAACTATCAGAGCAAATTCAAGCAAAAACGTCATACTTCAGTTGTTAAAAAGAGAAAAAGAAATTTAATTCAGCGCAAGTAAAATTGAAGGAATAATTACAAAATACCATTTTAAAAGAATTATTTAATTACTGTTCATTAACTTTACTACTTTACTTTGCTCCGAAAAGTCAATACTCTAATAAATTTTTATCTTATTTAAAATTTCAACTTTATTGGTTAATAATAATGACACCAATTGATTTTGACAGTTCTCACTAACCTACACTAGCACTCAAAAGGTAGTGCAGAATGTTAAGGACTAGATTACACTAGTTTAGCTCTATGCACGCTAATAAGTGTAGGTCACTGCAAAAATGAACACCAAAACGCTACACTTTTCTGCACAGAGTAATCCAGTGGAGCTGGTTGAATATAGCTTAAAGAAGGATTGAAAGAAAAACTCTCAAAAACTGTAAAAAAAAAAAAAACAAAAAAGAGGCTGGGATGCGACCCACACTGAAAACTTCCCATCCCGTCTGTCGATTTGTCTTGCTTCAAAGTTTGTAGGTTTTCGTGTTGGGTTAAAAAAGTTGTCAGTTGAATTATTCTTAAAAATTTTAAAATTACCAACAATATTTTTCATATAAAGAAATAGTTTAGTTGAAAATCTAGTTTTGTTAAATAGATTTTTAGTGAAAAACAAATTTTTACCAATTTTAGTAGCATTTCTTAAATTTTTACTAATTAGATGAATTAAATTAATTTGAGAGATATCAAGAACCGAACATCAATTTTTACCAAATTTGCGTACTATTTCTTGTAGATTTTATTTTTTTATGAAAAAATGGACTGTTGGATTTTTATAAAAAACCACTGAATATCGAAAACAATATTTTCTGTGAAATAAAAAAAGTTTGAAGACAATATTTTTAATTTTTGAAAAGCTATTTGAGTCGAAAGTAAATTTTTACCAAGTTTTAGTATTGTTTTTTTTTAGGTTTTTATTTTTTGTAAAAAAACTGTCTATTCGATTTTTCTCAAAATTTTACTGAATATTGACAACTATATTATTTAAAAATTAAAAGTAGCTTAAAGCCAATATCTCAAAGTTTTGAAAAGATATTTGAGCCAAAAATCACATTTTACCAACTTTTATTAATTTTTTTGTTTAGGTTTTTATTTTTTGTAAGAAACCTGTCAATTCAATTTTTTTCAAAATTTTTCCGAATGTTGAAAACAATATTTCTTATAAGTTAAAATTAGTTCGAAGCTATAATCTCAAAATTTTGAAAAGATATTTGAGTCGAAAATCAATTTTTACCAACTTTTATTAATTTTTTTGTTTAGGTTTTTATTTTTTGTAAAAAAACTGTCAATTCGATTTTTCTCAAAATTTTTCCGAATGTTGAAAACAATAATTCTTATAAGTTAAAATGCGTTGGAAGCCATAATCTCAAAATTTTTGAAAAGATATTTGAGTCGAAAATCAATTTTTACCAACTTTTGTTAAATTTTCTTTTAAGATTTTATTTTTTGTAAGAAAACTATCAATTCGATTTTTCTCAAAATTTTACCAGATGTCAAAAACATTATTCTTCGTTGCACAAAATTGTTTTGGAGATAAAATCATTTTGTATTCGTAAAATTTTCGAGGTGACAAATTTTTTTTTTCAGTTTTTTTGATTTATAAAAAAAACTGTTAACTGGATTTTTTTTTTTAAATATACTTGTTTGGTATCACGTTACAATATATTATATAAAATTTAATTCAAGTCTCTAGCATTTTTGGTTCGTAAGATATTAAGGGTTAACCAAAATTTTCACCTTTTTTTTAAACTGCTATGGTAAAAAAACCACCCACGCAATTTTCTTGAGAGCCCTTTCTGCATCTTTCTGCCTTATTATCTGTATAACAAAATTTATTTGAAGTCGATACCTCTTCTGGTTCTTGAGCTATGGACAACGAAAAAAACGTCGCAAACGTACGGACATACGGACGTTGGTACACATACACACGCACGCACAGACATCTTTCTAAAAATCTTTTATTTCGACTCTAGGGACCTTGAAACGTCGAGAAATGTCAAAATTTTCAATTTGACAAATCGGACCCATTACAATAACATCCTATGGGAAGTTAACAAACAAACCTTGATTCAATTAAACGAATCTGTCAAACTTTAAGTTCCTTAAAATAAAAATATAAATCACAGAAAAGTAGATCTTGTGGTGCAATGAATACAAAAAATCGAAAAAATATGGTTTTCGGTTTAGTGGGCGTGGTTTCCACCTAGAAGAATAGAGAATAAATAAAGAAGGCATCAGTTAAAAACACCACTTCCAGATGTTTTGGAGTAATGAAATTCATTATAATGGTACCAAGAAATTATCAACTTAGGAGGCGTGGTAACCACCCATTTTTCAAGTATTTACTGTTAATTACAAGAAACACTTTTAATTTTTGTTAAATGATGAAATTTTGCGGAACATAGAAGGAATCGATTTGCATACAAATACAAAAATCGAAGATATGAAGTTTTACCCCAAGGGGCATTGTATTCACCAAATTTTCTTGTACTTGGCAGTATTTCTATGTTCCCTCACCTATAATATTTTTTATAATTTATATGAAACTGTTTACAATGAAAGAAATCGATGTGCATTAAAAGACAAAACTTTAACAATGAAGGGCATTTGATTGCTTTAACCCGAAAACAATCCACCTTCTACATATTTTTATTACCTTTCCTTCTGACAGATCATTTTACGCTCAATAATGAAAATCCTCTTAAAATTACGAACAAAAAAAAACTTTATGAGAATTAAACTAATCTCTTTATGCATCATCTTTGCATTTTAATCCGTCTTTGCATCCAACTTAACTCAAAACCAAACTGCGGTGTACATTGACCCATAACACTAACAGACCATTATATTATTCTACAGTTCTATAAAAAGCGAATAAAAAAAAAGATTAAAAAAGAAAAACTAATTCATGCTACCATATCAAACCGTCTCATCATCATCATCAACTAAAGGTAAAGAGGTATATACTAAGTGGACGCATCTTCAAGCTGAGATAAAAGAACATCGCATCGTTGTTCGTCGACGAGGAAACTTAGGGAAATTAAAGACTGTACTTTTTTCACCCGGCTTATTTTTTTTTGTTAAGAGTTTTTCCTAAAGAGGTTTTTCTTTCTCTAGTCCCTTATGACACAACAAGTATACGGCGCGGCCGGCGGCTTGGCGTTGGTGGCAATGGTGCTGGTGTTGATGATGACTCGCACCGATTTTCCGCGCTAGATTCACTCATACCTTAGGTTGTTTTCTGTGTGTCATTCCCCCTGATGTTTTTTTTTTTTTGAATTAAAATAGTGAGTATAAAATTATGTTGAAAAGGAATAAAATAAACGAGGAATAAAAATTGATATGAATGTAACATTCTCCCACACAAAACAAAAACAACACCAACAAAAAGCATAGAGAGGTAACAGAGGGTGAAGCAACCATAAACAAAAATGGATTCCCTTCTTAGAGGTTCCCTCTTTTTGTTGGATTAAACAAAATCAATCTGTTTTTTTCTTCCAACCTGGATTGCGCACCGATAGACCGTTCAAAACGTCCGTCGTCGTTACGATCGTCATCGGCCGTGGAAATGCTATGATTGTTGCTTTTGTTTTGTTTTCTTTTGGACTTGGGTAAGGTCCTGGATTTTGATTTGTTTGTCAGGAGTAAATTATTATAAATCGAGGGAGTACCTTATTCCTTTTTTTTATGAACAGGATTTTAATGAAACTTCAAATTTTATGACCCTTTAAATAAAAATTATGAGTAATTTCAATCTAAATGTATTCGTGGGAATGATAGTGAATTTTTAGGGTGAACGTTTTTACGACATTTTTGTATCTACAGGTATTTTTTTTAATAATAAAAAGAAAATTACTGAACTTTATGGGAAAATTCTTAGAATTTGGAATTTAAGATACCATCGTGGAAAGTCAATTAGGGGGCTAAAAAAAAGACCGCATAATATTTAAGATAAGCATGAAGGTCAGTTTCCAACTCGCTAAACAGTTACGAGTATTATGACCTTTCACTCTTTAACAAGTTCCACAGTTAGTTAAAGGTTTATTATACCATCTGCACAGAGAGATAGAGAGAGAGGTATGGCACGTCATTTGACGTGAATGTGAATAAACATGCATATACCTACATAATTAAGTCGGAGGTTAATGGGTCTTCTTTTGCAGAAAAAAAAAAAACAATAACAATTGCTTACGAATTCCACCATTTTTTGTTGTGTCTGTGTCTGATTGTAAACATACTTTAGGTAGAGGAGAGTCGTTTGCTAACTCCGTCATCTCAGTTGAAGATGTGTCTTCTATATGTTAGTGTTAGCAAAATGCTAAATTGCTTTACCTCTGTGTATAAACTCTAAATGATACTTGAAGATGCACCGCATCTTGTATTTTCCAAATGTCATAGTGTACACAATTTTTGCTTTACATCATTTGTATCAAACAAAAGAGCTGAGTTGAGAACTCGATTTTTCTTCAAAGGTAGGTAAAGGTACGTACCTATATAAAAATTCATTATATTCTGATTGAAGATTTGTGGGAATTTTTCTAATTTTTAAAAGGACTAAACTATTTTGTGAGGGTGTGAAGAATTGTTAAGGAAATCTTATTTGTTGTTGTTGTTCGTGTTTTTGTTGAAACACATGTCGATTGGGATATTTTAGTTTTTTTTTGATGCAATGAAAGTGAGTTCTCACGTTTGAAAACATTCGACATGTGTGCTTTTATTTTGGCGCGGGGGTTTTCTATTTGTCTTATCTTTAAATTATAAATGAAGTAAATGATGGAAAATACACGTTTCACGGTAAAATTTAGTAGAAAGATATACACGATATTTTGAACTTGATGTTTAATTTTGGAAAAGATTGTTGGAAGGTTGGGTTTTTTCTTCTTTTTATTTTTATGAGTTGTGGTATAAATAAAAGGACAAAGAGTGGTACACATATGGAGAGGAATGTATCATTCAAAATTATGGGATTTACACCTCATTTTTGAATGAATTCTTTTGAACTTGTTAATAGTGAATCTTTTGTGAATTTCAAAAAACTGAAAAGTGGAAATACACTTTTTATTGTTTTATTGGAAATGGAAATATATACGTATTCATAACATATGTGTCTATAAGTTTGTTAAAATCTTCAAACCTATTGAAATATGTGCATATACATATATTGAGAGAGGTTGGTATATCACGTTCATTATGAAAAGTTTTACAATATTAAACAAAAGATAATAAAATTCTCACGTAGACAAATCTTTTACCTATGCATATAGCACATACCTTATATTCATTTCCTTTTCGAAACAAAAATATAAGACGCAAAAAGATAAGAAAAGAAAAATGATCATAAGCTCAACAACTTGACAAATGAAGGACTATAAGCCTGGCTTAACATTTTAGAGCGATTTTTATTAGATATGAATAATTTTTTTTTATTTTGAAATATTGTGTCCTTCAAATTTAAATAAGACTGAATTTAATCTATTTCCGGTTCTTAAGGTCACTTTAAAGATAAAATTGATGTGAAATAAAAATAAAGTGGTTCAGAAAAATCAAAAATAAAGAGTTGTAATCTTAAAGACTATAGGGTGATTTTTTTTTGTTTTGACAGCTCACGCATGTTTACTGTTTTATGTGACTGTTAAAAATCTTTATTTCATATTATCAAAATGCGTTCTCTGTTAAGAAAGTTCATCGCGAACTTTTTTACCCAAAAATTCGTGTTCAGCGATGAAGCACGGGTTGAATGAATACGTGAACAATCAAAACTGCAGTATTTAGAGTGAAGGGCAGCCAATAGCATTGCAAGAGCAACCAAAGCACCCAGAAAAAGTCACTTTTGTGTGTGGATCATGGGCTAGTAGAATCATTGGGTGGTATGTTTTCAAAGATGATATAAATCACAATGTTACTGTGAATAGTGGTCTTGATATTGAATGTACAAGTGTACCGTTATGTGATGCTATAACTGATATTGGCCATCTTACTATAAGAGGAATAATCTTCTCTTGAATCGAGTTATTCTCTTGCACCTGATAATATTCCACCAATTTTCTTAAAAATTTGTAAGCTAGGACTTCTCAAGCCACTTCATATTCTATTTAATAAATCTTTATGTTATAGTGAGTTCCTCTTGAAACTTGAAAGTGGTCTTTTATTACACCTATTCATAAATCCGGCTCGAAAAAAGTAATTACAAATTATAGGCCCATTGCAAAACTTCAGATAGTTCCAAAAATCTTTAAAGCTATTGTCAAAAATAAGTTGTATGCTGCGGTTTATAATAATATATCAGATTTTCAGCATGTTTTTGTAAGCGGTAAATCCACAACTACGAACTTGTTAATTTTTTCTAATGCCTGCCTGTCTGCCTTAGAGAATAGATATCAAGTTGACTCAATTTTTACTGATTTTTCCAAAGCTTTTGACAGCGTCCAACACAACATTCTGATTAAGAAACTAGAATTTCTGGGTTTTCACTCGAAATTATTATTGTGGTTGAGAAGCTACTTGATTTTTTTTTTTTTATAAAAGTACAGGCACTCAAGGGGATATTAATACCCTTAACACGTTTACGGTTAAACACAGTGCGAGTATTAGGAAAATAGGAAAGGATTTAAGAGGAGATACCGGTGCACATTGGTCTTAAAATTTTGAATATTGAAATGGGAGGGGAAAACAGAGTTGGGTAAAGCATTCCACATTCTCGATGAGTGGTTAAAAAAAGAATCTCTATACTTAACAGTACGTCCGAAATTGAGCTCGAGGGTAAACTGATGAGCATTCCTGTAAGTGCGAGTATTACGGCTGAATTGTTTGAGGGGGGGAATGCAACTGGTTAATTCGACAGAACATTGTTTGTAAAAGTATCTGTAAAATAACGAGAGGCATGAAACATTACGCCGGTGTTCGAGAGATGTAAATGTTTCGGTTATAGTTCTATCGCCGATCATTTTCAAAGCTTTTTTTTGTATCCTATCTAAAAGGCTCAAACTTGTTTTAGGGGCACCTGCCCAAATATGCGAGTTATATTCAAGTTTTGGACGAATGAAGGCTTTGTAAATTGAAGCCAGATCAGAAGGGGTGAAAAATTTCTTGCACCGTCGGAGAAATCCTAAGCACCTGGCAGCATTTTTGGCAATATCAAATATGTGATCATTCCATAAAAGGTGATCTGTGATACACATACCGAGTACTGACAGTTGATTAGTTTCCTGGATGCAAGTGCCACTCATAGATAGCGGTATCGGGGGTATGTTACGCTTTAACGACAGGAGACAGCATTGAGTTTTCGAAGCATTAAATTCTACACGGTTTTTGATTCCCCATTGGACAATGCTGTCAAGATCAGAATTTAATGAGCTTATCATACGCTGCCGTTGAAGTTCCAAATCCGAAGGACAAGGATGTGAATCTAGAAATGAATATGAAAAGCTGAGGGTACTGTCGTCGGCGAAACAGTTTAATGGATTAGAAGTAGCAGATAAAAGATCATTTATGAATATAAGGAAGAGAGTCGGAGACAAAACGGAGCCCTGGGGGACACCAGCATTTATTTTATGAATTTCAGACTTGAAACCATCTAATACAACTTGTATTGAACGGTTCGAAAGGTAATTTCTAATCCAACGAAGAAGAGATTCATCAATACCAAAAGCACGCATTTTCGATAAGAGAGCGTGGTGCCAAACTCTATCAAATGCTTTTGAAATATCAAGTGCAATAATCTTACTTTCTCCGAAACGATGTAAAGATTTGTTCCACTGTTCGGTGAGATAAACCATGAGATCACCAGTGGACCTATTGCTACGAAAGCCATACTGCCGGTCATTAAGAAGCTTTCGTTCTTCAAGATATTTCTTAAGCTGATAATTAATCAGCGTTTCCATGACCTTGGAAAGAAGGGACGTGAGTGCTATTGGACGATAGTTAGAGGGAGAGGACGATTCGCTTTTTTTAGGGACAGGCTGGACAAATGCTATTTTCCATCCACTCGGAAAGAGTCCTGTAGAGTAGGAAAGATTGAAAAGTTTACGCAGTGGTTTTGCCAGCGTTGAAGAACACCTCTTCAGAACGATTGGGGAGATACTATCCGGGCCAGCGGATTTGTGTATGTCAAGGTCTTTAAGTACTCTTGCAACTGCACGAGTGCGAAAGAAGATTCGTCCCATAGAATCATTTACGCTCTCAAGAACAGGAGGACTCATGATACTTTCCGGTAGCGTCGAATTAACAGCAAACTGTGCTGCAAGCAAATTGGCTTTATCGATCGAGCTCACATAGGGAGTGTCATTGTGGACGAGCGTTGGAGAGTATCCAAACAAAAAGATCTAGGCGTGATTTTTGACGAACAATTTAAATTCTCCTGGCATTACGACTATATGATAACAAAGGCAAACTCAATGTTAGGTTTCTTATTTCGTAATGCTAAAGATTTTCAAGATCCTTATACTCTCAAGTCAATTTACATTGCATTGATACGTTCATCTCTAGAGTACTATTCTGTTGTGTGGGATCCGTATTATGCTAATATCCGGCTACGCATTGAGAAAATTCAAAGAAGATTCACTAAATTTGCTATAAGAAAATTAAATTGGTCCTATAGTCCATCATATGATGCCAGATGTGCTTTGATTAATCTTAAGCCACTTAGTATAAGACGTGAATATTATTCTGTTCTTTTTGCACGAGATGTTTTATGTGGGCATATTCAATGTTCACAATTGCTCTCTAAGTTTAGTTTGTATGTCCCGGATCGACGTATTGGACCTAGAGGAGGTGATTTACTTTTTATACCCTCACATAGGACTAACTACGGTTTTAATGACCCAATAACTATGGCTTCTATTAATTATAATAAATATGACCACGTAATTGATTTTAATATGAGTCGGAATATTTGTAAAAGTATCATATTAAATAACATGTAAAATTATTATTATATACACATTTTTTATTAACTAACTTAATTTACCTTCTTGTCTTAATTTATTGTAAGTATCTTGTATATATGTATATCTATATCAAACCCACCATTCTATACTCCTCAAATATGCTAAATCTAAGAAAGTTAATGTACTTTATAGATAAACTAAATAAATAAATAGATAATATACTTTTTTTTCGGAAAATGGAAGAACTTGGCTTGCATAATATGTGCTTTAAACAAGACCACATGCCACCCAGCACGCGTAACAATGGACTAATTGAGAGGCTATTTCGGTGAACTGAACATTTTACGTTTAGGGCCCGTCAATTGGCTGCCTATAAATTGCGATTTAACGCAACTAGACTACTTTTCATTGAGCTATATTGAGGCTTATGTTTATAGCTATAAGCCCGCTTCAATTGACGCATTGGTAGCCAACATTGAAGCATTTATTCTAAAGATACCGTCCAAAATTGAATAAGGCGTATGTACCTTTTAGCAACGGGTTAAAATTGTTGATTTCTTGTTTTTGGTCACTGTCACATGTTTTCATGTCGAATGAAACGCATTTCAATTTAAGTGATTATGTGAACATTCCAAACTGTTAATTGTGATGCTTTAAAAATCCAGGACCAATAAACCAGCATCAGTTTCACCTATTAAGATGCACTTTATTTAGGGTTAGGTCTTATGTACATAACAAATGATCGGTAGGTTCTTGTAATACACTAATTGAATCATTAAACTTTATATTGCACTTACACTTTTCCAAAACTTTATATATCTATGCAACTATTTATCATATTTATTTGTATTTTTAAAATAAAACAGAAATTTAAAAAAGAGGCTGGGATGCGACCCACACTGATAACTTCCCATCCCGTCTGTCGATTTGTCTGGCTTAAAAGTTTGTCTATATTAGGGATGTTGCGAATATTCGCATCCGCATCCGCAATTGCGGATTATTCGCAATAATTCCAACATCCGCATCCGCATAAACTGATGCGGAGTTTGTTGCGGATGCGGATGTTTTTAAACGCTTTTTTTTTCAAATTTGTAAAAATTTTCAAAATTTCCATCTTTGCAAGACAACGATTTGTATACAATTTCAACATACTTAGACCCTCGCTATAAGCATACATTTTTCAAACCCATCACCGAGGAAAGAATAAAAGATGTAATTCTAAAGATAATAAATGATCCATTAAGCACCAGTTCTCCTACGTTGTCACCAAATTCAAACAGCACAAGAAAGAAGAAAATGGATGAGTCTTTACATTTGGAACCAGGAACGTCCGGTTTAAGTTACAAGGCTTGCTTCAGAAGCGATATGGCAATGATTCTAGAATCATCAACTGAAGACGAAGGTGAAGGAGAATCTGATAACGCTAGTCCCGAAGCACTTCTCCGAAGGGAGTTAGCATGTTACCGAAATAAAAAAAGACTAGAATTGGATAATAATCTACTTGATTGGTGGAAAATCCATCAAACAGACTTTAAAAGACTCTCCAAAGTTGCACTGAGGTATTTAACACCTCCACCAGCCAGTGTTCCCAGCGAACAACTATTTAGTGGAGCTGGATTAATATACGATCCACTAAGAAACAGATTGCAGTCTGAGAAGGCTGCAATCTTGCTTTTTATTAAATATAACTCACCCATTTTTAAATTTAATTATTAAACGCAAAGATAATCAATAAAATTTTCCTTTTTATTTAATAAATTCTAAAATCCGCATCCGCATCCGCGGATGTGAGTCTCAACAAATCCGCATCCGCATCCGCATCCGGGGATGTCAAAATTTTTACATCCGCAACAACCCTGGTCTATATGTATCAATTTTTACCCAAATTTGCGTACTATTTTTTAGATTTTATTTTATTGAATATCGAAAACAATATTTTTTGTGAAATAAAATAAGTTTCAAGCCAATATTTTTAATTTTTGAAAAACTATTTGAGTCGAAAGTAAATTTTTACCAACTTTTAGAATTGTTTTTTTTTTAGGTTTTTATTTTTTGTAAAAAAAACTGTCAATTAGATTTTTCTCAAAATTTTATCGAATGTTGAAAACAATATTTCTTATAAGTTAAAATTAGTTTGGAGCCAATGTCTCAAAGTTTTGAAAAGATATTTACGTCGAAAAATAATTTTTACCAATTTTTGTTAATTTTTCTTTAGGTTTTTATTTTTTTTTAAGAAACTGTCAACAGGATTTTTTTTTCTAAATTTTACTGAATGTTGAAAACAATATTTCTTATAAGTTTATTTATTTATTTATTTATTTATTTATTTTTCGTCTTTCAAGTAACATGAATTTATGGAGACTACAATTAAATCAAATAATAATAAGATTTATAACATATGGGTTCAATATAATTAACTTAAAATAATACAGTTTATAACAAATTTAATAAATGTCTCTTAATATCTAACCTACTATTATTAAAATCAATTAAAAAATCAAATTCATTAAAAGCAATACAGGAATCATTAACTGGATTGTGTTTGGCATAATTTGTACTATGAAAAGGAACATGTAAAAAATTTCCATCTCTAGGTCGCAAACTACGAGAAGGTTTACGTACCTTCTCGTACCTATATTAAACATTGATAGCAAAGTAGAACAATCTATGTTAGAATTCAAAACATCGAAAACAAAGAGTATCGAATATAGCTTTCTTCTCTGCACTAAAGGTTTTAAATTAATTAATATACACCTGCTGGTCTCATAAGATGGAATATCTGAGTTTCGAAAAATCTTACGTAAGGCGAATTTAGTAAATCTTTTCTGAACTTTTTCAATCCTAAGGATACTTGATTGAGTAAAGGGATTCCATATAATGCAACAATATTCCAGCAAAGGTCTGGCAAGGGATAAATAAAGGGTTTTTAGAGTATATGGATCTTCAAAAGATTTAGAACTTCTAGATATAAAACCCAACATCGCGTTAGCTCTAGAAATAACGTGGTCAATATGAAGCGAAAAACTCATTTTATAGTCAAAGATAACTCCAAGATCTTTTTGTCTTGTTAACCTTTGTAATGGATGATTATCAATTTTGTAATTGAAAATTAATGGATCTAGTATCTTAAAAAATGTAACAACACTGCATTTTTTAATATTGAAATATAAACCATTCATAGTAAACCAGTTAACAATGCAGTCAATATCAGCTTGAATTATACTCGCATCTAATGGAGATCTTACACAGCTAAAAATCTTGAGATCATCGGCATATAAGAGACACTTTGCATAAGAAATATAATTTAGCAAATCATTAATAAAAAGAATAAAAAGAAGTGGCCCAAGGTGGCTGCCTTGAGGAACACCTGAAAAGTTTATTATTTTATTTGATAAAACATCACCAATTTTAACATATTGACTACGTCCAACGAAATAACTTTTAATCCAGTCAAGGAGAGCAGAGTGAAACCCTAGCAGCTCAAGTTTTTTCAAAAGAATATTGTGTTGCACACGATCAAATGCCTTTGAAAAATCGGTGTAAATAACGTCGACTTGCAAGCGATTTTCTAAACAACCAAGACAATAATTCGTAAATATTGATAAATTGGTTGCTGTCGATCGACCACTCATAAAGCCATGCTGATGATGAGAAATATGATTACGAACTAAATTATACAGCTTATTTTTAACAATTGCTTCAAATACTTTTGGAATTAACTGAAGTTTAGCAATATGTCTATAATTTTCCAACAGTACCCTTAGATCCAGATTTATGCAGAGGAGTAATCAGAGAATGTTTCCATGTATCTAAAAATATACCTTGTCGCAAAGACATGTTGAAAATATTACACAATGGGGCTGCTAAATTGTATTTACAGAATTTTAAAAGAAGTGGAGGAATATTATCTGGTGCAGCGGAGAAACTATTGTCCAGAGATGATAAAGCTGACAACACATCATCTAAAGATAAACAAAGGGGCTACCAGCATTTATATTAGAGTTGAAATTATTAAAATCTTGATCATAATTTATTCCCAAGTCAGCAAAATTTGATTGGAAAAATAAGGCAAAATTATTACAAATATCACTTAAGTTCTCTGAAAAACCCCATTGTAAGATACACTAGATGGAATCCCAATTGATTTTCTTTTAGTATTCAAAAATGACCAAAAAACTTTAGAATTACTCTTTATTTTCGACTCCAGAGACCAAATGTATTGTTTATAAGTAAATCTTTTTAAAAATTCATACTCTTTCCTTGTTCTATTAAATTGTACGCGAATAGAGACAGAAATTTTACTTTTTTTATGAAGTTTAATGATAACATTTTTAAGCCTTGATAAAGTTAAAATAAGTTAGAAGCCATAATCTCAAATTTTTGAAAAGATATTTGAGTCGAAAGTCAATTTTTACCAAGTTTTATTATTTTTTTAGGTTTTTATTTTTTTGTAAAAAAAACTGTCAATTCGATTTTTTTCAAAATTTTTCCGAATGTTGAAAACAATATTTTTTATGAAATAAAATAAGTATGAAGCTTTAAGTTTTTGAAAAGATATTTGAGCCGAAATTTAATTTTTTTACAACTTTGAGTAATGTTTTTTTTTAGGTTTTTATTTTTTGTAAAAAAAACTGTCAATTCGATTGTTCTCAAAATTTTATCGAATGTTGAAAACAATATTTCTTATAAGATAAAATTAAGTTGAAGCCAATGCCTCAAATTTTTAAAAAGATATTTACGTCGAAAAACAATTTTTACCAATTTTTGTTAAATTTTTTTTAGGTTTTTAATTTTTTGTAAAAAAAACTTTCAATTCTATTTTTTTTCAAAATTTAAAAGTAGTTTAAGGCCAATATCTCAAAGTTTTGAAAAGATATTTGAGTCGAAAGTCAATTTTTATCAATTTTTTTTAGGTTTTTATTTTTTTGTAAAAAAAAAACTGTTAATTCGATTTTTTTTCAAAATTTTTCCGAATGTTGAAAAAATATTTCTTATAAGATAAAATAAGTTTGAAGCCTTAATCTCAGGTTTTTGAAAAGATATTTGAGTCGAAATTCAATTTTTAACAACTTTGAGTAATGTATTTTTTTAGGTTTTTAGTTTTTATAAAAAAAACTGTCAAGTAGATTTTTCTCAAAATTTTATCAGATGACAAAAACATCATTCTTCGTCGCTCAAAATTGTTTTGGAAATGGAATCATATTTTAGTCGTAAAATTTTCGAGGTGAAAAATATTTTTTTTTCAGTTTTTTTGATTTATAAAAAAAAACGTTAATTGGATTTTTTTCAAAAATATACTTGTTTGGTATCACGTTACAAGATATAATACAAAATTTAATTCAAGTGTCTAGCGTCATTGGTTCGTGAGATATTTAGGGTTAACTAAAATGTTCACCTTTTTTTTTAAACTGCTATGGTAAAAAACCACCCACTCAATTTTTTTAGAGTCCTTTCTGCATCTTTCTGCCTTATTATCTGTATAACACAATTTATTTGAAGTCGATATCTCTACTGGTTCTTGAGCTATGGACGACGAAAAAACGAACGTACGTACACACGCACGCACAGACATCTTTCTAAAAATCTTTTATTTCGACTCTAGGGAACTTGAAACGTCGAGAAATGTCAAAATTTTCAATTTGACAAATCGGACCCATTACAATAACTTCCTCTGGGAAGTTAAGAATAAGATTTTTCTAAGAAAACTTACTCTTGAATTTCTATTTCCCAGGTTAGACTTGGATCTACTCTTTTCTAAGTTATCCAATTGTTATCTGTAATTCCAAATCATTCTTTTGTACTCTGTTTTGTTTATTCTTTTAAATATATATCCAAAATAAAATAAATCAGGCACAAAATGTTACATACTTATGTCAAGACTCTTTTTAACTTAACATTCAGCGGAAGTACTTATTATAGAGAAGCACTAAATGTGTGGAACACAAAATACATTAATTCAAACAAAATATGTATGTACCAATTTTGCAAAGTTCTTCAAAGCTTTTGAGACAACCTCTCTGATGGACTACTTTTGCACAATTTTTTAAGAAAACCATGAATCTTTCATGAAGTCCTATATTCGTTACGAATCACCTCTTATCAGCTTTTAGGCGATTCATAATATTCATATTTTTCACACATATCAATCGAATAAGTTCCACAATTTTGTGTTTGTGGAATGAATCGTTCCACTTAAATCCACAAAGATTTTAACTTCCACCGCACCGCCTACGATTATATTCATTCATTTATTTGTGAGTGACTAATTTTGTCTTAGTTTTCGAAGTATGATTGCATACTTTTTGGCATAAAATAGATTCCACATACGTGTAAAATTTATAGAAATAAAATCCACTTACCTTTAAAGCACAAAATATACAATCTTGCCCACTGCATACGTGCTGATTCAATTGTCTAAAAGATCTTCTAAAAGCATCCAAGTGCCACAGAACCTAAAACGACAAAAAAAAAACACCAACATTTAAAACAAGAAACTTGAAACTTGAAGTCTTAAAGTTGTTAAAGAGAAATCCAATTGAATATACACAGATTGTAAAAATTCATATTATGGTAGTATTAGTGGGCTAAATGGATATAGGTATAAGTAAGTACACCATGTAGGCTACGCCTTAGCAATGAGTGAATTTTGTGAAGAATTGTTAAACGGAAAAACCTGTTTGCTTTCAAGCCAAGTCGCTTACATTCAAGATATGGTTGGGTTTCTAAAGGAAAAAGCTACACTCTGTATAATGACTGTACTCGCTACGTCGTTGGCGCTGGCTGTTGCTGCTGCTGCTATATTGCTGGAGTTGGAAGTTGGAGCAAAATGTGTGTTTCGGTTCCAAATTCAAAATGGAATCTTGTCTTGGAGTTATACCTACGTCTTCGTCGTCAATCGGTCTTTCAAAGATGGGGGATTGGGGAAACGTAATTTTATCTCGTATGGCAATTTCCTCTTGTGGGCATTATTTTTTTCGACCACTTGGGTCGTGTGTTAAGTTTTAACCCCTCCAACGTTTTCCCCATCAAAAGTTGTTTATTCACTTCCTTTCTATATTTTACTTCTTTTCTTGTCTTATGTACGATGTGACTTTGGTTGTTGCGAAGGTATATAAACGACGACGACTTGAAGACAAGCCTTACATAGGTAGAGAGGTACGAGTATTGTGTTCAGGTCAAGCTCCACGGTTTTTTTTTTTTTGTTGTCTTTTGCTTGTTATATTTTAAGTCTCAGAGACTCGAAGCTGCTGCTGGAAAGATGTAGGTAAGGTAGAGGATGTTTGGTTTGGCGTTAGATTTAAAATTTCGTATCTTTTTTCTTTCATCTTTGAGATACATAACTACCTACACTGTATATACCAGCCTTAGGTTTTGACTTTATTTTGTGTATATAGCTGCTAGATAGATTTGAAAGTTTTGGTTATAGTTAGATAGATAGGTATACATGTGAATAGGGTTTTTGGTTAAGTTTTTTTTTATTTTTCATGTGTGCCAGCTTGAAGCTTGTCATAGGAAAAGAAACAGAAACAGACTCTTTGTGTTATTCGTGTTAAATTTGTTTCTATATTTTAAAGGGAGATTGGTGCATGAAACTAGATAAAATTAACGATGTTGCCAGTTTTCACATCACCAACAACAACAACAAAAATAGGAACCAAAAAAAAATCAAAACAAAAATTGCATGAAGAAAAAGTAAAAGAGATAAAAAAAAATAAACTCATTGCAAATTAATGAAACAAAAGAGCTGTGGTAAAAACTTGATTTTAGTTTGTTGTTTTCTTTTTTTTGCTACTAATCTGTGATTTATTTGTTAATATACAACAATTCTTATAATTAGTCCATCCGTATTGTTGAACTATTTTTTCACTAGATAGATTGAAGCAGTAAGTAAGCGAATATAAAATAATTGGAAGATATTCTTGGAATTCACTACGATTTATGGGGCAAGAGAGAGAAATAAAAAAGAAGAAAATAGGAACGTATGGCAATTTTCATTCTTTTCACGTGCAGAATCTAGTTCAACCATAGGAACATAAAGTTTAAGTAATTTGCTATGCTTGACCATCATAGTCAAAAACACACAAAAAAAAAGTCGTTCAAAGTGTAACTTTAAAATCCAGCTCCTCACACTTCAACAACATGTTTTGGCTTTTAGAAGTGAAAAAAAAAATATATTCATATTTTAAAGCAAAGGAAAATTAAAAAAAAACTTGACCACAATGGTGGTTATTTTTTGTTGTTGCTTTCTTTAATTCTTTTAGGAAGTAAAAAAAATATACGTATATGCGAGTCAGGTGTGGTTAAGGGCTTCGGCATCGTTTAGAGACAAATTGAGAATTATACCAAAAAAAATATCATCTTACTTTCTGATGGGATATATAACCTGGCCTGGCCATGTGCCAAACGAATGAAATTAAAACCCTATGCGTGCGTGCTATTATAAGGTATTAGATATGAGATATGACCATCTGGGACAGAGATAAAATAAATTTAAAATAAAAAATGAAAACCTTTCACCTATTCTATAGTCTTTAAATCAAAAATGAAAAGACTTTAAGCAGAAAAGAAAAGCTACTTTTAACCGGTACTGATGATGGGTTATATGATAGCGAAACTTAATAAAACTCGTCTATGAACTTGAGTGTGGCTGAAGTTAGGCTATTTGATGGAGAGAATAGAAAAGACAATCTTTTCGTCTTTCCAATAAGAAGTTTCATTTTGAATATTTGGAAATCTTTTGCTATTTGGACATCTGTCGCTTTTTATATTGTCATCTTTCAACATTTGATAAGTTTAAACTACGTTATAACTGAAAATAGAATGATATATGCTTCAAAAATGTTAAAATTCGGTACAAAAATGGTGCACATTTTACAGTCACAGTTAGCAGTTTTGTTATAAAAGGTGATAACAATTGGAAACCAAAGTTCTTCTGATTTAACACCTATAGATTGTTTTCTTTCAAATTTCGTTAAAAATATGAATTATGCTATTGCTTCTCAGTCAATTTATGATTTTAAAGATGGAATTCATGAAGTTATCGACGACACACAGAAGATATTATGAGTATTGGTCATGCAACATTTCATGAAAAGAATATGGTGCTGCAACCGTAGCCATAGTTAATAAATGGCTATTATTTCCTTATGGCATATTTTTAGATTTACAATGAAATAAACATTCACTGATTTTTTCTAAAAATACTAATTTTTTTTAATATTTTAAATGAAACCTCTTATTGGAAAAGTCTACTTCTACTTCTCTGTCACCATAAGGTTGTCTTATTTAAACAGAATTATAGTGAATTTTTGAGAATTCTGGTTTCTTTCAAAACATCACGTGTTACAGAAAAAACAAAACACGTTATTATGAACTTATTAGCATCAATTTATATAAGAAACAAATGGAAATATGTACATATCAAATGTCACACTCTCAACTCAATCAAATATTTGCATAAACGATTAAAAAAAAAAGAACTATATATAAATAAATTCATCAAACACATCCACCAAGACCCGACACAGTCCTACAAACATCACATAAGTTGTACATATCTTGAGATATGGTAAACACAATCTGTAGGATGTTTTATTAGTTTTGCTGGTTGTGCCTACATGCGGTATACCTGACATGACATTTGTACAGGAAAAACGTGTGTCACTCACGCACAATACGCCACGCCATTCATAGAAATATTGTGACATGATGTCGCCTATCTTATTGCTGCTGATAGTGTTGTTTCTGAAAGTTAAAATCACAACAACAAAATGCTCATCGGTCACCGGAAGGTAAATGACCACGTATAAAGAAATTGATGACTTTCAGAAAAAAAGGTATTTAATTTGTTGATAATGATTATGGATTTGTTTGTATGGTTAAAAAACTTAATTTGGTAATATTTACTATGTGTGATGATTTTTTTTATTCTTCTCTTTCAAATGATGAATATTTTGAGATTATATCCTGTGTAGGCGAGATAACGTTTTTCTTAACTAGATGCAAAGCGCCATTATTTCGTTTTACTATTACTATAAAATTTATTGATTTCGGATGCGTAGAATATGCCCACGGTTTTGCTCAGGCCATCTATATGTGAAAATGTGTTTACATTGCCTTTTTTGGTATAAGTTTTTTCAGAAAAAAAAGTAAGTAAAAGGGAACTCTTAAAAAAGATAAGAACTCTAATGAAGACAGTTAACACGAGTGGGCGAGTGACGTGAAAAATTAATCCTAAGTTATTGTCTGGTGTTGAATATAAAGCTATTTAAAATCTTAAAGAGATGCAGTGTTTTATTAATTGACGATAATAAAATTTTAAAATCCTACAAAACATAACTGATGGTGTTATAATGAAAACAACATCTTCGGAAAATCTTTTAATAAAATAGGTAAAATAATTGGAGGCGTATAAGTTGGTTAAGATATGGATTTTTGTCGGAGAGTTTCAGAAACGAAGAATGAAACTACCAACCAACTTTTTATTAGATTTTATTTAACAAAGAAGAAGAGTTAATGGCTTTTTTGTCAATATTTTACATTAAAAAAGAAGTGATTAAGATCTTCAAGTTTTTTTTATCAAGGGGTTCATCAAAACCTTTAAAGAGATCGTTGACATAAAACGTCTTCGATATGGTAGTAACGTACAACGAAATTTACTTATGGTCAAATTCTTGACAAATTTTTAGTCTCTAAGGCTTGGTTTATTGAAAAACAAATCATTTCTTAAAAAAGTTTTCAAGCGTTTGAACTCTGATTTAGTTCATAGTTTTAGATAAAACTTCGGATAGATATAAGAACTACATAGGTTTATCAAAATTTTAACAACTTCGAAAAACTTAGAGTCTTTAATTTCAGTTATAAGTTGGCAATTGTTTTATGAAAGAACAACGTTTCCAAATTGTGAAATTTTATTTTGAAAACAGTAAATCTGTATGCAGAGGGTTTCATGGTGATTGCCTATGCTGACGACGCGACGTTGCAATATCTGTATCTGGGAAACACCCCCAAGTTCTCTCGGAACTCCTAAAAAATGCCTTAAATAGGCTAACAAAATGGGCTTAGCAATGTGGCTTATACGTCAATCCACATAAAACAGAACTAATACTCTTTTCGAGAAGGTACAAAATTCCTCAGATTAGCCCACCCAAGATTAAAGGAATACTATTAAGCCTTTCCGACCAAGCTAAATATTTAGGCCTCATTTTAGACAAAAAACTAAATTGGAAGGCAAATATTGATGAAAGAGTAAAAAAGGCTACTGTAGCGCTTTTTACTTGTAAAAAGGCCATAGGATCAAAATGGGGTTTCTCCCCAAAAATAACCCACTGGCTATACACTTCGGTAATCAGACCGATACTAATTTATGGAGTTGTCGTATGGTGGAACGCACTGGACAAGATGGTAAATCTAAATAAGTTCATCAAGGTCCAGCGGTCAGCAGGTATGTGCATCACAGGAGCACTTCGCTCAAAACCAACCGCAGCACTGGAAGTGTTTTTAAACCTAACACCTCTTGACATCTTCTCCAAAATGGTGGCAGCCAACTCATGTGTGAGGCTTAGAGCCACCTCTCAATGGAACAGTAACAATACTGGACATACTACTATTCTAGACAATTTCAGATCTATCCTAGATCGCTTAGACTATACCACCCCTAAAATGGTATTCGGTAAAAGCTTCCATGTGTCCATCCCTTAAAGATCCTCCTGGGAAGAAGAGAGACCCCTGGAAGACAATGCGGTACACTTCTATACAGACTGTTGAAAGACCGATTACGGAGTTGGAAGTGGTATCTATTCGGAACAACTGAATCTCAGTCTATCATACAGACTTCTCAATCAATGTAGTGTATTCCAGGCAGAAGTAATGGCGATTAAAGAGGCATTATCCTGGCTCAAAGAAAACGTTATATCTTGCAAGGATATACGAATCTTCTCGGACAGCCAAGCCGCTCTTAAATCTCTCGCGTCTGTCTCCACAAACTCTCAAATAGTCCACGATTGTCGATCATCTCTGAATGAGATGACAGAACAGTTTAATATTCACCTCATTTAGGTGCCGGGCCACAGAGACATTCCGGGAAATTGCAAAGCCGATGAGCTCGCCAAAAACGGAACACTTCTGCCTAATGTTAGACAAAAACATAACATAGGAACACCACTTGCTACATGCAAATATCTTCCAAAACAATATGCTCTAGAATCAACAAATGCTAGATGGTCACAGAGTACCACCTGCCTAGCGACAAAGCAAATATGGCCAAGCATAGACTTAAA
This sequence comes from Eupeodes latifasciatus, assembly GCA_920104205.1. Lineage (NCBI taxonomy): Eukaryota > Metazoa > Arthropoda > Insecta > Diptera > Syrphidae > Eupeodes > Eupeodes latifasciatus. The sequence continues at coordinate 11,707,060 of OV049926.1, forward strand.
ACGGTCAAAAGGCTTGATATCCCTGAGCAGACAAAATATAAGCTCTACAATTGGAGTAATAACAAGACACTGCCTCATAGGAAGACATGCTCTGAGGCTAGGAGTCTACACAAATGACTTCTGTAGAAGCTGCATGGACGAGGAGGAAGAGGAAACAGTCCAACACCTTCTATGTTGTACATGCCCAGCACTCTCCATTAGAAGGAATAACTTTCTCGGTAATCCCTTCTTCGATAATACCAGTGAACTGGCAACGATTGACACAAAATGTCTCTCTAACTTCATTAAACGTACAAAATGGTTTGTTTAAGTTCATTACTCTCCCATGAGTAACCTCATTATATTGGTATCACAATGGACCCTTGAGGTCTAGGTGAGTCAATGACATCTGGACAGCCACTCCAACCTAACCAACCTAAATCTGTTCGCGAAGTTCGTAGAGCACTTTGTCCTAAGAATGGTGTTTATAGATAAAGATGAATTCTAGCTTCGTTAATAAGCAAATGGTGATGTCTTAACTTGGGATACCAAAAAATCTGATGCAGCTATGCGGCATGACGTTACAAAATAAGCGGTGCATCGTTCAAATGGGTAACAGCTCATCCGTGCAATTCTAGATACGTGAAGGAGATGCGCTCTAATGTGATTTCTTCAACATAGTTCTGGAGCAGATAGTGCACAAGAGTGGTGTTAACCTGGAAAGCATTATCTTTAACAGTCTTCACATTTCTTTGACTATATGTGGATGACATTATCGGCCGCTCCAAGTGAGCTGTTTAAGAAGCATTGAACGATTTAAATGAACAGATGAAACGCGGTGGTCTTGAAATGAATGAGGACAAAACAAAGAATATGCTATCAATAAACAAAGTCTCATCTGTCCACGGCCTAGGACAAAACATCACTATTGGTAGCAGTAATTTCAAAGTAGTCAAGAAGTTCAACTACCTGAAAACAAAAATACAAACTCCACTAACAAAAACTTAGTGGAAATCCGTCGAAAAATTACCCTAGATGTCACTTCGGATTGGCTAAACAAATGGGTTCAAAACTCTTTTCTCGAAAGACATAGTGCACGTTAATCAAAACTCTAATTTTACCAGTTCAACTCTATGGGTGCCTGCTGAGTGCTGGACGATAAGTAAAACCCTTCGGCGGATATTTGGTCCTATATGCAAAACGGTGAATGGAGGATAATATTCAATCATGAACTGTATCAAGATATGGATATAGTCTAAAGAGCCAAAACACGCCAATTACACTGGCTCTTCCACATCGAGCGAATGGACAACAACGTTCCAGTAAAGAAAATCTTCGAGATAACGAGGAAGACCGAACCTCTGCTACAAATAGCTGGTGGTTACTGATGCAAGAGAGCTTGGTCTCTCCGACAGCAAACGATAGACGAACGCAATATCTCAGGCTGAGACCCTCTGGAGTGATAAGTGATGCAGCAATATGTCACACAGCTCGTACCACAATAAATGTATTGAAAAAATCGTTTGGTTTGCACGGAAATCGCACTCCAAAATCGTGCTATTTAACGAGGAGCTGCTTGACTATTTTCTGTGGGGATATGTGAAGTCGCTGGTCTACGCTGATAAGCCCGATTTACCATTTAGAGGACAGCATTCGACGCGTCATCTAAGATTGGATTTCAAGATTAGACGACGACATCTGAGCCAGTTGTGATGGTCATATGCCAGAAATCATATTCAAATTATAAAGCCAGGAAATTATCTTTTAAACAAAGTAAATGTTATGTCAATTTAAAAAAAAAATCATCTATTTTCCATCACATTTCAAAATTCTATACCTCCAAAAAACACCCTTTACTTTAGATATGAAATGAAGGATGGCGATGGGTTTGTATTTTTGGTTTATGGCTGAATCACAAACACGCTTTAGCTTCGGCTTCGCATGACGTTTACGATTTCAGCCATAGGAATTCAATATATGTATGCTATCACAATGGAGCTGCGACCTCACGTTTCGTTTGACAATCGTAAGGAAAAGAACGTAATGTAACGTAATGTGTAACGTAGTTCAATTATCTGAACATTTGATTTGTCTGACAGCTCAACAGCTGTAAAAAAAAATGTCAACAAACAAAATATTTGCTCTTTGGAGGGATGAAATAATAGAAATGTCATTCAAAGCAACCTCGAAGCAGGCCCACCGTAACGCAGACGAAACCAAAGCTGAAGCGTGTTTGTGATTCAGCCATTATTTTCAAATGAGCTTGTGAACCAAAATGTTTTTAAAGAAAATCTTTGCTTAAAACTTTAATTACGTCAATAAAACTAAAATTAAATATCAATTTTGATTTCGATTAATTATCGACTTTAAAGCAGAATCATTGAAAGTTTTGTTAAAAGTATAATAAACTATCAGCCTTAAGTCTATGTTACTTGATATAATAATAGTGAGTTTTTTAAACCTTTTTCCATCAAAATCATTGTAAATAAATCATCCCTTAACATTTCTTCAAGTCACTGCTAATTCAGTTTGTTTGAGTTAAAAACATTTTGTTCTCATTCCATTAAAATCTGTTCAATTCGTTAAATAAACAATAACAAAAAATTTGGATCACATCAATCCACATATCGTTATTCAAACATCTGTTGCTGAATACTTAATCCTTATTTTTGAATAAGAAAACATCATCCTCTTTTTTTGATTTATACCTTCACCACCTGTGAGTGGTATAAGGGTTCTTCATAACCTATGGTGGTGCATATTAATTAAATTTTCTTATCAATAAAAAACCAATCAGTTCTCACGAAACTCTCGAAATTTAAATCAGAAATGTTAAACAAAAAATTAGAAGTAACCACAAAAAATTAGGTTTGTTCAATCAGAAAAACGCCACCAGCAGTGTAGGTAAAGTAGTGTAGTGCAGTGCAGGTTCATATGAAAACAAACTGTCAGAGCAAATTCAAAGCAAAGCAAAAACGTCATACGTCGGATGTCAAAAAGAAGAAAACAAGTTAAATTCGGTGCAAGTAAAATTGAAGGAATACTTAGAAGAACAACTTAAGAAGGGTTATTAAATTATGAGATTACTATTTCTTTCACAAATGTTCAACTTTATTGGTTAAAAAAATTAATCGAATAATGACATCAGCTGATTTTGACAGCTTGCTTCAAACTACACTAGCATTATAAAGGTAGTGCAGAATATTCAGAATTAGACTACACATTAGTTCTGCTCAATGAACGCTAATCAGTGTTAATCAGTACAGACATTTTCTTAATAACGCCAAAATGCTACACTTTTCTGCCAGAGTACTGTAATGCAGTTTTTTAAACGTATAGCTATTGATTTCAAGAACCAATTGCATATCAATGTTATTTAATTTATTTAAATACATTTCCTAAAATAAAATGTACTTATAAGGCGGTCTGTCTTAAGCGAGGTAAGTTAATTTTTATTACTATTCCTTTCTTTTGCAAAACCTACCTATGCCTTGTATGGGATCAGTTCTCATTACATGTGTAACCCCCTTAAAGATTATGCGTCATCATGACGTTGATGATGTTGATGATTATTTCGTCGTGGTCGTTGTGTCGTTGCCATCGCGTAGTCGTATTAAGTTGTTTCCGTAGGAAGTTCCCAGACCCAGACAAGACAACAAACGGTTTAACTTTCATGTCCAACTTGCTCATGTGTGACTGTCTTTTAAAAGTCCATTGGACCGCATAGAATCTTCTCACGTGTGGATATACATATCTATGTATGTATATATTTTGCTTTTTTGAAATTGTAGTTAGCTTCAAAATGGAATAATTTACTTACAAAATTAAATAGACTCCCAAATGACGTAAATAGAGAAATAATATGATGGCATAGAAAAAGAGGTGTACATTTTTCTTGTACCTATGACCAAGAAGAGTTAACATTATTGTCATTTTGTCAAGTTATGTAAATATTGGCTGAAAAGTCATGGTTACATGATAAAGAAATGTGGCGCTATATGTTAATTATTATTTTTATTATTATTGATTTTTAAATGAAGTGGTCAAAATTGAGAGGGAAATCTTCTTTGTGGTATAATGATGCTTTTCAATATAATGACTTGAGAAAGTTTCACACTTTTGATTGGAATATCCACAGAAGTTGTTATAAAGTAAGTGTTTTTGTTTTGTTTGTGGTTTGAAAATAAATGTTTATTTAACTTAGACCACGGAAAGTTATTTCTTTTTGATTTACTGAAAGTAGTGTATTTGTCTGATATTTTAACTAAGTAAATGAGTGGAATGACCGTGGGATATTCATGGATCTTAAGTCTTGCAAACGAATTTAACCTTAAGAGTTATTTCAAACGAACATAACACGATCAAAGTTCACATAGACCTTATGTGTCTCTGAAAAGTAGAAATAATGTCCTTTTGGATGTTGTTTTTTCATTTAAAGACAGCAATGAGCTTTAAATATTTTTCTTCTAAAAGACGATATTTACATAAACGATTTTGTCTGCAAAAAAGGAACTCTAATTTCAAGAAGTAAAATGTCAATGAACATTAAATTTGTCCGGGATACTCATAAGTTCCATTAACACAAAGTCTGTTCAATTTTTCTTCTATTTTATTTTCTTATTGAAGACATTTAGTAAAATCTTAAATCTGCATTAGCATAAACTTTAATCCGCAGTTGACTTCTAGATGGAGTTAGTTCGCGTATTGAACTACCATGGATATAGACACGCCATATTGTTTTTTTTTTTTAATGAGTTTGACGTCTGTCAAAATTAATGAGTGGAAACTATCAGCGATTTCATTTCTGCTATTTAATTTGAAGAAATCGGCTGTCTTATTGGATATAATGCTTGTGCAGGACTTTACTTCAACAGTATTTTATTGGAAAAGACGTGAAGAGATTGATTTCGTCGATTCGAAGACGGAAATTTTGGCCTGTTGGTTAAAGTTGAGGTTCATCATAATTGCAAGAGAGCGATTGCGTGTTACTCAACCATTAATTTCTAATCGCCTTAAAAGACCGTAAAATGAGTGCCGCATGATTTTAACGATAGGCATATGGAGCAACGCCAAAACTCATGCGAAATCTAGCTTGCCACACAACAAAATTAAAATTGTTATCTCATACGGTTGAAAGTTGGGTATGTTTCGAGAACCTTAAACGCATAGACAAAACCGCTTCGAATGGAATATAATAATGTCCATTTAGTGGGTTCAGCAGGGTATTTTTTACTTTGGATCTTTGGGAGACGTTGAAACCTGGTAAAACTTCCATCGCTGATACCAACGCCTTATCTTATTTTACCGCGCTCTGTGTGAAAAAAGCCGACTTAAAAAAAAGTTAGAGAGGCTGATTTGTTCCCACTATAAACGCATCATGTACTTATCAAAAGTGATCCAAAATTACTCAGAAACACTCAACTGGAAAGTGAGTGTGAGTGACCCTACGAAGGCTTGATCAGTTTCTGGCCTCGTAAAAAAGAAAATTTGTTTGGCCCGAGAGATGCGTTTATTTTCTTTGAAATACAACACGATTTAATGTTAAGTTAAGCAAAAAGATGATATTTCCAGCTTTAAAAAATCTTAGCATTTTACTAAACGTCTCTTGACTTTTCAACCAAAGTTATATGAAATCACATAATGGATTTGCTAAATCCATGACTTTTGTAATTCTGACATTTCAAACTGATAGGTGTGCTAACCAGATTTACAGCCCTATTATGGTTATCAAATATCAACACAATATTTGATAATAGTTGATAATTATCAACAAAATTAATGAATCGGTATTATGGTGATCAATTATCAATATTTTTAATAAATAGTGAATTAAAAGATCTATTGTGAATAGCTTTATTGATAAACTCGGTATTACGGCTATCAAACATATTGATACCCATCAAATATACTATCAGCTACAAAATCTTCGTTGACAAATGTATCAAATATTCGTAAATGGTAAAGAATTGTAATTTAAATACGATTTATAAAAGCTTTTTTTTGTAGTTTTTATTAAATATACAAATTAAAGAACGAAATGCCTTCACTAGAATTGTTGTTTGAAGGCAATCGTACTGAGGACCGAAGGTTTATCGTGCAAGCTAAAATAAACAGTATTACGAGATGCTTCAAACCCACTGGACAAATTATAAATTCATGAATTAAAATAAGCAAATTAAACTTGGTATAACGGCTGTCAAAAATTATGATATCCATCAAATTTTCTATCAGCCACAAATTCTTCGTTGATAAATAGGCATGTACCATCAACTGAGCGCTCAGAGATTTATGCACAAATGCGTTTTGCAACCTCAGGATTTTCCTCCATTAGTTCCACAAGCCTTTCTATTTGTTTTCTGTTGCTAACTATTCTACTCCTAAATAAACAAAATATTAAGAAAAAAGAAAAATTTATTTGATGAAAACAACTAACATTATTCCGCCGAAATTATTTATTATTTATAGAACAAAACACAAGAACTCAACACAAATGACAAACGTCAAACACCAAACAAAGCCTATTCACAATCGTATATTGATTAGTATTCACAATGGGTGAAAAATAATCATTTGATACTCATTATACCAAATTATCAATAAATTGATAGAAGTTATCAGTTATCAAATAATTGATAGTTGATAGCCATAATAGGGCTGTTAGGTTTGTTTGTTTTGTTTTCTGTTTTACAAGCTGTCATTGTTTAGACGTGTTCAGTTGTATCCTTTTTTAATCAAGGGAATTAGTGTTTTACTGATAAGTAAAGAATTACAATTATGTTACAAATTTTTGCTGATTTTTTTGGTTATTTGAAATTGATTAAGTAAGTCCATTTTCGAACAATCAGGAGTTACTAATTTAGCCATTTCTAAGCGTCTCGGGCAAAAGGAAAGATTTAAAAGACCGGAAAATGGGTGTTACATGAATCGAGAGTCCAAAGACGTGCAAAATTCTATCATTTTGACCATTTTAGAATTTTACTACATCCTTTGACATTTAATTAAAATACATAATAAAATATCAAAATGAATTTATTTTATCCATAATGACTTTTGAGTTTCTGACATTTCCAATCAACTTGGGTTTGTTTGTTTTGTTTTCTTTTTCACGAGCTGTCATTGTTTAAACGTGTTCCGATGTACCCATTTTTATTCAAAGGGAATTAGTATTTTACAATAATAAAGTAAAGAATTACAATTATGTTACAAATTGTTGCTGATTTTTTTGGTTATTTAAAATTGATTGAGTAAGTCCATTTTCGAACAATCAGGAGTTACTCATTCAGCCATTTCTAAGCGTCTCGTGCAATAGTAAAAATTAAAAAGACCGGAAAATGGGTGTTACATGAATCGGGAGAGTCCAAAGACGTGCAAAATTCTACCATTTTGACCATTTTAGCATTTTACTACATCCCTTGACATTTAATTAAAATACATAATAAAATCTCAAAATGAATTTATTGAATCCATATGACTTTTGAGTTTCTGACATTTCCAATCAACTTGGGTTTGTTTGTTTTGTTTTCTTTTTCACGATCTGTCGTTGTTTAAACGTGTTCAGATGTACCTATCCCTTTTTATTCAAAGGGAATTAGTATTTTACAATGATAAAGTAAAGAATTACAATTATGTTACAAATTGTTGTTGGTTATTTAAATTTACACCATTAAGTCCTTCTTTCACAAAATCAATTCGATTGAGTAAGTCCATTTTATTGCAAACGCTTTTGACATTGACGCATTAAGTGTCAAATGTTATTATTATATATAATGATATTGTTCAACTTTTTCAACATAAGAGAGTTAAAGTTATGAAGATTTTAAACAGATTTGGCTAGTTTATATTTCTAAAGTCTCAGAGATTTCTGCATTCTTAGATATATAAACAAATTTTCTCAGAAAATTTCTGTCAAAACTGATTTTTATTATTCAATTTCTCATGCATTTTCTATCACACAATTTAAACATTAAAAAAATGCAAAGCTAATTTTGTTTCTGAGTCTGCTTATATTTTATTCTCTTGATCTGTCAATCTAATAGAAAACCTAGAAATATAAACTGGCCTATTCTTAATTTGACTGTCAATTCTGTAAGGTAAGTGGCAAACATAGACTTGTTGGTTTTTCTGACATCTGGACTGCATGCACAAAATCAAACGTGCCTCTTTTGTTTATAATATGTACCTGCCTTAAAAGAGTCCCTTAGAATTATTATAATCCTTTGTCGTAAACATAATCCCTAGGACGAGAGGATGTCATCTATCCAGGCTCATTCTTCTATTTTATGTCAACTTTGGAAAAAGTAAAGGGTATTAATATAAGACAAACAACAACAACAACAACAACAGCAACAAAAAGACAGACACTCATTCTGTAAAACCTAACTTTACAAAGAAAACAACAATGCAAGCGAAAGAAAACCTGTCGCTTGAATTGTTAATTACCTTCTTCTTGGTATCAAAAACACAAATCCCATACAATTTTATACCTCACCTTAAAATAACAGTATTGCAATATATGGTGAATAATTAATGCGTACGTGTGAACGTGCCCTTATACAGTATAATGTAAATATACGATATTTATACGTGTTGCAAGTTATATATTATTTTTCTTGCAACTTTATAGAATTTTTATTTTTTTAAAATTTGTCTTTTATTTTACCGACAAAATATTCTTTCACATTCTTTTTATTTACGGAAAGAGTGAAAACTTACCTTGCAGGTTTGAAAAAATGCTCCAACATTAGACTTGGGGAACATATCCCCGCTGACCGGTGGTAGTGGTGTTAATGTACTATCCATTGTCACTCTTATAGGAATCTATCTATAGATGTGATGTGGTAATCCAATTTAATTGATCAAGAGATAGACGGAGGAGGTTATCGTTGGTCGTCGTCGTCGGTCGTGTGAAATGTCTGCGAAATTTATTGCCAACCAATTTCGCGCATGATTGCAAATGTTTCAAAGACTTGTACAACAAAAATAACCAAACAACAGGGGATGACAGGTGCGCTTCAATAATGAAGAAGATACAAAACTATTCACCTGCTGCTGTTTTGCCACTGGCACACAATAAATTTTATGTTTTGTAGGAATCTTCTTCCCTTATATATCTTTGCTGATGGCAAATATTAGTTTAACTTATTCAATTGTACATATTTGTTTTGTTTTTGTTTTTCACATTCTATCAATTACACTATGTTCACATCAAGATTAGTTTTCAATTTCATCCCCTAAATGAATTATTTTTATTATTTTATTTCTTGAACTATCATAAAAAAGTATAGTGTAGCGTTGAAAGCACCGCATAAAAGTTGTTAAATTTATTAAATCAAGTTTTATTGGATATTAATACAATTTGAAGGCAAAATCTAGTCTTTGACGTCACCATTTTGTTGCGCGCACCAAACACAGTTCATATTAGAAACACTAGATGGCAGCACTAAGTTACCCAAAGTTTTATAAAGATTCATGTATCTTTTTTTTACTTAATACAAATGATCTTCTTATTTCACTTCTAAGATCACTTCAAAATTTTTATGAAAATTTGTATTTGTTTTGATTTTTAAGAAAATGTTTTATTATTGTTTTTGTTTATTTAGTATTTTGAATAATTAAATTAAAAAAAATACCGCAATATTTCTACACCTCCGTCTTTGAATTGAGTAAATCTAACACTGACTTAAGACTCTCTTAGGGATTTCTTAACAAGTCACTGTTTTCCTTCAATTTCTGTCTTTCAAGACATTTTTCGAAGTTAAGTAAAATTTCCCTCTATATAAATGGGTTTTACCTGTTCGAAAATGCAGGTAACACAGGTGAGAGAGGTTTCTTGTTTTGTATTGTAAATCTATGAGAAAACAAAATAACACCACCATCAAAAGAGAACACTTCTTGTAGTTCTCTTAAATTGGACACATATATTTAGTGTGGTAAAGAGTTCTTTCACGAAGTTAAATGATATGAGAAAAATAACCAAAAACAACGTGTATTCACTCAAACGGAACTAACTGACATGACAAACGAACGAACGAACGGATGGATGGATTGGATGGATGGAAGTATGGATAGATAGAAGAATAATTGGGTATAGTTTCGGCGAGAAAAGAAAAGGGTTTCTCATTGTTACTATTCTTTGGGTTTTGAAATTTTGCGTTTGAGTGTGTCATGTGCTGATTAATGACTGAAGAAAGATGCACAGAATGAATTGACCCTAAATAAAAGTGTTTCAACTTAAAATTAAAAAAAGACACACACAAAATTAAGGTAACATGACAATAACGCAGAATATAAAAATAAAATTGTCTGAGAGTATTTATGGATGAAGGTTCTGTTTTTTCGTAGTTTTGGTTAATTTACAAGAATTTATTTTTGTTACAAAATAGGCAATTGAAAAGATTTATTTTATTCAAAAACTAACATTGATCTAAGAAGGCAATCTTTTAAGAAATTTATCGGTGATTTGATCTCCAAAATACTTGATGAACTTATTGCTTTGACTCTGCTATACCAAAATACTATTAACTTAAAGCAAATGTCCATCCTCGACATCACTTGCACAAAGAAATAGTTTTGAGAGTTGTAAGTCACTAAACCTTTTGTGCCATCTCATTTATTATCTGAAGAGGTTAAGAATTTTAGGGGGAAATAATCAATAAGATCAGTCTTTTTGTCATCAATAATTAATTGTTGAAATTATTTCTGATTCCAAGTGTTTAAAATTCTCAAAAAAGATTTCCATTGATAAATTCTTATACAAATTAATTTATTGTTTTATAGCGCATTTTTAAAAAGTAAATCATATTCAAACAATACAAAGTCTGACGTTTGAAAATGCAATCCGTGACTTGGAAAACCCAACAATAGGAGAGACCAACTAAATAGCTTGTGTAGATGGAGCTATTGCAAAAACTACAGGAATAGCTTTTTAAATCCAGAAAAAATTATAACTATTCTCTGTGCTCCTGCCATTGATTTAAAAGAATTAACTTAGGCATAATTAACTTAACTAAAAAGCTGTCCAATTCAAAATGGAGTTTATAGAGTGAATCCTTTTCAAAAAATAGTCCAATATTTTAGAAATAAATCGTAACAACATAATATACAATATAAAATTAGTAATTCTTCCAAACGTTTTGACATTTTGTATAAAATAAAACTATTAATTCCAATATTAACTAGGAATAAGTCGTTCAAATTTAGATAATTTAATACAAGAATACAAAATTTAGAAAATGCTTAAAATAAATCCTTTAAGCATTTTAAAGTATCAAATCCTTCGAAAGATCGTGCAGTAGTAAGTAGTATAAGTAGTAATTCATTCATTTATTGTTTTGTTTTGCTTTTGGTACATTATTTATAATTTTTATGAATTTTGCAGCTATGGCATTGCCGTCAGCTTAATCGTGCAGTATTTTATTCTGTTCATCAATGAATAACATTTTCTTAAGAAATGTTTGCCTAGGCAATAGTACTGAAACGAACAGAATTTAAAATTTGACTGAGTATTTTTAAATTCTAAAATAAAACTGTTCAAAGATTTCAAATCCTAAAATATTCAGTCCCCATGTGCCCTTTTTGCTCGTTTCTTTCAAACCTCGTATAATTTGTATATTTTAACAAATATTTTCAAGGCTTGTATCCTGATATCACAACTTTGTTAGATTTTAAACCATACAAAGGACAGGATGCTTTAGAAAGCTTATAAAAGAAATTGATGACTAAACAAAAATCAGGCTTTGATATGATATCTACTATTGTTTTGTTTTGTTAATATGTGCGCAGTCATTTTCATTTTTTTCATTTATTTATTGTATAATTATACTCTGTAAGATACAATATCTTATAAGCTAGAGCAAATCTCAGTATCATAATACTAGTTTTACAAAAATTGTGCTTTGAATTCAAATGGTGGAATTATTATGTATGCATTAAACAGATTAACAAAACAACATAAATTATGAAGGTATAAGTTATAAAAAAAAAGAAAGTAATATATGTACATACCTATGTACATTCGAAATTATCTAAAAATTTAAATTTACAATTCATCATCATAACGATCACTATCATCATCATCATCAACATCATCTTCATCATCAAATAAGCACAGAGCTAGGAGAAGAATTCTCTTAGCATTTTTCGAAAAATGGTCGGACTGCTTATAATTTTAACAGAGCTAGGGAGGGAGCTCCACAGACGAATAGAATGCACATAAAACTGGCGCTCAGATACAAGGAATGAGTAACGTACTGGGATAAGGTCGCATGATCTTATAGAACGCGTAAAGTGTATTTTATTATATAAGTATTCAGGTTGATGTGATTGTATGATATTGTGAAGCATGGTTAAAGTTCTTACTTTAAAGAGATTATCGAGTGAAATGCCATAGATTGACTTAGAAAAACTTGAGATGTGGTCATATCTCCTAAGATCATAAACATAACGCTTGATACTGTTGAATGCAACTTTGAGTTTTCGCTTGTGTTCGAAGTCACAATTACTGAACACCTCGCAACAGAAATGTATAAGGGCTACCAATAACGTTTTGGCCAATATTAAGCGTGTTTTCAAAGGCGTTATGTGATGAGACGCCCAGAGCAGTCGAAGACCTCCATATACCTTACCTAGCGTTAGATTAATATGAGTGTTCCAACTTAGTGTTTTAATAAATGTAAGTCCAAGATTTTTGGCAGAATCAACGAACTCGATAGCACAGTTGTTTAAAAATATCTCTGAAAAATATGAGGTATCCGTTACAGTTCTAGAGATGACTAAGCATTTAGTTTTTTTTCGGATTTTAACAAAGATCGTTTTTGCGGGACCATATGACAATTGTATTCAAATCCTCGTTGACTTCATGCACACCATTCTCAAGCATGCCTAGTTGAAAACTGTTGTATAATTGAACGTCGTCTGCATACATGTGCACAGAAGAGTTCAGTGGACATGACGGAAGATCATTGATATATACATCGAGAACAGTAAAGGGCCCAAAATAGAGCCCTGAGGGACACCTCTCTGCAAAGGAAGGAAAGTAGACATAACATTGTTGGCAAAAACAGCCTGAGATCTACCGGATAAGTAGGAGAGAATAAGCTAAACAGATGCAAAAGAGAAATGAAATTGACCTTTAAGTTTTTCACAAAGTAAAAAATGGTTGACGGTATCAAATGCCTTTGAAAAGTCAAGAAGCGTTAATATAGTCATTTTATCATTATCTTATTCATTTCTTATATTTTCAACGACGTCTATTAAAGCTGTAGTACAGCTGTGCTTAGGGCGAATGACTGATTGATTGATACACATCAATTTATTACTTGTGAGAAAAATTCTTATTTGGTTATTTATCAGTTTCTCCAAAACCTTTGAAAGAAAAGATAATATAGCTATAGGTCGATAATCATCTCCATCACGATTTTTGGGAATTGGTATTATCTTCGCCTGCTTCCAAATAGAAGGGAAAGTACTAGTCATTAATATATTATTAAAAATGTAGGTTATGTATTTGACTATATACGGAAGAATGGCTTTAAGAAAAACCGTATGGATGCCATCAGTTCCAATAGAGTTAGATTTAACACCTAGAACACTATCCAGAACATCGTAGTCATTAACAGGCAAGAAGCAAAAATTAGTCAAAAATGAACCATCATTTATCATATCTGTCAACTCATAGGTTCGGGTTTCAACACCTGACGAGTTCAAGGTAACAAATTTATTATTAAGCTCGTTACAATCGATAGAAATATTCTTGTTGCTTATTTGCTTGCCTACACCTATTTCCTTCAAATTCTTCCACAGTTTGTCTTTTGCTAAAGAAGGATTAAGTTTTGGAGCATAAAACTGTTGATTTGCTTTCCGAATAAGACATATTACTCTATTTCTTAAAATTTTGTATTCATTATGCAATGCTTCAAGTCTAAAGATTTTCCATCGCTTATATGCAAAATTTCGTTCCCTTATTTGATCCCTAATATAGTTGCTAAACCACGGCTGGTCTTTCTTACTAGCTTGCTTAGTAACAAGTGGAACATGGAGGTTGAAGAGATAATCAATATTATTTTGAAGAAATAGGACTTGGTCATCAACATAAGCCATATATTATATTATATTTGGTACCAGTCAATATGATTCAAATCAGTTTCTAGTTGCCGCCTGTTAACATTTTTAAAATCTCTATAGCAGTAAGTTGAAGAAGAAAACATAGGTGAACATTCAAATGTAAGATAAATTAAATCATGATTAGAGAAGCATGATGGAGACAGTTGGTCGTAAAGAAGAACCTTCTCAGTGTGCCTTACAAAAAACATATCAAGTAAAGTACTACCGTGCCTGGTGAAATGTGTCGGAGTAGCTATATTTACAGGAAATAAATTAAGTGAGCCCATTCTATTCACAAGTTCCGAGCTCCTTAGCACATCATGGTTGAAATCTCCCGTAACAATAATGAACGGAGACACAAAGGTTAACTCGTCTAATATTGAAAACAACTGTGTTAGTTCAATATTTCGATTTGGGCGATATACCGATCCCAGCAATACTTTATTGTTGTTACACTTAATCTCAATGAATAAGTATTCGACTTCACTACCTGGTGAAGACTTGCGAATTATTTTGCAGTTCATACCTCTGCGTGTAAAGATTGCAACATCCCCGCCTCTGCGACCACTTCTATCACAGCGAAACACATTAAACCCATTCATGTTGCAAAAACTATCATGAGAGAACCATGTTTCACAAACACATACAATATCAATATTTGAATTCTCAAATAAATAACGAAATTCATCTATCTTAGGATTTAAACTTTGGGCAAATAAATGGCAGACCTTCAAACAAGCAAATTAAAGATAATATATCAAAAAGAAAATTGAAAATAATCAAAAAGAAAGAAAAAAAAATAATAATTAGAAAACGCAAGTGAAGTTAAATCAAAACAAAGCAAAAAAAATAAAAATATTAAAACGTTGTTGTTCTTCTTTCGTTGTTTGGCTAATCAGATGTTCCAGTTGTTGTTGTCATAGGAGATACAGTAGCAATAACATTCAATGCATCGATGATGTTGTCCACTATAAGAGCTTCATCATTGCGGTGCTTTTTAACGTACACAAAACCTCTCATAGTACTTGATGTATGCTGATGATGTTAAAGTGTTTGCTGCAACGTCTTCACTTAAAAATTTCTTATTAATGCAGTTCAATAGCAACACTTTTACAATCATATTCAGTTGAATTATTTTAATTGTAAATTTTTTTAGAGTGTATCACAAATCCTTATCTCTCATTGATTTTAAATAAAAATTCTATGATTTTAGTCTTCTGAGGGTTATTGAAGTGATTTTTGATTTAAGTCTTGACTTGAAGTCTTAAATTGATTACGTTTTAGATTTTTTAAAATGGAACTTCATGTAGTTTAATCGATTTTGTGGCGTGTTTGAATAATATTTTAAGAATCGAAACAGTTCCAAAAAGATTCACCCTTTATGCATAACTCGAACTTAACTGGGCTGATAGGTCTTTACCAAGGTGTTCCCTTATTGATTTAAAAAAGCTTAAATGTTGCAGGTAAGTAAGTTGTGTTTTTCTTCATTAAAGACAAATACCGTTATTATGAGAAGCGAATCGAACGTTGAACTTAAAGCGAACGATGAGTGAATTTCAACGTTCAAATGGGTTAACATTTCTTTTTCCAAAAAAGTTGTCTTTTGAAGTGAATATTGAAATCGTAGTCACGAAATGAGTGATTTCAAAAACGTTCCCTTTCGTTCGAATGTTCGATTCGCTTCTCGTAACAAGGGACAAAGACATTATTGGTTACAGAAGAATCTCTCTAACTTGAACTGCTTTTATTAATTAAATTTTTTGGTTTCATTACGAGTTTTTTGTAACAGAAATAAGTTAATTCATCCTCAAGTACCGCAAAACATCAAAAAGATAAAGTGTTTATTTCCCCTTGAAGTATGCAATCAATTCATCAGTTGTCTTGTAGTATGTAATGCTCTCTCTCTTTAAAATTTCACTCTAGTTTTGCACGCTGTGATAATTTAAACAATAAATATAATACGCATGTTTTTTGGTGTCCTTGTAAAATTTGATTGAAACTCTTTTCAATGTTTTCATTTAATTGAGTCAAAGTAAAAAATCAAATCTAAAAATTCCATTTTAAAGACTGAAATTATTCACATTTACAACAAAGCCAATAACTATGCAACAAATTATATAAACTCGAGATATATTTTCGAGTTCGCTGCTCAGCTCTTTTGTTTTAAAAGAGATAAACAACTGAATTATTCAAAAAGAGAAACATTGGTGTTTCTTTTTTTGGTGCAGATTTTTCGATATTAAAGCAGGGAAATTATTTTTGTGAGAGTTTTTCGAAATTTTGGTTCGTAGCCAGCAATGATTTTTTTTGAATCCTTTGTTATTTTTATTTTTGCTTTTTAACTTCAGGCTTGGATTAGGAATATAAATAGTTCTTAGTCACGTAAACCCACTCCTATTTTTTTTGTACCAATGTGTATACGTTTTTCTAACAAAGCGTACAGCAATTAAATCTGTGCCTTAATCCATCCATGGCACTGATACACTCTCGTATACAGTATATATGTAATTTTAACCAAAATGGCGGCTTTTTATCCACAACTAGTTTTGTATAGAAAAACACATACGCAACCGAACTATGAACGACGACGAAGAAGCACAATGATGATGGTGGTATAACGTATATAATGCTTCCAAGAAAGAATGAATGTTATGCACTGAAGAAATGCGATCACTGATAAATGGTAAACGATAATGGTTCGAAGAAGAAGATGCTGCCAGAAGTGCAGCATTTTATTCTATTTTTGTAGTTTTGTTTTGATGGTATACTTCGATGGATTTTTTTTCAAACACACATAAAGGAGTTTAAAGCGGGAAAGATAACCACAACTTAAAGTACAATAGTTTGTATTGTATATTCCAAACAATACAACTTTTCGATTGATGTGGAGCATAATATAGTGAACCAAGCCAACAATTGCAAAGTTCTTGAGATTCAAATCAAAGTTGCTTAACAACTTATGAGATATTTGTTGAATATGTATACAAAAACTCTCGACAATGCAGCTAATTGTGAATATACTAGCTGTATGTATCATGAGCCTCTAAGTACTTTGCGAAACGCCCACATAATATTTTTGACTGTTAAAGCAGCGAGTCTTCTATCATCCCATCATCGCATCGCATAGCAAGAAACCATGTTGACCCTGACATTTTAAACTGGTAGCATCTTCATTTGATTTGAAAATCGAAGAATCCTCATTTCAGAAGAAGTCTTTGATCACATTTTAAGAAGAGGAAATCAAGATTCTTATATGTTAAGCCATTTCTGCACAAAAAATGTTTCTTGTAGTTTTAGTGCGGGTTAAAGTTTGGCCAAAAGATTGTGTTTTTATGTATCTAAAAAAAAAACCAGTTATCATATCATTTTATAAAAGATATAAAGATAGATAGAAAAAGACAGCTAGAGTCTAAGTGGTTGTAAATTAGATACAAAAAAGTAGAGTGCGGGAGACACTCCAACTCGTCGAGTATATAGCGCGTAAAAGTGGCCTAACCTCAAACAAACTGTATGAATTATGCACAAAGCACTCGTGCACTGTGATTTGTTTTTTGCTTTAAACTCAACCAAGCTAGAGTCTAGGTATTGGCTTTTGCGGCTTGATATGAGACTTAAGAAAACAAAAACAAATACAACTTTTGTGTCGATTTGATTATAAATACTTAATTTCAAATTCATAATGCGTCTCCTTGGTCGAGTGGATCGGAATGTTTGAATTAATGTTTTCTTTTTGTTGTTGTTATTTTTCTTTACCTTTAATGTTGGTGTTGTACACTTTTATTAATAATGTTTTGCACACCAATGCTAAGCATATCACATCAGTATTTGTATGTTGAAGTTGATTCTACTATGCAACGCGGGTATATGTTTTACCAAAGTTAGGTTGGTTCGATTGTAAAGTACGAGTAGTTTGTTGACTTGTTATTAAACATTTATGGACATTTATATTTTTACTCTTGGTGTTTATATGTTATACAATGTTTTATGTAGATACTTATGCTTTACAATTAAAAAAAAATGAAGAGAAAAAAAAATAGATAAATGATAAGTTGTGCGGTTTGCTTAAATATGGGGAACGTTTTGTTTGAAGTTAATTGAATTAACCTAGATTGTAGAAATTGTTAGTTTTGATTTGAAATTTAAATTAAAAGTGTTTATTTCCGTTATTTATTATATTATTATTCTTGAGAAATTGGACAAATTTGAGTCGGCGGCTCTTAAAACACCAAATTTACCGTAAACATAGATCAGTTGTCTCAACAACTCAAAATAATAACATGGAACGCGAACGGACTTACCGCAAAAATCGAAGAACTAGAAACGGTTCTACTTAACGAAAGAATAGATATTTGTTTGATCTCTGAAACTCATTTGAAAAAAGACTCAAATTTAAGTATTAAAGGTTATTCGGCTTACCACGCATGCCATCCATCCGAAAGAGCAAGGGGTGGTTCTTCCGTATTTATCAGAGAAAATATCAATCATTCGTTTGAGATAAATATCGAGCTCGATACAATGCAAGTTACTTCCGTTAGCATAAAAGTAAGACACGTATTTTTTAATATTGCGTCTATTTACTGTCCTCCTCGGTCCAAGATAGACAAAACCGATTTTAAAGATCTTTTCAACGCTTTAGGTCCAAAATTTATTATTGGCGGCGACTTCAATTCGAAACATTCATTTTGGGGATCACGTTGCATTTCGACGAAGGGTAGACAACTCTACAAAGCGGGTATTGAATGTAACGTTGAATTTTTCTCATCAGGAAAACCAACGTATTGGCCAACCGATACAGCGAAAACACCCGATCTTGTTGACTTTTTCATCGCAAGAGGAATGAACAGAAAATATATGACAGTAGATGATAACTTCGATTTTTCTACGGATCACTCGGCCGTTATCTTAACAATAAACAGTAACGTAATCGAAAAAGAAAAGCCCCTAATTTTAACAAATAATAACACAAATTGGGATAAATTCAAAGAAGATTGCGAAAATAGAATTATACTGAACGTCTCTTTGCAAACTCCGTTTGAGTTAGAAGATGAAACAGAAAAATTTATAAATATTGTTCAAGAAGCAGCTTGGAATAACACTCCGATCTGTAGTAAAAAGTCAAGGCAATACGAAGAAAAAATTCCAGAAGATATAAAAGAATTGATACGCGAAAAACGAAGAGCTCGAAAAGTATGGCAGCAATCACGTGCTCCTCAGCATAAAAGTGTCGTCAACTTTTTATCAAACAAGATTAAAAATTTGTTACGAGATTTTAAAAAACAGCGAGAATTCTGCCTATCTTGAAAGCCTAACAGCAGACAAAAAAAAACGAATTATTCTCTTTGGAAGACGATAAAAGGTATTAAAAAGCCTCAAATAATGTCGGCA
This sequence comes from Eupeodes latifasciatus, assembly GCA_920104205.1. Taxonomy (NCBI): domain Eukaryota; kingdom Metazoa; phylum Arthropoda; class Insecta; order Diptera; family Syrphidae; genus Eupeodes; species Eupeodes latifasciatus. Next base: position 11,726,524 of record OV049926.1, read on the forward strand.
CCTATTCGAAAAAATAATTCTGAATGGGCAAAAACTGACAAGGAAAAGGCGGATTTATTTGCTAAGCACCTTGAGGAAACGTTCAAACCTTTCGATGGTCAAGAGCTTCTGACTAATGACGGAGAGCTCCAACCAGCGCCGGACAATTTTTCTATCAGGAATATTACTTTGACTGAACTTGTCCAGGAAATAAAACGGCAGAAAAATAATAGAGCTCCTGGCTACGACCTGATTAACGGTCGTGTCCTCAAAGAGTTGCCTAAAAAAGCAATGGTTAAGCTCTTACAGCTCACTAACGCTGCTTTAAGACTTGCTTACGTACCCACGCAATGGAAAGTCGCCGAAGTAATAATGATCCCCAAACCGGGTAAGCCACCGAATGAGAAAAAATCGTATAGACCAATTTCTCTCTTACCAATTATATCTAAAATATTTGAAAAATTGCTTCTTAAACGAATGCTACCAATTATTGAAGAAAAACGTTTAATTCCCGACCACCAATTCGGTTTCCGGAATAATCACTCGACAATTGATCAGGTTTACCGAATAACTAATGAAATTGAAAAAGCATTTGAAGAAAAAAAGATTTGCTCAACTGCATTTCTTGACGTTTCTCAAGCTTTTGACAAAGTTTGGCATTAGAAGTCTTTCCAGAGCAAATATATAACATTCTTGAATCGTACCTAGAAAATAGATTCTTTCGAGTTAAGCAAGGAACGGAGTATTCGGAGTTTAAAGAAATAAACGCTGGGGTTCCCCAGGGTAGCGTCCTTGGACCGATTTTGTTTGTTCTTTATACCCGAGATATACCCCAAACAGAAGGCACAACTTTAGGCACTTTTGCCGATGATACAGCTGTACTCGCAATATCGGATTCAATAGAAACGGCAACCTCTAAGTTTCAAAAGGCATTAAATAGCATTTCAGATTGGACAAAGAAATGGCGAATTGCTCTTAATGAAACGAAATCGACGCACACACATTTTACGTATAAAAAAGTATATAACTTACCTATTTATATAAATTCTGTGCAAATTCCATACGCTAATGAAGCGAAGTATCTAGGCATGACTCTAGACGCGAAACTTAAATGGAAAGTTCATGTAAAAAAGAAACGCGATGAACTCGAAAATAAACTCCGCGAATTGACATGGCTTATTGGAAGATATTCCAATCTAAGCGTTTATAACAAGCTTCTTATTTATAAGCAAGTACTGAAACCAGTTTGGACGTACGGTATACAACTTTGGGGTTGTACCAACGAAAGAAATATACAAATTTTGCAAACATACCAAAACAAAGTACTTAAAATAATAGTAAATGCTCCATGGTATGTAAGAAATAGCGACTTACATAGAGATTTAAATATAAAATATGTAGAAAACGAAATTAAAAAATTTGCTACAGAGCTAAGATCACGACTTAGAAATCATAGTAATAACTTAATCCAACAATCTGTTAGCGAGGCGTTCGTTTTTCGGCGTCTGCACCGAACAAGACCTTCTGATCTAGCGCAAACAAATTAATCTCTCCACTCGAATTTTGTGGAATCTTCAGGTCCTCTCGTTGGGGAGCTTCCTGACAAAACGCGAACAAAATGACGCTAAAACTACTTGTTAAGCTGGACTTAGTTGTAGTAATAATATAGAAGATAAGGGAGGTGAGTTTTAGTCAGTAAAAATCTGACACTACTATAAGCATCGGGCTTATAGTGTCTCTGAAGATTTCTCACCTTCCTGCGGAAAAAAAAGTTGAAGGTCCCCTCCATCCCTGACAACAGTACTCGCACACAGGAATGGTTGAAAGTTGTAAGTTACTAGGACATGGTTCTCAAAGGACTGTTGTGCCACCTAATTTATTTATTTATTACAAATTTTTACTTTTGAAATTTGACAAGTAAAAACTACGTTATTCTTTAAAACTGATTCGAAACACTCTTCAACAGTTTATTGATAATGTCAAACTCAGTACAAATATTTTGTAAATTTTGAAGTTAATATTCACAATAAGCTAAATCACTTTTGTGTTGTCATCGTGAATCAGCTTTTCGGCCAGAATCAGTGAAACTGATGGACAAATTTAAGGTGTAAGGAGAAATTATTTGTTATGAAAGAAATGGAAGCCGTTTGCGTTGATCAAGATCAACTGAGAATGTTGCTTTTAATGTAGACCGTAGTTTTGACAAAAACCCAGGATTGTCAATTTCTCGCCGATCTTTGGAAGTAGGCATTCCACAAACGACATTTCACAGTATTTTCCAACAAACAGAAAAAAGACTAAGGTCTTAAGGCTTTTAGATTTTGGTTGATCACCAGCAACGTCGTATTTTTGCTCATTGAATTCTTGAAATGCACTTTCCATCTTCAAATATGAATAACCTCTTCTCTCTTGGATGTAGACGGAGGACTCTGTTCTGCAATTCCTAGATGACTTTTGATGATAAAATTATAAGAGAATAAAATGTATATCTATTCTCAGGGATATTAAGAAGTAAATAGTAATGGAGTACCTCAGGGTAGTGTCATATCTCCCCTTCTTTTTTTATGTTACTAAGTTTTTAGTAATGAATGAAATTCTCGTAATATTAAATATCTGTGATGTTAAGGGTGTTCACTTATAGTGTCTCAGTTAAGTTTACATCTATTTTAAGTAGCTGAGATCACACGATTGGTCAAATGTACCGATTTTTGTCCATTTGTATGTACAGATCGTGTGAATGGCAGAAAATATTGGGCATAAGGCAGATAGGACAATTTTTTTGGCAGATAGGCAGATACAAATGAGCTGTCTTGTACCAATCGTGTGAACTGTTCATACACCGATGAAGACAGAAAAAATTCTTAAATGTACACATAATTTGTTCTGCCACTTAATGACCGATCAAAGTGACTAATCAAAGCAGATAAGTAATTAAATTCCCCAAAATAAACTTACAACAGCTTTCGATTCAACTGAATTCAAGGTGATGGAACGGAATCGAAACGAAGTAGTACTACAATAAGATGATGGCAAAAGCATTTTGGTTGAGTTCCCCTAGGAGTAGGTTGCCTTCAGCATCCATAGAAAATCCATCCATGTAATTGGTGTTTTTTTGTATTAAGAAATTGTGCAAGGCACAGCAAGCCAGGGTTACCAGGGTTGTTTTATTTTCGAGTGCGAGTATTGTGCGAGTAATGTTGTCAGGGATGGAGGGGACCTACAATTTATATGCCGAATCCGAACGGCTAATTTTGAGAAAGCACTTTTTCATGACAAGAATTACTCTTGGAGAATTTGTCAATTCCTCGCAAGAGGCAGTACCCGTGAAAACTCTTTTTTTAATTAAGGTGTCCAATGCACTAACCATCATGCCAGGGGTACTACTTATTATTATTCCTCTAAGTGAAACAAATTTCCTTCCTTACTTTCCAACAGTGAGTTTGGAAACTTTAACCAACTTAAACAAAAGAGCTGAGCAGCAAACTTTATACATTTTCTATTTTTAAACCGCCTTACTAGAAAAATTGCGCGCAAACAACAATTTATCCCGCCATAAAAAAATAATAATGTACTAGTTTGTTCTTAAAACTTTTATAGAACTAGTAAACCTATAGAGAAGACAAAACATCATCAACTTCCATTTAAGGATCAACGCAGATGTGCTCTCCAAAAAAAGAACTATATCGTGATCTTGATATATTCCCGCCACGTTTTCTATATAAAATTCATTTATGTATATTCTTGTTTTGATTTTCTTAACACACTTTTTTGTATGTTTTGTACTTTGGTTTAATCGAATCAAGTACAAGTATGTACATACATCATCGTCGCGTCGTCGTCATTATCAACTTTACAAAGGTATCTTTGTCTAGGCTATTTTTGGAGACTATATAAAAAAAATCAACCGCCTGCAACTGTATAGATTTTACTGACAGAGCAGCAATGGAGCTGATAGAAGCCCTTTGACAGCAGTCTCTGGAGGAAGATTTTTTAAAGCAGCAGCATCATCAGTTAAAGCTTCTCTACCCCGCTCTTTTCTTGGCTCAAACGAAACATATCAGCGAACAAAATAACAACAACAAAAAAACAGAAAAACTATAAAAAACCAAAATGCATCAGCGAGAATAAAAAAAAAACCGGTCTGCAGGCGGACCAAACATGGCAACGCCATTACGTCTCAAAGATAAAAACGGTTTTTATTTTTGTGATGCTGCTTTTGTTGTTTTTTTTTTTTTGTACGAATGTAATGTTGCCTTACCTTTTTCTTGGTGGTTTGTCTTCTTCAATAATTGATGCTTGAGTCCAGCTGGTTGTGTGTTATTTTCCTTATTTTTGTTGTTGTTGTGTTTTCATTTTCATATTTTTATTCATTTTGTTGTTGTTGTTGCTCTTGTTGTTGTTTAATGTGGAGACGTACCACTTTCGAAAGACACGAGCTTAAAAAGGGTCCACCATAACCAACATTATAAACAGCGTTTTATGCTCAACTCTTTCGTATGGATTTTAATGGATATTCCAAGCACGAGTTTTACACACCAGGCATCATATATTCCAACCAGGGAAGGATCTATCATCGAAGGAAAGACTTGAATTAGTGCCAGGAAGAACCCAGTTGGACATATTCCATTTAGTTCATTAGATTTCGTGGAAGGATGAAACTTTTTCCATATTTAAACTCATTCAAACACCAATTGTTTCTTTTAGTTTGATGAGCAGTTCTTCCAATGTCTTCATAAAGACACCTATTTAGGATCAAATCCAGCCATGTTAGAAGCTGCTTTAGTGTTTTTTGTGATTCTTCTTATTGTTGATTTTATGCTGAAGTCTGAAGTTCATTGTGCCTGTGCAGAGACAGCATCAGCTTTAGCAGCCAGCAGCATTGGTGTGGTGCTGATGATGATGATGCAGCACGAGCTGGGCACACTGATTTTCTGGTTTCAAAAAGGATACTCCATCAGAAGAGGACAGTATTGTTTTTTTTTGTGTTCTTTTGTTTTGTTTTATTCTCTGTTTACTTTGTGCTTTCATCCCCCGCTAATGTCACCCGTGCGTTGTTGGTCGCCTCGTTAATGCTGGAGAGTTAATGAGTTTATTTATACAGCACGTACCAATTGTCGCCGCTGACGCTGTGCTCCTGCAGCCATTGCAACCGTCGAAGTACTCGAACATAGTTGAATTTGATAGAGACTGATTGTTTCTCTAGTTCTAGCAGGCTGCAGGCATGATAAATGCTGTGTGCAGAAGACTTAAAAATCTTGTCACTGACCGGATTATGGACACACGGGCCAAGCGTAAGCTAGAAGCATCATCATAAGACATTTAACAAAGCACACAACGAGTGTATTGCCATTTGGTAGTTGTTTATTGGATGCGACACGAATAGAACATCGCCAGCCATCAATATAGGCTTTTGTAGACCAAGTCGAACTCCAAGTCAAAGTCGTATAGTGATGGAAATAATTCCCATTTAGAATCATTAGCTCCTCGCGGGTGTCTATTGAAAATGCAATGATGATCAAACATACATTATATGATGCTACTGCGCTGCTGCAAGTCGCCGCGCGCCGTCAGCCACCGAGACACAAGATCGAGAGACTCTTGTTAAACGAATTTATTAGTTTTTATGTCTTGTAGAGGAAAGGAAAGAAGTTTTATTTGTCTAACGTCACATCACAAAACTGATGCGGCGCGCGGCGCAGCGGTTTCGAATGCATATAGATAGAAAAAAAAGAGAATGTTCTCGGCGTGGTGCTATGGTTCTTTTTCTAGTAAAGTTTTATTTTTTGAATATATTTACATAGGTGCATTTTTAATTGATTTGGAAATTGGAAATAAAAAGAAGAAAAAGAGGTTTAAAAAAACATAACCTGTTGGCTTGAAAATTTTTTATTGGAAAAGTTATTCTTTTTATAGGTCAGTCTCGTCTGATGGTCTAATCTTTTGGTTTTCTTGTTGATTTAGTCATTAATTCGATTTTTATATGAGTTTTTTTATTAAAGAAATTATATTAAACTTAACCGAGACGACCACAAAATCATCGTCGTAGGTTTGAAATTAACACAAGTGTCATAATTAAATGTTGGCAAAGGAAATGTATAACCATACAATCTTTTTATTCATCTCATAAAAAGACACATTTTTGGACAATATGTTATAAAATCCAATGGAGAACTTATAATTATAAGTATTTATTTAAAAAATGGCCTTGGAGTAGAAATATGCACTGGGTTTTATTAAACCACAAAATACGATGCTTTTAAAGAGATTTTTCAAAAGGACTTGACATAAGACTGTTTTTTGATCAAGAAAAAAAACTTTGTGTTTGATGACACAATAATTATTTTGCAGGAGTAAGGCGGTTATGTCGTCTCTTACCCGAGTATAAATCAAGAACTTTGTCCTAAAGTTCGAAGGTCTTACGTCTGGGTTACTTCGTGACCATGTAAAGAAAAGCACCAACAAGCTCAGATACTGAAGGATTTACTTTTGATAAATTACGCAAACGATATGAGGACATTGAAATTTCGATACGCACGTGGAATGTTTAGTCCCTTAATAGACCAAGAGCAGCTGAAGAAATTAGCGGAGGCCCTAAACTGCTATAAAGCAGATATTACCTTCATCCAGGAAATGCAATGAGATGGGCAGCACAGAAAGGGGATGAAAAACTGCCAAATTTACTGTGGTGACTCCTATCGAGAACAAACAAGGCCTATGTGGAAGATGCTTTTTCATTGGAGCCAAACTAAGGTAACAAGTCTTGAGGTATAGGCGCATCATTGAGCATTAAGGTTAAATTTTGGCAACATTACCAAAATATTCGCAGAAGTATAACAACATCAAAGATATGTTCTTCGAGCTCTTTGGCAAATCACATGAGCAGCGCCTTAGCTACTATATTAATTTTGTCTTGTTAAATTTTAATGTCGAGCTAAGAAACGAAGACATTTTTGGTGGAAAATCGGGAAAAACAGCCTGCACCACAATACTTCTGATAACGGATTCATGCTCATTGATTTTTCTGCAGAGCAAAACTTCATGGTAACCACAAAGGAATATAGAGTTCTCCAGATCAATCTAGCGTTAACCAGATTGACCATATTTCGATCGACACTAGACACGCTTCCAACATCATGGATGTCCAAATTTTCCCGGAAGCTATCATCGACTCGGACCACTACCTCCTTATAGCCAAAGGTAGCACTTCGGGTTTTCAGACCTAAGGCAAAAATGGAAGATTTTGGGAGAAGTTACAACGTCAAACGGCTAGAATCACAGAAGATCACCAAAACCTTTTCCGACTAATTCACAAGTAACTTCTTTCAAAGTTCTCTATCGACAACATAGTGTACTAAGAACCAGTGGCAACATTACCAAGAGGCAATCAGAAAGCCCACATCTGATGTGCTGCATTTCAAACAGATACTAATAAGAAAACCTTGGTTTGATGATAAATGTCGGCAGGCTAATGCAGCTAAACAACAGGCACGCAAAGTGGCGCTGCATAGGAGAACAAGTGCTGCTCACGAGCTCTATGAGCAAAAGAGGAAGGAAGTACACTGTTGAGAGGTTTACAGGCTGAACTGAAATTTGAAAGTTCTATTCGCAGGTGAAACGAAATTTACAAGTCCATAAACCTCGAACCGAAGACTACAAAGACGAAACTGGAAAATGTATAGTAGAACCGCTGTCAATGTTTAGGATATGGAAGGACCACTTCTGCAAACTGTACAACGATCACGACGAACCGAATTCCGCTGTCAGACAAGCTGATCCATTCAATATAGACGACGAAAGCCAACAATTTCATCGTCCCGACTTAGACGAAACAAAGTCTAACAAAGCCGTTGGAGCAGATGGCTAAACTGCCAACATGCAACAATTTATCTGTACAGTCGGAAGGAAAAATATGCTCTATGAATAAAAACTCAGTGTTGTTTGCTCTATACTGGAAAAAGTAGACCCTCTAAACTGTGTCTTTAGACCAGAAAAGTTCACAGTCAATCAAATATTCACATTTCGACAGATTCTGGAAAAAAAAACAAGAACAAATGTCTGCAAGTTTTAAATTAGAAGCTTTGATCTGAAATTTGATTTCCAGGATTTGAAAGTTTAAATATTGCATTGTATCCTTTTAAATCTGAGGCTTAAAGATTCACAACAAACTTAGAAAATTAAAGGGCACAAATGGCAAGCTATCAGTCTGGGACATATCCTATCCTCTTTTTACTTAAAACAATCATCTCATTAACTTCAACATCACTTTCAATTAAACATCTTTACTTAATAAAATTTATCAGCTTTAATCATATTTTTTTTAAATTATTATATTTTTTAAAAAACAGGATAAGGTTTCAAAGAAGAGAAAGTAAAATTGAAGTTGTGATGTGACTTATCATTTAAAGCAAAACATGAGAGATCAAGCTGAAAATATTACAAAAGAAATTCCATTAAATATTTTTACATATGTATTTATAAATCTGATGTCGTGAACATAATGATTATTTTTATTATTTCCATCAATTATGGTTTACAACATCTGTGAACTCATAATAAGGTTTCCATATATATGATGCTGCAACTTTCTCTTTCAGGGATACGTTATGTATGTAAAATGTATTTAATTTTGAATTGGGCAATATTCAGAAAGTTATGGTTCCTACAAACGCAAAATTTAAACACGCATCAATTCAAAACTATGTTTCATTCAAATCCATATTTTTTAGAACGACAAGATCCAGAAACAGGCTAAATGAGCCTTGTCTTAAAAAAAATTGCAACAAATTTTACATTGACAAGAGTTTAATAAATCATAAGTCGAACGATTTAATTAAAATACGAGTAGTTTATTGACAGCTAAGTAAGTTGTTTCTTAACAAAAAAAATAACAAAACTTTTTACAACATGATGTTTTGTCCAACAAGACACTAAAATAACTTTCTTAGAAAGTCGATCCAAGAAAATCACTCACATTAAACTAATGACTATGACTTACTGACAAATTTCCAATAAAATAAAATGTAATCTTTTTTGGACAGAATATCTTTTTGTAAAAAAAAACTGAAGAACTTTGAAGCTCATGGCTGATGGTTCATATATCTGTACATAAATGTATGCATGTAAATACATATGTATTGAACATCTTCTGAGCATAAACCTTGATAAATCTGAAGCAAAGGATGATAAATTGCTTCTTGGAGATTGTATTTCGATGCACTTTTGCTTCTTTTGAAGCAGATATACTCGATGGATAAGACCATTTCTAAAGGAAGCATGTGCAATCGTACAACATAAAATAAATTAAATAAGAAATACGAAAGAAACAAAAAATAAAAAAAACACTGACATATAACAAGGAGTAATGGCACAAAACGAGAACACAAACAGAGTTACCACAGTGACTTTAGAGACAATAATTGAAAATTTAAAATTAATTTTTAAAGCAACTATATTTCTTTCTAGTGTTGAAAGTAAGGAATTTTAAACAACAATTTAGTGCTAGTCTTTAAGGTGGAAGGCTTTATGGCGGAAACACAAACACGCTTCAGCTTCGGGTTCGCCTGACGTTTACGAGTTCAGCCATAGGAATTCAATGCATGCTATCACAATGAAGCTTTGACCTCACGTTTATTTTGACAATCGTAAGGAAAAGAACGTTATGTTACGTAATGTGACTCCTAACGGAAGCTGTAGTTCAATTATCTGAACATTTGCTTTGTTTGACAGCTCAACAGCTGTAAAAAAAAACAAACAAAATACATTTGCTTTTCTAGGGATAATCATTGGTTATTAGAAAAAGTTAAAAGGTAAGTTGTTGAAATATACATAGAAAAACTATACAATTTTTTCTTTGTAGAACAGAAAATCAGTTTCGAAGAACTCTTCATAGATTAAAGAACTCCGTAGATTGAGCTTCCGGACCTACCAACGTCTCTTAGTCTGCGCTTTTTCTTGTTCCATGAGCTAAACATACCCACGATAGGCTGTATACAAGCTACTTCCGCGATAAATTCAATTTCGATTTCAAAATTCATATCTTTTACTGCACGAAAAATCAAAATAAACTTTTGAGAAAAAAAGTGACAGAAGTGTCATTTTAGAAATGTCATTCAAAGCAACCTCGAAGCAGGCCTATCGTAACGCAGGCGAAGCCGAAGTAGAAGCGTGTTTGTGTTTCAGTCATTAAGGACCTAGATATCACGTTATGCCCTTTGAACAAAGTAAGGCCAAACATACTAATGGCTGAATCACATACACGCTTCAGCTTCGGCTTCGTCTGCGTTACGTTGGGCATGCTTCGAGGTTGCTTTGAATGACATTTCTATTATTTCATCCCTCCAAACAGCAAATATTTTGTTTGTTGGCATTTATTTTTACAGTTGTCAGTGAACCTTTGTTGGGGAAGGTTGCCCCTGTGTTGTGCGTCTCCGTTCTGTCTGTGCTCGTTCGTTTTTATTTTTGTATTGTTTTTTTAAATCGTGTCGTGGAGCAGTTTACCCTACTAAACTTAACTATAATTATACATATACACAAAAAAGTTAAAAAAAAATAAAACACAAAAAAACAATAATTTGTCACAACAATAAGTCAAACATTAATTTATAAGTGGTTCCAAAAAAAAAAAAAACAACAAGAAAAAACAATAACAACAGTGCACCCCCAAATAAAAACAACAATAAAGAAATCACGCCACTCAAGAACAACAAAAAACACCTATAACAAACAAAAATTATAAGCCACTCAGCACAGCACATCACAGTGAGTACCATCCCATCTTTACGTTCCCCTTCTTCCACAGTTTCACAGCCTAGTTTATGTATCAATTGCAATTGGAATTGGTGCATATGCTAATCTGTGTTTCAGCAGATTATTTTAATTGAATTTACTGTTTTGCATCACAGGGTCGGATCGGTTCTCATCACTGCTAAGGCATAACACTAGCAGTGAAGGGTATTGATAATTATTCTGTGTTTCAATTCAGTGAATTTTATTTTGTCATCTCTATCTGTATTGGTTTTAGTAATTTTTTTATTTGCAATGACTGGACAATTCAGAGTAGATTATTGTAATATTCGTGGGCTAAGGGCAAATTTTTTATTGGCGTACCGCCATACTGTTTCATACAGGCCAGCTGTTTTGGCACTAAGTGAAACCCAAGTAGGTGAGGATTCCGATCCTGCTGAATTTTTTATTCATGGGTATAGCTTAGTGCCTTTATTCTTTTCCCACCATGGCCTCGCCATATACATTAGGAATGATGTTGCTTATCAGCTCTTACCACAATATGGTCTTTGCACCAATTCCTTTTTTAATTATATGTGGTTTAAATTCTCCGTAAATAAGCAAATCATTCACTACTGCTTCCTTTATCAAAGCCCAAATTTAGACAGAGTATCAACTTCTCGTGAATTTGATGCTTTGTCTGACTCCATCCAAAGAATTGTTTCGTCCTATCCTCGCACTGAAATCGTTGTTACGGGCGATTTCAATGTACACAATTCTTCATGGCTTCAACATTCAGGCCAGACAACACCCGATGGAGTGTGTGCAGAAATCTTCGCTGAGTTGAACCACCTAACTCAGCTGGTCAACGAGCCCACCCGAATAGCGGACGTTGAAGGTCGAGCAGAAAACACTCTTGACTTGTTTCTTACCTCTGACCCTGATAAGTACACTGTTAGTATTCTATCTCCTCTAGGCACATCTGACCATTGTGTCATATCAGCTAATTTCTCGTGTAAAAACTCTCCAGTTAAAGAAAGAGCTCCTACGAGAACCGTTTGGCAATACGAGAAAGCCAACTGGGACGGTCTCAATAATTACTTCAGGATCTTTAACTGGTCACTTTGCTTCCTCGATAGTGACGTTGACGCCAGCGCTGATATGATCACAAGTTTAATTCTCCTGGGAATGAGAACTTTTATTCCGAATAGGGTTAAAAGTATCAGACCTAAGGAAAACGCATGGTTTGATGCGAGCTGTAAAGAGGTTATTAGGGCCAAAGAGGTAAGTTTCCGTTGCTATAAAGCCAACCGTACTGAGGAAAGCCGGAAAAAGTTCAAACAAGCCAGGAAGGCCTGCAACGCCCATATTCGACGAACCAAATTTTTACATGACCAAAAATTACGGCAAAAAATACTGCAATGTCACAAAGGCAGTAAAAATTTTTGGTCAATTGTAAAAAACTTGAGGAATTCTTCATCTTCTTCGGTTCCTACGCTCGTTGTCAATGACACTCCATTTGTTAGCTCTTTAGAGAAAGCTAATCTCTTTGCTAGGCAGTTCGCCGCCAATTCTACGCTGCCAGTGAGTGTTATGACTCCGCCTGTACTTGAGCGAGTTAGTGATTCTATGGGACCAATCTTTTTTCGCACTCGTACTGTGGCAAGAGTCCTAAGAGATCTAAACACACATAAATCCGCTGGTCCGGATGGTATCCCCGCTATTGTTCTGAAGAGGTGTTCTTCAACGCTGGCAAAACCACTGCGTAAGCTTTTTCATCTGTCCTACTCCTCAGGTCTCGTTCCGAGTGGATGGAAAACTGCATTTGTCCAGCCTATTCCCAAAAAAGGCGAATCTTCCTCACCCTCTAATTATCGACCGATTGCACTTACGTCCCTTCTTTCCAAGGTCATGGAAACGCTGATAAATTATCAGCTTAAGAAATATCTCGAAGACCGAAAGCTTCTTAATGACCGGCAGTACGGCTTTCGCAGCAATAGGTCCACTGGTGATCTCATGGTTCATCTCACCGAACAGTGGAGCAAATCTTTACATCGCTTTGGAGAAAGTAAGATTATTGCACTTGATATTTCAAAAGCATTTGATAGGGTTTGGCATCAGGCCCTCTTATCGAAAATGCGTGCTTTCGGTTTTCACGAATCCCTGCTTCATTGGATTAGTAATTACCTTTCGGATCGTTCAATACAAGTAGTATTGGATGGGTTCAAGTCTGAAAACCACAAAATAAATGCTGGTGTGCCCCAGGGCTCTGTTCTATCTCCAACACTCTTTCTCATTTTTATTAATGATCTCCTGTCTGCAACTTCTAATCCAATACATTGTTTTGCTGACGATAGTACTCTTAGCTTTTCATATTCGTTTTCAGAATCACATCCCTCTTCTTCGGATGTGGAACTGCAACGACAAAATATGATAAGCTCATTAAATTCCGACCTAAACAGCATTCTACAATGGGGATTAAAAAACCGCGTGGAATTTAATGCTTCGAAAACGCAATGCTATCTTGTATCGTTAAAGCGAGATATACCCCAATTGCCATTATCCATGGATGGCACTTGCATCGGGGAGACTGAACATCTCGATATTCTCGGTATGTGTATCACCAACCACCTTTTGTGGAACGAACACATACGCGATGTCGCCAAAAATGCCGCAAGATGTTTGGGTTTTCTAAGGCGATGCAAGAAGTTTTTCTCCCCCTCTGATCTGGCTGTTATTTACAAGACTTATATACGTCCAAAGCTTGAGTATAACTCCCATCTCTGGGCTGGTGCTCCTGCAACTTACTTAAGCCTCTTGGATAGTATTGAACGTAGAGCATTTAAATTTATAGATGACAATATCATCATAAGTTCATTTACTACGCTTGAACATCGTCGTAAGGTCTCTTGTCTGACTCTTTTTTACCGTTACTTTAACGGCTTATGCTCTAGTGAAATAGCCAGTTGCATTCCTCCCCTTAAACAGTTCAACCGTAATACTCGCACATGGATTGACAGCTGTCAATAAAGTGAAGAAGTTTATCTGAAAATCTATCCAATTTAAATTATAAAATTTCCTTTAATTTCATTGTAAATAAATACTCAAAAGCTTGTGAAAGTGAAAATAAAGACTCCTTTTATCTACGACATTCTTATTGCAAGTGAGTGATAGAAAGTTAAGGCATTATTAACCATTATAAAAAAATACATATATACATACATATATCATATGCATAAGAGGAAAGTGTACATATGCAATTTCTCCAGAAACCCCCATTCCAAAAAAGTCACAATTATCTGTAAAAATGTCAGAATTGGTGGGAGAAATGTCCAAAAATGACCTTTTAAACATTCTTGGAACACTTTTGGATTCTAAAATGGAAGAAGTTGCAAAAAAGAACGATATAGAAGCAATTATCATTTCTAATCAACAAATAATGGCTACGAACATTCATCTGACAAATAAAATCGAGCAACTAGAAAAAAAATACGACCAACTAGAAAGCAAAATGGAGGAGATGGAAAAGAAAAACACAGAAAATAATCTTTTGCTATGGATAACAGTCCAAGAAAATCAGGATGAAAAAGAGGTTGCAAGAAACATATGCATGAATGTGATCAATCCACCGCCATCGGAAGCAGACTTGCAAATTCGCGAAATACGATCAAGAAACGATAACGTTAAGAGTTTTCTGGTCAGACTTGACTCGAAACAACAAATCTCTGCACTCAAGTCATCCAGCACATTACGTAACACCGGAATCACAATGTCAAAGGATCTGCCAGCCTCTGTCCGGCAAAAGAAATACAAATTGATGTGTATCAAAAGACGGCTTAATGAGTTTAATTCGCAAATTAAAGTGCTGGTTAGGGATGATAATATGTTTATCAATAAAAATGTTTTCCGCTGGAGCCCGACGCTGGGTTTAATTAATATCAACAAGCATAACAATGCCACAAATGGAGTTAAAATTCTTAATGACATTTACAATGCAGATATAGTTCAACAGCTGGGTTCTTTAATTGTGACAGATGACACTTCGGGTGATAGTGCTGCCAATAAAAATAAATCAGATCCTGCGCCACCTGGTTGTCAGGATAGAGGCTTAGCAAAGTCACCAACCTCCAGTAGATATTCTAAAGCATAGGGTGAAGCTGCCGTCTGCAAAAACACTATTAAACAAAATAATGAATTAAGAACTTTTAAAATAATTAGCTATAATATATCAGGATTGAGTAATAAATCTGTGTTCGTAAACTTTTTTAAATTTATAAACAATCATGATTTCGTCTTTTTATATGAAACATTTATAGTTAAAGATGAATGTTATCTTTATGAAAATAATTTTGTTAATTTTAAGTTTATATGGATTCCAGCAACAAGATCAAATACGCGAGGAAGAGCTAGTGGGGGATGTTATTTCGGCTTCAAAAAATCTCTATCTGATATAAATTGCGAATTCAAGGTGGAAGATGAAGTCAATATATTAGAAATTAAAATAGGGACAACGAAGTTCATTATAATTCCATCATATATAAATTGTAATCACTGGGATAGAGATTTCAATGTACTCAATAGTTTCATAGAGAACAATAATAGTGATGAAGTTATGATAATCGGGGACCTTAACGCTAGGATAGGAATTAATGATGGAAAAGAAAACAGATTTGCAGGAAAAATAAGGAATTCGAAAGACACTACTGTCAATGCTCGAGGAACTAAATTGTTAAATGTTTGTGATGCTTTTGGGTTTCGAATATTAAATGGCGTTTCTGAGTCGGATAAGTGTGGAGAGTATACCTTCTTAGGCCAGCAGGGTAGTTCAGTACTTGACTACTGTCTAATAAAGGGAAATTGGATTCCTATAATTTCAGATTTCATGGTCAAAAGTGTCCCATTTTCTGATCACATGCCATTAGTAGTTGAATTCCGAACTAACTCAATAGAGCAAGACAATATAACGGTTTTAAAGCTGCCACCAAAATTAAATTGGAAAGAAGACAGAGCGCACGAGTATCGATGCAACCTGGAACGGAACCTTCCAACGGCGACCCCAATTGCAATAGGCGACATTGAAAAAATTATAACACTTTCATGCCCGGAATCGAGAAAATACCAGGGAAAAATTCTTAAAAGTAAAGAAAAATGGTTCGACGTAGATTGCGAAAAAGCACGCAAAAAATCATTCGGATGGTTAAAAGCTTATAGAAAATTCAGCTGCCATTCCTTCAAAAAAATGTATTTAGCAGCAAATGCAGAATTCAAAGAAATATGCAAGAAAAAAAAAACAAAATTTTTTGAAACCGAGGCTCTTAAACTTACAAAATGCAAGGATTCCAAGGAATTCTGGATGGCGATTAACCAATTAAATGGAGCAAAACCAAAAATCAGTTTGAAACTAAACATCGATGTGTTGCATAATCACTTCATGTTACTTTTGAACCCAGAGAGTCTTACGCTTCCTATCCAATACGCTAAACCTTCGTACTCGAATGATATTTTGGATAGTGTCATAACTCATGATGAAGTTAAAACCGTATTAGTGAAATTGAAGGACGGAAAAGCTTCAGGACCTGATGGTATACCACTGGAATTCTTTAAATATGGAACAGAAAGGCTAACTTTAAATTTAACATCGGCTTTTAATACAATTTTGAATACTGGAAATATTCCAGAACAGTTAAAAAATTCCTTAATTTTTCCCATACACAAGAAAGGCAACATTGATGATCCGTCCAACTACCGTGGGATATCCTTTCTCAACGCCACCTACAAGATTTTCGCATCATTATTAAATAACCGATTGACCCGTTGGATTCATGAAAATAAGTTGCTTGGAGAATTTCAGGCAGGTTTTAGAAGTGGCTACTCGACTATCGACAATATTTTTGTACTGCATAGCATAGCGGCAACCTCTATTGAACAAAAAAAAAAGCTCTACGTATTTTTTGTCGATTTCAAGGCAGCCTTTGATACCGTTGAACGCCGATCACTATTCTTCAAGCTTTATAATTATGGGATGTCAGACAAATTTGGGCAGGTACTAGAAAGCATCTATGACGAAAATAAGGCAGCGGTATGGAATGGGGCCGAAAAGTCGGAGTGTTTCGAATCGAAGATGGGAGTCAAGCAAGGTTGCAATTTAAGCCCAAATCTTTTTGCCTTGTTCATAGAGGACCTGATTGATTTTCTTCCTGGTGGAATTGAAATATCGAGGACACTCATCAAAGCCTTGCTTTTTGCAGATGACGTCATATTGTTTGCTTACTCGCCCGAAACCCTACAGTTGATGATTAACCGACTAAATATGTATTGCCGGTTATGGAATCTGAAAGTTAATTTGAGCAAATCCAAGGTGATGATATTCCGGAATGGTTCTGGTAGAACAGCCAGGAATGAGAAATGGCACTATGACAGAGAACCAATCGAGATTGTTAAAGCCTACAAATATCTAGGATTTACCATAACCAGCAATCTTAATATGGAAACACATCTTAAAGAAAAGCTGATTAAGTCTAAAAGTGCAATATCTGCAACATGGAAGAAATGCTTCTCAAACCAGTCAATATCACATAGTGTTAAATATAAGGTCTTTGTTGCAGTGGCGGAATCTATTATGATGTATGCAGCACAGGTATGGGGAGGGAAGACGTTTGAAACGGTCGAAAAACTTCAGAGGTTTTTCATTAAAAAATGCTTTCGTTTACCGAAAAACACCCCAAACTATATGATCTCAATTGAGACAGGATTACCACCGCTCTTCATCAAAACTATTAAATGTCATATTGATTATATCAAAAAAGTTTTTAATATGCCAGATGAAAGACTCCCAAAAATGCTGGCGTTGAAAACAATTGAGAAGAAAAATCTATGGTATAAGAAGCTAGAAGAGCATGCTGCCTACTGTAGAACAGACTTTCGTGTTGTTGATGAAAATGGTAATTACTGCGATGACGACCTCCGGAATCTTATTGCAAATTTAGATGAAAAACTGAGAGCCGACGCTATTCATGAAGCTACATCCTCGGTGCATAGATCTACGTACAACCATCTAAATCACAATTTATGCGAACGTAACTACTTTCGAAACGAGAACAAACAGGAGCTCATATCGGCAATTTTCAAAATGAGAGGTGAAATGATAAGCCTTAATTATATACCACATCGGGAGGATCTGCCTATCTACTGCAGCCTTTGTAACTTAAGAGTAAGGGAAGATGTAATCCATTTCATAGGAAAATGTCCAATTTTATGTGAAATACGCAGAAATTTGCTCGGCAGCAATGAAAAGTCACCAGAAGAAATAGTTGCCCTCCTCAACTGTGAAGGAAACGTAAACCAATTATTTAATTATTTTCGATGTGCAATGTCTTACCGCAATCAAATTATAAACGAATCATTTTAAAACAGTAATTTTTTTAATTTATATTCTAAATGCTAATTCAAACAAAAAAAAAAAAAAAAAAAAAAACTTCAATTAGATAAACATTGTTAATTTTTAAACAGAAGTCAATCGGCAGACGGCATAGCCAAGCCTTAACGATTCTACTAAATTATTTTTGTAAACAATGTACATATGTATACAAACGAATGTTAATAAATCGAATTATCTATCTATCTATCTATCTATCTACTCGCACTTCTAGGAATGCTCATCAGTATACCCTCGAGCCCAACTTCGGCCGTACTGTCAAATACAGAGATTCGTTCTTTAGCCGTACTACGCGAATGTGGAATGCCTTACCACACTCTGTCTTTCCTAGTCATTGCAATATTTAGGAATTCAAAACCAATGTGCACCGACATCTCCTTTTAAACCCTCTCTCCTCTTCCTAGTGCTCACACTGTGCATCTGCATAATAAGGGTAGTAATATCCCCTTGAGTGTTTGCTTATTATAAAAAAAAAAAAGCTGTTGAGCTGTCAGACAAAGCAAATGTTCAGATAATTGAACTAGAGCTTCCGTTTGGAGTCACATTACGTTACATTACGTTCTTTTCCTTACGATTGTCAAACGAAACGTGAGGTCGAAGCTTCATTGTGATAGCATGCATTGAATTCCTATGGCTAAACTCGTAAACGTCAGGCGAAGCCGAAGCTGAAGCGTGGATGTGATTCAGCCATAATTGATTCACACAAAAACACTCTATATGAATATAGACGGTAGACATCCTGGTTTGCCTACAAGCTAAACCGGAAATCAGCCTCATAAAATTATTCTTAGTGTTCGTGTAATTTCTCCTCTAATTTATGAAATTTCCCCTAAAAACTCAGTAGTTGAGTCTATATATGCGTGAAAACAAGTCAATTTTTCTCGTTGAATTCGTCCACATTACAAGTACAACAATGTAAACAAATGGGTTTTGGAGGGTGATACGTACGAAGGATTTATATCTTCATATAGAGTGTTTTTGGATTCACAATTAAAATTTTATATTCATCTTTTAATCCAAAGAGAAATGAAATGTCTTCATATATTTATAGGGCTGTTTTTTAGTTGCATGATAAGTGTTGATGGTTGTTGTCAATGGTTTGACAGTTGAGAATTTAAAATTGTGTTAACATTTCTTTAAGTAAGGTAAGTAAGTAAATAGTTTATCGCCAAAACAACGCTTCTGAATTGTGGAAGTTTACTTTTAGTAATGTCATGTTTGATTAAATTCTCGAGTTTAAAAATTTTGTATAAATGCGTTACAATACGTTCTCGCTTAACGAAACTTTCGATTTACGCAACTTCTCGATTTGTGCAACAACTGAGTAATTGAATTTTATTAAATTTTTGTCGACACAACCCCTTTTATTCGTCTTAAGTCGAGCTTTTAACTTATTGGAACTTATAAGTAAGCAACTTATAGACAAGGATGAGGCTGCTGCAATGGACAGTTTTAGAGAAGTAAGTAAACAAAAAAGTCTGATCTATGAAAGGTGAGGTGGGGGCGGGGGATGGTGTGAGATAAAAGTGGTGATTATGTATTTATCAAACTACGGAGGTAATCGTTAAAGAAGATGGAGTTATGAGGATTAGGACAGTTAATAGAGCCAGAAAGCAGATGATGGATAAAAAAGATGTCAGATATAGACGTAGACAGCTATACGTTCTTTCAGAGCCTTCAGATTTATTAATTGAAGGCTGTCTTGTTATAGAAAAAGGATCAGATGATCATGCCAATGTAGGCTTCGAAGGGCAAATCGAAGAAAACGTCTTCAAAAGCTCTTATGAAATACATGCACCTTAGTTTCAGAAGCGTATTCAAGGGAGAGACGTTCGCGGAATGGAGTAGTTGGAGAAGCCCTGGAGGAAAATTTTGTACCTCATATTGTTTGGACATTTATTAGCGAAATGTATTCCGAGCTTTGTTCAAATCAGGTTAATAAGTGTTTGAGCTTTTGCTGAATGAGTAACTCAATCCGAGAGAAAAAATTCATAATGGACAAAATTGATTTGCGGTCAGTGATAAAGTTCTTGACTAAGCCAAGTCAAATCGCCTCAGATCAGTTTGAAAGAGAGGTCAACTGTTTACGTAGACTCTTGCCCTGGGAAAACAATGATTTACAAGTGGTATAGTCTTTTCAAACAACGTAGAGAGTCCTTAGAAGATGATCCCCGCTTAGGCCGACCGATTGAGGCAATTTCCTCAGACATCGTCGGAAAAGTCAAGAAACCTGTTCTGAAAGATTCTCGACTAATGAAGAACTAACTTGCACAAATGGTTTGAGTATCATCTACAACCATTTAAAATATTCTGCATGAACATCATGGCATGTCTAAGGACAGTGCCAGGTGGGTGCTGAGAATTCTTTCCGCTGTTCAAAAGCAACAGTGAGTAAAGTCTTTTCGTGAGCTTTTCAATCTTTCTAATGGAAAGAGAGATGAATTTATTGCCCAAATTGTGACTGGTAATGAAACTTGGTTTTATCTTTTTGAACCTGAGTCAAAAGAGAAGCCAATGCAGTGGTGCAAAAGACTCACAATCGGCTGGAAAAATCATGGCTACAGTCTTTGGGGATTCTGAGGCGATTTTGCTTATTGATTACTATTAAAAGGTTGTCAATATAAGCTATCATAGAAAAAAGGAGAGGAAAATGGGAAAAGGTGTTTTGCTTTTGCAAGACAATGTTCCATCTCGCTATGGCTACCTCGCAGAAATTCGGGTTCAGTTTATTGAATCACCAACCTTATAGCTCAGATTTGGCCCCTTCTGGTTATTTTTATTTCCAAATCTGAAGAAAGAACTTCGTGGAAAAATATTTACCAATGATTATACTATACCAATACTATTTTGAAGGACTTGACAAATCATATTTTTTCGAAGGCATTAATAAACTTCTTGGTTGATGTGAAAAGTGCATTAGGCTCAAGGAAGAGCATATTAAAAAGGAAAAATTAAAATGTGCCAATTTCATCACCGTTCCCTTCCATTCAGCGAACTTTTTGAACCGCCCTCGTATATCATCTTTATGAACACAGAAATTCAGTTCTTGCTAACAAAGACACAATGTCGTGAATAACCTAAATGAAGGAAATAGGTTAATTGTAGGGAAAGTATTGACAGAGTGAAGTTTTTTCTCGCTTTCGTGAAATAGTAATTGACTAACACCAGGCTAGAATACTGTCGAGGTCTAATTGAATAAGGTAAGAACCATGCACCGACGTAATGGACTTCAAAAATGTTGTATCATGAGCGTAAAGTGAGATATCAGAATATTTCGAAATTAACTTCATATCATTATTGGTGAAGTTAAAAAGTAGAGGATCCAAATGGCTACCTTGAAGTACACCATCAGATGTAGCAAACAAAAAGGTAGAAAAGAACGCATCTGAAGCGAAAATTGTACACGTGGCTGTCTAGAAGAGAAGAGATCTAACGAATGCAAGAAAATCGGTTCCAATCCAGTAGAGTAGAAATCTTTAAGAGACATTTTTCACTTTTATTGATTCATTAATCGAAACTCTCCATACAAAGTTGAAAGATCACAATGGAATTTTATCAATGCGAATGTATTATGCAATCCCTCATTTTCAATGCATTTTGTCCAGTGATAAGTCGCTTGCGTTTTTCGAAAAATGCAGCCATTTGAAAGGTTTAACAGAATTCAGCCTCTGTGAACAAATGTTGGGCTTTCAAAATTGGTGATTTTTCCAGCCAAAATTTGTAATTTGTTTCTGCTTTTTGTATGAATCTTCATCAATGTGGCAACACTGCAAACAAAAATAGCAGCAGTTTGTAATCTAGAGAGAGTAAGAACACACACTCGTCGATGGGTCGTGGTGTCGCGTCGTTCCAAAGTCCAAATTTATAAATACACATTTGAGATTTTCAGACCGCGATATATAGTCCCAGGTGTGTTATTGCGCATAGTATAACATAAAAGAGGCTGTTTTTTTCTTACAACTTATAGTCCTAGCACGTGCTAATCTCCAATGCCTGTCTTGTCGTCGCCATGAAACATAAAACATGAAGAACTAAAAAATAATACAAAAAAATAAAAGCAGGAGCTAGATAAACAACGACGATTATAGAATCGACCTTTTTTTTAAGTTTAAGAGAGGTTTCTTATATTTATATCCCAGGTAGATGACCAGACTATACCTATGTATATATAAAATAAAACCTTTTTATGAAGTTCATAAAGCAAAAACAAAACTATGTGAACATGTTGGGTAATTTGCTAAAAACCTACCTCTACGATATATTCAAGTGATAAACTTTATAAATGTATTGTCTTCAAGGTTAATTGTTGTCATAGGTAATTTTTCTATAGTTTATCATCAAAAAGAACAACAAATGACGATGACGACAAACGGAGGTAGAAAGACGGATGACGAAGAGAATAATAGCTATTTGAGCGGAGGTTTAAAATTATTTATCATCAACTATATCCTGTTCGTCTATTTAAACTTCCGATTGATTTAAATCATGAAACCGGAAGGATGTTCTAAAGCACTACTTCCATCCGGTATACACGTACTTTTTTTTTGTTTGTCTTTTCTTCTTCTCAAACCAATTATGCATCTTATAGTCTCTACACAGCCACGCCGACCGAAAAGGTTATATAATAATTGATACAATTTAGCTATAGAGCCATAGAAGAATTATCATTTCTTAGCTATAATTTTTTTTCATTACCATTGTTCTTGTTGGATGGCGGCATCGTCACCGTTTTCGAGGTAATAATAATAACTATTGTTGTAAGTTGGGATTTATTTATTACACCTTAAAGAGTGACAATCTTGTTACTGTGTCTTGTCTTTGGAGAATACATAACAGTGGGATTTAGGCTGTAAATAAGCCGGCATATAGTATTTTTTTTGTTGTTTCAAGTCAGTGGGAGATGTCAACGATCTGTGATATAAAAAAAAGAGTCAAAGTATCCATCATCTTAGACAATACATTTACTCGTAATATGGAAAAAAAAATATGAGAAGTAGTGAATGCGGCATGTAAATTGTGTCTTCTATAAAAAAAAAAAAAACGGTGTTGAATTGCGGTAACTTTGTATATGTTTAGTTCAATTTAAAATATAACAAACCAGACAAAATATAAGATTCTAACCATCAAAACATCAGACTCAAGCACATATCTGACCTTAAAGGGTGAAATTATGGTATTTTTGTTTTGTTATGTGAGAAGATTAAAGATTATTATGTATTTTACAAAAGGATATAAATATGATGATCACATTATATTTTGCATTCATCTGCAGAGATTTCTATAACCACAAGAGGCCATTGGCGGTGTCAACTTTACTTAAGCAAAATCCAAAAAAGAAGATTTAAATCGAGTTCGTAAATCAGCTCTTTCATATATTTTTTTTTTTTTTTTTTTTTTTTGTTAAATTTTCTTTGTTGGATCGCGGACTTACCTTTATTTTTTGGTAGAGTGCATTTTGCGGTTCAAATCTTTTGTGTATAAAGAACAGATATTCAATTGGACAAGCTGTATGCATGTACTCACATATGAATACCTTATTTTTGTTTATGGTCATTATCGAATTACTTTAAGTTGAAAATCTGCATCATAAAAGAAAAACCGCTCTATATAAGTAGTACTGCGAATATGGTTTTGTGGTATATTTTAGTTTGTTGTGTGTGTGATGAGTTCAATAAAAAAGAATTATCTTGTTCTTATTTTTGTTTTCTTTTAAAATAAATGGATTAAAGGTAAACAACTTCAAAAAAAAAGGGAGCAGTATTTTTGTGAATTCTAAGAAAATGATTCTTATTTATTTGTGTTGTTCATTGACTATGAGCATAAAGCAGTTATTTTTTGTTTCATTTTATGGTTATAGAAGTATTATCATATGATTTCAGTTTTATGTGCTGAATCATTTTAGATCTAGACGTTGGTTTCGTTTTGGAATGATTTATTTTTTCATCGGAATTCAGAAGTGAGTTTATTAAGTTAAAAATTTGGCATAAATTTTGCGTTTTTTTCAACTCTCGACTCACCCGGTTTATGTTACAAAAACACTCAATTCTTTTCATTTTTGTTTAAGTTTTTCTTATATGCTGTTATTAATTGTTCAATGCCAATTATATTCCTTTCAACTGATTATAGGTCCAGGCATTTGGTCATATATCCGATGACTTTTCATCAAGAATAAAATCATTGCAAATCTATTTGTCCCATTCTTCAGAAAAACCGTGGACATATTATCTTGAAAATATCCACCATGTTTTTTTGAAAACTTGAAACTTTCTCCATGCACTTCTATCATCCAAATCAAATTGAGTGATGATATTGTCGTTAAAAATCAAGTCTATACTTAAACATGATTCCTCCTTTGATCTGGATAATTTGCCATCCATATTGCTATATAATATTATGTGATAACACTTTATATAAAAGCTTTCTATTTTTTCCAAGGCTTTGGAAAGATCCTTTTATTTTTAATGTTCAAAAAATACTTTGCTACTAACTACTAATAAAGCTGTTATATTTTCAATATTTAAGAAAGGTGATGCTAGCTTACCTAAGAATTACAAAGGTATTTCAATATTAAATTTCATTAGAAAAGTATTTCCTAGAATCCTATACAAAAGACTTATCAGTTGGGTAGAATCAAACAATCGCTTAAGTATGTTTCAAGCTGGTTTTCGTGAGGGCTTTTCAACGGTTGACCATATTTATGCTTTATCGAGTATTGCTAACAAATTTATCCAAAAGAAAAAGAAGATGTATGCTTGCTTTATTGACTTAAAAGCTGCATTTGATACCGTCAATCGACAAGCTCTGATTTACAAAATGGTCTCACTTGGTACATATATCTAGAAAATTTCTAAATATCTACGAAAAATTTGTATGTAAAACTTATGCTACAGTTTGGGATAGAGCCGAGATTTCAAATTGGTTTCAAACGACTGCAGGTGTTCCCCAAGGATGTATTCTCAGCCCAATCTTGTTTGCCCTTTACATTTATGACATTTCAGATAATTTACCCTGTGATATTCGTATAAAAGTACTTCTTTACGCGAATGACTTGGTTATGCTAGCGGATAACCCATATCTTCTCTCCAGCTACAAATAAATAGGGTCCAAACGTACTGCAGTATCTGGGACCTTAAAATAAACGCAGATAAAACAAAGATAATGGTATTTGAGGCACGGAGTTGTAGAAGGTTGAGAGAAGAAAGGTGTTTTCTTAACAACAAACCCATTGAAATAGTACAGGAATTCAAATGTAAACATGTTCAGCGTAAGAGTAAAAAAGCTAAAGTAGCTTTCAGCATAATGTGGCCAACTTTCTTCTCAAACAAAAACATAGACTTAGGATCTAAGTACCGATTTTTCCAAGCAACAATTAACACTTGCTTGTATTACGGTATTCAAGTTTCTGGTCACACCTATTTCAAAGAATATGAGTTGATACAACGCCTCTTTTTCAAAAGATTATTTCGGTTACCTAGTTCGACTCCAACCTATGCAATTCATGTTGAGTCTGGAATTGCGGCGATTTATGTTAAAAATTTGAAATTGAATGCAGATTTTCTAACAAGAGTGATGGGTAAACCAAGTTCGAATCTTCACACATCTATCATGAAGGTTCTTTTGCGACCAGAAGCATCGCCATTTAAGGAATGGACTCAACTTTCCCGGTTGCATAATGGTTCTCTTGAACTGACTAAGTTTAACATAGATAATTGGCAAGATATGTTTTCGAATGTTATCGCAAAAGTTGATGAAAATATATATCTTCAACATCTAAATAGAGCATCATCATCGTCAACAAGAGAAATTTATAGAAATCTAAGCCACTCCTTAAATACTAATGCGACAAATAATTTCAATAATAGACTTTCCGCGAGAGCTATAGGTAAAATTTTCAGAGCAAAGGTTGAAATATTGAACTTGAATTATATACCGCATCGGTCTCCTTTGCAATTATTGTAACAGAAATGAGCGTGACGATATTTACCATTTCATAGCTATTTGTCCGATACTACAAGAAATTCGAAGGCTCTACTTTCAACATATTGTCCTCTCTAGAGAACAAATGTTTGGTGTAATGAACGGATCCGTTGGGTGGACAAATCTCTTTATGTTCTGTGACCATGCCTTAAATTATCGAAGAAGCTTTTCAACCTTTTAATTTTTTTTTTTAATTCTGTTTTCCTACAAATATTAATTTAAAAATTTCTAAAACAATTTATAATATGAATTTATAAAAACGTAAACTAAAACGCAGAAATGAATAGTTATCAAAAGATCATTTATTTTTTTCTGTTTGAGCGAATGTAAAACAGCAAATTATATATTTTTTATAACAAAATAAATTAGATTTCTAATGAAAACCTATCAACTATTTATTTTATTTTTACCAATATCAAAATTGAAAACAATTATTATTATTTATTAATATCATATTCTCCTAACAATTTTTAGATATCTTATTTCTAATTTAATAATATATGTATTTTGTACAATTAATTAGAGAGAATAGGTTGTAGCATTTGAATTTTAAGTTAAAATTGAATTAATGCCACATTTACAAATTTTTATATTGTGGGGTGGACATATTATAAATAACGTAATATAAAGGAACAGAAACAGAGAAAAAAGTTTCTTATGAATTGTATCAACTATGATTGATTTGAACTGCATAAACAATATTTTATTTATTTTATACGCAAATAAATAAAGAGAACAAATATTATCAAATGACGTAGTTTAACAAAGATTCAATGTTATAAGTATCGAAATTAAGAAGCCATAATTTAACGGATTTTAAGAACTGTGGACGGTTTCTAATGCTACGTAATTCAGCTGGAAGACTGTTGTATAATTTGCGAGAGACGATAGTGTAAGAATCCCTAAAAAGTGTAGTTCGAAAAGTGTTTAATCGTACCGAGTTAGAATTTCTCATGTTATATGTATTACTTATAGGGCTTTCCAAATAACCACTCCTCATACAAAATATCTTCAAAACCTTAAAATAAAACAAGTGTCTTACTGGAATACCTGTTTGTCTAAATAAATCTGCAGAGTGAGCGAGGCGGGCTGCGTTGCATATTTTTCTTAGTACACATTTTTGAAGGACTGTTAATTGTTGGATTTTGTTTAAGTATGCACCTCCCCAACAACTGATACCATATTGTAACTTCGAGTGGAAAATACCATAGTAAACCTTTTTTAACGTGGAGAATGAACAATATTTTTTTAACCGATAAAAGCATCTTACGGTTGAAAGAAGATATTGCTTTAAATCCGTAATGTGCTCAGACCATTTTAAATGTTGGTCAATTTTGACACCTAAATACTTAAAATCTTTCACTATTTCTATATTGAAGCATGTACTGCAGCAGTTTACTTCAGAATTGAAGCTATTTATTAAATGAGATACTAGACATTTGCTATTGAAGAGTTTAAAACTAGAACAAGACGGTGCATGGAACAAGAATTTAATGTCATTTAGTCCATGAAGTTCATTGCTGAACATCATAAGTTTGGTTTTGTTACTGACTAAAAGTTTATGGTCCGCAAACCATAGCTTTAATAAGTGTACATCATGGTTTATATCCGAAACCAAATTTAATGGACTAAGTGAATTGTATCCAATTGCTATATCATCAGCAAATGCGTTAACTTTCCCTAAGAATGGTAGATTGAAGATGGAATTTATATAAACCAAGAAAAGAATGGGCCCAAGAACTGACCCTTGTGGGACACCCAAGTCAATATCCATGGAATCACTTAGACAATTACTTACTTTGACTATCTGAGACCTTTTACTCAGGTAGGATTCAAACCAATTGTAGATAAATCCTCGGAAACCAACATCATGCAATTTTTTCAAGAGAATAGAGTGACTGACCATATCAAAGGCTTTTGTAATGTCAACAAAAAGCGCAGCACATTTCATTTTTTTGTCCACTCCTTGTTGTATTGAACAGCAGAAATTTAATAAAGCATCTTCTGTTGACATTCCCGATCTAAATTAAAACTGTGAGGGGCTAAAGTAATTCTTGCTTGTAAGATAACGTAAAATTCTATTTTTTATAATTTTTTCAAACATTTTTGAAATTGATGGTAATAATGAAATAGGTCTGTAGTTCTTTACATCCTTTTTGCTCCCTTTTTTGAAAATGGGTATAACAAAAGCAGATTTTAGGTCATTTGGGAAGACACCTAAAAAAACACTTTTATTAAAAATATGCGTCAAAACATCCACTAAATATAAAGCAGTTTTTTTTACCATTGTATTAGAAACGCCATCAACGCCAACTGAGGTTGATTTATTCAATGTATTTATAGCTTTCAGTACTTCAAGGCCATTTATTGTTTCGAAGAAGAAACTATTTCCACTATGCACCACATTTGAAGAGCTGAAGCTATTACAACATTCACAAGAGTTTGTGATATCACGAGGAAAAGAAGTTTTACCAACATTAGTAAAATAATTGTTGAATAGATTTGCGATTTCTTTTGGATTTGAGATACATGTATCTCCATATTCAACTGTCATAGAATTTGATTGACTATTTTGTTTTCTGTTTATAATTTCGTTTACGACTTTCCATTCTTCTCTTGGATTATTCTTTGCATTTATTATTTTGTTGTTATAATAACTATCGCGACTCTGATGAATTTTATTATCAACTTCCTTGCTTATTTTTTTAAAGCGTAATTTTAAATTTGTATTAAACGGATGTTTTTGACATTTTTTATATAATTTATTTTTAAAATGTATAGATTTCAAGAGCAAATTATTTATCCACGGCTTTAATTTTATATTTGTTCTTTTTTTTATTTATTATTTTATTAAAGCAAATGTTATTTTCTGGCAGACGGCAATTCTACCATGTTCATGTATTATTTTGATTTTCAAATTGTAAAAAAAATGTTTTTTAATGAAATAAAGGAATAATAATAATATAGTAATAATAACTAAAAAACCTATAAGATCTAGTTTGTCTACACAACATCATGGTTTTATTTTAAAGCAGATCTATACTAAATCTTATGGAACTTCTTTATAAAACTCTTATCGAATTATATAAAATGAAGTGGACATTATCACTAAAGTTTTATGTAAGGCTTTATATGAAATCAGTCACCAAATTATTGATGTTAAAAATTAAACCCTTCGACTTTCCAGCCATTTTTAATTCGTTATTTAGATCATACTTAAAAGTACCGCCAATATATACCTATAGCATTGTCTTCAGGTTTTTCTATTTTCGATCCCAGGAGTTCCTGAAGGGAACCACGTTGGTCCTTTAATATTTTTTTTAACAACCAAAAACGTTTTCAGTGTCATTGATTAAATTTCCTAGAACGTTTTTTTTTTTTAATTGCATTCGATAACATTCACACGTAAGTGACAACATTATACACCTCCCCCCCCCCCAAACTTATGGTCTGGACGATGTTGTCATTAAATCTGACACAGGAATCATTTATTATACTCAGATAAGTTTCATACTATTAAAAAGGGCAACTTATCCCTTGGTTTCATAAAATGATAATGACACAAAGAATTCTCAAACCCTTATGTTATTAAATCCCTATACACCATCTTCTCTAGACTCCACCTAGGAATATACGCTAGACAAGTCTGGTCTCACCATTACAGAATCGAAAATAAACGATGCATAGATTTCTTTGACTTGTACTCCGCGGTCTTCTTGGGTATTAATTAGCAAACCCCCCAAAAACACTGCACAGTTCGCTGATCAAAACCCCAAGCCAAGTTCTGACACTGCTCCGTTTTTACATGAACAAATCCATCTGCGGTTTTTGACTCGCTTCTAACATCAGAACCAATCAAGTAAGAAACCTAATAAAATACACCTTACCAAAATTCAGCTCCGTAGCCAATTTTCTCAGATACAGACCTTCAAAACTCGTAAAAATCGCAACTGAATGGCTGACCGATCATCTAAATTAAAGAGCACTCCTAAAGTAGCAGAATCTTTAAGTTTGATATAAAATTAGGCGTGTGGTGCAAACAAAGAAAAAATCGATGAATTGTGGTTTTCGATTTAGGTAGGGGCGTGGTATCAACCCACAAGAATACATAAGGCATGAGTTAAAAATACTACTTAAAAATACTAATTCAGTAATGCTGTAAGTGTGATGTGTCAATGTATATTCAAAGACAAAAATAGAAAATATGAGGTTTTACACCAAAGAGGCGTGGTATCCTCCCATCCCCTGAATATAGAAAGACAAAAGTTAACAGTGAAATCACATCAAAAAAGTTAGTGTTAAAAGAAGAAGTCAAGTTCTACTAAATATATACAAAAACTACAAATACGACAAGTTCTAAATTCACCAAGGTGTAATATTAATTTATTTTTCGAAAGGTTATATCGAATCAGCTTTTTAAAAATGACAGATAATTGCTTCAAAATGATTACTGATTAAAATTGTATGATATTTTTTTATTTAAAAAGTGTATTTCTTCAACACACGTGAACTCAGTGAATTGCCAATATTTTTCGTAGAATAAAATATGTAGAAAAAATATTCTACGCAAATAACTTCACTGAGGCACAATAAAATAGGTTTATATCAAACATTAAAACAAATTAAAACACTGTTTATAAATTGTCAATTTGTTATCAAAAAGAACTAATTTAACAAAGTAAACAGGGTATTTTGTTTCTTCTAAATAAAGAAAACAAAGAATTTAGTGCTCCCTATATAGAATTTTAAACTCCTTCTAAAATTAGTATTTTCAGAATCAAACTTTTGTTAACTACATGATGAACTGTTCTTAACATATAATCTTTAATTTATTTGTTTTAACTTAAGAAATTAGTATTTACGAACATTTGAATGTCTTTGGATATATTTATTACATAGTTTAACTTTTCAAACAAAGCATTAGTCCCGCCCTATAAAAAAAGGGCTTTCCCTTAACAATACCAACCAAACTCCTTTTCATTATAAATAACAAAAAAATACACATAAACTGAAGACTTTGTTTGACTTCGAAGAAGATAAATTTATTACCCTCTAATGCTCAATTAAAGCCCACATAAAAACCCACCATCAGAACCCACTGAACCCGTCAATTTTTCATTGCACCAACCCTATAATGATGATTCTTTTCCTTTATACTCTCCCTCAGTGATAACCCTTTATGCATTTATAAGCTCTAAGCTAAGCAAAGTCTCATCAAGCAATAACAATATTTTAATTAGATCGTAGGTAGTACAATCAAATCTTAAACTGGAAAGAAAATTAAATCTAAATTTAAACTCCTATTTACGTCGGTCGTCGTTGTCGTCATCGTCGTAGTTTTAGAGGGTCTGTCGGTTGGTTGATGTGATGGTGTAACACACACATATCCTACCCACGCTTTTAGCATGATCCACGAAAATGCATAAATTTCATATAAGGCCGACAGAAAGACCGACCGACCGACCGACCGACCGACCGAAGAGACCATCATCAAGTCAAGATGGCAAAACGGAAATAAGACACTTATTTAAGAGCTCTTTTGTATACGTAGGTACTGCATACATGTTGCTATTGCATATTTTTAATTCAGGTAACATTTACGATGGGAATTGTACAGATGATATAATTTGATATGCAGACAGACAGAAATACGGACAAATTAAAGGGCTACCCGTAAGGAGAGGCGCTTGCTCTGTGAATGAATGAATGAAAAAAAAAGAAGATAGGGTTGTGTAGTCTAAAAGAAATAAGGTAATAATAATCTTACAGCTATACATGCTGCTTTGGCTTCAGACCTCGCACAGATCGAGATATAGATTAATTCACACGATAAGCTCTCTCACAACTAGGATCCCTCTCCCTTTCCCCCTCCTCTCCCTTACATGCATAATGGAACTGCTCAGCCATGAAGTGCATAGTAATATTCTTGGATAGATTCAGAGACGAAATGTATACTCGTACTTTTTATATCATCATCAACATCACGCCTTTTCCTTATTCCAGAATATATCAGCAAAATCAGCCACTGAACTACTCTCTGGATGAGAATCGACAGACTTGCTAAGGTCAAATTGAAAAAACCACAAATGAACAGGTGTCATCATAATTTTTCATCTCCATGTCATCATATCATTTACTCTGTGTGTGTGATTTGCGAAGGATCATATTTTCGTCTCTTACAACTTTCATAATCTTCCCACATATACCTTCGTCTAAAATTTATTGAAACTTGGCTAAAACAAATCAATTTTTTTCACACCATTTTCCCATGAACTTGGATTTGCTATAAAAGAGAAGAGAACTACACATCGCTTGGTGGATTGATGGAGTTTTGTTTTACTTCCATGCTTCGCAGATTTTCCTGAGAATATTTTTTAGCACTTTTCTAATTAATTCTTAGACAACCGAAAAGTTTGTAAAATTCTTGATAATTTATATGTTGATGAAGGTCTGGATCTGGACAACACGACCGACCGACCGAGCCAAATGGAGGACCTTCTCCGTCTAGACTGCATAATCATCATCCATCGTCAATAAAAAAAAAAAAAAGTTCGTGCCTCAACTCTTTCGTTTTGTATTTTTTGTATACAATATGCGTGCAATGATTTCACTTTTTTCCACATAAAAGTGACTTAAGGGCGACAATGTATAATGGTAAATATATCGAGCATGTTAAGCAAGCGTGGTAAGGTAATAAAACTTAACAATTTTATTGCTCTTGATAGCCTTGTTTTAATTCTTTATTTTTCAAGTTTTAAGTAAAATGAAAAAACATAAAACTCGTGCAAAGAACATTTGTGTCTTGGAATAACATGTTTAACGTGTATAGATTTTGGGGGCGTGAATAAATTGTCATTAAGTGACGATGAACTGTGAGTTTATTTTTATTATATCTGTATACTCATCCAAATGGTTAAAAAGTACTCAAAGACATTAATGACAATGGTTCGTGCATAGAGAGAACAAAAATATAAACTTTGTGGTTATGATTTAATTGACAGTAAGATATAAATATATGATTGTTTAATGGTTGCACAACAGGCTATAAAGTACTTAAAGTTACTAAGTTACTTCATTTTTATGGATTGTTTTTTGTTTATTTGTTTGTTTAGAATGATTTTATTAAATGATATTTCTTGAAAATAAATCATTTGAGAATAATTAAATGTCAATGACACTTTAGAGAAATAAAAATCATTTTAAAACTAAACTACTTTTATAAATTGATCATAAAAAAGACACTTTGTTGAACACACTGAGAAATTTATTTGATGTTAACCGGTATCTGGTTAAATTAACAAGATGCATTTGCTTAAAAGGAGTTGCTGCAAGGATTTTTAGAAAACTAGTATCATATTTTTTACCCTTTTTTTATTTGCGACACATAAGAACTATGGCCAGTGTTACATTAGTAAAGAATTTCGTACTTGAGATTTTAATCAAACATGTTATTATGATTATGATTCCGTCCGTTTATATGTCCTCTTCACATTGTGGTTTGAATTCAAACTTGGAAATCAAGTTTTCAAGCAATTGGACCTTTGTTAAGACAAAAACAATGGCGTTTAAATTTTTTAAAGATAAAATTATTTTGCAGGTATATTTTTAAATCTTTATATAAAGGTACTATTTTTAAACAGACTCTTTGGATACAGTAGCAAGTTCGTGCCACCAGTCGTGTATTTAATGTCTTACGGACCACGTGTAAGATAAGGTCTATGCCAATGTTCCACAATCGATGTGAGATCTTAAAGCGGGAATTGTTATAGTTATCAAAAATAAAATAAGCCATGGAACATTTCATTTAAAGGATATGATGATGGTGTAAAAGAAACCACATGCATATTTGAAGAAAGGGTTCTTATTCTAAACTTCTTAATTTATTTGTCACCTGATTTTTTTTTAGATTTTTGACAAAGTTGTTTATATTTGTCCCCATCAGTAAATTTGAATTTTCCGTAAAAATGTGTCCACAATGAGTTAAGAAAATAAATTTTTAGAACTCGTAAACGATCTTGTTATTCTTGAATGTATTGGCATTTATAAACTTTTGTTTCCTTTGCCATGATCAACTTTTGAGTCGTTTATTTCTTAGCTTAATTTCGTTTCCAGCAAAAACAAAAATATCATTTAAATAATTCGAACAACTTTTGCTGTTTCAGTTTGAACCTTATCTTTCGCTTTGACCTAAGTAAGACTGTGACCTCTTAAGTTCCTCGCAAATGCAGAAAAATTTTTCTTCTAGAATTTAAGTAAGGAAAATAATATGCTACGGCACATTCACAAATAATTGCTTTTTAAAATTTATTTATTTATTCGTCTTTCAAGATACAATACTTTATGGAGACTACATTAAAATCAAACATTATATTTACAAATTGACAGTGGTAAAAACATAGTGTTACAACAAATTCAATACATCTTACTTAATATCTAATCTATTTTTATTAAAATCAATTACAAACTCAAATTCGTTAAAAGCAATGCAAGAAGCAGTTATTGGATTATGTTTCGCATAATTTTTGCTATGAAAAGGAACATGTACAAAATTACCATTTCTAGGACGCAAATTCCGAGATGGAACATACATATTAAACTGAGACAACAAAAATGAACAATTTATGTTAGAGTTGAGCACATCATTAGCAAAGAGTACTGAATATAATTTTCTTCTAGATACTAAAGGTTTTAAGTCAATTAAAGCACATCTGGTCTCATAAGGTGGCATATTTGAATAATTATAAAGCTTTCGTAAAGCAAATTTTGTAAATCTCTTCTGAACCTTTTCAATCCTTAAAATACTTGATTGTGTAAAGTGATTTCATATTATGCAACAATATTCAAGTAAAGGTCTTACAAGGGATACAAAAAGAGTTTTTAAAGTATAAGGATTTTCGAATGAATTAGAAGTTCTTGAAAAAAATCCCAACATGGCGTTAGCTTTTGAAATAACATTATCAATTTGAAGAAAAAAATTCATATTCGAGTCAAAAATCACACCAATATCCTTTTGATTTATTAACCTTATTAAGAACTGATTCTCAATTTTATAATCAAAACATATCGGATCCTTTAATTTAGAAAACGTAACAATACTACACTTTTTTACATTAAAATTTAAACCATTTATGAAACACCACTTGGTAATATTATCAATATCCAATTGAATTTTATTATCATCTGATGAAGAACTTACAGAACTAAAAATCTTGAGATCATCAGCATATAAAAGACATCTAGAACTTTTAATACAATTCGGTAAATCATTTATAAATAAAATGGAAAGGAGTGGACCGAGATGACTACCTTGTGGTACACCGAAAAAATTTTGTATTTCATTGGAAAGAACATCACCAATTTTAACATATTGTCTTCGTCCAAGCTTCTGATCCATTTTAGGAGATTCGAGAGGAAGCCAAGCAATTCAAGTTTTTTCAAGAGAACATTATGTTGTACCCGATCAAACGCCTTGGAAAAATCGGTGTAGATTACATTCACTAAAGTACGATTTTCTAAACAACCAAGACAGTAATTTTTAGAAAGAGGCTGGGATGCGACCCACACTGAAAACTTCCCATCCCGTCTGTCGATTTGTCTTGCTTCAAAGTTTGTAGGTTTTCGTGTTGGGTTAAAAAAGTTGTCAGTTGAATTATTCTTAAAAATTTTAAAATTACCAACAATATTTTTCATATAAAGAAATAGTTTATTTTAAAAATCTAGTTTTGTTAAATAGATTTTTAGTGAAAAACAAATTTTTACCAATTTAAGTAGCATTTCTTAAATTTTTACTAATTAGATGAATTAAATTAATTTGAGAGATATCAAGAACCGAACATCAATTTTTACCAAATTTGCGTACTATTTCTTGTAGATTTTATTTTTTATGAAAAATGCACTGTTGGATTTTTATAAAAAACCACTGAATATCGAAAACAATATTTTCTGTGAAATAAAAAAAGTTTGAAGACAATATTTTTAATTTTTGAAAAGCTATTTGAGTCGAAAGTAAATTTTTACCAAGTTTTAGTATTGTTTTTTTGTTAGGTTTTTATTTTTTGTAAAAAAACTGTCAATTAGATTTTTATCAAAATTTTACTGAATGTTGAAAACAATTTTTTTTAAAAGATAAAAGCCAATATCTCAAAGTT
This sequence comes from Eupeodes latifasciatus, assembly GCA_920104205.1. Taxonomy (NCBI): domain Eukaryota; kingdom Metazoa; phylum Arthropoda; class Insecta; order Diptera; family Syrphidae; genus Eupeodes; species Eupeodes latifasciatus. The sequence goes on from OV049926.1 coordinate 11,762,785, forward strand.
TTGAAAAGATATTTGCGTCGAAAATCAATTTTTACCAACTTTTGTTAAATTTTCTTTTAAGTTTTTATTTTTTGTAAAAAAAACTGTCAATTCGATTTTTCTCAAAATTTTACTGCATGTTGACAACATTATTTTTCAAAAGATAAAAGTAGTTAAAACCCAATATCTCAAATTTTTAAAAAGATATTTGAGTCGAAAATCAATTTTTACCAACTTTTATTAATTTTTTTGTTTAGGTTTTTATTTTTTGTAAGAAAACTGTCAATTCTATTTTTCTCAAAATTTTTCCGAATGTTGAAAACAATAATTCTTTTAAGTTAAAATTCGTTGGAAGCCATAATCTCAAAATTTTTGAAAAGATATTTGAGTCGAAAATCAATTTTTACCAACTTTTGTTAAATTTTCTTTTAAGATTTTGTTTTTTGGAAGAAAACTATCAATTCGATTTTTTTCAAAATTTTACTGAATGTTGACAATAAAATTTAATTCAAGTCTCTAGCATTTTTGGTTCGTAAGATATTAAGGGTTAACCAACATTTTCACCTTTTTTTAAACTGCTATGGTAAAAAAACCACCCACGCAATTTTCTTGAGAGCCCTTTCTGCATCTTTCTGCCTTATTATCTGTATAACAAAATTAATTTGAAGTCGATACCTCTTCTGGTTCTTGAGCTATGGACAACGAAAAAAACGTCGCGAACGTACGGACATACGGACGTACGTACGGACGTACGGACGTACGTACACACGCACGCACAGACATCTTTCTAAAAATCTTTTATTTCGACTTTAGGGACCTTGAAACGTCGAGAAATGTCAAAATTTTCAATTTGACAAATCGGACCCATTACAATAACTTCCTATGGGAAGTTAAAAATTCAATTTTTTCAACCTTTGACCACCTTGTTTTTTATTTTTAACTTCTTGTATGTTTTCACGCTCGATTTTTCCAATTGACGTTTTTCACCGCTGCTTATTTTCTCAATTGTGGTAACAACATCTATCATTTCCGATTGTAGGACAAAATTCCCAATCCGTGTGTCCCAATGTCCATTTTTCCAAAAATGTAATTTCCAAATTTTTGTCATTTCCAAGGCCATGGTTTCCAATCGTTATTCCAACGCCAAGTTTTTCCAATAATAAAGTTTTGAATTGATAGTACGGTGACGGACTAACAGCTATAGGTATGTAAGGGGGCAGGGGGTACTGCAACCCCCCTGCTTGGAATTACTATAGGATTTGGGGTGGGTACGAGTTTGGGTGTATGCAAAGTACTTTTTGCATTAGAGCACTAAAATCAAAGAAATCCCCAACAAAAAAAAAATCAAGTATGGCAACACTGAACAAAAAATAGGGAAGAAATGTCAAAATCAACCATTTTTGCACGTTTCGTAGGTGAAAGAGTGAACTTTGAAAATTAATTTAAAATAGAAATAAATGTTTCCTCGCTCTAAAATTGCTATAATTATTATTTATTTCCACATATCTATCAAATAAAAAAAACCGCATGCCGAAATTTGTGCTGCGCTAATGGAAAGTTGAGCCAAAAATTGTATTGGGACACCAATTTTTTGGGAAAAAAATTGTGAAAATTATCTTGTTTGGAGCCATGGATTTTGGAAAAAATGGATTGGGAAAATGATTTGGGAAACTTGACCCCCTACGATCATTTCCTTTGATAAATCTCTTATTAGTGCATATAATCCTGAGTTTTTTATCCCTACAATGCACTTGAGGCGGCGGGCGCGGCGATGCCAAGCTTCTACTACATTTTGTGTACGAGGAACATTATTTTTTAGACATTCGGCAACTGACTTTGACTCGGGTTCATGTTTTCTTTTTGACGCATCCAGAAAATTGGTTTTGAACCAGAACTAAAGTTTTGAAATGTCGAAATCTTCTGAACTTTTCCTTAGCTCCGAAAAGTACACTCAAATGATGAAAACCAACATGCATGGACGGAGTTTGAAAAAAAATAGATTTGGGGATTTCGTTTGTGGATTATGGGCATGGGGATTTAGATCCTGGGGATTTTATTTTTGGAGATTTTGTACTTGGGCATTATGTCGGTATCCCTAAATTAACAATATGCATTTGTTTAAAAGGGTTGCTGCAAGGATTTTTAGAAAATTAGTATCATATTTTATATTTTTTACTTGCATAAGAACATAAGAACTATGGCCAGTGTTACACTCGTAAATAATTTCGAACTAGAGGTTTTAATCAAATATGACATTACGATTCCGTCCGTTTATCTGTCCTATTTCCATTGTGGTTTGAATTCAAACTTGGAAATTAAATTTTTAAGCAATTAGACCTTTTTTAAGACAGAAATAATGTGGTTTGAATTTTTTAAAGATACAATAATTATTTTTCATATTTTTAAATCTTAATATAAAGGTTCTATTTTTCAACAGACTCTTTGGATACAGTAGCAAGTTCGTGCCACTAAATAAAAAAAAATAAATTAGGTGGCGCAACAGTCCGTAGAGAACCAGGGCCTAGTGACTTACAACTCTCAACCATTCCTGTGTGCGAGTAATGTTGTCAGGGATGGAGGGGACCTACAGTTTATATGCCGAATCCGAACGGCTAATTTGAGAAAGCACTTTTTCATGACAAGAATTACTCTTGGAGAATTTGTCAATTCCTCGCAAGAGGCAGTACCCGTGAAAACTCTTTTTTTTTTTAATTAAGGTGGCACAGGCAGGGATTGAACCCAAGACCTCTCGCATGAAAGTCCAACGCACTAACTATCGTGCCACTAGTCGTGTATTTAATCTCTTGTGGACCATGTGTAAGATAAGGTATATGCCAATGTTCCACAATCGATGTGAGATCTTAAAGCGGGAATTGTTATAGTTATCAAAAAAAAAATAAGCCATGGAACATTTTTCATTTAAAGGATATGATGATGGTATAAAAGAAACCAAATGCATATTTGAAAAAAGGGTTCTTATTCTAAACTTCTTAATATATTCGTCACCTGATCTTTTTTCTGATTTTTGACAAAGATGTTTATATTTGTCCCCATCAGTAAATTTGAATTTTCCGTAAAAATGTGTCCACAATGAGTTAAGAAAATAAATTTTTAGAACTTGTAAACGATCTTGTTATTCTTGAATGTATTGGCATTTATAAACTTTTGTTTCCTTTGCCATGATCAACTTTTGAGTCGTTTATTTCTTAGCTTAACTTCGTTTCCAGCAAAAACAAAAATATCATTTAAATAATTCGAACAACTTTTGCTGTTTCAGTTTGAACCTTATCTTTCGCTTTGACCTAACTAAGACTGTGACTTCTTAAGTTTGTCGCAAATGACGAGAAATTTTTCTTCTTGAATTTAAGTAAGGAAAATAATATGCTACGGCACATTTAATAATAATTTCTTTTCAAAATTCTGGAAAATATTTAAATTCGTATCTCGGGTAGGGAATCTAAATAATAAACCATAGGTTAGGTTTAATTGAACTACTAATTTATTTTGGAAACAAAGTTTAGGACAATGGCGGATCTAAGAGGGGGGGGTCGTAGTTGTCATGATCCCCCTGGTAGTTTTTTTCGAAGGAATTCCCTTTAATTCAAAATTAATCGTATTGCTTTAATGGACATGACCATATTTTGAATTATTAATTTTTTGTATATGAAAACAAAATTTTTAAAATATTTTACTTCCTTAAACTTTGTTGCTAAAAGTACTACTTTTAACTGAAGACTGGACCAAGAACATAATATGAATCGAGCCCTATTCCAAAAACACAGCACAAATTCATCAACTTTTCACCAACGGACGATCCGGTTTGTTGTCAAAAACAACTCAAATCTTTGTTTTAACTCAATTTAAAATTTAGTCATGCTTTAAATTATTTTCATAAAATTTTTTTCTAAGAAAAAGAGCAGATATTCAGGTTCTTAAGAAGAAACTTTGAATAAAAAAATGTCAATTTAAAAATATGTGATATTTTTAAAACTTTCTCTAAATTTTGTATTCGGGTGATTATACAAAAGTTGGGTAACTCGATGTCATCAACCAATATATACAAAGTCTGATTATATTTTATTGAGATTGCAATTTATTTTAAAACAATGGAAAGACCTTTATTTAGTCACCCAATTTCAGTTCTTCATTTTGAATACAAGTTATTAAAAAACACAATTAGTTCTTAAAACGTCAGTACTCTGGCATGTCACAACCCTGAAAACCAACCATTAAGTGACTGTCTATTAAACATTATCATTGATTTGAGAAAACTTATTAATTTAATACAATCTGTGATGTATATAGTTTAATATATACTACAACTTTCATAATGCAGTGTTCTCCACTTTATTTAAAAAAATAAGAAATTTTGTGTTCAGTTTCATTCGTCAGTCCCTTGTGTGTTATTTAAATTTGAAATTCGTGCGAAATATCGCCGACTCACTGTCAAATCCCACTTTAAATTTTAATGTTGGTAATGAAGTTAATTGCGGGTTGCACAATTTGACGGCCATCATATCTGTAAAAGAGTTTGGGTTATGTTTGTTGTCTATACACGTGCTAAGCCAGTCAACACGTCAGTTTTATGGTGAGTCGTTACTTTTTTTGTTAATCTAAAGTTTATTTTTATTTATTCGTATTAGACTTTGATTTGTTAAAATGTAGTTTGTTGATATTTGAAATTACAAAAAAAAACATTAGTCCAGATTATAATCTCAAATTTCGCCTTTTTCGTCAGTCCTATGGCGTCAGTCCTGTGTCAGGTAAATTGTTATTGTTCTTCATTTCTTGATCATTAGTACTTTTAAGATGAATATTGTTAGATTTTGTTTGTTGATTACTTTGAAATATTAAGTAAAACTATGTGAAAGTAGTAAAAGATAAGTGAATAACGTTACGTTAAATGTCAAAAGTCTGTTTTGAAAACTGATGTAGTATTACATATTAATAATTATTTTTAATTGTTACTAAGTGATTTTAAGTGATCATTATTAAATCCTAAGAGATTTTTACTAATTTGTATTAAATTTCATTATAATACTTACAAAACTGTGTATATACTCGTCAGTCCTCTGGCAGTCAAATTCTGAAATTTTTAAATATCTTACAATGCACTCAAAAAAGTGACTGGCCCGAATGGGAACAATATATTAATTAGATTAGCTATCATACACACCCGAATTTATAGAAGTTTGATTTAAAAACTATCGTAAACAAAATATCCTCAAAAGTTACCCAACTTTTGTATATAATCACCCATTCCTAATTTGTCTTCTTTCTACAAGAAAAAAATATTTTGGTATTGCTTCAAAAGAGTACCCCTCATAAAACCTTCATTTTTTTAAGGTTTCTCAAGAGCTAATGGACCGATTTAAATAATCTTCTTTTTCTTTGAAAGCTCTTGTCGATGATCAAATGATTGACTCAATAACGAAATTTAAATGTAAAATATATATCTTAGCACTTTATTTAGTGCTTACCAAAAATATTTTTAAGACAAAATTTAAAATTTAAAATGATTTTCGAAAAAAACATAAGTTACATTTTTAAAGACTTTTTGGAAGACATTAGCAAGTTCTAGCGAACGCAGTCGTACATTTTATTTCTTTCAAAATTGATTTTCTTTTGAATACAAAAGATCATAAAAAATGAAATAAATCTACTTCTGAAGTGAATTTGCTTTGGACGATCTAGAACTGAGATTTAAACACGAATTTCAATAATATAAATGTCCCAAAAACTGCAAAAGTGACACTTCAAATTGAGTCCGAAAAAACTACGTCAAAAAAAGCCCGACAGTTCTTCATATCACATTGTCTCTCTTGAATTTTTGTAACGTTCTTCGCATTAATAAAAATGGAATCAAGAAAAGTATATTTTATTTTTCGAAAAAAAGCTACGTTTCAAAACAATTTCTAACATTTCTGCGTGAAATGCACCAAAAACACTCTAAGCTATTGTGTTTTAGCTCTTAAATATGGCATATTTAGAAAACTGTTGAATTCTTGGAATGCTTTCATACATATGTAGGGAGTCATCCAAATTAAATAGTTAGACTATTAATACCTTGCTGGACAACAGTGTTCTAAAATAATTTGATAAATAAAGTTGCCACTTTAGCAATTGAAATCTGTAAATTTAAGGTTAAGAAACTCATCATATTATTTAAGTTTTCTTAGCCTCCTTTACAAAATATTAAAGAACATTTTTAAACGGTGAGTAAAAACTCATCTAAGTGTGTGAACACCCCCTACCCCCGGTTTAGAAGTCTGGATCCGCCCTTGGTTGAGGAGGTACGTAAGGTCAACTTCGTATTGGCTGATTTAAGATAGTTAAGTGCCCATCTTGTTGGTCGTTCAAAATCTAAATAAAATCGGAACTAGAGGACAACCTTGTAGTACCCCAGCCAATTATTACATGAATACACTTTCTTAACATGGACAAATTATGTTCTCCATACTTATGAATTCTTTTAATTCCTTCGGGTAGGATATGTAATAGTTTGAATTTGAGGTACTTCGTGTCATACTTTGTCAAAAGCTTGCTACACATACCAAAAGACCGTCAAACAAATTTGTGTGCCTTCAAGAGATTTTCAAAATATATCAGCGATTCTGTGCACTTGGTCAAACATTGAGCATTTGCTTCTTCTTATACCTTACCTTATGTTTAGGTATTAGAGAGCTATTTTTTAAACTTTAACAACTGCGAACGATACAAAATTTGAATGACGACCTGACAACTGTCAAAATTTTGTCTCAAATAAAAAAATGAAAAATTTCGAATCTGCCAATGTGCAGAAAAATATATTTTCTAAATATAAAATCGGTTACTTTCATAACAAATTTGTCATAGTATGACAGTAACAAAAATTGTGTTTGTATTTAATTGACGATTATGTCAACTGTCAAAATATTAAGCAATGAAAACTTGTCAAATAATAAGTGTCACATATTTGTAGTATTGTCACTTTTCAATGTTTATGAAATAAGGGATCAGGTTTTTAACTTCCCATGGGAAGTTATTGTAATCGGTCCGATTTGTCAAAGATTTTTAGAGAGATGTCTGTGCGTGCGTGTGTACGTACGTCCGTACGTTCGTACGTCCGTATGTCCCTACGTTCGCGACGTTTTTTTCGTCGTCCATAGCTCAAGAACCAGAAAAGATATCGACTTCAAATAAATTTTGTTATACAGATAATAATGCAGAAAGATGCAGAAAGGGCTCTCAAGAAAATTGCGTAGGTGTTTTTTTTACCATATCAATTTGAAAAAAAGGTGAACATTTTGGTTAACCCAAAATATCTCACGAACCAATAATGCTGGAGACTTAAATTAAATTTTATCTCTGACACCGTACAGAAAAAAAAATATCACCAGAGTGCCAAAAGGTTTTTTTTTTGTGTTTTCAACGTTTCTCTGTGTGTTTTGTTTTAATACTGTGTCTTTAGTTTCGAGTTGTAAGTGTTTTGTATGTGTTTTAAAAGTGTGACCACCGGTGGGTCACATGGCTCCTTGTGTTAAGTGTTTGTGTCTAGTGCCACGTGACCCACCGGTGGGTCACATCATTTTTCGTTTATTTTTTTTTTTCATCTAATTTTCTTTATCACTTTTTTTAGATTTTGATCGTAAGCCATTGATAGAGATATTACCATAACACCTAATGTATTTTACGGAAACCCCGGTCGAAACCATTCTGACGACGAAGATGAAGATTTCGAGGCTTCTGACTCAGAAGAATATATACCATCCGATGCTGATTCTAGCGATTCTGATTAAAATATTCTGATGGAGGACGTAGAATCAGAAAATGAAGATGAGGAAGTTCTTCCTTCTACCTCTGGATCAGTATCCTCAAACGAATGGACACCTGTTACAAAAATATCTTTAAAAGAATTTATTTTTGAGCCAACTGAAATCGAACTTATACAAAACATAAATGTATTCCAAATGAAACCTATTGATTTTTTTAGTCTTATGGTAACAGATGATGTATATCAGTTGATTGTAACCGAGACTAACTTGAACGCCAAAATGTATATGGAAAATAATACTATTACTCGGAATTCTAGAGCTAAGGATTGGAAGGACACTGAAGTTTTGGAAATAAAAAAGTTTCTTGGTATAGTTATGTACATGGGTATTGTGAAATATCCGTGTATATCATTATATTAGAGTAAAGACAACTTTTATAAAAATACATTTATCCCGGGAATAATTTCGCGAAACAGATTCCAAATGCTTCTAAAATTTATTCATTTTGCAAACAATTCAGCAAGCGAAAGCAACCGTTTGGGAAAAATAAGTGGCTTACTGGAAATGTTGGAGTAAAATTTTGTAAGGGCTAAGGCCCCAGGAGAAGTACTGGCGTGGAAGACTAAATTTTCGCCAATACAATCCTGGAAAAGCACACAAATACGGAGTCAAAGTGTATAAACTCTGTGACCCGAGTGGTTACACATACACTAGCTGTATTTACGCTGGGAAAAATTATTCTTACAGTCATCAGAGAGGAAAACCAACACCTTCAACTTCCCACAGCACACAAATCGTCGTAGATCTGGCAGAAAACTATTTGGACAAGGGAAGAACAATTGCTACGGACAATTTTTATATCTCGGTATCCCCTGCAAAATTGTTGCTCAGCCGTAAAACGCATCCTACTGGAACTCTTCGAAAAGATAGAGCTGGAAATCCAAAAGATGTTGTTGTAGCTAAACTTCGGAAACACGAAACAATAGGCCAAGAGTGTGCTTCTGTGATTGTTTCTAAATGGAGAGATAAACGCGATGTTTTGATGTTGAGCACAAAACACGGCCTGGAAGAACGTTCAACCGGAAAAAGAACTCGAAATGGCCATGACATAAAAAAGCATGAAGTAATTCTTGACTACAATCAAGCTAAACAAGCCATCGATGTGTCTGAGCAAATGGCTAGTTACTATACACACCATTGCGAAAAACAATTCGCTGGTACACGCTGGTATACGCTGTTGTAAATGCTTTGGTTATTTACAAAAATTACAAAATAACATACAAATTGGCCCTTTTAAACAAGCCATTTGTGAAAGTCTTTGTGGCGTAGGGGTTCAAGAAGCTCAACATGTGAGTATAACTAAATACCATCTGAAGGAGTTCGAAAAACGGTTGACAGAACCAACCGAAAAACCAGGAAACGATGCTTGACCTGTTACAACGAGCTCAGTAAAACAGAAGAAAGAGCTGTCGCATCAAAAAAAGCTAGAAAAGTCTCCACATATTGCAGTTCGTGTAAGGGAAACCCAACTTTCTGCATGGAATGTTTCAATAAAAAACATTAGTTTTCTCTTATATTATTTTTTTTTTAAGTTAATTTATTATTCTAATTTTAATTTGTATACAAAATTAAGCTTAAAGCTAAGAAAAAACTTCGCTGGAAATAGGCTAATAAAATCCTAAATTTTGAAAAAAACTAAAATTTCTCTTTTACGGACTTTTTTCTAGGTGCCAAAGAAGAAAAAACTTAATCTTAATCGCAAGCCACAAAAATGTACTAACTGTGACCCACCGGTGGTTCACATGGCCTCCTGAGAAACTTTTGCGTGACCCACCGGTGGGTCACATGGCAGTCAACGTGTTATATATTGTAACGTGATACCAAACAAATATCAAATATATTTTTGGAAACAACTCCAATTAACGTTTTTTTTTTATAAATCAAAAAAACTAAAAAAAAAAAATATTTGTCACCTCGAAAATTTTACGAACAAAAAACGATTTTATCTCCAAAACAATTTTGTGCAACGAAAAATAACGTTTTTAACATCTGGTAAAATTTTGAGAAAAATCGAATTGACAGTTTTTTTTAACAAAAAATAAAAAACTAAAACAAAAAATTAATAAAAATTGGTAAAAATTGATTTTCGAATCAAATAACTTTTCAAAAATTTCAGACATTGGCCTTAAACTAATTTTATTTTTTTTAAAAATATTGTTTTTGAGATATTGGATTTAAACTAATTTTATCTTATAAGAAATATTGTTTTGAACATTCGAACAAAAACTGACAGTTTTTTAACAAAAAATAAATACCTTAAAAAAGCATTACTAAAGCATCTTGCACATGAGCTACGAACTGCGAACTGTGGATGTTCGCATATTTTGACTTTTCTTGCACATGAGCTTTATTTCTATTCGCAGACAGCGACGAATTGTCATTTTATAATTACCCTTTTCTCCATATTTTCCTCAGCCATGATCACACACACAAAAACAAAACAAGAGTGGTATAATTTTGAGGTTAAGTTGAGCGCGAACAATTTATTCGTTGCATTGTGGATGGTATGTGAAACGCGAATAGAGTTTGACAGTTCGTAGCAACCACACTGCAATTCGTTACTAACAAATTGTTTTAACAAAATTTTCTTGTTTTTGAAAACAAAATGCAAATTTTATTATCCTAACATTAGTGTCATTGGTTTCTTATAATTTAAATGTATTTTTGTTTGGAATTGACTTTTTGAAATGTGTAAAATCACGTTTGTTCGTCCATTCGTTCATTCGTTGTTCGCTCTCATGTGCAAGGCCCTTAAAAGTTCGTAAAAATTGATTTTTGACTCAAATATATTTTTTTAAATTTAAAATATTGGTTTCAAACTAATTTTACTCACAGAAAATATAATTTTCGATATTCTGTAAATTTTTTATTAAAATCCAACAGTCAGTTTTTTCATAAAAAAAAATAAAATCTACAAAAAATAGTACGCAAATTTGGTAAAAAATGATGTTCGGTTCTCGATATCTCGTGAAAAATAGAAGATATTGACTTCAAAATTATTTCATTCAATTCCAATTTGTATTTGTTTATTTAAGAAATAAAAAACTTTTAAGAAATGCTAATAAAATTGGTAAAAATTGGTTTCGACTAAAAATCTCGTTAACAAAACTAAATTTTGAAATCAAACTATTTCATTATAATATGCAAAATATTGTTGGTAATTTTTAATTTTTTTAGAATAATTCAACTGACAACTTTTTTGACAAAACACGGAAACCTACAAACTTTAAAGCAAGACAAATTGACAGACGGAATAGGGAAGTTATTAGTTTGGGTCCAGGGGCGTCTTTAGACTTTTGTGGGCCCTGGGCCCAATAGGATTTGGGGGCCAAAAAAAGTAGGTATAATATATTTTTGTTTTTTAATTATTTATGTTAAAAAAATCATTTTAAAATTAAATTGTGTTTTTTTTTACATATTTTTACTTTTTAAAAAGAACTAAAAAAAGCATAAAACAGATATTTTTTGATACTTTTATATTTTTTTTTAATTGACCTTCAATAGTTGAAATGTGTTCCCAATTTCATGCACTGTAATTAGACTGTGCAATTTTAATATTTTTATAACATCTTCATTAACAACATCTTTATTGAATTCTTTTATATACTGTTCGAGGTGCAAGCATTCTATCTCAAGTTCTTCTGCATTAACATCTCTGTGGTTATTTGAAAACTGTTCGCAAAAATTTTGCAACTCCACTGAAGTCAAATATTGCAATCGACAAAAAAATCCAAACAATGGATTCATATCTTGATAGCATTGCAGACCACCTTGTTTCAGAAAGGCTTTTAAGAACTCTATGTGAACCTAAACATACATTCAATTTATTCCAGCGATGGGTAGAAGCAGAAAAAATGTTGTATATTTTTTGAACCACTTGAAAGAAACTTGTTGCCTCCTGCACACAACCAGCCGCATGAAGGCCTACTAAGTTAAGAGAATGTGCTGCACAAGGTACAAAGGTAGCAAATTCGCACTTCTCCTTCAATCTTGCTTGCAAACCAGAATATTTTCCCGACATATTAGACGCATTATCATAGCTTTGTCCTCTACAATCCTCTATTGAAAAATCATGATTTTTCAGAAATTTCAAGATTGTGTCCGCCAAATATTCAGATTTATGCTCTTGAATAGGTATAAATTTTAACAACCTTTCGATGGGAACACAATTTTTTAAAGGTCGGGTGTACTGTCAACACTTAGGGAAAAATATTTTGCCGATCTATTTTATTAGGACTTGTTTTCCCATTATATCAATGAATTCGTTGAAAATATTTGCTGATAAATAGGAAGTATATCCCTTTCCTGAGTTCCCACATTTTTTTAAATGATCTGCGATGAATGAATCATCATGGGACAACTTTGTGTTTGTTTATGGAGTGAGTTAAAAAGTCAAAATGTGTGCAGAACTGTAGAGTAGAACGAAAGCAGAGTTGTTAAAATAATGTTGACAGCGTGTGCAGGTGTCAGTGTTATCGCTATCGCTATGCGACTTTAGTCGCATTTTGACCCTTTTTTGTGTCTCATGCGACAATGATACGACTTTTTAAAAAATTGCCTATTTTGACCCTTTTTAAAAAATTATGCGACTTTTTTGACCCCATCTCTAGAAAAATACATTGAAAAGACAAGTTATTTTCTTAATTCATACAAAATTTCTAAACTTTTATTGAAATAAGAACATAACTAACACTGTCACACATAATTTCAATCTATAAAATGGAATCAAGTTGAAATCGTTTGGGTCGACTCGATAACTTTTGCTCAGAATCGAAATCTTGCTACTCTAGCATAAAAAATAATTTCAACCTTTCGACTCTGCATATAAATGTAGTTAATAGTTAACAATTTTAAGTTTGTACGAGTAATTTTGGTTATTTCACCACTCTGTTCCTCTTTAACAAAGTTTCCCAATTATTTCTATGTGTTTGTTCGACTGTGGTGAAATTTGAATAAATTCATGAATTCGAAAAAAAAATTATCTCTGGCAAGATTTACCTACTATTTTGTTGTCTTTTGTATTTCGGCCGGCGTTCATTTGTTGGGAGCTCATTCTCGATATTGCTTGTCTTTTTTATAAAATGGATAGGTAAGTTTTTATGAAATATGTACATATATCTAAAACAAATTTAGGAAACATGGAATAAGAATATTCCGCACTCAAATGGAACAGAAAATTCTTATTCCATTGTGTAGTTTTCCTAAAAACGGAAGCTAAAATAACTATTTTTTTCTTTATATCTAAATACCAGTAAGATATAAGAATTTATTTTTCTTTAGAAGGTATACCAAATAAAAAACTAAAAAACAACTCATTTTTTTTGCAATTTATACAGATTTCGTTTGATTTAGGTATGTATTAAAAAAACAATCTAAATGCGACTTTTTTTTCATTTGACCCTTTTTTTGCGACCTTTTCAAAAATCCCAGCGGTAACACTGGCAAGTGTATCATTAAAGATTCATGTTGCCAGAAGTTTAAGATTTGAGGAGGAGAATTTCAACGGGATGGAGAGTAAAATCAAACTTGTTTTTCTGTTACTGTCTACCAGTGTTGGGACTTCTACCACTTAAGTGGTATTTCTACCACTTTTTGGTGTTCATGGAAATCTACCACCTAAAAAGCAAATTCTACCACTTTTTGCAACTCACCGTTCACCTATCATTAAAAAACTCTACCTTTTAATATTCATAGTATATTTAAATTTTTTGTCAATAAATCTTAGAATTATAAACGAGTTAAATAAAACATTTCAATCTGAGAACACAAAATTACACTTGATATTCGAAAGAATGACTACATTAAAATTAAATCTAATGAAAAATTTTGTAAAACCAGTAAATATGAATGTAAACACAAATATAAAAAACAGTGAAAACTATTTACCATATTCTCAAATGTATTTTGGCCTTTACTTTGAAAGGTACTTATTTAAAAATGATATTGTTAAACAAGATGTAATGCAACTACGAAAAGTTATGTGCAGCTATTATATTGAATTATGTTTTCTAATTGGAGAAAGGTTTAACCTTTCAAACGATGAAATAAAATGTTTCAAATATTTAAACCCGAAAAACGTCATTGATGGAACAATGGGCAGGTTCAGACAACATAGGGGACTTCATTTACAGTCAACTTCATTCTTTGAACGTTAATATTGACCAAGGCAACTAGTTAGTTTTTCAAGTGTCATGAATTTAAAATTCAGAACTTTACTTCACAAACCTCTACTTCAAGTTCATAGTACAAAAGTTACCAAAATCATTATTTTCTACAAAACACTCCTCAGGCAAGCTACAAGACCATCATGATTTGTATTTTGTATTTTAAAGAAATATTACTTATTCCTTTTCCAAATTTACAAGGAACCTTTTTACAGAAAGCATTAAATGAAGTTGTGCAGAAAATAAATTAATCATTGAGTAATAAAGTTCAGCTTTTAGTTGAATTAAAAAATATGATCAATTGTCATTTTGACATAAGTTGACTTGACTTGATAGTAAGGGAGATTTTTCTTGCCTAACTTTCCAGTCAACTTTCCAATAAAGTTGCCTTAATTGGAAGGCAATTTTTTGGCAGCTGGCCAATCAGATGCAAGAAACTTGCCTTACTTTCAAGTCCCTTATGTCGGCTGAACCTGCCCAATGCCATCAGTTTTAGGTCTCACGAAACATTTTTCACCAACTATAAATAACTCAGAACTAAAGTTAATTAATAATGAGTGGAGAAAATTAATTGGAGAAAATCAATTACTCCAAATTTTTAAAACTGATTACATTGTTTCACAATGGCTTTTGATAAAAAACTTAAAAGACGGAATGGACAATTTAATTTTTGAAAACATATCTTCCGCATAGCAGCGCTATTTTCAGATTTAAAAAATATAAAAAATGAAAAAAGAAATAAATTAAAAACTACAAACGTTCACAACATTTTGGCTGAAAGGGAAATTTCTGTAAATTTTCAGAATTTTAATCCTCCGGAAGCATTACTGAAATATGCTTTAAAATTTAAATTTTTCGGCGGTCTATATAGGAAAAAATAATTTTAAGTTTTTCTAACTAATTTAATTATTGTGAATTGTGATATTTGAAACTGAAAGAACTGAATTATTGTTTATTTAATTTTTTGTATTTTTTAATAATTTATTGAATATAAGATTTACTACATAAAAATGGGTTTTAATTTCTACCACTTTTCTACCACCTTTTTGACATCATTTCTACCACTCTTTTGCTTCTGCGAGGTCCCAACACTGCTGTCTACTAACCTTATTTCGTTTTCTATATAATTCTTGTATAGATTCATTCATTTTGAGTTGTTGGATTTGGGGGCCAAATAATTGCGGGGCCCTGGGCCCTAGCCCACCAGGCCCATGCCTAAAGACGCCACTGTGTGGGTCGCATCCTAGCCTCTTTTTTTATTTTATTATTGGCTGATGAAATATTATTTCACAATAATGATTTCCCAGGTTTCAAAATTATTTTTATTTCTGTGATTTTCCATTGGCTCGGAACAAACTCTAAACTCAGAGGAGGTCAATGAAATCTTTAACTAATTGTACTAATTATTTTCCTATATTCAACGGATGCAATTTATTTAACCAAGGTTCAGGATTTAACTCCAATTTAAACCCCGAAATGTACATTTCAAACAAAATTGAACTGATACCAGTGGCATTAAGGCTTAAAAGAGTTTAAATTAAGATTTTGATAGAGAAATATGTACGTAAATAACAATAAAAATCATAACATACAAATTTGTTCAAATATAAATTTAATGACTTTTTGGGGCAATTATTTTAGTCTCAAGTTTAAAACAAACCAAAAAAAACTATCAGGTGTCGGACTTCTTTTGAATTAGTAAACCTACAAAAGAAAACATACACACTATCCTATGAATCTGACCATAAAATTAAATCTATAACACACGCGAGCCTCAATTTTCTTCATGGGAAATGGACTCTGATATCAAAAAGACAAACAAAAAAAGGAGCATGGCTAATTAAATGGCGTCATCCACATCCACATCCCATCCACATCGTCATCGTCTTCGTTATGTTGTTATAGTTGCAAAAATCCATCAGATGTTTTGTGTTGTATCTTATGTTGGCTTAGTTGTACGACATGGAATAGATACATATTTTCCAGATACTCGTATAGGGTGTGTTTTGTGAAGTTCATTATATAATGTGAGAATCAAATAATTTTCTTTGCTTTTGTTTTTTTTTTACTCGAACTATTTTAAGTTCTAAAATGTAAATAGATACAAAAATTAAAAAAAAAAAAACAGCAAGTCAATGGGTCTTGGCATGAATCTCATGACAACAAAATTTAATTTTTCTTTTATCTTCTTTTTCTGTGTTATGTTCTTAATTGTGATTAATTTTTTGTTATGAAAAGGGTCCGTGTTTGAAAGTGTTTCTTTTCGTTTCAATTTTATTTTTTTTTTTCTACATAAATAGAACAACACAGAAAGTGCAACTTCTTGTTAAGACACTCATCATGCATCATGATAAAAAAAAAGATGATGGTTATAATATCTTTTGGCTGATGGTTCTTATGATGATGGGAAAGCGAACTTCTTCTTCTCTCTAGATAATACATTTTTACATTCATTGCTTTGCAAATAAAAATATTGTGCTAATGGTTTAATCTGACAGATGAAAGAACAAAGATTATGAATAAATTGAAAGAATAAATCATTATTCAATTTGATGGGAATTTTGTTTTATTTTTAAATGTAGTTTTAATTGATCATACTCTGTTATTTATGTGTTTTTTAAGAAGCTAGCTATTCTAGTGCTCCTCCTTCTCAGCCTGAATATGCCAATTGTATATCCATTATCATAAAAAAGAGCTCTACCTTTTATTCTCTTATTTTTACAATAAATAAATTATTATGCCATCAACGGAGTGTATGGTATTTCCATACGCACTCTATTGCAGACAAACAAAAACCACCTCAAAAGGCTTCGAGAAAAAAAATATAATATATTTTTGCTTTTTTTATTTTGAATGCCAACCCTTTTTTTCTGAAATAAATTTCAATTTTTTTTGGGCTTGGCTGGAACTTTGAAACGAGTTTTATTTAATTAAGCACACACAAAAAAAATCATAAATTGATGCTTCCTTGGAATTTTAATAGTGTGGGAGTTTGTGTTTTTTTTCGCAGTCTTTTCTTCTCGTGAAATTCAATATGCAACTGATTTTTGTGTGGGATGTTTTTCAAGGGATTCTCTTTAAGAACCATCATTTATAGAGCAATGCACTTATGGTTCATGTCTTATCATGAGAATATGTTAGCAAAATATTGACTTATCTTTTCTTTTTCTTCTTCAAAAAAAAAAAAAAAAAAAAAAAAAACAAAACAAATTTTGTACAAAAACCTTTTGGTTGGCAACCTTGGTTTGCAGTGTAAAGTTTAGTTTAAGCGATCGCTCTTAGTAATTTTTCTTTTTTTGCAATATAATTAAGTTACAAAAAATATAATCAATTACCTCAGTAAAAACATTTACACACTGAAACTATTTGAATCAAAATTGGTGAGTTCTTTAGTTTTCTTGTTGCTTTTCTGCACTTCGAAAAAAAAGGCATCGAATTTTAGTCATTATCAGTACACCGTTTACCGAATTTGCAAAAGAAAAAGACTCAGAATCTTCAAGTGGGCATAATCAACCACCTAAAAGACCGCACAAAGAGGTTGCTTCAGCGTCGTCGCCTCAAGAAACGTAAAGTACAGCAGTTAGAGCTATGGAGGTCAAAGCTTTTAGACAAGATATCGTCTCTATGCTAATTGATGACAAATTGAAAGACATGCCTACGAGAGCTGATATAGAAGTAATTCATGTTGAAGTTTAAAGCTTGCAGACTAGTATGACACCCAGCTGCAGTCCCAGGTGAAGTAATTTGAAGCTCGATTCATTGCTTTGGAATAAAAAATGGAGCAAATGGAAATGAAGGCCAACGAAAAAAATGTCATCGTCTATTTTCCGAAAACCGGCGAAGAAGATGTGGGAGAGAAGGCCCAAAAGTGTTGCCCGGATCTGTTGCAAACAAATAAAGCCAACGTTATTGCAACAACACGAGTTTTGCGACCGACAAATAATAACAAGACGGCTAATGTTATTGTGAAATCCAATAAAATAGAGGACGTAACACGATTGCTGGGTTCAACGATCGAACACTAAAAAACACCGGAATATCCATAGGGATTTACCACCTGCGTCTGCCCTTTAGTAAATAATTTTAATTTTAATAAAACCTATGTAAACAGAAGATCTCAATATTTTTAGACTTTTATCATATAATATAGCAGGACTGTCTAAGAAGTGTATTTTTAACTTCAAATAGGAAGTTATTGTAATGGGTCCGATTTGTCAAATTGAAAATTTTGACATTTCTCGACGTTTCAAGGTCCCTAGAGTCGAAATAAAAGATTTTTAGAAAGATGTCTGTGCGTGCTTGTGTACGTACGTTCGTACGTCCGTCAGTCCGTACGTCCGTACGTCTGTACGTTCGCGACGTTTTTTTCGTCCTTCATCGCTCAAGAACCAGAAGAGATATCGACTTCAAATAAATTTTGGTATACAGATAATAAGGCAGAAAGATGCAGAAAGGGCTCTCAAGAAAATTGCGTGGGTGGTTTTTTTACCATAGCAGTTTAAAAAAAAAGGTGAAAATTTTGGTTAAATAAATATCTCATGAACCAATGATGCTAGAGACTTGAATTAAATTTTATAGAATATATTGTAACGTAATACAAAACAATTATATTTTTGGAAAAAAATCCAAATAACGGTTTTTTTATAAATCAAAAAAACTGAAAAAAAAATTTTTCACCTCGAAAATTTTACGACCAAAATATGATTTCATCTCCAAAACAATTTTGTGCAACGAAGAATAATGTTTTTGACATCTGATAAAATTTTGAGAAAAATCTAATTGACAGTTTTTTTTTTAAAATAAAATCCTAAAAAAAAATTTACTCATACATAGTTGGTAAAAATTGAATTTCGACGCAAATATCTTTTCAAAAACTTGAGATTAAGGCTTCAAACTTTTTTTATGTTATAAGAAATATTGTTTTCAACATTCTGAAAAATGTTGAGAAAAATCGAATTGACAGTTAAAAAAAAAAAAATAAAAACCTAAAAAAAATAATAAAAGTTGTTAAAAATTGATTTTCGACTCAAATATCTGTTCAAAACTTTGAGATAATGGCTTCTTACTAATTTTAACTTATCAGAAATATTGTTTTCAACATTAGAACAAATTTTGAGAAAAATCGAATCGACAGTTTTTTTTACAAAAAATAAAAACCTAAAAAAAATTATAAAAGGTGGTAAAAATTGATTTTCGACTCAAATATCTTTTCAAAACTTGGAGATATTGGCTTTAAACTACTTTAATCTTTCAAAAAATATTGTTTTCAACATTCTGAAAAATGTTGAGAAAAATCGAATTAACAGTTTAAAAAAAAAAAAAAAAACCTAAAAAAAATTAATAAAAGTTGGTAAAAATTGATTTTCGACTCAAATATCTTTCCAAAAATTTGACATAATGGCTTCTTACTAATTTTAACTTATAAGAAATATTGTTTTCAACATTAGGACAAATTTTGAGAAAAATCGAATCGACAGTTTTTTTTACAAAAAATAAAAACCTAAAAAAAATTATAAAAGTTGGTAAAAATTGATTTTCGACTCAAATATCTTTTCAAAACTTGGAGATATTGGCTTTAAACTACTTTAATCTTTCAAAAAATATTGTTTTCAACAATCTGAAAAATGTTGAGAAAAATCGAATTAACAGTTTAAAAAAAAAAAAAAAAACCTAAAAAAAATTAATAAAAGTTGGTAAAAATTGATTTTCGACTCAAATATCTTTCCAAAACTTTGACATAATGGCTTCTAACTAATTTTAACTTATAAGAAATATTTTTTTCAACATTCGATAAAATTTTGAGAAAAATCGAATTGACAGTTTTTTTACAAAAAATAAAAACCTAAAAAAAAATAATACTAAACTTGGTAAAAATTTACTTTCGACTCAAATAGCTTTTCAAAAATTACAAATATTGGCTTCAAACTTATTTTATTTCACAGAAAATATTGTTTTCGATATTTATATATCGTTCGCTATAAAAGTCCAACAGTCCGTTTTTTTCATAAAAAAATAAAATCTACAAAAAATAGTACGCAAATTTGGTGAAAATTGATACATATAGACAAACTTTTAAGCAAGACAAATCGACAGACGGGATGGGAAGTTATCAGTGCGGGTCGCATCCCAGCCTCTTTTTAATGATTTTTTTGGCTATGTTACTAATTTTGAAATAATTTTTCTGTATGAAACTTATTTAATGGATTGTAATATCGGCAACTATGTTAACAAATTTAATAATTTCGAACTTAAGATAATATCAGTTACGAGAACAAACTTAAAGGGAAGAGCAAGTGGTGGGTGTATTTTTGGATACAAAAAAGACCTTAAAAGCATAAATTGTGAATTTAAACAGAATGGAGTTCTGACTTACTTGGATTTGAGGATTTGTGGAAAAATCTACCGTATAATCATATAGCTTATGTCAACTGTAATCACTGGAACACTGACTTCGAAAACATCAAGGATTTCTTAACGTGTGTTGATGATGAAAATATATTGCTGGTGGGAGACCTAAACGCAAGAATAGGGATTGAAGAAGGGGTTAAAAATGCCAGACTCGGAAAAGCAAGAAATTCAAAAGACACAATTAAGAATGCAAGAAGAATTCAATTGCTTGAACTTTGCAATACTTTCGGCCTACGTGTATTGAACGGTGTAAGTGATAGTGATAAATTGGGTGAATTTCGTGGAAAAACAAGGAAGTTCGGTAATTGACTACAGTTTGGAAGGTGGTGACTGGAGAACAGTTGTTAAAAATCTGGAAATAGAAAAGAAACCGTTTTCAGAACACAACTGATTCCCAAACTACGCTGTTCAAACGAATCTGCATCCAACTATAGAACACGTTTAGATGCACTTCTGATGATGGAACAATACGACGCAAGCCTGAACAAAATTGAAAAAAGCATTAAAGGAGCATACCATATACCGAATAACAGTCAAAGAAAAACTGAATATAGAGAACCGTGGTTTGACAAGGAATGCATGCAGGCGAGAAGCCTTTCTTACGCTTGGCTGAGTGCATATCGGAAGTCCAATACAAACTTTACAAAAGGAAAGTACATACTTCTCTGTCGAAAAAAGAAAAAAAGACTATTCAGAAGCCCAAGCACATCAGCTTGTAAAGTGTAGCAAGCCGTCTGAGTTTTGGAACCTGGTCCGAAAACTTGATGAAACAAAATTTACTATTAGCCCGGATCTTAATTCAAATAGACTTCAAACATATTTCGAGCAATTGTTAAACCCAGAAGCGCCAAATAAGTTTCTGAATAAGTATGCAACACCTGGCTTCAAAAATAATATTTTATATGCACCAATTTCTAAGGAAGAAGTGTTTATATCGATAAACAACCGAAAGGATCGAAAGGCTGCGGGCTCTGATGGTATACCCGCAGAATTCTACATATATGGTACAGATACTCTTGTTGTATCTCTAACAGCAGTATTCAACTAGATCTTTGAAGAAGGAACCATCCCAAATCAGTTCAGCGATGCCTTCCCAATCCCAATCCGCAAGAAGGGAAGCACTGAAGTTCCAGAAAACTACAGAGGAATATCGTTTTTGAACTCGTCATATAAGATATTTACATCGATTCTGCTCAGTCGTTTAAATGAATGAATACATTCTAATAATCTGCTTAGTGAGTTCCAAGCTGGCTTCAGATCGGGATACTCCACCGTGTCGATCACATTTTTGTACTCCGCTCGATTGCTGACTCGTTTCTATCGAGAAATAAGAAACTTTTTGCATTTTTCGTTGATTTCAAAGCTGCTTCGATACCGTGAATCACAATGCCCTGTTTTACAAGCTTTTTCAGATAGGAATGTCGCTTAAGTTCGGTACAGTATTGCAAAATGTATACAAGACTACCAAAACATCAGTGTGGAATGGCCAATGCTTATCAGAATGGTTCGAAACGAAATCAGGAGTTAGACAGGGCTGTGCACTCAGACCAAGCTTGTTTGCACTCTTTATTGATGATATAATCGAAGCATTACCAGAAGAAATCGAGTACGCAGGCGTTAACATTAAAGCTCTTCTTTTCGCTGACGACATTGTTCTGCTCGCTTATACTCCGCAGTCCCTTCAGCTAATGATAAATAAGCTTGCTGAATATTGTAAAAGGTGCAACCTAGTGGTAAATTTAAATAAATCTAAAGTGATGGTTTTTAAGAATGGCGGTGGTAGATCGGGTGCAAGTGAGCAATGACACTATAATGGTGAAAGAGTAGAGTTGGTGAAAGAATACAAATATATAGGAGTCTGCTTTACTAAGAACTTGAGCATGGAAAAACATCTCACTGACAAACTATTTAAGGTGAAAACAGCTATAAACGTAACATGGAAGCAATGCTTTAATAATAAGGAAATTACGCACAACAGTAAATTCAGGGTCTTCGAAGCTGTATCGGAATCAGTTATGTTTTATGCGGCGCAAGCTTAGGGGGGGGGGGGGGAGGTCGGAAATATAAACAAGTGGAAAAACTGCTCAGATTTTACATAAAACGGATTTTCCACCTTTCTTCGAGTACGCCAAACTACATGATAATGCTGGAAACGGGATTATCGCCTTTATTTATAAAAACACTCAAGCTGCAGGTCGATTACATCCTCAAAGCTCTTTATATGAAAAGTTATCGACTCCCAATGAAAGTAGTTCTTCAAACAATCCAATCCCGAAGTGGATAGTAACCTTGCCTCTTGGAAACCAACTTTATATCGCCTAATAGCTCGTCTGGATAAAGCCTCAAGAACACAATACACGGAGCAAGCCAAAAGCTCACTGCACCACATGATTTACAGTAGACTAGACTACGATATCCGGGAAAGAAACTACTTCCACGACAAATATAGCATCGAACAAATTTCGTGCATGTTCCGGCTAAGAGGAGAACTCCTTAATCTGAACTACATTCCTCACCGTGAGGACTTACCGATTTTATGCAAGCTGTGCAACATGAAGGAGCGCGAGGATGTTTTTTCATTTTGTTGGACGATGTGCGATATTGAGAGAATTAAGAAGACTTATCCTAGGCAGTGACTTTTTTTCAAATACTGATATCACAAGCCTTCTACAGGAAATAGATACCACAAAGTTATATGCGTATTGCGTTTTAATCTTAAACTGCACTTTCTTTTTTTTTTTAATTTATATAAAGCTATACTTTTAGTTGTCAATCAGGCAGACGGCAATGCCCTACATCATATTGATTGTACTAACCAAATTATTGTTACAAATATACCTATGTTTAAATAAAATCAAAATCTAATCTAATCTAAAATCTACAAAATCTTTAGGATTCAGTTCAAAGCATCAAACAAATGAAGTTTTTAATCTGATTGATGGCTTACAGGTGGATCATACCATCCATCGATTATAAATTTCATCACGCAAACGAGAATTTAAGTTTATTTCGAGGGAAGGACTTTTGACCGTGAAAATTCTGCCAATAGTTAATCATTCTATACAACAAAAACAATATCACGTATGATGGTTTTCAGCAAAAACATTGTATCCAAATTTTAAACTAAAAACCATCTGCGTTTTTTAAAATAACGACTCCTATTGACCAATTTTTAACCCATAAATATCTTTCTTATAATCTAACCGGTTCGTTTCTTCACTAACAGGCACAAGACCTAAAACTAAAAAAAGAAAAAAAAAACGTAATAAAAACCAATCGAAAAGGTCTAAACGACTAAGGCACGAGACTTATAACCATGAATTATTTAATTTTCTTCTGTTTTATATTTTTGTTTTTGTTTCCACCACTGATGATGTGCTGTTAACCCTTTTTTTATATATTTCTTTTTTCTTAACCGATGATAGACATTGATAAAAGTGGCATCAGCAGGTGCTAGTGGCTATTTTAAAGTTGTTTCATGTCAGTTTGGAAATTAATAATCCCAACTGAACCAAAAACAAAAAAAAAAAACAAACGAAAACATGAAATTTTTATAAAATAATCAAAATAGAGTTCGTTCTCAGCTCTTTTGTATTCAATTAAAATGAAACATGTTAAGCAAAGTCGAACTTTTACAAACAAAAAAAAAGAAAACAAAAATCTAATAAGATTTTATATGTTGCTGTTGTAAAACTATGATTGATGGTTATATAAATTTAAATTCAATTTATAATAGAATGGTCAAAGTGGTCAAAGTGTATATAAAAAAGTGATGCACCATTTGGTTGATGCGATGGTTATGCGAGGTGCTTAAGGTTTATCATATTAAAAATTATTCTAGAAAACTAACCGTGCGTTCGTTGGCTTAAAAAGATTCTTTTGTTAGGAATATTGTTTTTATTATGTAATGTAATATTTTAAATGTCTTAAGGATCAAATAACCATTCCAAAAAAATATGAGTCAACAACACTAAAGCTTAAGTCTATTTGATATCTTTGCCTCAAACAACAACAAAGAAAAACTATAAAATACTGTCAAGAAAAAAAAAACAAAATAAAAGGGTAGGCTTATATTTTGTGTAAGTTAACTAATCCGGTGAGCATTTGATGCCTTTTTTTGGGCGGGTGTCCAATCCGATTAGAAAAAAAGTATCAAACAAAATAGGTATGACCAAATTTTTCTTTTTTTTTTTCTTTCTCAATTTTTGATGTCAGATTTAGATGGGTTTTATTTTTTGATGAATGTTTGACATTGATTGAGAATAGTACTTAATAAAAAAAAAAACCCTAAAGCATCATCTTTGTTATAGGAGTGAATTTGAAGAATTGTAGCTTCTGTGTCTTTTTCGTTTAAATTGAAAGGTTTACAATTTCAACGTTTAAAGTAAATTTAAATAAAACTCTGTTTAAAACAGACTTGCCAAATGAATGAGAGATATGTATCTTTAGAGCGTGTGAGCAAGTACTTTCGTATTTCCGGGATAGCATTTTGTCGTCTATATTCAAAACCCAGTAAAGGTATAGATTTTAAAAATATTTTGATAATTATATCGAAAGATGCAGAAATGACTTTCAAACAATTTGCTTTGAATATACCTTAAACCTGGTACAGATTAATCTCCATTACTCCATAAAGGCCTCGGCCTCACTTCTTCATCGTCGTCTGGAAAGAAATGGGGAAGACATTGTCCTGATCCAAGAGCCATGGATTGTGTGATCCGTTGTTCGAGGACTTAAGACTCCTGGGTAGTACACACTGTATGAGACAGATAAAGGTGAACCTAGATCTTGCATACTAGTGAAAAGTAGCATTAATGTATTTTTACTCCATAATTTCAGTGGTAGAGATACCACCGTAGCTAGGCTGGAAACAACCAAAGGAATTTTCTGGCTAGTGTTGGCGTATATTGGCCATGACCATCTTGGCCCTCTCCCTGGTAAAACCCTTGGGAGAATCATCACTCAAGCGGAACGGCAGGGGATCCGCATAATTATTGGGAGCGATGTTAACGCTCATCATACGGTATGGGGAAGTACCAATATCAACGACAGAGGTGAGTCTCTTTTTGATTATATTCTTGGTACTAACCTCTTAGTAAGTAATGTTGGAAATGAACCAACCTTCATAACTAATACTCGACAAGAAGTCTTAGACATAACTCTTGTCTCAGATACTATACACCATATGATCTTGGACTGGAAAGTATCCAAAGAACACTCGTTCTCTGATCATAGATATATCCAGTTCAATATCAATGTGGATGAAAACCCTAGTCCATTGCCTTTTCGAAATTATCGGAAAACTGACTGGGCTTCATACAGGAACTTATTACAAAGTTTACCAAAACCTAGACTATCTAGTCCTTTCTCTAACGCTAACGAACTTGACAACAAAATCAATGACCTCACCTCAGCTATGAGCAGATCGCTAGAAATTGCTTGTCCACTTATACTCATAAGAGGAAAGAGGAAACCACAATGGTGGGCCTCAGAGCTTGACTTGCTCAGAAGAGAACCGAGCTAAAGCCGCAAGACTAGCCTCTCCCTGGAATTCTTACAAAGAATCCCTAAGAATTTACAAGAAGGCACTAAGGAAATCTAAGCGATCTTCCTGGCGATGCTTCTGTGGCACTATAGAAGAAATTTCTGAAGCCTTCAGGTTACGGAAAATTCTTTCAACTAATCCAGCGATGCCAAGCTGCTTGAAAAATGCAGACGGCTCCTGGACAAATTCAAGTAATGAATCGCTGAACTTACTACTGGATACTCATTTTCCTGGAAGTTCTCTTACCGAGACTTGCAACGGTTATATACGTTCAAGTCCCAATACAACATATCCACAAGGTCTGATCACAAGGGACAAGCTACAATGGGCTCTCAACAGCTTCAAACCATTTAAATCTGCAGGACCAGATGGAATAATACCAGCCGAACTACAAAAAACTTCAAACATAATTGCACCAATCCTTGAGGCAATTTTTACCAGCTGTCTTTACCTGGTCCATGTTCCCTCGGCATGGCGAGAAGTTAAAGTTGTTTTTATACCCAAGGCAGGTAAATGCTCGCAAGTCAATCCTAAAGATCTACGATCTATAAGTCTATCATCATTCCTTCTTAAGACCTTGGAAAGATTGATTGATATCCATTTAAGGGCAAGTATTGATACAAGACTTCTGTCTTCGTCTCAACATGCCTACTGTAAAGGTAAATCGGTGGAAACAGCGTTACACACCTTAGTACGCACCGTCGAATATTCCCTCCATCATAAAGAGTTCACTATGGTTGCTTTCCTTGACATCGAAGGTGCCTTTAACAACGTGGACACATCTGCAATCACATCTGCACTAACATCTCTAAATGTAGAGAGTTCGCTTCGGGAGTTAATTCATTTAATGCTTATTAGCAGAATAATTAACTCAAAACTGGGCAACTCTTCTGGCAGGCGATTCGTTAGTAGAGGGACACCGCAAAGTGATGTTCTATCCCCTCTCCTCTGGAACCTAGCGGTGAATAAAATCCTAACTAGTCTGGATGCGGAGGGCTTCAGAGTGATAGCCTATGCGGACGACCGACGTTGCTATAGCGGTTTCAGGAAAGCATCTTAACACCTTAAAAGAACTCTTACAAAATGCCTTAGACAGACTAATACTTTGGGCTGATCGGTGTGGACTGGGTGTTAACCCATACAAAACCGATTAAGTCTTATTTTCGAGGAGATACAAAATTCCATTTGTCAACCCTCCCTATATTAAAGGAATCCAATTAAAATTCTCGGATGAGGCTGAATACCTGGGTCTTGTCTTAGATAAAAAACTAAACTGGAAACGCAACGTACAGGAAAGAGCCAAAAAAGCTACTCTAGCTCTCTTTTCTTGCAAAAAAGCCATCGGTAATAAATGGGGCTTACAACCCAGAATTACGCATTGGCTATACACATCGGTAATCAGACCGATTTTAATGTACGGTGTGGCAGTATGGTGGAGTGCTTTAGAGAAAGCTATAAACCGAGATAAAGTAAATAAAGTCCAACGTTCAGCTTGCCTATGTATAAGCGGATCGCTTCGTACGACCCCATCTGCGGCACTGGTCACCTTACTCTACCTTACACCTCTTGATATATTTAGCAAACAAATAGATGCAAGCTCTGCTATTCGCCTCAAAGCTTCGTCGCAGTGGATTAACAACAACATTGGCCACTCCGTAATTCTTAGTTATTTAGAATCAATTCCAAAGCACACGGACTACACCATCCCCCAACTGCATTTCGACAGAAACTTCCAGATTTCTATACCTTCCAGATCTTTCTGGGAGGATAGGGCATTTCTGGAAGACGAGTCAATCCATTTTTATACTGATGGTTCAAAAACAAAGGAAGGGGTTGGTGGAGGTGTGTACTCTGAACGACTCAAATTAAGTCTCTCTTTCCGCCTTCCCAATCATTGTAACGTGTTCCAGGCGGAACTTCTGGCGATAAAAGAAGTCTTGTCCTGGCTTAAAGAAAACGTGATATCAACATCTGATATCCGTATTTTCTCAGATAGTCAGGGCGCTAGCAAATCTCTGGATTCTGTCTCTACAAACTCTATAACAGTCCATAACTATCGATCATCTCTAATGGAGATGGCACAACAGTTTAATATTCACCTTTGCTGGGTGCCGGGCCATAGAGACATTCCAGGTAACTGTAAGGCAGATGAACTCGCCAGGAACGGTACAGTGCAGCCCATTCTACCACGTTTGGCAAATGCTGGCATACCAATCGCTACTTGTAAACTGTTGCTAATGCAAGACACTATGAAGAAGGTAAACACCAGGTGGAACAACATCACCACGTGCCAGGTCACAAAAAACATCTGGCCAACACTAGATTTAAAACGTTCAAGGTGCTTGCTATCTCTAAGCAGATCGCATATAAGCTCGATAATTGGTGTCATAACCGGACACTGTCTAATAGGAAAGCATCTACCTACAGTTTTAAGCCCAATCCAAACGTCTAAATTGAGAAAGCACTTTTCATGACATAACTCTCAATTCCTCGCAAAAGGCAGTACCCGTGAAATAAAACTGTAGATGGCACACGCATGGATTGAACCCAAGACCTCTGGCATGACAGTCCTATGCACTTTTTTTTGTAAATTCATTTTTATTAATTCAATCTTAAACCTATCTTACAGCTAGACAAAAATTCATAAAACTAGCCTAATTAACCATAACTTACAACTAACTTACTGGTCCCATGCGAACACTCTAAGTTAAACAATAATACTTAATGCTAATGCCTTTCGGCCCTAAGATCTATTTAACTTCAATTCATTTTATTTATTTTTGTATTCATTAGAAAATTTAGAAAACACTAATGTCAATATCCTTTTTATTTTTACTTAAAAACTACTTAAAATTAGGTCCTTAAATAAAACTTAAAACTAACTTGAACTACCTATTCTACCTATAAACTACTTAAAACTAGAACAACCACAGCAGCAAATCTAACTAGCTAACGTTTTGTTTTTCATATTTTGTTGTCCTTTTTTTATTTATTTTTTTTTTTTTATTCCATGTTATTTTTTGTATTTTTTTTGTGCCACCATGCCTACTCTACTTAAAACTAAACCCTAAAACTATAAAACAAGTATGTAAGCCGGCCAAGGCTTAAAACCCCATCCCGACTACCCACTATCAAGTGCCGATTGAAGCCACCAAAACTGGTTCTCCTGCTTCACCCTATCAGTTCGGTCCCGTTCGGACACAGTCCTACTGAACCGAAGGAGCTCTGCTCCGCCTTGTGCCATGACGTCCCGATTGTACAGGAGTCGCCTATCCACGGTTCGTCGTCTGACGTGGTAGATTAACGGAACTGCCAATCTATCCTGTATCAGACCGCATCTATCTAAAAAGAGGAATGCCTCTGGTGGAATGAAGCCGCTCAAGCGTGCACTTTCAAAATACTCGTCGTTCGGATAGAACGCCCCGAAAATTAAATTGTTGGTCGAAGACATAGCTCTTGCAATGTGACCTCGAACGAGTTTTAACACGAAATTGTCAATTCTGTTGATTCGAGCCCCGTTGTATAGGACCTCGTTGGAATAGTAATGCACGTAAGAAGATTCGGCTGTTCGATATAAGCCAGTACAGCGTCGTAAACACTGCCGCTCGAACACCCGAAACTTCTCCATCTGGGAAGGGGCAACGTTGAACCACACAGGACAACCATAAACGATCATCGGCCGTATGAGGGCCATGTAGCAAATTACCTTCACTCTGGAGTCAAGCCGACTGCTAAAAAACAGCCGTTTCGTCAGAGCGAAGGCTCCTCTGGCCCTGGTCAGAGCAGCATTTATATGTCTGTCGAAATATAAATACTGATCTAACCAGATACCGAGGTACTTCACTACACTTTTGCTCGCTAATGGCTGCCCGTGAAGATCAACGATGACCATCTTGCGCCAATTCTTGCACGTATCCCTCGTGGCCCTAGCCAACGGAGTCCGGAACAGAATTGTCTCCGACTTTTGGACATTTATTTTCAGTTTCCAGTCGTCGCAATATCGCTGAATCTTGTCGAAATCACGCTGCAAGAGAATTCAAATAACCTCAACCTTTCGGGCCGTTCTGTACGCAATAAGATCGTCGGCGTACGCAATTGCCTTTGTAAGACTTCCTATTAGATCGCTGGTGTAAATGCTGAAGAGAATCGGAGAATTCACCGCTCCCTGTTGAAGACCATTTTTAATTAAGAATGTTGTGGTAGAAGTTACATTGTCACTTTTGACAACAAACTTTCTACCGTTAAGCATATCATAAAGTATATACAACAATGGTTTGCTTATGCCAAGCCGGCTCAGTTTTAGGTAAAGACCCTCTAACCATACGGTGTCAAAGGCCTTTTTCAAATCAACCAGAACAGCACCTGTGCATTGTTGTTTTGTTTTATTCCATTGGATATCAGAAACGAGTTTAGACGCAGCATTAATTTTGTCATGGCCCACCTTGAACCCGAAATGTTTATCCGGAATTATTTTGTTGTCCGCAGCCCACTTAGTCAGAGCCCTATTGATGATCTTTTCGAAAACTTTGCTGATGCTCGGAAGAAGACTTATCGACCGAAGATTTGACGGGTTGGAGTTGTCCTTTCCCTTTTTCGGGAGAGGTAGAACCACAGCGGTCTTCCAATGCACTGGATAATATGCATTATTCAGTGCATTATTGAAGAGTGTGGTGTAAATGTCAATTGCCTCCATCGGTAAATGTCTTAGTACAACGTTGGATATACCATCGACACCTGCTGACTTTTTATTTTTTATTGAGTTGAAGATGAGCTGAAGCTCAACCTTCGTCACTAACAAGGGACTTGGTCCCGTTTGCTCGGCGATTATGGCATTTGCCAAGGAATCGTCATCGAACCGCATAAAACCACGGTTCTCAGATCGCCAATGTGTTATATCATTTCGAAGGTAAAAGTGATTAAGTAGGGCTCTGTTTTCCAGGTCGTGGTTGGGGCGAATGCTAACATTCACCTTGTACACTTGCTGGAAAGCAGCTCCCACCACCTCCACTTTTTCCTTCGGATCTTCAATTATGTAAAAGTCATCGTCAAAGATGGCTTCTTCTGGATCTATTTGCGCTGTCATGAGTACGTCTCTGTTCTCTTCAGTTCTTTGGAGTTTCAGACACGGAAGGTCATTGTCGTTCTTTTTCCTGAATATCTTGTTGATTTTAGGGAACATACTAGGGTCACTGGAATTAACTGACCGCATCTTGCGGTCCCAGTACTTGTTAATTGATAGCCTGTAGTTCATTTTTTTTATTGACGACTTCAGTGTCCTAACCTCCAAGTCGTGTGGATCTGTGAGTCGTCTGTACAAGTTTTTGAGTCTTATCAGTAAGCCACTCTTGTGCCTACGTAGTGCGTCAATAGTCGCGTTTCTGTCCTATGCACTAACCATCACGCCACGGGTACGGTAAATTTTCTAAGCCTTATCAAAGAATAGATCTCACGTGAAGAACACAGACCAGCGACTTAAAAGTGTGACAAAATTGACACTATTCTGGTCATTTGAGAAAAGTGCTAACGTTCTAGTTGGAAAGACCATGGTCAACTTATAGCCAAAGTCGAAGAGACAGATGATTTGGACTTTACCAAAGTAATAATAGAAGCATTTCAAAGTGTACAACAAATTAACCAATTTTAATTCAATTGCAAACCATTTATTCTACAATAATTTGTTTTAAGACTAATCCACAAAAAGGTGTACTGATATTTCGGCAAGATTCTCGAAAAATATGGGTCCAAAATATACAGGCTCAGTCTCGTCTTGAATGTTTTTTCTCCTCACGGTTCCATGAGACAAAGCTCAAACAGTCTTAAATTATATTTACAAAAATTGAGTTAAATAGAGCTCCGTTAAGAATGATACCAAAATAATTAGTCGTTTTGGAAAATTGTATAGTTTTCAAAAATATGATATAAAAACAAAAATTGAAAGTGTTCAAGATGGCAATAAAACTTAAAATAAAAAGGTCTTATTCTGACTTATTTTTGATGTAAGCACCCTTCTTTTTAATGAGAATGAAATGTATACTTGCGCTTCCAACTTGTCTATTTCTAACTTTTCAGAAGCAAAAAAGTCTTCGGAATTAATCTAATGTGAAAAATGTCTTTGTCTTAACTTGAATTTTAAAAGCACTTCTCTTCTTTTATTTAGTTTTGCTTTATTTTTTAAATGAAAGAAATAAAAACTACTTTGAGTTAAATTAAAAAAAAAATTAAACTCACCTGAACAGCACAATTAAGGAAACAATTATTCTGGCCGGGTCCATTAAGAAGTCCCTTTGACGTTGGTTCCATTGGTGACAAAATTGCTGGAGCACTCAGCAATTGCATTATACGTTTATGTTCATTATTATTATTATTGTTAAAGTACATTTGTTGCTGCTGCTGTTGTGGAAGTTGCTGTTGTTGTTGTAGTTGTTGTTGGTTAAGGATGGGTGGTGAGTTGCACATACCACCTGGAGTGCGATAGAGCGTCATAGCACTCATTGGAGAAGCCATTTTACAAAAAAAAACAAGTAGCTTTAAATCCGATATAGCGGATAACAACTAACTTCTTGCTTGCGGCATAACTGCAAAAGATACAAGAAGAAGAAAAAATGCACTTAAATCAAAAATTACAAGAAAAAAAAAATGTATAATAATAATTTAGAGATAATAAGTTCTGATCTAAATTCCTATTGAAGCGGGAATATAGTAGAAAACCTGTCCTGCTTTCTGTCTAGTGCTCCACAACCGCACACTCATCAGCCCACATGATGGAGAACCATTTTTATTTCAAACGTCGCTTCTCAACTACGACGACGATGATGACGACAAAGACGACGACGGCAATGGAGCACCGAAGACTGCGATTCGATATTGTTGGAAGATTGGAAGTGATTTTCTGCTCTAGATCGAAATTAATTACGAACGCGCGGGCCGCAAGCCACCAACCAGCAGCCAGTCGCTATGGCTTCGCCATAAAGAAAATTTGTTCTCTTTTCTTCTTCAAAGCCATCAGAATCCAAGCTAAAAGCTAAGTGGTATACACCTGTTTTGTAGCTGGCATAGTTGTGGCCGGGTCTACCGGTTATACATATACTCGTAGTTACGAAGTCGGATGATGGTTTATGGATAAAGAGTATCTCTATATTTATCTAATATCCTATTTCGATCATGAATACATTAAAAAGTTGGAAACAAATTGCATCGCTGAGTTTGGAGTGCGATCTGATGGTGGATTATTATGTTGTTTCGTGGACTTCTCTATGTTAGATCGGCCTAAGTAGGAGGTAAATTATAATG
This sequence comes from Eupeodes latifasciatus, assembly GCA_920104205.1. Lineage (NCBI taxonomy): Eukaryota > Metazoa > Arthropoda > Insecta > Diptera > Syrphidae > Eupeodes > Eupeodes latifasciatus. Next base: position 11,795,985 of record OV049926.1, read on the forward strand.
CATATAGGCTGGTAATCTAGGCTGTAAGATCTTAAGAGTTAAAGGACTGAATTCTTTTTTTGTTGTTTTGGGTTTCTGACTTTAATATGTACACAGTTGTGGTCGGATAACTAAATCATTACTGATATTTTTTTAACTATTAATTCAATTTGTTAAATGTTAAATTGTTAAAAATAAAGGGTTCATTGGAAACTAAATAGTTGTATGTACATTTCTCAAGTGTTTGTATGATCCCTATTTTCACTGTTCTTCAACTTGTCACAAACATAAAGTTTTTTTTTATAATAAGCGCACACTCAAGGGGATATTACTACTCTTATTATGTAGACACAGTGTGAGCACTAGGAAAGGGAGAGAGGGGTTGAAAGGAGGTGTCGGTGCACATTAGTTTTGAATTCCTGAATATTGCAAAATGGCTGAGAAAGACAGAGTGTGGCAAGCCATTCCACATTCGCATAGTACGGCTAAAGAACGAATCTCTGTACTTGACAGCACGACCGAAGTTAGGCTTGAGGGTAGAATTCCTAGAAGCGCGAGTATTACGATTGAACTGTTTAAGGGGAGGAATGCAACTGGCTATTTCTCTAGAACATAAACCATTAAAATAACGGTAAAAGAGGGTGAGACAAGAAACATTTCGACGATGTTCAAGCGACGTAAATGATCTTATGATGGTAATATCACCAATCAATCTAGATGCTCTACATTCAATACTGTTCAAGAGGCTTAAGTAAGTTGCAGCAGCACCAGCCCAAATATGGAAGTTATACTCGAGCTTTGGACACATAAAGGGTGTCCCAAAATTAACGCAAGATTTGAATTTGCCGCCATTTGTGCAGTGAAGTCTTGGCAACCCTGAAAGAAAAGCAATTTGACAGCTAACAGTATAGGGTTATTAAAAATGGAGCGTTACACGATAGAACAACGTGTCTTCATTATTAAAGAATATTTCAAAAATAGTGAAAGCTTGGCGGCTGCAGTTCGAAAATTTCATACAAAATATGGTCGGAATAGTGTTTTAACTTCGTCAACTGTGAAGAGATTAATTGAAAAATTCATGGAGACTGGATCCGTTGGAGACGCCAAACACACTGGTCGTCCAAAAATAAGCCGTTCAAATGTGAATGTCGAAGCAGTGCGTGAGAGTGTTGCTGACAATCCAGGAACCTCAATTCGACGTCGTGGACAAGAATTGCAAATTTCAAGAACCTCTCTACAGCGTATACTCACCAAAGATCTGTGTCTTCATGCTTACAAAATTCAATTAACACAACAATTGAAGCCTAATGACCATGGACAGAGAAGAGAGTACGTTGAATGGATTATTGAACATCAACAAATGGACCCTGATTTTTCGAGCAAAATCATCCTAAGCGATGAAGCACATTTTCATCTTGATGGCTTTGTCAATCGCCAAAATTGCCGCATTTGGGGTTCGGAGAACCCACATGTGATTGTCGAAAAACAAATGCATCCACAACGCGTGACTGTATGGTGTGGATTTTGGGCTGGAGGCATAATTGGGCCATATTTTTTTGAAAATGATGCTGGTCAAGCAGTGACTGTTACTGGTGCTCGATATTGCGACATGATTACACAGTTCTTTCTGCCAAAATTGGATGATATTGATGTGTCCAATATGTGGTTTCAACAAGACGGTGCCACATGTCATACAGCCCGTGAAACAATTAAATTACTGCATGAGACATTTCCAGGTCGTGTACTCTCTCGTTTCGGTGATCAAAATTGGCCTCCTAGATCGTGTGATTTAACACCATTAGACTTCTTTTTATGGGGTTATTTGAAATCACAAGTCTATGCCAACAAGCCCACAACCACCCGTGCATCAACGAAATTCAGCCACATTTATGCAGAATGGTCATGGAAAATTTCAAGAAAAGAGTGCGCATGTGCATGCAAAGCCGTGGAGGCCATTTGTCCGATGTGTTATTCCATACATAACCCTATCCTATGTACTTTACGAGTCAATAAAAATATAACTATCAAAAGACTAAAAACGGCGTTTTCTATTTAATTCAAATCTTGCGTTAATTTTGGGACACCCTTTACAATGCTGTTTAGGTCGGAATTTAATGAGCTTATCATATTTTTTCGTTGCAGTTCCACATCCGAAGAAGAGAGATGTGATTCTGAAAACGAATATGAAAAGCTGAGAGTACTATCGTCAGCGAAACAATGTATTGGATTAGAAGTTGCAGACAGGAGATCATTAATAAAAATGAGGAAGAGTGTTGGAGATAGAACAGAGCCCTGCGGCACACCAGCGTTTATTTTGTGTTTTTTTAGACTTGAACCCATCCAATACTACTTGTATTAAACGATCCGAAAGGTAATTACTAATCCAATGGAGCAGGGATTCGTGAAAGCCGAAAGCACGCATTTTTGATAAGAGGGCCTAATGATAAAGTTAGAAGTGAAGTTGAGAATTGGTTTTCTTTACTTGAGTAGCTTTACACTCAATATTTAGAATTCGAAGGTTCCTTTGTGTAAAGTCTTTAAAATATTTCCTTTGACAAAGTATCTTTTAAAAGATTTGAATAATTTTGTTATATGTAAAATTTTTTTTTAATTCAAAAATTAGTGTTTTTGCTTTTTTTTAACTGTCATCTTCACTATTTAATGGTTCAAATTCTCAAAAAAAAAATAGTTTCAAAAAGTTCATTATTAAATGCTGAAACGAAATGAAGATCTGAAAGAAAATATAAAGTTAAGTGGTCAATTTTATCATTTCTGTGAAGTTGATGATATCTAGCACTGATAAACTTTGGAGTAGAAAATTTTGAATTAAAAATGACAACTGCGAATAAGGAAATACAAAGTCGAAAGTTAAAAACAAAAAAGTTTTCAAATTGATTTCAACTTCGAATGAAGAAAATGGTTCTAGTTATAACACTTACATTTTTAAAAGTATTTGTAAATAAAGTTGTCTAGATTTTATAAATTACGTTTGATAGCTTTTATAGCTAGTAATTCGCTGGAAATCTTTTTTGGTCGTTTAGCTTCTTAACAGCTTTTCGACATTAAACCAGCAAGCTCTGCACCTACTCTCTCCCAAAGCGTGATGCCTTATTCAATGCTTTTTACGGCACAAATTCCCTTTTTACAATACCCCATAAATTGTCCAAAGTATTTACATCAAACTTTGAGCAGGCCATTTAAGATCTGTAACAGAATTTGCCTCAAAAGTGGATTTGATGACCTAAAAAACGTAAAATCATCATAAGTCAATTGTCTATGGAATATAATAGGACCAAAACCCCAGATGAGGCGAAACATCCTAAAACCATCGAATTTAATTATCTATGTATTTGGTTTATTTAGGTTACAATTATCTGAACTACAGTCTTCTATGATTACCAAAAACGTCAATCTTAGATTTTTTACTCCAAACGACCAAACTTCAAAAAGTCGTACTTTTTGAGAATTTTTTTTTTTTGAGCGAAGTAATTTCTTCGGTCAACATTGGGTTTCAAAACTTCCGGCTTAAGTCTAGCAAAGTGTTCATTCAGGTTGTTTTTCTTGAATTACTTTCATACGGTTAGTGGTAGTCAATCTTCATTTGGGTGGTTCTAATTAGTTCTGGTGTAATAAAAGGATTCGCTTTGCTAAACCTAAAAGCACGAAATACGAAAAAGAAATATCTGCTGTTATCTATAATTTGAAAAATAGGCTCGCTCCCCCACTGCCCCACCAGCGTTACTCGTTTGCTTTATTTTTAGAACAAATTTGGTTACTTTAAAAGATTGTATAGTCTGCCAACTTTAAGAGACTTTTTTAGGACTATTAAAGTAGAACAATACTGTCATACATTATTTTAAGAATCTTGAGTCTTTCTTTTAAGCTCAATGAAACCAGTTTGAGTCTTTTACGAAACGTGAGAGAGTGATTATGCAAATATTATTGAGATCGTTTAAATCGTTTTAGAAGGGCTATCTAACACAGAAAGAATTTTTTAAATCAGATCAGTAGTTACTGAGATTATCGCGTTCAAACAAACAAACAAGCAAACATAAAAACTCTTTTTAAATGGTCTGCAATAAAAGACCATGACATAAAGAGGTAACAAAAAAACCAAAAAAACCTGTGTTGACGTCGGTTTGTGAAATAAATATACCCTCGGATCTGTTGTTAATTGACTTTCGTGTCAAATTGAATTTATTGTCATTATTTTGCCAAAACTATAGAGTTGCATGAACAAAAAAGCATGCATTTGAAATTTTAAAGTAGTAATTGTTGAAATTTGATCCCATTTAGTATTTAACCGGTTTTTGTTTAAAATTATTTTTCTAATGTGAAATGGGTTACCTAGACAAAAGTTGGCCCGATAAAGGCTTGACAGAATTTGGGATTTTATGTTTTCAGTAATTAGACAAAATTCAATATTTCTAAAACATAATAATCGATTGGTTTTCATGGTTAAAATGCATCAAAACACAAAAAACAGTACGTATACGCCATAGTGAACAATTTACAAAATGTATACTTTTTAAAATGTCATTATTATTAATATGTTTGATAAAATATTGGTCATTATCAAACAACAGTTATGGGTAGATATTTTACTTATCTTAGACAATAATGATTCTTCTATATTGAGCACCGTTTTTCACTTAACCATGAGAAAAATTTATATTTGCAAATTACATGGTTGTAGTTGCGTTGATAGCATTGAATGGTGACATTTCTGTGACTTGTGGTAAGGCATTTATTTTCGCCCATTTTAGTTAAACATAGTTTTTTCATTTTTAAAAAATTAATAGATTATTCAAAAAACGCTTAAATTAATTATATATGTGGCGGATATAACAACGCTGTTGTCCATCACAATTACACCAACATTCGGGTCTCGAGACTCGATAGAAGCTGCCTGTAGAAACTATACAGAAAGTTCGAGAACAGCATTCTACCACCGGCATCCTGTGAAGCAACACCGACTCCTATAATTAAGTAATAATAAAGAATTGACAATTTAACTCTAGTCTTTTTTCATTTTTTGGGCAGCGACCAAATATGTATATCTTAATTACATGCCCGCTTCCAACACGGCCGTACCACACCACAAATACGTAATTGCCATCAATTTTATTTAACAAATAAACATTTTTCATCTTTTCGCTTCTTTTTAACTGTTTTTAATTTTAGGAAAACTAAAAATTCACTTCAAAACAAATTTCGACAAAGCTCAAAAATTGGTGGAGAGCTTTATTTATACGTCCTATTATTATTATTATTATTATTATTATATAAAGCTTTAACCACTCTGTTGACATAGTATTAACAATCATAATATACATATTATATCTACATAATAAAATTAACAAGTTAAATTCTTAATAATAGCATTTTACATTAATATAATTATTACTTCATTAATATTATTATCTCATTAATATTATTATTAATTATTTATTATCTTGTATATATATATATATTCCGAGTGCAAATTTTCTTCATAATATGTTAAGAGTATAAGCCTCCCCCAAAATATTCCATGCTTCTCTATTCCTTGCAAACTGCTACCACCGTGGATTAAGTCTTTGGATATCGTCTCTCCATCGCAAAATTTGTCTTCCTGCTCTTCTTGTTCCATCTCTTGGGTACCATTCTGTTAGCTTTTTTGTTCAGCGGTCATCACTTATTTTTGCTATATGTCCTGCCCATTTCCATTTTTTGTGTTTTAACTCTTTTTGTTACATCCTCAAATTTTGTGATTTCTCCTAATCTTGTATTTCTCACTCTTTCAAACCTAGATATGTTAAGAAGTGATCTTTCTATAGCCCTTTGAGTAGTTTCGAGTTTTCTCAATATTTGTACGTTCATGCTCCAGGTTTGTGAACCATACGGTAAAACCGGAAGGACAGCCATGTCGAATACATTTTTTCTTGATGTTTCACTTATTTTTGATCCAAATACGTTCTTAAGGTTCCATACCTGCTTCCAACTATTTGAAATTCTTCTTTGTATTTCTTTCTCCATTCGATTTTTGAATGATATGATTTGTCCCAAGTATATGTATTCTTGGACGGATTCAAATGTATCTCTTCTTATGTTTATTTGAGTCTCTTCACTGTTAGTTATGAGTTTAGTTTTAGTTTGGCTCATTTCCAACCCTGCTGTTTTACAACCTTCTGATAATTTTGTAATTATTTCTTGGAGTTCATTTAGAGTTTCTGCAAAAAGAACTATATCGTCTGCAAAACGAAGATTAGAAAGTTTTTCGCCGTCTATGTTCAAGCCAAGGTTTTCAATGTCTATGCTTCTAAATATTTCTTCCAGCAATGCACAGAAAAAGGCTGGTGAAAGAGGATCTAATTGTCTTACTCCTCTGCCTATTGTAAACGTTGGACCTTTAACTTCAGTTGTTATTTTTGATGTACTCTTCATGTATAAGATTCTCAAGATACGTCCTAAACACTCCCTAAATAGTCCTCTCATTTTGGAGCGGAGCGAAAAAATTTAGAGAACTGAAGGGTCTCAAGTGTACTTTTTTGCAAATTTTTTGAAAACTATAGATTTGTTTGAAAAAAAGTTACACTTTGTAGCTTATCTAATTCTATCCTTAAAAGATTAAAACACTTTTTTTCGTCCTGTTGATAGATTTGGAAAAAACGGTTACAATATAATGGGGTGCAGTGCATTTAGTCCAAAAGTACAATAATAAAGTGATATTTTTGGGTGTTGAATTTTTTTTCATTGTCTTATGTCTCCGAAAATTATTTTCTATTATTGAGCTAAGTTTCAGAGTGATACCACCTGGGGAAACGCCAGGTTTCAGGTTCAGGTTTCATAAAATCTGAAAACAACTTTCAAGCAATACAATTATACGAGTATATAAAATGACGTCAATTAGTTTTTAAGTAATAGCGGTCCAAACTTCTTTTTTGGCAAGATGAGAAAATGAAAAGTTTGACTCTTTCTATGGTATCTCAAAATTTTATTTTATGTTTGATAATGCTCATAACCTTTTATGTACAATATATCACATATTTTCAACAACACAAAAAATACTTTATGGAGAAAAAGTAAGGGAAAGTAGTAAACTGGAGGATTTAAACACTTTGTGATACATTGCCCTATATATTTGACCTCCTAAAACATTTAAAAGGACTTTTTACAGAGTTTTAAATACGTTTGAATAAAGTAAAGCCATTTTTGTTCCTCATTTTCTTGGAAGAACAAATTTAATTTCATGGCTTGAGTATACATTATGTAATAGGTCAATTTAAAGGCAAAGCCATTAAGATGTAAAATTCATCATTAAAGACAAGAAATCTTCAGAGTTCTGAAGTGTATAGCAAGTATTCTTAGAAATATGAATTTATTTAAATGAGCATTGTTCCTTTTTGCTATTAAATTTCTTCATAAATAAATTAAAAACAATTTAAATGTACAATACATATTTTAAAAAATGTCCCAAACATGATAATAGACGTGAGTAATACTTGAATTTTTGTCACAGCAGTTTATTAGAAACTTTTGACTGCATTAACTTTAGCTTCTATGACAGAAATGTCCATCATCAAAAGAACTTGTATTCTTCATGAACACAAAATGCCATCTTTTTTATAAAATTAGTGGACAATAAACTCGAATAACCTAATCGGCTACTGATATGAAATTTTCTTTTTTTTTCTCTTTTTTAACCTCGGACAGTTTTTGAATAAACAAGTTGTTTTCAATGTTGTAAAACTTGTAAGGTAATTTTTTCTTTATTTAATATTTATTTATATGTTTTTTTTTAGTATATTTTTGTTTTTTTTTTTTATACAATATTGTCTAACTGTCCCCTTATTCGCCCATCATCATCCAACCGGTCTGTCTATTTCTAGGTCTAACTCTGAATACAAATTAGTTGTAAATAAATTGTATAGAGTCTAACATAATATCTAATGTTGACCTGTTCAGCATATTTAAGTGCCCAACATATACAATAATCAAATGATATTTTACATAAGCCATAGTCTATACACTTGTTGATGTGGTTATGGATATCGGCTAGGGCTAGGGCTAGGGCTTAGACTTGGGCTGGAGTTGGAGAGCTATGGGTTTTGATTAAATTATAATTATTATTCAATGGAGTTAAAAAAATGAGGAAGGAATATTTAAATAGACTGCTTTATCCACTTGTTGAAATGGAAAACCAGCTTCAGACTTTCAAAAGAAAAACTTTGCATATATTTGAAGCGAAAGAAAATTTTCAATCAATTAAGAGCAATAAAAAAAGGCTTCTAATCAACAATATAGAGCAACAGTAATTCCTAAAAGAAGATACTTTTGTTATGGAAAGAAGTTTAAAATGAAGATTTAATATTAAATTTGAAAATGAAATCTCTTAAATTCAATTACTATTTGTATATTCTTGAAAAACTAACAGCCCTATTATGGTTATCAAATATCAACACGATATTTGATAATAGTTGATAATTATCAACAAAATTAATGAATCGGTATTATGGTGATCAAATATCAATATTTTTGATAAATAGTGAATTAAAAGATCTATTGTGAATAGCTTTATTGATAAACTCGGTATTACGGCTATCAAACATATTGATACCTATCAAATATTCTATCAGCTACAAAATCTTCGTTGACAAATGTATCAAATATTCGTAAATGGTAAAGAATTGTAATTTAAATACGATTTATAAAAGTTTTTTTGTAGTTTGTATTGAATATACAAATTGAAGAACGAAATGCCTTCACTAGAATTGTTGTTTGAAGGCAATAGTACTGATTTTCCTCCATTAGTTCCACAAGCCTTTCTATTTGTTTTCTGTTGCTAATTATTCTACTCCTAAATAAACAAAATATTATTAAGAAAAAAGAGAAATTTATTTAATGAAAACAACTTACATTATTCCGCCGAAATTATTTATAGACCAAAACACAAGAACTCAACACAAATGACAAACGTCAAACACCAAACAAAACCTATTCACAATCGTATATTGATTAGTATTCACAATGGGTGAAAAATTATCATTTGATACTCATAATACCAAATTATCAGTAAATTGATAGAAGTTATCAGTTATCAAATAATTGATAGTTGATAGCCATAATAGGGCTGTAAGTCTCCAAATTTTTAGGGAATGTCTTTTTTTTTTAATTTATAATTTATTTCATTTCATGTATACAAATGCTTACGAAATTCAAAATTTACCATAAGTTTTGATGGCCTTAATTCAAATCCGACTGCATAATCACTCTATAACGTGAAATTTTAGGATATTACTTTTTAAAATTTGAAAAAAAAAACACATTTTTAAGGTTTTTTGAGATTATCTAAATTCAAGAAGTAGCTTTCTTAAATAAAATTCGTGAAAGTTTCCAAATCTTCAAAATTTTCAAAAAATGTTCATAAGTTGTTGAATTTCACCATGCTTAAAATATTTTTAATAGAAATAGGCGAAAAGGGTTTGCAAGTAATTTTTAACTTCCCATAGGAAGTTATTGAAATCGGCCCGATTTGTCAAATTGAAAATTTTAACATTTCTCGATGTTTCAAGATCCCTAGAATCTAAATCAAAGATTTTTAGAGAGATATCTTTTTTATCGTTTATATCTCAAGAACCAGCAGTGATATCGACTTTAAATTAATTTTGTTATTACAGATAATAAGACAGAAAGATGCAGAAACGACTTTCAATTAAAAATTGAGTAGGTGTTTTTTACCAAAGCAATTAAAAAAAAAAGAGGCTGGGATGCGACCCATACTGATAACTTCCCATCCCGTCTGTCAATTTGTCTTTCTTAAAAGGTTTGCAGGTTTTCGTGTTTTGTTAAAAAAGTTATCAGTTAAATAATTCTATAAAATTTAAAAATCACCAAAAACATTTAGCATATGATGAAATAGTTTGATTTCAAAATCTATTTTTGTTAACGAGATTTTTAGTCGAAAACCAATTTTTACCAATTTTAGTAGCATTTCTTAAAAGTTTTTATTTCTTATATAAACAAATACAAATTGGACGAATGAAATGAATGAAGTCAATACCTTCTATTTTTCACGAGATATCGAGAACCGAACATCATTTTTTACCAAATTTGCGTAGATTTTATTTTTTTTTATGAAAGAACTGACTGTTGGATTTTAATAAAAAATTTACAGAAAGTCGAAAATTATATTTTCTGTGAGTAAAATTAGTTTGAAACCAATTATTTCTAATCTAAAAAAAAAAATATATTTTAGTCGAAAATCAATTTTAACGAACTTTTAAGGCCTTGCACATGAAAGCGAACAACGAATGAACGAATGGACGAACAAACGTGATTTTACACATTTCAAAAAGTCAATTCCAAACAAAAATACATTTAAATTATAAGAAACCAATGACACTAATGTTAGGATAATAAAATTTGCATTTTGTTTTCTAAAACAAGAAAATTTTGTTTAAACAATTTGTTAGTAACGAATTGCAGTGTGGTTGCTACGAACTGTCAAACTCTATTCGCGTTTCACATACCATCCACAATGCAACGAATAAATTGTTCGCGCTCAACTTAACCTCAAAATTATACCACTCTTGTTTTGTTTTTGTGTGTGTGATCATGGCTGAGGACAATATGGAGAAAAGGGTAATTATAAAATGACAATTCGTCGCTGTCTGCGAATAGAAATAAAGAAAAGTCAAAATATGCGAACATCCACAGTTCGCAGTTCGTAGCTCATGTGCAAGATGCTTTAGTGATGCTTTTTTAAGGTATTTATTTTTTCTTAAAAAACTGTCAGTTTTTTTTTCGAATGTAAATTGTTCGCGCTCAACTTAACCTCAAAATTATACCACTCTTGTTTTGTTTTTGTGTGTGTGATCATGGCTGAGGACAATATGGAGAAAAGGGTAATTATAAAATGACAATTCGTCGCTGTCTGCGAATAGAAATAAAGAAAAGTCAAAATATGCGAACATCCACAGTTCGCAGTTCGTAGCTCATGTGCAAGATGCTTTAGTGATGCTTTTTTAAGGTATTTATTTTTTCTTAAAAAACTGTCAGTTTTTTTTTCGAAACAATATTTCTTATAAGATAAAATTAGTTTAAAACCAATATCTCAAAAACAATATTTTTTAAAAAATAAAATTAGTTTAAGGCCAATGTCTCAAATTTTTGAAAAGTTATTTGAGTCGAAAATCAATTTTTACTAACTTTTGTTTTAGGTTTTTATTTTTTGTAAAAAAAAAATGTCAATTTAATTTTTCTAAAAACTTTACCAGATGCTGAAAAAATTATTCTTCGTTGCACAAAATTGTTTTGGAGATAAAATATTTTTTTATTCGTAAAATTTTCGAGATGACAATTTTTTTCAGTTTTTTTGATTTATAAAAAAAAACGTTAATTGGATTTTTTTCCAAAAATATACTTGTTTTTTTATCACGTTGCAATATATAATGAAAAATTTAATTCAAGTCTCTAGCGTTATTGGTTCGTGAGATATTTAGGCTTAACCAAAATATTCACCTTTTTTTTTAAACTGCTATGGTAAAATAATTTATTTGAAGTCGATATCTCTTCTGGTTCTTGAGCTATGGACGACGAAAAAAACGTCGCGAACGTACTAACACACGCACGCACAGACATCTTTCTAAAAATCTTTTATTTCGGCTCTAGGTGCCTTGAAACGTCGAGAAATGTCAAAATTTTCAATTTCAATTACAATAACTTCCTATGGGAAGTTAATAAAGTGAACATTTTGATTTACCCAAAATAATTTTATGCAACTAAGAATAACGTTTTTGACATCTACTTAAAGTTGATAAAAATTGATTTTCGAAAATATTGATATTGATAAAAACTGACTTTCTATTCTCGATATCCGGTGAATAAATGAAGGTATTGACTTAAAAATGATTTAATTTTATTCTAAAATTTGTTGTAAACGTAAGTTAATGGTCATAGAATTTTTTTATAAGATATTAAAATTTTCAAAAATTGCTAATAAAATTGGTAAAATTTGGCTTTCGACTTAAACATCTCGGGAACAAAAACAAATTTTGAAATCAAACTTATTTTATCATGTGCAAAATGTTGTTGCTGTTTTTTATTTATTTTTTTAGAAAAATTTAATTGACAACTTTTTTTTTACAAAACACGAAGACTACAAAAAACTAATAAATGGTTTTTGACTCAAGTGTTATTAGAAAGATATTGATTTCAAATTTGTTCATCTAACACAAAATGTTGTTATTAATATTTTGTTGAACTTTTAGACAAATTGAAAGACGGGCACGGATGGGAAGTTACCAAGTGTGGATCGCATGTTTTTGTAACGAATCTAAACAAGTTTGACATATATTAAACAAAAAAAAAAAAAAAACAATGTTGAAAACAAAATTTTCGAGCAGATAGTTAAAATCAAAATTCAGGTTTGAAATCAAAAAAATTAAAAAATAATTTCAAAACTACCATTTTAAAATCATAGATATATTCTAAGTTTCTCAAAACTTCAAACGAAACCTCATAACTAACGAGAATTTTCAGAAACTAAGTAAAATACTAAAGTGATTTAAACTGTATCTAAAAGAAGAAAACCTATTGTTAAGGGTTTAACAACTTACTAGTTGGATATTTGCTAAATATTTAGCAATTTACTTAGGAAGTCTAACATTTTAAACCTTTCTTTTCGTTTCCCTAAGTGGTAAATCGCTTATTAAAAAACGAGCATCCAAACATGTCAAAAAAGTGACATTTCGTGAAAATAAACAAAGCAAATACGCTTTAACTGCAAATTGCTAAAAGTTAAGATAGATAGTAAGAAATTAAAATCGTTTAAAATTAAGTAAATCAGTTTTTAAACTTAGTAAATTTCTAAAACTGACTTTAACATTTTACTAAATGTTGCCCCAATGATTTTTACTAATTCTATCAATTGACATCATTCCCAACTGCAAATTGCTAAAAATTAAAGTAGCCATTCAGTGATTTTAACTTTAGCAATTTTTTAAGAAATAGTAAGATGTTAAAATCGTTTAAAATTAGGTAAATCAGCTTTTAAGCTTAGTAAATTGCTAAAAATGGGTTTAATACTTTATTAAATCGTTTCAAATTTTGCGCCAATAATTTTTAGTTTGCCTAATCATATTACAATTTCTTTTTAAGAACTACATATTTGGTGTTTTACCTTAGCCTTCAAAACACCATTTTTAGTTGTCTTAAACATTCTTCAAAAGGATATATGTATTTCAAATACCAGGTGTGATAGAAAAATTATAAGGTGACATTCGAATTCTAATCCATTAAAAATGTACCCTATTGTTCGCGGCACAGAAAAAATAAACGTAACCAGTGTTATAAATCACAACTTAATTAATTGATATAGTTTTTAATCAAGCAGTCGAAAAATGTCTTTAAGCGGAAAAAATATATTTTTAATTAAGTTACCGAACTAAAATAAATTTGGCACGATAAAATACAATTAAAGGAAATTTTAATCGGTCGGTATTGTGTGACCACCGAACCGCCTTCTCATATTCCGAAATTTACCAGGATTTGTCGAGACTATATCTTATAATTTAGATCATTTTTCAGCTGCATGTGAAATTTCGATGGTTATTGTATATGATTTGACAGTTGAGAATGTCAAATTATGTTGACGTTAGTGTTTAGTACTCGTAAGGTTTTGCAATTCATCATTAATCGTTTCAGAGCTTAGAAATTCTTGAAACAAAAAAATCTGTTCGTATTGACAAACCTTATGGAGCAGAAGTGTCAAAACAGTTTGACATTCCCAACTGTCAAACCACAAACATCTTCTCATGGAGCTAAGAAAAAAACACCCTATGCTTTTATGTAGACAATTAAAAAAGTGTTCTTAACTGTTAAGGCCTCATTTTTACACAAACCTCATAACATCATAAATAACTAAATGTTCACACAAGCATCTCAATGTTATGACGGCCACACGGTCCTTTTTTATGTGCATTCTTTCATAAGTGAAGGTTTCAATTACATCAAGCCTTTTTTATTTTTTTTTTTAAATTGCTGGAGATTTTTTGCTTCAAGCTTATAATATCGTATCACTCGACGCTTATGATGTTGATTTGGTTAATTAGGCTTTTGGGAGGGAAAGTATGTGATGGTTAAAGAGACGCTTAATTGCTTGCAAAAATCTTGATGAAAGACATCATCCAGACAGAAAAAATGGAGGTGTAGTTATTTTTATTAATAAACGATGGTTTCTACGGCCTAAAAAATTAAATATTTTTTTTTCCTCAGTTGTTAGCAAAAAAGAAAAAAAAACCTTTCAAAATTTTTGATGTATCGTGGGAAATTATTTAAAAATGAGGAATTTGATTATTATTTTTCATCTTCAATCTTTTTTAAACTTAGATTATATTTTTTCTTAAGCCGAAATTATTTATCATTTAATGGGTGGATTTAAAAAAAAATAAAGAGAGACTCGAAAAAAGAAACCACAACTTGATGAACTGTCTAATATTTTGTTGTTCAAAATCATGTCTTGATAACTAAATGACAGAAAAATATAAATATTCATTTGATATTAATCACATAATTTATGTATAGTCACAAGAAGTTTTGAGGTTTTAATTTATTCGGTGATTTAAGTTTTACATACCTCTTACAAGTCGGAAGATATCATAATGATATTAGCAAAAAAAAAAAAAAAACGAAAAGACTAAACTCGGTAGTAGCAAAAGGTAAGATTTAAAGGTACAAACACATTAATCTAACTTATCTATTTTGAGCTGATGTGATATGATGGGTAAGAAATAGCTTCTGTTTTGATTAATTTAATTTGATTTTGATCTAGAGAGTAGATTTTTGTAAGACTTTTAAGTTTATTGAACTTGTAAAATATCTCAATAAAAGAAAGGTTATGGGTTAAATGTGTTCCAGTTTTGTAAGAAATCGTTAAGATAGGAATTTAGGAAACTTCAAATGGCTTAAAGGTGAATTATTTCGATGGTAAAATGTGTTGTTTGTGGATCTCTTGGTTTTGCTGATGAAAGTTTTTGATTTAAAATACTTTTTTTTTTTGCTTAAGCACTTTGAAGTAGCTCTTTTGCAAGACGTTTATAATTGTATCTCAGATTTGCCAAGAATTGGTTTCAGACAATTTTTCAAGAAATTGTTTTTTTTTTTTTAATGAGAAATGAGAAGAAAATTGGAAATTATTGTTTTTAATGTTACGTTAAAGTCAATTGTGAATAAATACAAAGTTTATGATAGGTTTTTAAGGAGTGAAACAATTAAAAAAGAATTATTTGACAGAACATTATTTCCATGTGAGCAGAGCCTAAGCTGTCATACAAAAAATTATGTTTATTTTTTGCCTCTGGAAGTTCAGAGCTTAAATTCCTTGTTTTTTTAATCTGAAAGTGTTCTAAACTTGTTCAAAGCGCGATCTATTATGAGCTCAGAATAAAATAACTGAGCAGACCAAGTTAAATGCTAAACACAATCATCAGAATCTTCATCCTCAATGTCGTCTTCAAAAAATAAATTAAATAATTACTTTATCGATTTTAATTTAAGTTTTGAATCTTTATTCTCGTTTCTGTAGAAAAAAATGGCAAGAAAATTGGCAAATGTCAAATATGACAGTTCAGTTTTGTTTTAAAAATAATTCGGAACGCTCAGAACACACTTTGCTCAGAGAATGTTCGGAACATGCTCGATATGCTCGATATGCTCGGACTGTGTTCAGAACTCTTTGGCTTTGATGATCTTCTCACTGTGTATGAACATATAAATCCTCGGTAGACATCTTTGTTTTTCAACAAACTAAAGCAAACCGAAGCAGATTAACAAGTTCATTCAATGTGTGCGTGAAAAACTCAGGAGTTAATTCTATGTCCCTAATGTCAAGCCAAAAATTAGTGTTGGAATTAATATATTTTCAACGACATTACAAATGTATAGTGGATTAATATGTTCCTATTGAGTGTTTTCATTCACATTTAACTTTTTTGAAAAAAAAAATATTTTGCATCTTCTTACTTGATGATTAAAAGATGTAAGTATAAGGGAGAAATTCTAAATTCTTTTAAAGAAATTAGTAGATACGGAATAAAATAATTAAATGCTATAATGAGAGCTGAGTAGCCTTAAAATGTGACAAATGTCAATACTGTTTTGGACTCATTTCTAGTCAAAAAATGAACATAAGTGAGACAGAAACTCAGAAAGAATTTGTAATATTTTGGAAAGAGGAGAAATGAGTCGTCTCAAAAGAGTTCAATTTAAAGAACATTGATTGTAGTTCGTTAACAAAAGTACTACACAAAATACAATAAAGGACTGAAAACTCAAGAAGTGTATTTTATAAAAACTTTAAAGAAAACCTAAGTACAGACGATTGCCAAATCTTACAATTCAAACTGTCAATAAGTTGACAATAACCTTTCAATGAAAAATTGGCAGTTGACAGATTTTGTCACAAAGTGTTATAACTTGTTGGTAAACCGAAAGTTTTCTGACAGTGACGTTTCTGTAAACATTGTTGATGAAGTTTGTTTACGAAAAATTGTTTGATCCGTTGACACTGTCACACTGTCAGACAAATTATAAGTTCTGTTTGTTGTGATCGGTGCAGAGATTTTTTGTGAAAATAACTTTTAATAAAAATGCAAAATATCTTAAACAAAAACAGTGTATAAATTGTCTGACAATAATACAAATTGTGTGCTCAGACGATTGTCAGACATTTGGGACAGTTTTTTTTTTACTGACAGAACTAAAAGTCATTTGTTTATTAATTTAGTTTACATTCAAATGTAAATTTTGGATAAACTACATAAATCAAGTTTACTATACAAATACGATTCATGCCCCACCTTTACTATAAAAAATATTCAAAAAAATGCTTGTTAAAAGGTTTGACAAATTTTTGTGACATCTTTATATTGTATTTATCTGACAATAGAGTTAAAATTTTAATGAAGTCGTCTATCTATATGCAAATTTATCAAATACTTATGTTCTTTAAAAATGTGTCATATGCTTAACACCATTTTTGACTGAATTTGTATTCGATTATAATAGAGACGTTATTAATGCACCCACTTCTATTTCTATCCAATCATTTTTTAAAGAAGAAGAAAAAAATTGATTTAATTTAACAAATAACAACAGAAAATGTTAATCTTACTAAAAGCTTCTTAATCTATCTATCTTTTGATTCATCATCAAAAATAAAAGAAAAACATAAACAAAAAACAACATTCCACGCTGGTTGATTGATAACCAACATCGAATGTATACTCACGCTCATCATCTACCACTGTCATTGTGTATAAATACATAATCCCCCTCCTCGCACCCATAATAATAAGAAAAAAAAGGAGAAAAATACATTTTTCAATGCAACTGAAATAGGGTTGCCAACTACTTTTAATTTAAAAGTAATATTTTATGAAGTTTGACACATTTCGATTGAGTTTACACCACCTTCACACTTTTTTCGCATGACAAACAAAAGTCATTTGACATTTCTCAGAAAAATCGACAATCTTTCTGAATTTTATGGAAAAACATGAAATTATATTATATTTTTTTCACATGACAAAAACAACTGATATTTGACATTTCTCAGTCAAAATTGATTTTGTGGAAAAACATGAAATTATATTATATTTTGCAAAACAGAAATTGCTTATTTGTGCAGTTGGATAATTTTTTTTTTCAAAACATTTGTTTATTAAATTAAAACCGAAAGATGGCAACCATGAACAAATGTAGTTTCATGTTTTGTTAATTATTATGATGCTCCACATCGCATCGCATCTGATAGATTTACCTGATAGACAATTCTCTATAACACACTTTTGAATCTTTTATATATTATAGCAACATCAGAATCATTCTATACATTCATCATTCTATACATATACACGATAGCTGGAAATATGTAAGGTGCAGGAACATTATAATAAAAATTCCCATAAAATTGATTTTATGTAATTTTTCAGGGCCATTTAACATTGTTGAGTTGTTTTTTTTATGTACTATAATCAGGTAGCTAGATAGCTATAGCATCTAGAAGACAAGCAGGTGTACAAGGCCACAATTTGTACAATTGATCGCATTCCTTTGGATTGAAATTGCAGTGGCTAACAATACTTATTATCATTGTAAGGTTTTATGGCAAGTTTTATGAATGAATTGGTATAAATCAGAATTTTTTAATCTTTTAAGTTCTGGTATTTTTGTTGAAAAATTCACACTCTATTCGTTGAACGTTTGATCTTTTGGTAAATGTTTATGTCTCCCTAAAACTTCTTCAAAATACATCGTACCATAATTTAAATGTCTTAATGCATTTAAATTATTTTATAGGAAACACTTGAGATAATACTGTACAAAAGAGTATGTATTATTATTTCACTGTAAGAAATTGTTTATTGAAAACGGATATATGTAAGTTCATTAAAGGTTTCTAAATATTAATAATATGCAGCTGGTATATTCGGTGCGTGAGCCCGATGTAGTCTTACCATAATTTGGACTATACTTAAGATTTGTAATCATTTCTTCAACTTCAATGTAGAGTCTATCGGATATCCTAAACTTTATTTGGAAGCCCCAGGTGTAGCAAATTATTTAGTTGCTAGAAAAGTTACACTGGTAGCTTAATTTAACATTATATGATTAGTTCACACGAAAGGGCCAGAAAGCACGTAATGTAAGTCACGTAAGTGAATGAAAATCTTAAAACAAGCATTGGAGAAGTACCTGATTGATGCCATGAAATTATTTCAACAATATTTCTGTTGTTTTCAAGTTGCAAAATAAAATAAAACTATTATAGAAATAAAATAAAATGACAACTAACTCAATGTCAATGCGAATACGTGCAACTTCAGCCGATTGGTTTATTTTTCTTTTATTCATTTCTTCGTGAAAAATAAAACAGATTTTCTTAAAGAAAATTGCTTACGTCCGTTGTTACGTTACGTTCATGCATAGGTACTTAAAACAACATTGATTTTTTCTTCTTATTAAAAAGTAAAGTAAACTAAAATGAAGTTTAAAAAAATCTCAAGGGAAAGTTACATTACCTACAAGAGAATTTAGAAATGAGAAAAAATCACGATTTGATGTGATTTTGAGTTTTTTATCTTTACTTTTGAATGAGAAATAAAAAAAGATCACCATGAGATTATGATTATGCTGTCATCACGAACTTAATGTTATGGTCATTTAGATCTTGTCGGATGTCAATTATATACAACTTTAGTAGAAAATTATGTCTTTCTTTCGATTGTGACGTATTGATTCAAAATTGAAGTTTGACACATAAACATGCATACATACATACATATGTACAATTTTGTGTGTGAAAATAAGTATTTAGTTTACATCGTTACGAAGAATAAGTTTTTGACAGTTTAGTTCTTAGAGCAATTGACCGAAGAACAGTAAACGTCAAACACGTTCCTTTCAAGCATAAGTGACACCATTGATAGTAGTGCTAATATTTTTTTGACTTTTTTTAGTACCTTGCATCTGTCAAAATCAATACAAAATGGCGGATATTATTATTTTGTGTTCAGCGGCCATTTTATGATCAATTTATTCAGTTGGTTTGGGATGCACTTCAAAAAAAGGGTACATTTGTACAAGAATACATATATTAAGATATAAGAAGAAAATAACTCGTTTTCAAGTACAAAACAAATGGGAGCAGCTCATCATATCAAAGTTAGGATAAAAATTGCGTGATTTTGTTTTATTTTTAAGATTTTTAAATTATTTTTTTATAAATTTAAAGTTTTGAGATATTGTTGCTATTTTATTAAACTTTTGGCGGTAACACCTTAGTTCATACTTAACAACTCTTTTCCAAAATGCTTTAAAAATTAAACGAAAACGATCGTTGGTTTATCAAAAACAAACAAATTGTGCGATAACGACATAATGAGGTTCTGTAATTGAATTTCTTGTTCGTTGACTGAAACTTCAAGGCCAAACTATGATAAACTTAATCGAATTTAATTTGATTTTAAAGCGTAACAAAGTTATTACTTATAATGGGTGATTTTTTTGAGGTTAGGATTTTCATGCATTAGTATTTGACAGATCACGCGGGATTTCAGACATGGTGTCAAAGAGAAAGATGCTCAGTATACTTTGACATTTCATCATGAATAGACTTACTAACGAGCAACGCTTGCAAATCATTGAATTTTATTACCAAAATCAGTGTTCGGTTCGAAATGTGTTTCGCGCTTTTTTATCGACAAATTTTGTTCAGCGATGAGGCTCATTTCTGGTTGAATGGCTACGTAAATAAGCAAAATTGCCGCATTTGGAGTGAAGAGCAACCAGAAGCCGTTCAAGAACTGCCCATGCATCCCGAAAAATGCACTGTTTGGTGTGGTTTGTACGCTGGTGGAATCATTGGACCGTATTTTTTCAAAGATGCTGTTGGACGCAACGTTACGGTGAATGGCGATCGCTATCGTTCAATGCTAACAAACTTTTTGTTGCCAAAAATGGAAGAACTGAACTTGGTTGACATGTGGTTTCAACAAGATGGCGCTACATGCCACACAGCTTGCGATTCTATGGCCATTTTGAGGGAAAACTTCGGAGAACAATTCATCTCAAGGAATGGACCGGTAAGTTGGCCACCAAGATCATGCGATTTGACGCCTTTAGACTATTTTTTGTGGGGCTACGTCAAGTCTAAAGTCTACACAAATAAGCCAGCAACTATTCCAGCTTTGGAAGACAACATTTCCGAAGAAATTCGGGCTATTCCGGCCGAAATGCTCGAAAAAGTTACCCAAAATTGGACTTTCCGAATGGACCACCTAAGACGCAGCCGCGGTCAACATTTAAATGAAATTATCTTCAAAAAGTAAATGTCATGGACCAATCTAACGTTTCAAATAAAGAATCGATGAGATTTTGCAAATTTTATGCGTTTTTTTTTTAAAAAAAAGATACATACATAAATACTACATCAGCAAAATTGTCCCATTAGAATTTTCTTCTTTAATTTCACTAAAAACAACAACTTGTGTGAATCAAACAGATCGACTTTTATGATTTAAACACGGTTGATTTTAGAAATGTTTCTTTTTAATTCTTTAATTTAATTTTAATTAGATCTCTCCGATTTATTTATGAAAAACAAGCTGGAGAATTGAACTGTCAAACGTTTGAGAATTTGACATAAATATGTCTCTTTCATACCACATGATACAAAGTTAAAGTCTGCTACGCTCAGCTTTTCACTCCATTTAAAAATATGAAATGCAACCCATGTTATGTGTATCTCTTCGCTTAAAAAGAAGCAGATCTTTTTTTGACAGTACAGTTCTCTGCCTAAAGTATTGACATAACGTCACTAGCTATTCCAAACAATATTGACACGGTCGTTCTTTTTTTACACGAAATATTAACACGAAAATTAGCCCATATAAATATTTCATGGAAAATTATCAAAAATCTTAGTTTAGAAAAGTTATTTAAGTAGTATTTAAAGTGTAGTACATAAAATCTGATTTTTCGCTCAGAAATTAATGTTCCAAGCTATCGGTTCATTAAATATGACATATTATTTTTTATCTATACGACTACGTTTTTACGTTAATTACATACGTAAGATATACAAACGTTTATATTTGTCAACGAAGTTTTATTGCACAATGTTACGTAGCTATACTCATATTGTTATGGTAAACTTCCCTGAAAAAATAATAATTGCATTCAACTATAAATAAAAAGGTACTTATTTATTGCAAAAATAGTACAAAACATATTGAAGTGATATCAATATTTGCCCACATTATCAAAGTGAATAATAACAAATACGAAATTCCAGTAAATATCGATAACAATTATATGCTTATTTGAAATCCACCTGTTTCATTGGAATAAGATAGCATACTCGTATAGTTAGTCAACCAAGTCAAGTCGATATACAAAACAACACGCCACACCTTCCGGCACGATCGGCTGTATACTAGCCACCAACCGACCGACGACAGCGACAACAACAACGGAGACGACGGATGACGCCTCGAGCCAGTTGCATTGACGCGATGAACGTGGTGATGTATTCCTATTCCTTAACTCAAATTACTCCGCATGCATAAAAAGGTATGTAGAGTTTATTTCTTTGACCATACACAAAATGAGCGCTTGCATATATGGGAATCAGCTCGTGTGAATCTCTCGTTTAAATTGAACGATCACATATAATTAAAATTCCTCTTAAATTGATGTCGATGAGATAAAACCATAATCTAGAAACGAGTACTATACACATTATGCTCCCGTGTAGAACACGCATCTTATCGTATAAATACATTTTTTTCTGAACGTAATCTCCTCTTTTGAAAAGACCCAATCTGTCCAATAAGTTAATTTTTAAATTGAAGGACGGATGAGTAGGTTTTGCAGACGACTGCTGTCAGAGTGTGGAAAGTATAATAAAGGCCAATTTTTATAATGGTCGCTTCAAGATTTTCAACGGTAACTGTTGTATACGAGTAAATTGCAATGGGGTCGATTGGGGTAGTACACAAGATTGATTAAAGTAAGATAAGTTTTTCCTCTGCCTTTCAGACCTTAACTTGTTACTTCTTTCTTTAATGTGTATGAGTGTATGTATTAAATTAGTGTCAAGTTTGCAAAGTAAAATCCACTGATCGAAAAGTGATAATTTGCTGATCATAAGTCGTTAACAACATAAGAACCTAACAGGTCCATATCAGTGTGATTTCAGACCAAGAAGATCCTAGACCATCGATCAAATTTTCAAATTACTGACGATCTATAGCCAAAAACCTCACGAACTTTAATTTGATACCGAACAGTTTTGCATCGATTTTAAGACCGAATATGATAAAATTTAAAAAGTTTTGACATTTCTGTCAAACTTGTGTGTTTGTGCAGAATGATGATGGAGAATGCACGCTGATCTACCAAGGTCGGACTAGATCTTTAAAGAATTGTGCAAAACTGAATCGACAACAGTACTTAATTTAGTGGTCAATTAGGGCAGGGCCAAGTTTATATTTTCATCAAGGAAGGACATGAAAGGATGACGTATTGGACAAAACGTCATCTTTGATTAGTTAAAGACTTTGTTTCCTAAACACCGCTATCAATTCAAACAACGACACAAACGTTGAGATGAGACGAAGAATAACTCTCTGCTTCTTAGAAATTAGAAGGCAATTGATCAGTCGCGCAAATAAAGTGATCTTATGGCGCTTATGATTCCAGTTCTTGTTGTCTTCCAAGTGTTCCATCGTTTCAGGATTATCGGCGTAGATTAGCGATTTCGCATATATCCACAGAAATTAGTCAAGCGGCGTTAAATCGCACGATCCTGGAGGCAAATTCACGGATCTGTGAAGTGAAACTATGCTGTTACCAAATATGTTCTTTAATAAATCAATTGTGTCATAAGCTGTGTGACCTGCTGCGCCAGCGACGCACTGCGGTAGTTTCGTTTATTGACATATCCATTCAGCGAAAAGTGAGCTTCATCGTTAAAATAAATTTGCTTTAGAAAATTGGAATCAAGGGCAATCTTGTTATGGGCACAATTTGAACGTGTTTTCCCAGTGCGGCGTCAGTCTATTCATGTTGAAATGCCAAACTAACCTAAAAATAAATCAATTGACAGCTGTCAAAAAGTTCTGCAGTTAAAATAGTGTTACCAAATTAGAAACACACGTCTCTATAATGTTTCTAATTTTTCCATACAATTTTTCTAATGTGAAACCTTTTAAAAGAATTTAAATCCATAAAAGTCAATAGCTTTAAAACTACGATCATCTAAATCATTTATTTGATTAAAGAAAACAAATGTTTCCATTTTATTCAAGTAATCTCCTCGCCAAACCCATATATTATCTGAATAACCTCCCTCAAAAAAAAATTAATCAAATTCAACAATAAACAAAAAAAATAACATACAAAACAAATTTGGGAGTGTTCGACTTATAATAGAAATAGTTAGAAAGAATTTAAATTGTTTCTCTCATTATGGGAATTATCGATCAACAATCAATCAATCTCTAACTTCTTCGTATGGAATATTCAACTACATATTTAACTATTTTTATTTCTCTAGCCGACCGCGACCTCCTCTCGTTTAAGACCCAAAACGGAATAAAAATTCCAAAATTTAGTATCAATTTCCCTTTCAATAGAGTGCACACGATCAGTGAATGCCAACATTATCATCATCATCAACCACCTCCTATATTCCGTCTAAGGTCAAAGCCGCATCAAAAAAAAATAACTAAAACGTCATTTTCACGAGCAACCAAGCAGATCGCCAAACATTGATTTAGCATTGGCATAACACTATAAACGTCATTCTCATTGTTAATGGTGTATACCTACTTTGGTATACCTAACTCTGCAGTCTCTGCACTTGCCCCCAATTCGAGCTTGAAATCACCTGAAAGTTGGAGGAACTAGAAAAACTCGCAGACGCGCATAGTTGACGCTTTCCCCTGACGTGAGACAAATAATTATATACATTTTTTTTTGTACGAGTAGTATACGTTTCTGTTTTCCCTCGCTGAATCACAAGACTCTTCCTTCAAGCTAAGTCGAAGCTGAAGCCAATGCCAGTTCGATGTGGCTTTAAGCATTAATTGCCTTCTCACTCTAATGATAGTCAAATGCTCTTGTACAATCATACATAACGACAACATCATGGGTATAATGCTCAATGGCACCTACATAGCTTTTGGATGGCACCTCGATTCACGATCCACGATCAATGCGATCTCCACAAATGGAGATCAACAACATTCCGTGCCAGATTTTCTGGTTCGCACTAATGGCGGTTTTATGATCGTCTATCTTAAGGCTACCGTAACACTTTGCTTGCTTGCATGCTGCACTCTTCTCCATGACGTTTCAGAGGCACTGATCTTGCAGATAATGTTTTGTTTTTTTTTCTTATAATGTTATTATATTATTATTATTATTATTTTTGTCTTTTCTACGGATTAAGTTCGAATTACAATTTTATTTGTTTCTTTAGCGAGATGGGGATATAGTGATAGGTCTCTATATTCATCCGTGCGTCTTTCTTCGCCGATCGGTGTCGTCGTCGCCATTTTCACCGTCACACCACCATCCACCGCCGCCGCGGTTCGGTTCCACCGATGATGATGATCGCAGACGCGGTGATTATGGAGAAGAGTGTAGGACGCAATTTGCTGCGGCCTGTGAGCAAGCAATCACTGCGTTAAGCTGCTGAATGATGACGGGGCGTTTGTGCCACAATGACTACTGTTGTAGTATGTGAACGTTAGATTTGCGAAGACTTTGTTGTTTTTTTGGCTTTCATTTTGGCATTAGTGATTTGTCAATAAGTTTGTTAAGAATAAGAAATAGGCTGTCCGTTGTTGTTATTTTTTGTTGGCCGAGACGATGGTGTAGGAAGGTTTAAGAGTATTTAATATCAATTTATGGAATGTGAGTTACTTAAGGTTGTTAGTTTTTGGTTTAGCTTAGTTTATTGGCCGAAAAATAAATAAGTCATCATTTTTGTGTTGTTGAGAATTAATAAATCATTGACACTTAAGGCATCTGTCAAAGTTGAAAATGACAGTTATAATATTGTGGGAACAGTCAGATTGAAAATGAGCAAACTCCATTTTTAGTTAAGAACTTGACGTCAATGCTGATTATTTCTATATTTTCTCTGACATTTCAGGAGAGAGGAATAATAGATGTGAATTAACTAACGTCAAAAGTGACAGCCAACACTTTGGAAAACACACAAATGATGCAATATCTGGCATGAGCTCAAACCGATATACATAGCTTCAAAACATTTTACATTTCATGAAAATCACGAAATTGACGTTTATAAACAATCGAGCTCTTTTATACCTTGCAAACCAGTCAAAAGTAATGATGATTAGGATATTTGAAACTTCTCTTTATGTCAAAATTGACGTTTGTTATATTTTGTTGTTGTTTTCCTTCACAGTATCAGAGGGTATATAATTCTCCAAGAAATATATGCAGAAATGTCAGTTTCAACAAAGTGCGGATTTTGACATTTATATTTCCTTTTCGTTTAAAAAGTATCATGAAGCTTTGATATTATTAAAATATTATTATTACTTTAAGAAGATGGTTAATGAACCAATAATTCCAAGTAAATACTCAACCATAAGGCTATAAATACTTCAAAATGTATACAATCTATTTTTAGCACTCGAATGAATTAAGTTTGCTTTCAAAAGAAGTTTGTCTTGATGGTCTTTTACTGGTATACACTTCTTAAGAATTCAGAATTCACTCTGGAATTCCATACCTTTAAATAGCGTCTCGGTGTATAAAAGTCAACACGCGTAAATAATCTTGACAGATTTCTTTCTCTTCGATGCATCTTTACATTATTCGATGTTTTTTTTTTTCATCAGCAACATGGACTGGACATGGAGAAAAGACACAAGCCATCTTTGTCAATTCTCCCCATCTTGGTGTATTGAACATAGCTTGAAGCTATACAGATTCTTGCGTTTGGTAGTAGTCGTTTTTTGCCGTGCGTCAGTCGTCATCATCGCATCGTCGTAGTCGCGTTTATCGTCATCGTCTTTGTCGTCTTCTTTGACGTTGATCTGTACGCAAGGGCATTGTTCGCATGTGGGTCATAATTTATTAGTTCAACAACAAACAATGTCCAAATAGAATCACTTTTTAATGTCTATTGTCTATGGTTGATCTTTTTCTGAAAGCCGGCCGGTACTCATAGCGCGTGGATGCTTTTTGATCTTTTCCGTCAAAAATAAAAAAAAAGCGTTCCCTACTTGGATTATTTATGTTCGCCATTGCGAAACTTATAAAAGCGAGTATGTAATAAAAAACAACCGCGAGATAGATTGACATTCATGTTTTATTGGTTGAATAGAAAATTGTTACCAAAAACAAAAATTCAAGGTCAAATACAATTTATAAACTTAACCCAACTGTCATCTGTCACCCACTCATTGTGTGAATATGAAGATCTGTTCGTATTTTCCCTCCAATTATGTCATTTTTTTGCCCAAAATGATCAAATCTCATTGTGGGTGTAGAAAAGTAGAAAAATATGCCTTAACCACCAGTATTTTGTTGTTATGGTCAATTTGTATCTATCAAACGCCTTCGTGTTCCTCCTTCATCATCAGTTCACATCTTACCCGATGGAATGACGTGTAGGCCTAGAATATACATACATATATAAAGTGCGTTTGAATGCATCACACACGATCCAGTCACCATAATGTTATGACTTTTGTTTGTTGTGTTTGTTTCTTTTTGGGGGGAACGCCAACCATTTTCTGTCAATTGGGTGATTATGGTTTTACTTTTCAAAAGGAATGAGATTTTTTATTCGTTGTTGTATTTTTAAATGCTTTTGAGGAAAGTTTAGAAGACATCAAACAAATTGGAACAAACAACTTAGGTTAGGTGGCTTGTGGGTGATGACTGGATCATGGTTCACTGATCTTTGAAGGAAAAAAAAAACACTAAAGTGAACAAACCTATTCAAAATCAATTAAGAATTAGAAAAAAAGAAAAATTACTGGGAAAATTTATTCAAATTTATGTTGGTTTTTATGTATAGTTTTATTCTTTTAGAGAATCTGGGACACTTTATAGCATTGTATGGTGGAGAATAGGTTCTTTTCAACGTGTAACTGAGCTTCAAATTGTGATAGCTGTCACCTGTCAAATGGATAATGATTTTTTTGTTTCAGTAAGTATGACAGTTCTTGATGAATCGTTTTAAACTTCAAGAATGCTTAGAACCTGCGGGTATTTATTTTGAGTATAATTAGACATGACAGTAAATGAGTGCTTATATTTAAAGTTGGCAAAAAGTAACTTAGGAAAATTTTATATGAGTTTTTCTGCCGTCTAGAAACTAGAAGTCCAATTTTGTATCATTTTTGTTTAAAATTAAACAATTATGTATCAACTGGCAGGTTAATTGTCACTTGAACAGTGATGCCAAAACAGTACAAAATAAAAGTGATTATATTCAATCCTTATACTTCCGTATGAAGTCTCAACTTTATGACACATATCACATAAAATACAAACATTATAGTTTATAAATACCTCTCTAGTTCCGGTAGCAATAATTATATTAAGCCATAAAACTAATTTATAACTGGATTGTTTAAAAATAAATCAACTTTACAAACATGTGAACATGCCTAAAATTAATTTACCATTAAAAACGGCTTAAAATAAAATAAAAAGCTGTTATGATGACAACATTTTAAAACATCAGTTAACTTATTATAACATTCTTTAATAACACCAAACTCACATAGTTTAAAAATTTCCTCATAAAATATTCATTAAAAGCAAAGAGCGAACAAAAATTAAAGTGAAATTATTAAAGTGCTTTAATTGCTTTGATATTGTCTTACTGTCATAATAGTACACATGAAAGTGTCTTAATTTTGCACTTTCATTTTTACATTTCAACTCAAAAATGCTCATATACGAGTATACATTAAAAATACATTGGTGAAATTGAAAATAGTTAATTTGAATGTGTACAATGGTGAGTAAGTGCATTGTTTCTCGTAAAATTAGATATTTAAATTATTTACCGATTAGTATTCATAGACTCCAAAGAATTTGACATAAATATGATTGCCAACACTTTAATTTGGCACGTCAAACCTAAAGCGGACGTTGCACTTTTCTAATGACTTTTCATTAATATTCAATGATATTTAGCACTTCGTCATATAAACTTTTTTGAAAGATTGACGTTTCTGCATATTAATAAAGTGTTAACTAAAAGCCTTAACATAAACATGTAATTATGTATTAAAAAATTGTAGATACTCTCAGGCATTATTTCTTGAACTGTATGCAAAAGACCATTTCTTTAAAATGAACAATAATTTTTGCCATAAACCTCGTTTAATTTAATGCTTCAGCAATTATTTTTGAATAAATAAATTATGAAAAGTGTGGGAGTGCTTAAGAATACTTAAATAAAATAACTTTATTGTAGGATTCATTCACGTGCTATATTTTTTGTTTCTTATTATGTGTACATACATTTTTCTTTTTTGTGAATAACAATTAGCATGCGTCGGATGTTTTTAGAATTCTGATTAGATTCAAGCTTACTATAAAATCAGATTAAAATACACATAAAACGCCTTTGAAATTGATTTGAACGTCCACCAACGCGTATAGGTACAAACTTTAAAATAGTATAGAGTTGTCATCAAGAAGAAAGAAAAACAAACTTCAACATAAAAATGTATACAAATAATTTACCATACAGAATTTTTATTTTATGGTCATATAAAACTTATAGTTTTATGGTTAAGTTATAGCGGGATATTTTATAATTTATGTTTAAATTTTAAATGTGTATTAATTCCATAAAATTTTATACTCGTACAATTCACAAACAATCAGGGTGATTGCTATTGGGCGAATGAAATGGTGTGTTACCGTCTTTTTGTTGTATTTGACTATAATAAAATAATTCAATTCATATTTTTGTAGCTGACATTTTGCAATTTTAAACGCAACAGGTCGAAACAATTTCTATTTATGGTTTTTTTTTTTAAACAGGTGGCGCTATTGGGTATGAAACTAATTTTATGTCTTTTAAAATTTTATTAGCTATAAAATATTAATCACCATCCCGATTATGGAACTTGGTAAATTAACAACAATGCAGTAATTTGTCTCAGTTTAGTTTGAAATATATACGAGTAGATAGATACATAGGTCAGAAATATACATAATACATTTGTGTATGCATTTTACAGAAAAGTTACAGTCTTATGTAAGCAAATTTATTAATTTGACAGCTGCTGTCATTGTTTGTAAATAAGGCTATTTATACAGTGATTTCACCTCATACACACACATTTTAAAGGAGATTAATTTTGACAATACATTCAAAATGCATATTGTCATATATTTTTACGTCTACGTTTCAATTCTCGATTAAGTGATGTTTGCATCGACCCATTTCGATATTAATTTGGACAAGTTTAACTTTGTGAATTCAAAGCTTAGCTTTCTTGGAATGGATAATTTCGTATGTGTTTTAAATGGGGAGCATTTAACAGTTGTTTAAATATGATTATTCAAGATATATGATGAGCTCTATAGAACCATAATAGTGCACATCTTTCCTATAAAAAAAAATATTTAAGTGTTTCACATTATAAACAGTCGTTCCGGTTAAAAATTTAATTTGTTGTGTCGTTAAATTATGTAATTATATTAATTGAAATAAGAAAAATATGGGATGTGATTTTATACGCTTTAAATTAGACTACTTTCTAGTCATCGTTTGAAAAAAGAAGTATTTTAAAAAAGTCGTAAAAAAGCTCCCTTGTATTCATCGGTGCGTGTCAGTTTTTACTTGATAAAAGCAAAGAATTTATGATTAGAAAATAATTTAAACAAACCAAATTATATTTTAACGATCGATTTTATTTCATCGATATAAAAATGTGCTATAAAAAACAAAACAAATAAAATTATCCTAAGATAAACAGAAATCGTGACATTATAATATTTTGAGAACTCATTAGTTAGCGGCAAAGCATCTATAAAAAAAAAAGAACACAATTAAATCTCCCGGAAGGTTCTTTTAAATGTGACTTCAACAAAAGGCGCATTGAATTTCATCAAAGATGGAATTTGATTGTTGTCGACAGTCATACAAAAGATTCAATTGAATTGTATAAAAATTACAATAAACAAAATCTAAAGAAACACTTTCGGGGTCACAAAATGAATACAAAAACATTATAAACATTCAAAAAGAAAAACAAAAATTGGCATATTTTAGACATGCGAAATTTGTTTTTAATTTACGACACTAAAAAATCCGTTACAGTGTTTCAGTAATAATGACCAAGCTGGACAAAGTTCGTGACTTAATGACAGTTAAGAAGGCAAACGTCAACGATGATGCGTGTAAGACTTTTGTATAGCGAGGAACCGGGAACGTGACTTTAAGAGAAATACAAAATATTTGCAAATTCACACGTTATTTTATACAATTTGTATTATTTGTTTAATTTTGTTTCCACAAATTCTTTTTGCAACGGAAATGAAAATAAATTTGATGTAATTTGCAGCTTTATATTGCAATTTGACAGTTCAAAAAATAGAAATAGTGAAGTGGGAATTTGACAGAAAAAATCACGTCCCAATATGTTGATGGGAATTTGGGTTTGTTTGAGTTTCTGAAAGCTTAGCACGGAGGTGCATAAAGGTTAAATAAACGTCAAATAATTTTTTACTAAATGCGCTCACTGGTAGGTTTTTCTTATAAATAGATACATAAATAAAGTAATAGATTTCTCTTTTTTACTTTCCAAGGAAAAGTGTTTTTAATTTTTAAACTTAGCAACGTTGAATATAACCTTAATTCAGTGAATTCCTATAGTTTTACGGTTGTGTTTACACTTGCAAGTTTATGGGACTTTAAGAAGATTTAAGGTAAATCACTGACATAATTAGATTTTTCTTTAATTTCTGCTGTACAAATGTGACAAGTTGTGGAGACAACATTAAATCGGTGAATAGAAAAAAAAGAGAATTGGCTTAATTTGTAATTAAATTATTTATGACTTCATTATTCAAATATACATACATACATATATTATATATGTTTATCACGCACATAATTAGATATAAATATTTCCATTTTCTTAATCCTGTTCAGAAAAAAAAAATTCAACTGTTCATTTTCTTATTTTGACAGTTTATAAATCACTTCTCTAAGACAATCTGTCAGAAGTGTCATCCACACATCATATACTCACAGTTGTAACTGTCAATTATATATCACAAGTCGAGCTACCTATAAAAGTTCAACAACTTGTAATTTTTTTTGTTTTATAATGCCAAACATGTGAACTTAAGTAAACAAATAAATATCTCAGAATGCTTTTATTTTGAAATGCAGTTTTATAGCAACTATATTTTTTTATTTCACTTCATGGCACGAGTTTTTTGTGTTATTAAGATCTTTTTTTCACAATGTTTTCCATATGTTCTTTAAATCCCCTATTGTATAAATATCTTTTCCTCACAATTATTATGTATGCCACACTTTGTAGATCTTAATCGAACATCGAGGTCGATCCTTTTCTTAAATATACTCCAATTATAATATGAACTTTTTTGTTTACTATAATATGATGCATATATGAAAAAAGTAAATTTGAATAAGAACAAAAAAATAAAACCCAGCACGTGTTCTTTGGATTTATTTCGCTGCACTTGTAGCTAACTTTATACACAAAAAATATCCGGGGAATATTGTGTACCTATTTCGGTATTTTTAGTTTAATTTTCATTTATACGAAACATGAAATTCAGATACAAAATTTATGGCAGCCGGAATAATCCACAAATGTATCAACAACAACGAACTTTTGATCGAATTGTATACTTTTGGCTATTTTCGGAAAACGTATAGGTATTTCACAAAAATAATAAAATCTGAAGAGACCAACGGCAATAATGGTGTTGGAGACTAGTGCGTATGACAGCTCGCGTCATTTTTTGACCATTTGACAGTTTGAAAATTTTTGTATTTCTTCAAGCGAAAAAGAAAGAAACAACTTTACCATCGTAGATAACTCAAAACACCGTCATCGTGTGTGTTCTGTCATATTATTTTGACGTTTGTTTTATCAGTTCATTCCAAGTCAACTACTGAGTGCTGCCCTCTGTCTTAGAACCTAGATTTACCACGAACCATCCATTTAGTATCATAAAGAAATCATAAAGAATAACTAAGATACAAGATCGCTAAAGATAAAGATAGTATCAGTGCAAGAACAAAAAATGTAAAACATTACAAAAAGGGGGACCAGCAGCGGGACAGTCTTTGTGTGGCCTCGTCTATGTCGTTAAGTGACACGAGAGTCATTTTTATGGTTCGTTCTTGTTCTTATCCGAAAGGGAATGCAATTGTTTCTTTTTTGTATCTTTTTTTGTAATGTATTTAATTTCTATTCCAAAGAATTCTGATTGATTGGCAGAATAATTATGAGGACATAATTTGTCTTTAGAAAATATAAAATATCGCTTGGGAGACGTTAGGTAGGTAGGTTAGGTAGATAGAGAAAATACTAAAATTCTTTTCCTTCACCCTTAGGGCGAGATATAAGTATCTAAAGGAAGTATCTATGGAATGTGTATCTATGGTATTTTATGTATCTTTCTAGCAGCTACCTGTTGATATTATTCTTTGGAATTTCATTTTTGAATTTGTATTTAAAAGAATTCCACTTAAACTAA
Organism: Eupeodes latifasciatus; assembly: GCA_920104205.1. Classification (NCBI taxonomy): domain Eukaryota; kingdom Metazoa; phylum Arthropoda; class Insecta; order Diptera; family Syrphidae; genus Eupeodes; species Eupeodes latifasciatus. The sequence continues at coordinate 11,829,267 of OV049926.1, forward strand.
TTGATTGTAGGGATACTTATAGTATTTTATGCGTCAAGTGGTCTAATAGTATATCATTCTGTTTCTTGTATTGTATTTTATCGTACATACACGAGTTATTTGAAATAAGAAACATTTATTTTTACGATAAGGATTGTATATAAATCTCTTTTACTTATTGAAGTTAAGTACGCAAGTCTATTAGTTTACATTTGTGCAATATCATTTTTTGTTTATTACATCCGGATGGAAACAGTCCACCAATTTAAGACAAAATTTTATTAATAACTTTTATTATATTCATTTTTGTCCCAAGGAATCAGAAGTTATCTGTTTATAACTTTAGCTGTCATTCATATTAAAACATTATTCATCTGAAGGTGATTATACCCCCATCTTTTTTCTATATTAAAACTGTCAAACTAAGATGTAAAAAAGTTGGAGACAATTTCGAGAAATTGTAGAAGAGCCTTTTTTTTTTTTTTTTTTTTTTTTATAATAAGCACACACTCAAGGGGATATTACTACCCTTATTATGCAGATGCACAGTGTGAGCACTAGGAAGAGGAAAACCTTATGAACTGAATTTTGTAAAAACCGTCATAAAAATACGCCTACATTTTTTACTTAAAAGAGTTAGCCTTAAATTGTCCTCGTTTGACGTTTAATTTAAAGGTTAAATTTACCAAACAAGCTTAAGGGTATAGAAACACTTGGAACTCTACCAAGCGGACGAATAAAACCTTCCCTTTTGAACGGTACAATAAATAAAAGTAAGATCTTCACCCAGTTCGAAAAAGGGAAATAATAGATCCTTAGGTCGCTAACCACTTTAAACTAAATTCATTAATTTTCTTACCAAAAATTCATAGAAAAGTGTCCACTTAATTTTTCCCACTTCTATATTTTGTTCTCGAATTTAAAAAAAAATGCATATTTTATTTATCAATTCTGCTTTGTTTGTGCATTTTTCTTTAGACCAATGAAACATGCCAGTGTTTATGGAGTGATGATTTTGGCTATTATGGATGCATTCTTCTTGAGAATTTCTCAAAATGTTCATAGGTATCATCAAAATAAAACAGAATCAAATTAATTTGCGACATTTTGTAAAGAGCAAATCCTCAAAAAAATAATGCCCAAATCTGTCAACGTCAAAAGTGACATTTAATACTTTATGGAAAAAATAAAGCTCTACGAATGTGTTTCTTTCGAATTTTAACCGGACTTGCTTTATTATACGAAGAGTAAAAATAAAGTAAGTAGTTTTTATTAAATGCACTTTCTCGAAACAATAATACATGTACTTACAATGTTGACATTATGTTTTCAATTGCAAGACATGTCAAATGGCCTTAAATAATAATCGCAAATTCGTGCTTGTCGTACATTTACTGCACCAGCAGAATGGAGTCGCTGTAGCGGCCGCTTGTCGCGCTGTCAAAGTTGAAACATACGAAAATAGTACACAGCGCCACAATGGGAAGCTGTTACTGCATCGATCGCTGTCGCCATTGTTGAATAATTTTCTACTTTCCGCTATTAGTCGCGCTACATTTTGACATATCTATGGGTCTGTTCACAGCACTATATGAAAAGTTGTTTCAAAGAAACCTTTCGTAGGTCTTTCTTGGTACAAAGGACGTACCCACCACCTTCGTTTTCTCTTCTTTAAAAGCTTCATTCCGCAGTAGCACATTTGCATTATCATTGCAATAAATGCAATTTCATCGCGTTGGTCCATGTTTTAATTTAAAAATTGAAAATTAAGTTGCCCAAAAATGTGAATAGTCTTACAAAACTAAACACAAATGTATAAATGTCAAAAAAAAATGACAGCTGACGTTCTTCCTGCGCTACACAATTGTGGGCGACCTTTGCTACATAGTGAGCGATTTTAGTGACAGATTGTGCTACAGCGATTTTTACCGCGACTAGCGAATTCCCATTGTGTTCAAGGGGTTAATTTATAAATTATCTAAACGTAAGAATTAATACAGTGTTACCCACTTAATAACACTAACATTTGAGTTTTTGATAAAAAGAGATATTTTATTAAAGTTAACACTTTGGAGAACGACTTATTACATTTTTCTAAATTTAAATTTGACTTTTGTATGTGAAATTGGGAATTGAGCGGTTCAGACAACATAAAAGACTTAAAAGTAAGGCAAGTCTTGGGCCTGTAATGGACCAAAAAATGGCTTCAAATCTAGGCAACTTTCTGTGTAAAGTTGACTGATGAGATAGAAAAATATACCTTATTATCAAGCCAAGTGAAATGTCAACTGATCATGTTTTTTTTTTTTGACAACAATGTTTTTGTTAATGTTTTGAAAGATCAACAGATGGTTAAGCTTAGTAAAATACTCATAGTTTAAAGTCAGAATTCAATGACATTTGAAAAACTAACTCGTTGCCTTGGTCAAATTTTGTGCTCAACAAATGCAGTTACCTGCATATGAAGTCTCTTATGTCATCTGAACAGACCCAATATTAATTCATATGAAGTAAGTGTCATTGATCATACAGTGCTGTCAATTTCAATAACATAAGAATCAGTGCTTCCGAATAACTTAAATAAAACAAACAATTTCTTGGCATTAGTTATTAGGTAAACAAGTTACTCAATACAAGCCGTTTATGAATATTCATTTGATCAAAGATACAAAAATATCTCTATATGGTGTTGAAAGAGTCTCATCAATACAAAAACCTCTATTTGTACATATTAAACCTTGAAATCCCACACCTCAATTGGTATGATGCCAAAAATGTTACTCTAACCATAACAAAAAAATGTGTAAACTCCTCCATTTAACCTCTATCATTTACCTATGTATAAAGCCGATCATGTTTACTCACTTGAGAACCACTTAAGTAAATAATCCAAATTTCGTTTCAATATATTGATGTAGTATAAATTTGTGTCAGTGTCATTTTACAAAACAAAAAAAAACACACTTTCACATTTGTTTTAAGAAATATATATGGATGAAATTCGTAGGGTATTCTACCCTTAATTTTGTGTTTACATTTGAAACAAAAACATCTCAAATTACATACAAAATTCAACGAAAAATAAAAACCAATCAATAGGGATAATCGTATCGGTCGGTGTTACTGACGTAACAAAATAACACCACCAATTTGTGATTTTCAAATTTTCCTAAACAACGAACTGCATTTTCATTTTAATGAAATTTGAAACCTCAGCATTTTTGGTGTTTTTTGTTATTGTTCCTTTGTTTTATTGCTGGCTGAAAAACTCGAAGTCAAACTGCATGATTGACATGTTTTCTTGTGCAATTGATAGGTTAGTAATGTAACGTAGGTATAATACCTCTTGAGATTGACAATTGTTTTGTCGTCAGCTATTCAGCAAATCTCCAGGTAGGTATGTTATATGAAACAATTATCTTTTCCTCTTTTCTTGAAAAGACACAGAGCGCCAATCTTACCATAACTAATCGGAGATTGTTTTGTAATGTGGAGGTATGAAGAGAAGGAAAATTATTATAATCATCTCAAAGTAGTTAAATATATTATATGATTGTGCAATTGAGGGCAAGGAACGCGATTCGCGGTTTCTTCGAAGAAAGCCACACAAATGTCTACTACTGAATTCCCATCACTATTTTTTAAGTTACGTACCTACTATCATTATTTTAAATTTTTGTTCATATACAGATGAGGACAACTTTTAATAGAGAAATTGATTTTATTCTATCTCTTTTTCTGATTTGAATTGAGATAATTTATAATAATTGAGAACTCACCTATAAATGAATTAAGCCCAGAAAATACAAAAATCAAGAACAGTGTGCTTGAATGGTATATATAATCCTTTTGTTGTGGAATCAGCATAAATAATTAAATTTTCATGTACATTTGATCTCGTAATCCAAATTGATGTATGTAGATTTTGTATGATTCATACACAGTGCACTTGTACAATTTTTTATATTGAATTATTAAAAACACCCAGATAGATAAGTATTTGATACACCCACTTTTTCGAAATTCAAATTGATAACAAACACTTCAAGTGGATGTGATCATGATTAAGTTGTATCACTCCTTTCAATAAAATCTAATAAATTTTTCAATTAGAACAAAATAAAACATTTAATACCTATTCTCTCTATCAACCAAAAAAATGTTTTGATAGGAACAAATTGCGCTTTCTCTTCTTGAGAAATGAGAATATTGCCAACATGAATTTTATTTTTCCTTCTTTATTTCTTTCAACACACAAGAAAACAATAATAAACTCTCTGTTAAAAACAACAAAACAGGTAAATGTTTAATGATGACGTTTGAATAAAGTTTGCATTTCGAAACGCGTTAAACATGAAATTTCGATTTGACGTTTCGGTTATGTGTCAAATCGATCTAACCGAAAATAATCCAAATTACTGAATCTCCGCTTGAGAAAAGAAAAACATTTATTTCATCCGATTTCGTGTTAAATAATTAAATAAACGCGTTTCCGTCAGATTTATTTTCTCTATAATATGAGTGCGATCACTTGCTTGCTTTAGAGCGAACTGTCTTTCAATTTTCAAAACATCAGCAAATAGCCAACAAACTCACTACACTACGACTACACTATACTTCAAGTCTCACTCGTTCGTTTGTACCTATTTGATAGTACGCAATGTTTGTATCTTAAAAAAGAAAACCTCAGAAATAAAAAGAAATACACAACAACAAAAAATCTATCTACAAGATGAAGTAGAAAAGGTATACGAAAGACATTAGGGTAAAACAGAAAGATGGATAAGATGTAGCAAAGAAACGATCGTTCGTATGGCTTGTTCACTGGGTCGCCGCTGCTGTTGGTGCGTTCGAAAACAGATTAATATGAGACGTCACAGTGACAGGTGTACTTATCGGTTGGACTTTATCAAAAAAAAAATGGAGAGAATTCAGCAGTATTTTCCGATCGTAAAATGATTTACCATTTGTTCTTTTCAAAAACAAAACAAAAATGTTATCGAATGGATTTTTGTAAAAAGTTATAAGGGGCGTCCTAAAATTAAGTAGGTACCTACAGATTTCAATTTCTTTTAAAAAGAACTATATTTGACAGCTGCCAGTTCGGGATTTTAAATAGATGGAAAATTACATAAGCGAATGGTGTTTTAACTGTGGAATACTATTTTAACAAGAGGTCATATTGTTTGGTCAAGTTGTTAACTTAACTAACCCAATTTTCACTTAAGTAACCCGAAAATGACAGCTGTCAAATAACTGTTTTATAAGCGTTTCTACGCGCATGACGGCAAAATCAATTTTTTAGGTTAAATATGAAAGTCAAAGTTATGCTCAATTTATATTAGCTTGAAGCAGGAGTCTTATTCTTTTAATTAACCAAGTAAATTTTACAAGTGCATCTTTTAAATGTTGATGTTGGGCACAAAATTAAGAAAAAAAAAATATCCCGCGCTTGTAACTTGAAGAAACAAAAACTTAAAGAAAACCCAAAGGAAACCCAAAGGAAAACATAAAAGACTGACTAAAAAGAAGACAAAAAACAAACAGTATGGAAAGTCATAGTAAAAAGAAACCTGTGAAAAATACTACAGCAAACAACAAGCTAAAGAAAAAAAGAGAACTCTGCAAGATCAGCAAATAATCCACTGTTATTGGCACATCCACACAGTCAGCGTCGCTCGTCGTCGTTGTCCACCAAGCCCAAGTGAATTTTGTTGTCTTGCTTTTGTTACCTAGCGTGTCTCTTATTACCTGACGCTGACGCTCACTTTGACTCTGAGGGGTTTTGGTTTTTGGATTTTCTGAAACATCGCTCGATCAGCAAGATACACGGAAGTTGTTTCAAAATTCAAACAAACACTCTCACGAGAGAGCCATGTCGATCAGGGTTGCCATTTCCTGACCTAGCTCCATAGCTCAATTTAAAAATATTTGAAAGTAGCCCAAATAATAGCCCAATTTAAATACAAACAAGTCTGAAGCTTCAATAAGAATTAGTTATTATGAATTAAATATTAGCGAAAAATCAAATATACATATCTTGATTAGATGTGAGCTACTTATAGCAAAACTATTATTGGGCTATTTATAGCAAAATTATAATTGGGCTACTTAGTACTTATAGCGAATTTATTTCTGGGCTAAATACAAGTTTTCTTCGGCAATTTTGGAAAAAAAAGTCAAAATTACAATAGTCAAAACCTGGCAAGCCTGTTTTTGATTTCGATGGATCTCAGTTTTTCACCATCGTCATTTACGTCATTCGCCAATAGCCGTGTACATACACACGAGATACAAATACAAAAACACTTGAAACCCTTTTTGTGTGGGTGCCACTTGTTGCATTTGTGTACTTTGTAAACAAAATTGTCGGCCATGTTTGTTTCCGAATCAAAACATCAAACCCGCTTCGCTGTCATTTTCTGTTGCTTAGCTGAGTGCCTAAAGTTGATTTTTGGTATATTTGAGTTGTTGTTGGCTTGTTGCTGTTGCCAAAAACCCGCTTCCACCAATTCCAATTTGCGATTCATGGCCAATAAAGTTGACAACGGAGAACAGAGGGAAGGAGTACTATAGCAATATAGGCATTGGGTTTCAAGCTGCGTCGTCGTAGTCGTCGCGCGGTTTCATTTTGGTGTCACCATTAGAGTTTGAAGTCAATAAAATTCTAGGATTCATGTTTCAGCGTAAGTTAGGTGCACATATCGCGGATTTGAAGATTTTCTTTTTATCATGACGTTACACTTTTAACACCGCGATGTCATGGTAAGCAAATATTATTTTTCTTTATTTTTTTTCGTATTTTGACTTTTCCAAAAGATACTACAGGTATTACCAGTTGGTTGGGTTTGGTTAGGTTTGATGTTTTGAATTATTTGATTTGGATTTCATGCGATGTTTTTGCTTGTTCTTCTTCGGTTGGCATTGGCTTGGCAGTTGTTTTTGAGCAAATTATCATGTGTCCTACTTCTAGGAAATAAAAGCAAAATTCAACCGCAAAAATTCTTGGTTGGTCGCGTTTGCTGAATGCAGATGTTGGGTGGAGAAACACTTTCTTGTCTTGGAAATTCATTTTCTAGAGTAAAATTATGGTAATTATTACCTACTCTTCAATGATGAGTTATTCATTGGAAGGATAGAGCATAGAGGTAATGATGGTAAAGAGAGTAGGTGTTTATAGAGACTTGTTCTATTGAATGCGGAAGAGATTTCACTTATATCGGGTGATTTTTTAAGAGCTTGAGAACTTTTTTAAAAAAAAAAACGCATAAAATTTGCAAAATCTCATCGATTCTTTATTTGAAACGTTAGATTGGTCCATGACATTTACTTTTTGAAGATAATTTCATTTAAATGTTGGCCGTGGCTGCGTCTTAGGTGTTCCATTCGGAAAGTCCAATTTTGGGTAACTTTTTCGAACATTTCGGCCGGAATAGCCCGAATTTCTTCGGAAATGTTGTCTTCCAAAGCTGGAATAGTTGCTGGCTTATTTGTGTAGACTTTAGACTTGACGTAGCCCCACAAAAAATAGTCTAAAGGCGTCAAATCGCATGATCTTGGTGGCCAACTTACCGGTCCATTCCTTGAGATGAATTGTTCTCCGAAGTTTTCCCTCAAAATGGCCATAGAATCGCGAGCTGTGTGGCATGTAGCGCCATCTTGTTGAAACCACATGTCAACCAAGTTCAGTTCTTCCATTTTTGGCAACAAAAAGTTTGTTAGCATTGAACGATAGCGATCGCCATTCACCGTAACGTTGCGTCCGGCAGCATCTTTGAAAAAATACGGTCCAATGATTCCACCAGCGTACAAACCACACCAAACAGTGCATTTTTCGGGATGCATGGAAAATTTCGGAAAATTCGACTTTGTGGCAGATGATTTGCAAGCGTTGCTCGTTAGTAGGTCTATTCATGATGAAATGTCAAAGCATACTGAGCATCTTTCTTTTTGACACCATGTCTGAAATCCCGCGTGATCTGTCAAATACTAATGCATGAAAATCCTAACCTCAAAAAAATCACCCGATACTTGGCGGCCAATCTAGTAAATGAATCTTAAAAGATTTACTAATACGATTAGATATTTTTAAAGTTGCGATATTTTGTGAATCAAAATACATAACTAAATGAAACCATAGGTATCTTAGTCTTTCACTTTTGATTGGACAGCTGTTATTAAAAGTTATGAACATGACATTTATGAAATTAAATTAGGTTTGTTCAAATTTTTTTCATAACAGTATTCTGTTCTTAAAATTCAGATGACAGCTTTCGTATCTTAAATTTACGGTGTCTTCTCATATTTGACATGTATTTGACTTAGTTTACGTTCGAAATTTTCAAATGGAATGTGGCTGAACGCACCCATTTGTAAGTTCATTTGATATATGAAAATATACATTTTAACTCCATAACAGTAAACGCAGATTTCAACGAATTCATTTGATTGTCTATTTGACGTTTCTAGAAATCCTCATTTTAACTCCTTGGCAGTTTACATAGGATTCAAAAAGATAAGTTCAAACCGTTTGTAAACTTTCTTTTTTTGGTAAAAAGCATTTTAGCCGCCCTTTACAATTATATTGACGATGTAGTTATATAGGGTGTCCCAAAATTAACGCAAGAAATCTTGCGTTAATTTCAAACAAGTTGATATACATATTTATTTAGAAACGAAATCTCATCAAATGGTAACCTTTTTGGATTGATTAAGTGTTTAAAAAAATACTTGTCTTTATAAAGGGTGTCCCAAAGTTAACTGTCATATGCATTATTATATTTTATTTAAGAAATTCTCCAAAGAACAGTGATTAATTGTTTTAAATTTCTCCTCATTATCCAAAAATCAATAAGTTTTCTAAAAAAATATAATTTCTTAATCAATTTGTTTTCATACTAAGGCCCCTCCTAGACTAACGCCCTTTTGCATTACGTTAATACTATCATTCTATAAATTAATGCTTTCCACTTACGTTATTCAATTTATTGTAAAAATATTTAAATTTATCTATCAGCACTTGATTATTCGACTTTATATATGTATTTGCATAATTCAAGAGGCATCAACCAAGCTTAAGGTACCTATACATACCTTTAATTAATTTAAAATAAAAAAAAAAAAATTCTTTTCTTCTAACGCATGACCTGGAAATTAAAAGCCTCTAAAAGAAAGATTAATCTTAGTATATAAGAACCATTTGTCTGCTATATATCAATTTACAAGTGCCTTAGCAGAGATTGTGGTTAATTTAATTTAAAGTGCCTTCTGTCAAAAAGGGGACTTTAAAATTTTGACCAAGCAAATGCGCCCATTTTAGATGAAGAGCTTTTCATGTTTAAGCTGAGTTTAGCCAATTAACTGTGATGTGATTCAAATGCGATTTCATGACACAGTGAGGGATCTCATATTTTAGGCACAAAGTTTATAAGATGGGATTTACATATGAATTCATTTGGAAATTATTTCGAATCCAAGTTGGTAATCTATGGTTTAGACTAGACGTTAATTTAAAGTGAATATACAAAACTTATTCTTGTCGGCAGTCTGGATTTTGTATCCAAAGTTGAAGTTTTAAGAATTTTATTTTGTGCCGCGCATGTTGCATAAAATTACGACGACGCACGATGCAAAGAACTATGAAACTTAATACGCATTATGCTGCTTTTTATCTTCACAGTCTTTGTGGTTTAGCTCCAACATAGGGAAGAATCATTTCCCAGTCGCACAATTAATAAGATGAGAAAACTGCCGCAATCTATTTACATAGGTACGTATACATACATAGCTTTAAAAGATGCTGTGCAATGAAATTCCTAAAAGCAATCGAACCGAGCTTGGTGACGGTTTTGAGTTGCTTATAAAAAATTACACCGAACATATAAAATTATTATATCCACATTATGCCTGCACATCATGTCATATGTAGAAGATTGTAGAAGAAGTCAAAGACCATACGAGGTAACTATTTGTTGGGCATGCGGGCATGCTTCCTGGGTGATGTAATTGGAACTTCTTCAACATCCACCTACAAGTTATGGATAAAAGAGATGCGTTACACTTCGAATAATTCATGGTATGTTTACATATATGATTCCTTGAGATTTATCTAATAATAAAACATTTGATGTTAGGATGAGCATTCTATTCTTTTGAATTATAAATAATCAAAATGACTTAAGTAGCCATTTTTTTAGTTCTAGAACTGAAGGTAAAAAAGTTAAACAAACAGAGCTTAAAATGGTATAGCATCATGGATTCTGCTTTTTGACATTTGACATATAAACACAGGTTTCTCCAATGAGATGTCATTTTGGCAGTTTATATTTTCAAGATTTCTTAGAATTTTCTCAGTCAGATTGACAGAGCAGTAGAATGAAACACTCTATTCATTCTTACAATTAAAGCATAGATTTGCATTTCTTTTCTTCTGACAGCAAAAATGTGAAATTTGTATAAGATAATTTTTTTAATATTTCTGAGAATGCAGATATCTCTGAGATCTTAGAAACATAAACGGGGCAATTAAGAATAGCCCAATATTTTGGCAGCGGTCAGTTTTGGAGATGTCATCTTTTGACATTTGTCAAGTATAAACTACTTAGTTAGTTAAAATGGGACGATATACTCTTCAACAACGCATTAAATGACATTTTGCAGTCTTACACTGTTACTTCGAAGATGCGATCACAAATAATATAGCTATTCAAAACTTGTGATTAAACATATTTGAAATTTTTTCGTGAAAGACTCAAGATATTAAAGAGCAAGAATTGAATTGTGATAAGGATATGATTCTGCAACCGTGGCTACAGTGGTGGCTACTTGCCTGATATCGTTTTCCATTGTTATTGACATATCTTCTGCTTTAGACATCCATGGATTTCTCTTAGAAAATACTCGTTCTTCTTTTCGGAAAGCCCTTATATATTTTTTGACGCTTCACTTTTACCAATCCTACATCATCCTCAATTTTTAATCTTGACACACCTTTTTCAATGATGCGGTGTAGGTACCTAGGTTAGGTACAAAACAAACGTTATTATTACTTTAAAATGCATCATGTGCATCTCACTGATGGCAGCCATCTTTTTTTGTTCATCATCAGCTCATCTTCAAATGACAACTTGAATCTATCAAATAATCTTATCTATAAATCATCTTTCTTTAACTCTGAAAGCAGGAACTAAGCCACAAGCCTTGATTAAAAGTCTAACATAATTCCAATTCAATCAATGAGGATAATCAATAAAACCAAAAGAAACAAAAGAAACAAAATTAAAACAGAACGGCAATCACTTCATCCGGTGACGGTGAATGACGGTAAGGTGATTCAATTATTTTCTGTCACAGCGAGCGCTGCAATCAATTCAATTGCGCGGTACAGTATCTATTTCAATTTAAACTCAGTTTACACTGTCGCGTTATTACCTTTTGATTTTATTGAGCTCTTGTGCTATTGTGCTTGTTACATCGCTGCCAGCTGAAGCTATAAAATTTATTTCGTATAAACGTTACTGTACTGAGCATGATCGCAGCGTGCAGCGGCAACAGCAGCGCAGCGGCATAGAATAAATATTAAACTGCAAGCGACTGATGACGATGCGACGCAATGACGACGACAACGAATCCGACAAAGTCAAAGTCCAAAGGCTCGTGCAACAAAGGTGTGACACATAGTGTGTCACATTTATTTTGTATTTTTTCATTTTATAACATTACCGTTAGAGTGGGATATCATGGCTATGATAAAGTGACAGATATAATGTTGTCTCCGCGTTTTTTATGTTGTAATTCGTATAAAACATAACCCTGAAAACTGGGCGTACTTCGAAAGGAGTAAATTTTGTATTAAATCAGGAACGGTGAGTATAGTTCAATTTAAGAAAAACAGCGACGTGATGTGTAGGTCGCATTAAGTTGCTTTAAGTATGCTGATTTGACATTACATTTTACGTGTCAATTATTTTATTTTCATAAGGTATTGATTTAGTCATTTGAATACTTTTCGTATCGAAAGATTTTAGTTTGGTAAGGCATAATTTTAATTGTTTAGGTTATGTTAACTTATTTAGATGTAGGAGACATTTGGCTGTAGCTTTCTTGCTATAAATTAATTGTTCAAAAAACAATTGTTACATTTTCGAATATTCTTGTTTTATGCCTGGGCTCACCGTGCCAAGTTAGCACTTACAAAAAAATCTAAGTGAAACAAATTTTTGGAATGATTTTTGTTTCTACAACTAATTTACAAGAAATTAACTACAACTAACTGCATAATTAGTTTTTAAAATTTTGAAAAAAGTATTACTTAACAGTAATAAATGAATAAATATGAAACGGAATTTAACAAATGAAAACAATAATCATCCTTAAATATATTGAATAATACATTTGTATGTATGTATGTACATATATAATAACGAATGAAATAAAGCTCAATAAATTCAATGAATTAAATAACCTGATTGCATTAATTTTTTCTTGATTTTGATTAAATATGAATGAAATGAGACACAATTTTTGTATATACTAAATTCTAAGTTGATATAATCCTTATTGATATGGATTGGTATAAGTTTTAAGTAATTTTGATTGCCTATACTTAATTAAAAAACTATCCCTATTCTCCTGTTAAGTTAAAATTGCACCCTAAACATGTGTCTCTAAATGATAAATAAATAAATAAGGTGGCGCAACAGTTCGTTGAGAACTAGGGCCTAATGACTTACGACTCTCAACCATTCCTGTGTGCGAGTAATGTTGTCAGGAATAGAGGGGACCTACAGTTTTAAGCCGAATCCGAACGGCTAATTTGAGAAAGCACTTTTCATGACAAGAATTACTCTTGGAGAATTTGTCAATTCCTCGCAAGAGGCAGTACCCGTGATAAAAACTTTAGATGGCACAGGCAGGGATCGAACCCAAGACATCTAGCATGACAGTCCAACGCATTAACCATTATGCCACTGGCACTGAATGATATGTTGCTTTAAAAGGTTTTACAAAAAGAGGCTTCATTTTAAACTGCTGTCATTTTTGAGCTGTCATCTTTTGACTTTTGATTAGTAAAAATTATGCAATTTAAAAAAAAAGAGGCTGCGATGCGACCCACAGTGATAACTTCCCATCCCGTCTGTCGATTTGTCTTGCTTAAAAGTTTGTCTATATGTATCAATTTTTACCAAATTACTATTTTTTTTGTAGATTTTATTTTCTTATGAAAAAACGGACTGTTGGATTTTTATAAAAAAAATTATTGAATATCGAAAACAATATTAGCAATTTAAGATTACTATGTTAGTCTGTATAAATAAATAAATAAATAAAATATTTGCTGTGAAATAAAATAAGTTTGAAGCCATTTTTAATTTTTGAAAAGCTATTTGAGTCGAAAGTAAATTTTTACAAGTTTAAGTATTGTTTTTTCGATTTTTATTAAAATTGTACCGAATGTTGACAACAATATTTCTTATAAGTTAAAATTAGTTAGAAGCCATTATCTCCAATTTTTAAAAAGATATTTGAGGCAAAAATCTATTTTTACCAACTTTTGTTTTCGGTTTTTAATTTTTTGTAAAAAAAAATGTCAATTCAATTTTTTTCAAAATTTTACTGAATGTTGACAACAATATTTTTTGAAAGATGAAAGTAGTTTTAAGACAATATCTTAAAGTTTTGAAAAGATATTTGAGTCGAAATTCAATTTTTACCAACTTTGAGTAATGTTTTTTTTTAGGTTTTTATTTTTTATAAAAAAAACTATCAATTAGATTTTTCTCAAAATTGTATCAGATATCAAAAACATTATTCTTCGTTGCACAAAATTGTTTTGGAGATAAAATCATATTTTAGTCGTAAAATTTTCGAGGTGACAAATTTTTTTTCTCAGTTTTTTTGATTTTTAAAAAAACCGTTAATTGGATTTTTTTCCAAAATTATACTTCTTTTGTATCACGTTACAATATATAATATTAAATTTAATTCAAGTGTCTAGCGTCATTGGTCTATGAGATATTTAGGGTTAACCAAAATTTTCACCTTTTTTTTAAACTGCTATGGTAAAAAAACCACCCACGCAAGTTTCTTGAGAGCCCTTTCTGCATCTTTCTGCTTTATTATCGTCGGACGTACGTACACACGCACGCACAGACATCTTTCTAAAAATCTTTTATTTCGACTCTAGGGACCTTGAAACGTCGAGAAATGTCAAAATTTTCAATTTGACAAATCGGACCCATTACAATAACTTCCTATGGGAAGTTAAAAATGGAACGATATACGCTTCAACAACGCATTGAAATTGTTAAAATTCACTATACAAAATAGTTAACATTTTGCTGTCACCATTCGCAGTTTTGCAAGAAAATTTGAATTACCATGTTAATTTCCCTGCTCTGGCAAATCACAGTTGGTCACCAATGGCATACAGGCGCAGATGTCTCAATTGATTATGGAACATTTTATGAAAAGTATTTGGTGGCTATTTGGCTTATATCATTTTTCATTGTTAATGGTATAAAATCTTCCCTACAATGAAATAAACATCCGTTAATGCCTGTAAAGAAACACTCCTTCTTTTTTTAATATCAAAAAAGAAAACACTAAATTTTTAAGAAGGTAAAAGATGATCTTACAATACTGTCAAATCTGTCACAAAATTTTGTGTCAAAAAATTTTTTCGTACCCAAACACAAGTCAATTCCGTCAATTGATTCAAGTCTTTGGGCAGGTTCAGGCGACGTAAGGGACTTGAAAGTATAACAAGTTTCTAGTATCTGATTGGCCAGCTGACAAAAAATTTCCTTCCAATTAAGGCAACTTTATTGGAAAGTTGACTGGAAAGTAAGTCAAGAAAAATCTCCCTAACTATCAAGTCAAGTCAACTTATGTCACAATGACAATTGATCATGTTTTTTCATTCAACTGAAAACTGAACTTTATTACTCTATGATTTATTTATTTTCTTCACAATTCCATTTAATGATTTGTGTAAAAAGGTTCCTCGTGAAATTTAAAAAGAAATAAGTAATATTTCTTTACAATACAAAATACAAATAGTAATGAACTTGTAGCTTGCCTGATGAGTGTTTTGTAGACAATATCTAATCTTTTTGGTAGCTTTTGTACTATGAAATTAAATTAGAGGTTTGTGAAGTAAAGTTCTTAATTTGTAATTCATGACACTTGAAAAACTAACTAGTTGCCTTGCTCAAAATTTACGTTCATAGAATGAAGTTGACTGCAAATGAAGTCCGTTATGTTGTCTGAACTGAACCTGCCCTTTGTTACAAACCACCCATCTTATAAAAGGCACATAAGACTTTCTTAATTAACAATTTATAGTCTTACGTTATTTTTCATCATCATTATCATTATCATCATCGTCATCATCATTAGACCACTGATAAATTAAAAACGAATAGCAATTATTTATAACAATATAGTCTTCAAATATAATTACGAGACTTCTTTTTATTATTTTCACCTTAATATGTTGCCAATAAAAACATACAAATCCACCAAAATATTTTGCCCAATGATTTCTATTCACCATACCATTTAGGTTCATGACTACGCTAGAGAATATCATTGGTATAATTTATTCGTCTTTTAATAAATAGTATAATAGTACTCTTTGTGAAATGTAGATGAAACAACTTTCTATTGAAAAAAAAAAGAACTATTTGGACAAAATGTAAAATAAGACATTTATTTAATAAACGAAAAGTTGACAAAATTGAAAATATAATCACTTTTTTTTTTAACGTAAAAGATTATTATTTTTTAAGTTGGATTTGAATTTATTTCATCAAAAACCTTGATTGAACCAGTTCAATATCATGTTGATCAGTGTTTAATATGTTAAAGCATTTGATTTTATTTTTCCAAAAAAGAACTTTAAATTTTTTTTAATTTATTCTTGTAGGAATGGCAAAACGCATTTTTGTGTCTTTTAATTTTTTTTTAAATTTGTGTCATAATAAATTATAAATCCACTTCAAAAAAGCGTGTTTTGTGTAAGTATCAGTTATTACAATCTCTGTGTATAAAAACTGGTTTTCATACCTATACAAAAATACAATCGATTAAACATTCAGTCAAACCTTTGTATTTGAAAATTGCGTGGGTGTTATTTTTACCATAGCAGTTTAAAAAAAAGGTGAAAATTTTGGTTTACCCTAAATATATCATGAACCAATAACGCTAGAGACTTGAATTAAATTTTATATTATATATTGTAACGTGATACCAAACAAATTTATTTTTTGAAAAAAATCCAATTAACGGTTTTTTTATAAATCAAAAAAACTGAAAAAAAAAAAATTGTCACCTCGAAAATTTTACGACTAAAATATGATTTCATCTCCAAAACCATTTTATGCAACGAAGAATATTGTTTTTTAAATCTGATACAATTTTGAAAAAAAAACGAATTTTTTTATAAAAAATAAAAACCTAAAAAAAAACATTACTCAAAGTTGGTAAAAATTGATTTTCCACTCAAATATCTTTTCAAAACTTTGAGAAATTGGCTTCTAACTAATTTTAACATAACATTCAGTCAAACGAATTTATGAATAGAATTCATAATTTTTAGTTCGTTTGAATTCCAAAAAAACTCAAACACATACTTAAGTCAGAGTTATTGCTACATACGACCTTTATTCATGCGTATACATGATTTAACTCTTACAAAAAATATAAAACAAATTTTTTGTTAAAAATTAAAAAAAAAAGGTGCGTATACGCCCAAGTGCATCATCATTTTCTAGTGTCGGTCTTTGAGAACTATGTTGTATCATGTTATTTTTACTATTTTTAATAAATAGAAGCAAATGTTAAAGATATTAATGACTTTAATTTTGAAGTTTAATTGTTACTCTAGACATTCAAAGAATTGTGTCTAAAAACTTAAATAAAACTATTTATGTAGGTACATTTTTGAGAACAAAATTATAAAATTGAAATTTATGCATTATAACAGGTGACGTGAAATAGTGCCAAATGAAATAACACCAAATTTCAAATTTGGTGTTATTTCATTGTTCAAAACGAAATAAAACCAATTTGGCTTTATTTCGATTTATAAAAAGAAATAAGGCCAAAAAAATAATGGAAACAACGCCGAATATTTTAAAATTCAAAAGTTAATAAAACATTTTTAAAGTTCACTTTTTTACATACAAAACACGCAAAAATGGTTGATTTATTGTCTAGAATAGCTACTTTTGCTAAAAAGTTTTTTTGAATTGATAGCACGGCGGCGCGGCGTACTAACAGCTAAGTATGTAAGGGGGGGCATGATCCCCCTGCAACCCCCCTGCTTGGGATCACTATAGGTGCGAGTTTGGGTATATGCAAAGAACTTTTGCATTTGAGCACTAAAATCAAAGAAATTCCCAAATTTAAAAAGCAAGTATGGCTCACAGTTATGAAAGAATCACAACGCATTCGTGTTCTTTGCATATACCCAAACTCGCACCCACCCCAAATCCTATAGTGATCCCAAGCAGGGGGGCAACCTGTTAAAATTTGTTTTGTTTACTATTTTATATAATTAAAAATCTTCTTCAATAATAGCTTTTCTATAACGCAGTGCTGTGGTAACATAGTTGTAAAGTCCATCCCATCCCTGGTCGCCGTTGAGTATGCTGAGCATTTCTCCTTCTTCCAAGTTGCGTTTGTTGAAGTATCTCAACCGAATTTCAATCAGAACAGGACATATTGCAATAAAATGAAATGTATCTTCACGCGCTTTCAAGTTACATAGACTACACAGTAAAGGCAGATCTGGTCGGTGGGGTACAAAGTTGAGACTGAGCAATTCTCCTCTTGCTTTGAAAATAATATTTATTTTATTTAATGAGTTCTTATTTAGAAGGTACGAGTTCTGTTGAAGGTTATAGTTAAGACGATTATAGTAGCATCTAAACAGAGAAGAGCTGGCTTCCGATGCATATCTCTCAAACAAACTTTTCGAGGATCTCATTGAACTTTCTCCTTAGCATTGACGGTTGTTCCCTTGAGGATATATTCATGGTTGTACCACATGTTTCGGCGAGGTTAGTCCATTCTTCGAACATTGATCCTTTTCCTTGGATAGCTGCTCTTAGAACGCGTCGAAGTATTCTTTTCACAAAATATCTTAGGAATTTTTCCACAGATTCCAAGGAGGAATATCCCCAAACTTGCGTTCCGTAGAGCAGGATTGACAGGGCTGTAGAGCGGAACAACTTTTGTTTAGCACTGTGCTCAACATACCTGTTTCTGAAGCACCTTTCCCATAACGAAGAGATTGCGCGCTTGGCCTCCGCCAATTTTCCCTCCAGATGTTATCTTATATTCAGGGTTGAGGTTACTAAAACTCCTAGGCATTTGTACTCGCGCACAATGTCCATTGTATGTCCGTTATATTTCCACTGCTCATTTCTTGAATATCTGCCACCCCCACCTCTGAAAATCATCATCTTCGATTTTTGCAAATTAACTTCCAGGTTCCATCGATTGCAATATATCGCAATCCTGTTTATCATCAGCTGCCATCTACTGTTTCGGAGAATAGCACGATGTCATCTGCATACATAAGGGCTGGAACAGTCAATCCTTCTACAGTGATTCCACCTCTCACTTCATCAGTAATATCATTTATGAAAATTATAAATAGGAGGGCGCTAAGAATACAGCCTTGCTTAAGACCAGTTACTGTTGCAAACTCCTCGGATATAGACTCGCCATCCCAAACGTAAGCTAAGTTGTTGTCGTACATCGCTCTTAGCACGTTTATAACTTTACTTGACACACCTGATACAGAGAGCTTGTAAAAGAGAGCTTGACGGTCGACAGAGTCAAAAGCTGCACGGAAGTCTATAAAGAAAGCGTATAATTTCTTCTGCTTCCTTTTATAAAGATCAGCAATGTTCAGCAGTGAGAAAATATGGTCTATGGTTGAATAACTTTTCCTGAAACCAGCCTGGAATTCCGATAGAATGTTCTTGTCCTCCAACCACTTCGACAGTCTGTTGTGAATAAGTCCAGCAAATAGCTTAGCGCAGGTGTTAAGAAAAGAAATCCCTCTGTAGTTTGCTGGGTCCTCGTAGCTACCTTTTTTATGAAGCGGAAAAATAATTGACTTGTGAAAAACTTCCGGAACAAAAGAAAGGTAAATTTTTCCGTGGCGTGTTTGAAGAATTCAAAGGGGATTCGGTCATCCCCTGGGGCTTTGTTTAATTTTGCATTTGCAACAACTTCTTTCACTTCTTGGATCGAAAAAGGGGCATCTAAGTACTCATCGAGTATCGAGGGAGCTGCATATTGCACCAAAGGACCATTTGTTGAGCGATTGAGAAGGCTGATGAAGTAGTCTCTAAGATCAGATGCCTGCAAACCCAGAGCGATAGTATTTATTTTTTTCATTAAGATGCTTAACAGCTTTCCAAAACTCTGAAGATGAGCGGGTTTTATTTATAACGGCAATATTTAAATTTTCAAAGGAAACTCTCTTGGCATAACATAATCGTTTGAAGTTCCTATTCGCATCCGTATATAATTTTCTAAAAATCTGTAGGTTGTGGGTTCTTAAAAGATTGAGGTAATTAAACGACAATTTCCTTGCTTTCATGCATTCAACATCAAACCATTTTTGTTTAATTAATGCTTTATTTTTTTGCGGATTGTTTTTCGGGTTTGCTTTCTTAATCATTTCTAGAAGGGTGTTTATATCAGCACGAATATCCAAATTTCCAAGCGTCTCCAGTTCTTTGTTTAAGTTTGTTTGGTAAACGTTTCGGTTCCTATCGTTCCAAATCAGTTTTGGGACAAGGTTAAGCTGTCTTGTATTGACTGGAGATTGTGATGTTGTACACGACAGTGCTATTTTAAGTGGCATATGATCTGAAAACGTTTCGACTCCTACTTCAAAATTACTTATGACATCATTCCATTTTCCAGATATGAAGCAATAGTCAATGACAGAACAACTAGTTCCTCTTATGAAGGTATACTCCCCTTTAGCGTCTCCTTCACAACTTCCATTTAGAACATGACAGTTGAATTCATCTGCAAGTTCCAAGATTTTCGATCCCTTGCTATCGCACAAAGCGTCTTTCGAATTACGGTTCAGGTTGAAAAATGGGTAATGTGAACTGATGTAGTTATTTTTTGATTGGCCAATCCTGGCATTGAAATCTCCAATAAGCATTATGTTCGTCGAATCAATGTCTTGCAAGTTGTCATACAGTTTTTCAAAGTCTAATTGCCAGTGATTACAATTGAGGTAAACTGGAACTAAGTACATTTTTTCGCCACTAGCTTCGGCATCCAACACCCATGACTCATTCGCCCTTTCAAACTTCATGTTTAAACCGACAAGATTTCTGCGATAACCGAAAAGTTCTCCTCCACTGCCACGACCAAAGATTGATTTTTTAACAGCATTATCCCATCTTAATTCATACTCAAAAAATAATTTCTTAAATCTATCTTCTTCTCCTTCTAACAAATGAGTTTCAAAAAGAGCAAAAATATCAAAAGATTTAACATAATTAAAAAAATTCACATATAAAGATTTGTTTTTTACTCCTGATACATTATAACTAATTCTAATTTTATTAATATAAATACTGGCATTCTGGTAGAGTGTTGAATCTCATGCCTCGTGTGAACGAACAACGCTTGTGCTTGCACCCAAATTATCTTCTGACTGTTGTGGTGTCTGTTGTCTATTCTGTCATTTACGTTGACGTTTCCATTGTTTGGCATGTTTGACGTGAAAAAAAAATCTTAATTGTATACAATTATTTTGGAAGTTATAACATTTCTTGTTCCTAAAATTTTTGAACTGGAAAATATTTGTTTTCCGTTTTTTGTCATTTCAATTTTGAATAAGTTTTTACCAATTTGGTATGACGTTAAATTTAATTGAAATCGAGAGCGTAATTTGTTTGTTCACTTTTTAAAAAAGTAAAAAAAAAAAACATTGTTGTTATTACCTGTAAACCAAAATAATTAAGTCGATATCTTTGCATTTCTTAACTTATGTAAAAACGTACGATTTAGATTTTAGGAATGTTGAAACGTCAAAAAATGTCTAAAATTTCGACAAATTTAACAAATCGCAACATTTGATAAAATTAGGATCGTAATAGAATTTGTCATCGTTAAAAACTTGGTGAAACCTCCTATGACTTGACTAGGCTTATTTGAGGAAGTTTTTAAAATCAGTCGAAATTAAGTTGTAAAATTTAAATAACATTGTTTAAAAACAAAATAAGACTTTCTTCTACCAACTTATTTTTTTTTTTTATTTTAAGTTCAAGCACTTTCAGACCAATTATCCCATTCTTGAATTTCTCCATAAATTGGCAAACCAGGACTTATTGTTCCCGATACTTGACGAGCAGCTAGTAATTTATATCGTGGACCTAATTCACCTAATGCAACTCCACATCGTAATAGTTTCTTTGCAGCATTTAAAGCTTTTCTTGTTGGAAGTTTATCTGAGGGGAAATATTTTTTTTTAATTTAGTCTACTCTTAAAAATTTCTATACAAAATAATTTTAATTACCTGTAAAATCACCAACAAATGCTATTCCAGTACCATTGCGATTATAACCATAAGTATGAGCACCTATTTTGTGCCATCCACATCCTTCATAAACTAATCCATCGTTACCAATCAAGAAGCTGAAGATTATAGAAAACTTTATTCAAGAAATGTTCTAAATGCAGTCTTATGTATGTATCTTTGTATATTAATTTTCGTTCGAAAAAATAATCCTCTGACGTTATGATTTAAATATGATTTCTGGTATGTACATATTATGTCTTATCTGCAGGGCCAGTTGCATTAAAACCAAAACCCCCCTACCCTCCCCACAAAAAAAATTGCCCTAGTACTCGAATTTCCATAAGTTTATTCTTGAGCTTAATTTCGGACGTACTGTCAAGTATAGAGATTCTTTTTTAACCGCACAACGAGAATGTGCAATGCTTTACGCAAGTCTGTATTTCCGGTCTCTCCTATTAAATCCTTCCATATTTCTCTTAACGTAATCATGTTAAGGGTACAAATAACCCCTGTAAATTATGACTGGTAATTATTTAAAGAAAAATAACAACCCATAGACACACCAAATAGTCAGTTTTTTGGATGTAATGGTTTCTTAACAGAAAATATTAATGGACGTAGTGCGCCATACGTATTTCGAACATGACCTTGATTTTCAAAATAAAAATTGCACAAATTGGAAGCGTTGTTAAGGCGTCGTCAGTCTGTTTATTGTGAAATGTCAAAACAAATCAGATTCTGTCAGATTCTTTTATTGAGACTTAAAGGTATGGTTACATGTGATATCTTATGTAAATACGAATGTATTTTTTTTAACTTTTTTTTAGCGCTCTGAATGATATCAGATTAATTTATAGGAGGCTATAATGTATGGCTCTCTCTTTTAATAGTTATAATGAATATGTCAACATGTCACTATCTGTTTAAAATATGATAAAATGTATTATATGAGTAGCTCTTGCTCATGGAGCTGTGTTACAACAGCTTTTGATGCACATGATCAATGTCAAACCAAATCAAAAACAGATCATTTGACAGCTGACAAAATGGCCACCAGTTTAAATAGTGTTGCCAACTTTACGTTCTATACCTCTTAAAACAACAGTTATTCTGTCATTTTCCTTCGATACAATATGATTCACGGATATGCCCCTCCGTTTGGGCATATCTGCTTACTTGGGTGTCTAAAAATTCTAGATTTGATTACTTTTTTTTTCTATTTTAAAACCAAAACATAAATAATCATTTAAAATTATTTTCAACCCCTAACCTATCTTGAACATTAAGTACATTTTTGTGTTTACAAATAACTCACAACATATTTATCTCGAATTTAAATATAAACGCAAATAAACTTTAACCTTTTTTTTTTTGCAATCACAGATTTGCTAATTATTTTTAATCGATTACACCCGACATCAATTTATTTGTAAGAAAATGATTAAATCTTAAAATATAATTTATTCGGTTATGTAAAATAGACTCACTTGTATCCAATATCACTGTATCCTAAATTCATGTGGTAACTTTGAATATTTTGAATGATGGTTGCACATTCTGCAAATGAATTACACTCCTGACTGACAGTATGATGAATGACAACATATTGAACAGGAATTGTTTGATAGTCAATATTTTTAGCTACAACTCCGCTCCACTGTCGCTTGGACTTGATTGATGGACAATCTATAAAAAAAAATTAACACACATTGTTGTCTTCATTTTTGTTTTATTTAAACAATTAATTGACGAACCTTTATTCTTTTCACTTCCGACACAAATAATTGCAGTGAATGTTAAAACACATAATGTTAAGATCTTCATCACAAGAAAGCCGTGCATTTAAATTCCGTTCAACTGCCACTAAATGCTCAGAAAGACTGATTAAGAAACCTTGATGAGGTTAACTAAAGCGAAAAGTTGATAATGTTTATAAACAATAATGAAACATTCTGATGAGGGGATTTTTTTTCAGGGAATCTTTTTTGTTGGCTTGACTTTTTGAAAGAGTATATAGGCACTTCACTGTGAATGAACTTTTTTGGCAGCAAGCGGCTGGCGTGATAGTTGGAATTCCCAAAATGTCTTTTTTACTAAGAATACCATATGACTAATCATGTTAAATATTTAATTGATTGAATTTAAAAAAGATGTTATTTATTTATGTTTCAGAAAAAATTAACACTTAAAATCAGTGATACAATAAAATGAAGACCGGAAATGATGTTAAACGTTTCCATTTTTCAATGATTCGTTAAGAACTGATGTTGTTTTAAGTACCACACTCACCTACTTCAATTTATAAGTGTAAATTAAATAAAGTTCGTTATGAGTGCATGTTGTTTTTTTAAGAAAAAATCCCCTAAAAATAACTTTCACTTTTTCTAACTCATAAGAACTTTTTATTTAGATTCGCAAAAGTTTTTATTATTTGATTAATAAAATGTTCTTTCAAACTAATTTCTGAAGGGCGCAACAAACGTTTTTTAAGTTCAACATTAAAAATCATAAATATGACAGTTTAAGTTGAGGAAAATAGTATAGCAAGCGACAATTTAAATTGCTAAGGTGCGCCTCAGAAAACGGCTCATGTTTTATTTAAATTATTTCAGCAAAGTTAAAGAAGTTTCTCTTTTTATCTTTAAAAATTGTTTGAATTTTTGGTAGGTCGTTTATAGCTTTCATTAAAAATTTCTGTCATTGAAAAAAAATTCCTGATTGGCTGCGTTCAATCTCGTGTTGGATAGGGTATCTTCGATAGGTGGTTTTTTAGATACCTTGTTGAACGAGTTGGATAGCTGTATTGAGACAGCTGTCAAAAAATAAAAACAACTTTCAGCTGTTCACAAAAAGCAGAGAAACATTTAAGCTTCGAAGTCAAAATTGTTGTAAGATAAAAGATTTAATGGATAATTCAACTGATTCGTCGGACGATGATGAATTGATAGGTGCGTAACAATTTAATAAATAAGAGATAACCTTAATCTGTAATCTATGTTAAATTTCTTCTTAGCTCAATTGAAATTCTATACGATTAATAATTTACTTGCGAAATCTCCGGTTTTAAACGATTTACGTTTAACAGAAAACTATTCTAACAGAAACGAGGACTATTATAAAGTGACAATACCTGAGAATTTCGATCTCATTTCCGAAGTTATTAAAAAATTAGATCATAATTACCTTCTAAAATTCGGAGGCAAATAGCTTCTTCATAGTCTATTATGTACAGAACATCCTCAAATACAACTTCAACTAACATTTTGTATCTTTTTGTTTACCAACAAATACAAAAAGCTGAAACCATTTTTCAAGTTTCTTGAAATTCAACCATGTGTTGAATCAGCTGTTCTGTCAGATACCTATGTAAAGGGTGTCCCAAAATTAACGCAAGATTTGAATTAAATAGAAAACGCCGTTTTTAGTCTTTTGATAGTTATATTTTTATTGACTCGTAAAGTAAATAGGATAGGGTTATGTATGGAATAACACATCGGACAAATGGCCTCCACGGCTTTGCATGCACATGCGCACTCTTTTGTTGAAATTTTCCATGACCATTCTGCATAAATGTGGCTGAATATCGTTGATGCAGCGTTGAATCTCCTCCTTTAATGCACGGGTGGTTGTGGGCTTGTTGACATAGACTTGTGATTTCAAATAACCCCATAAAAAGAAGTCTAATGGTGTTAAATCACACGATCTAGGAGGCCAATTTTGATCACCGAAACGAGAGAGTACACGACCTGGAAATGTCTCATGCAGTAATTGAATTGTTTCACGGGCTGTATGACATGTGGCACCGTCTTGTTGAAACCACATATTGGACACATCAATATCATCCAATTTTGGCAGAAAGAACTGTGTAATCATGTCGCGATATCGAGCACCAGTAACAGTCACTGCTTGACCAGCATCATTTTCAAAAAAATATGGCCCAATTATGCCTCCAGCCCAAAATCCACACCATACAGTCACGCGTTGTGGATGCATTTTTGTTTTTCGACAATCACATGTGGGTTCTCCAAACCCCAAATGCGGCAATTTTGGCGATTGACAAAGCCATCAAGATGAAAATGTGCTTCATCGCTTAGGATGATTTTGCTCGAAAAATCAGGGTCCATTTGTTGATGTTCAATAATCCATTCAACGAACTCTCTTCTCTGTGCATGGTCATTACGCTTCAATTGTTGTGTTAATTGAATTTTGTAAGCATGAAGACACAGATCTTTGGTGAGTATACGCTGTAGAGAGGTTCTTGAAGTTTGCAATTCTTGTCCACGACGTCGAATTGAGGTTCCTGGATTGTCAGCAACACTCTCACGCACTGCTTTGACATTCACATTTGAACGGCTTGTTTTTGGACGACCAGTGTGTTTGGCGTCTCCAACGGATCCAGTCTCCATGAATTTTTCAATTAATCTCTTCACAGTTGACGAAGTTAAAACACTATTCCGACCATATTTTGTATGAAATTTTCGAACTGCAGCCGCCAAGCTTTCACTATTTTTGAAATATTCTTTAATAATGAAGACACGTTGTTCTCTCGTGTAACGCTCCATTTTTAATAACCCTATACTGTTAGCTGTCAAATTGCTTTTTTTTCAGGGTTGCCAACACTTCACTGCACAAATGGCGGCAAATTCAAATCTTGCGTTAATTTTGGGACACCCTTTACATACCCCAGAAATTCTTGGATACCTTTGGATTCCTTTTTTGACATCTCAGCTGTTTTTGATCAGCTGTTATTTTACACGTAAAACACTAACAAAAAGGTATCCGGACACCCGGATTGAACGCAGCCATTGAAAGCCACCGCAAATTTTTTACTGACAAAAACTGTCTTTGGAATTGTGTGAAATTAGAATACAAATCAGTGGAACGATTCGTTTCACTTTTGAAATTTAAACATAAAAGTATCAGCTGTTCAGGAAAATGAATTTCCTTCCGGAAAATAGAAAAATACATTTTTAGAGAAAAATAAATACGAAATTACATTTTTTTCTCAAAAAAAATTCTTTGTGTGATTTCCGATCGATCAGTATATAATTTTCATTTCTAATCAAAGGGAAACACCGTCAAATATCGATTCAAAAAATGTTCCGGATCAATTTCAATGATAGCTATAATTGGCGCCTAAGACTGTTAGGAATTTTGTAAAGAAATGAAACCAATTTAAAGTTTAATGGCTCCCCCATGTCTTGAATGCGTTATTGGGATGTGAGTCCTCAATAACATAGTCGGAGGTATTCTTCCACGCTACCAAATCTCCTGATCAAGCTTTTCCAACTATCCCGTTTTTCTGGGCTCCTTCTGAATGATTGAAAAAGAGCATTTGTTTAGGTTATCCCCAAAAAATCATGGAAACAATGTTAAATTATCAGCTTAAGAAATATCTTGAGGAAAAAAGCTTCTAAATTCCAGTAGTACTACTTTCGTAGCAATAGCTCCACTGATGATCTCATGGTTCGTCTCACAGTGGAACTTATTCTTACGCACCGTAGTGAGATTATTGCGCTAGATATTTCAAAAGTATTTGACAGATTTTACCATCATCTTATCGAAAAGTGTGCCTTTGGTTTCGATGAACCCGTTCTTCGTTGGTCTAGAAACTTTCTTTCGAACCGTTTAATACAAGTTCTTTTGGACGGATCCAAGTCTGAAACCCACCCAATAAATTCTGGTGTTCCTCAGGGCTCTATACTATCTCCGGCACTCATTCTCATTTTTATTCAAGATCTCCTGTCTGAAACCTGCTAATCCACTTACCTGCTTCGCTGACGATAATACCTTCTGCTTTTTATATTCGTTTTTAAACCCTATCCTTCAAATGTGGATATTCAACGGAAATGTACCTACACTACGCTCATTTCATTCTAAGGAATAAGAAACCACATGAAATTTAACGCTTCGAAAACCCGAAGTTGTCTTGTACCGTTAAAGCGAGATACACCCCCATTTGCTGAATGAAATGAATCATCTTGATATTCTCGACATGTGCTATGCATCACCAACTCTTGCGGCAGAATCATTGCAATGCCGCCAAAGATAAGGCAAGGTATTTGGGTTTTCTGAGATGATGTAAGAAATGTGTATCACCTTCTATTATCTGGCTATAATTTGCAAAACCTATATATGTATACAACTTAAGTGTAACTCCTATCTCTGGACTGGTGCTCCAATAACTTAAGCCAAGGGGCTTAGGAAAGTATTAAACGAAGATCTCTTAAAATGATTGGTGACAATAGAAAATCGTCGTAAAGTTATTTTACCGTTATTTTAACGGACTATTAATAGACCTTTGAACAATTAAATCTTAATACTTGGGATTCTAGAAATGCCCATAACAGCCAACATTATTCGTACTATGATGTACAAAGATTCGTTCCTTAGCCGTACTACACGAATGTGGAATGCTTTATCACAGTCTATCTTTCCCTGTCATTGCAATGTTCAAGAATTCAAAACCAATGTATTTACTAATAATCACACTGTCTTTTTGTCATGTTAAGGGTATACAAAAACCCTTTGAGTGTGCCAAAAACTACTAAACCAGAAATGAGCTTCATCACAATTGATCGAACGAAGAGCTTATTGAACTTCGCTAACAGATTATTTATTTATTTGGAAGCGTAAAACGGTTTATGATTAACTTTCATATTCGTACCTTAATGAGCAGAAATGTCAACACAGTTTGACATTCTAAACTGTCAAATCTCAGACAACAACCATAGTTTCAAAAAAAAATTGTATTTCATTTTAATAAATTTTGCATTTTTCTAGTTTGATTGAGGTAAATGATCATTCTGAGTCCAATTTTCCCATTCTTGTATCTCTCCAAAAATTGGTAATCCAGGACTTATCGTATTGGAAACTTGACGAGCTGCAATTAATTTATAATTTGGAATGAGAATGCCTGAGTTAACTCCACAACTAAGTAGATTTTTTAATGCGTTTAATGCTTTTGGGGTGGGTAGTTTACCTGTAATTAATATTTAACATTTTTATTTGCTTTGGTTTGAATACTTATTGAAAAAAAAACGTTACGTTAAACTTACTTGTGAAATTACCAATAAATGCTATACCAATGCTATTTCGACTATAACCTCGAGTATGGTTTCCAATTTCATACCATCCACGTCCTTCATAAATAAGTCCATCATTTCCAATCAAGAAGCTTTAAAATATAAAATTAGAAAAGCGATGTAATGTTTTGAACTTTGAGATCTTTAATCGATTTTTGAGAGCAAAAATAAGACGCGTTCTAGAAGAAACACCTGTTTGCTGGTGTTTTTTTTTTAAATAGGTCGCGTTCCTGAGTAAGTAGAGTTTAACTCGTGTAAAACTATACCAACAAATTTAATATATTAGCTTGCTGTCAAAATTGAATTTTGAAATGTCAGAAATAAAAAATGATAACATGGATTTTTTCGAGGTAGCTCATTTTGACATTGCACAATATTTAATTCCGTAATTAGGAAAAAAATGTCTTTTTCACAGTAACTCACAAGTAATAAAAAGGAGATCAAGTTACCAAACGTCAAATGAGTCTCCTCAGAAGTTTCCAATTTGAAGAACTAAATTAAATGTTGTTGACTTTGGATTCACTCCGCAGACAAGAATTTGACGTTTAATCATTATATTTCGCTGTCAAATTTTCAGGATTTCTTCTTTGTCTCTCTATCTCTCTAACTATCAAGAGAACAAAAAACCACAGCCATCAAAATGAGTCACCCGAAATGAATGCAATGTAAATACCGTCTTCTTGCACTTGAGTGTACAGTGACAGTTGAACAAAGATCAAATATTATGACATATGGGAATGAGAATTTTATGCTGTCGCATCGTGTGATTACAAAATTGATCAGTGTTGTTTTCAAAACTCGAATCTTTTAAAAAATTAACAATAAATTTACTTGTATGCAATATCTCCAAACTTCCTTTGGAAAATATGATAGCTTTGGATATTTTTCAAAATCGTTGCACATTCTCCAAAAGATTCACATTCCTTAGATACCGTATGGTGAATTATGACATTTTGTATTGGTAACGTTTGATTGATCGAATTATTTCTTATAACACCTTCCCATTGCTGTTTCGTTTTAATTCTTGGACAATCTGTAAAAGAGATTGATATAAAAATTAAATGTATGTTCCTTTCACTTATAGGTAATTTTATAACAGGACCATTGTTCTTTTCACTTCGTACACAAACGAAAACTACAAAAAATATTATGGAGAGTTTCATAATAGTAACGAAAAATAATAATTGGTGTTAATGGTTCAATACAATTTACAATACTAGAAACAACTAAATGAAATTCACTGCTATTTGACCGATAGATTAATCTTACATTTTTTAGGGGATTTTTTTGTATATTCTCCCGATAAGAGGCCTTTTTTGTTTATTGTCCAACATAGGAACTTCATTTTTAGGGATTCCCATGATCGTGTAAGTCTCTGTTAAACGAAATTTACACGAATAAATTTTACTTAATGTTTTAGTTTTTACATTACCTTCATCAAAAAATACTCCTGAAAGACGCTGAGAGAAAATTAGAAGACTTTTACCAAGGTTCTAAAGTACTCGAAAGATATTGAGAAAAACACAATTCCTCTGAGTATTCTTACATTTTATTATGATTAAACTACAATACAATCATCTCACAAAAGAAATAACCCTATTGATTGATTTAAAAAAACAAAAAGAAAAACAAAACCTAATATAATACTTCAAGGCGATCAACACCGCTCTAACTAGATTCTAAAATTTAATAAAATAGTTTATAGTTTATATTACACAAGTTCATATTTTTTGTTTCATTTATAATCCTTTTCTTTTCTATTGACACAGCTGTCAAAACCGAAACCTTTATTTTTATAAAAATCCTAACATTGCTCCGCTGCCGCCGTAGTTGATCCACTTGCTGCTATCAAAGGTCAAACTTCGGGAATTTCCAATTGTCCATGTCCAGCTCCGGAGCCTACAAAAGATCTAGGTCAAGCCACAATATCATTGCCTGCATTGTAACCAAAGTAATTCAAATTGAAATCATCGTTGAATAGAACTTCTTCCTCGACTTGAATACCCAATTCCATTGGATCAATTTCTGTCACATATAATTCACTGCGCAAACCACTGCTACTCTCATGAACGGAGACATCTTTTTGTATTGGATTAAGATAGTCTTCTGTGAGGAGAAGTTACATAGATGCCTTTAGTTTTGAGAAGTGTCAAAAACAATATCTCCAACTTACCAGTATCCAAATAACTATCGTGATATGTGCTAATGATTGAATTGACTGCTTGAACTTCGACATCTCGATGAATTCCATTTAAAATTTGTCCAGCAGTCTTCCGCAGATCTTCGTCAGTGATAAGATCATTGAATGGCAGCTCATGGACACTTGAAACCACTGATGATGTCGTCCCTAGACGATCACAGGTAGACGATGACGGTGAACAACTGGTCGAAGATTGTTCTGCTGTTGATGAGATTGTATGATCTGGTGAAATGGATGAGAGCATTTCTTGAGTTATTGTTGCAGCGGCTATTGCTGCTTCATCGTACATTGGTTGACTTTGATCGCGGCTGCTGGAAGAAGATTCATTTCGTTCTCTTTGAAGGGACTCCATTTTGAAGAATAAATCTAGACGTTGTTTTTTCTATTTAAAAAAGTAATGAACCATTAACATGGGTTTAAGTTCAAAAAGTGGTGTAAAATAACTCACGTGTTCCCAAGCTAAAATATTTTCCTCTGAATCTCCACTGGAAATTGTCCATAAATGACCAGCACCTTGAGGAGCTTTTACGCCCTTTCGGAAGTGTGGATTGATTGATAAATTGTGTCGGACTGAATTCTTCCATCGGTCATCGTTTGATTTGTAGAATGGAAAGCGGTCACTGTTACAAAATTTTGTAAAGAAAAGAATTACTAAATCATTTAATTTTTATGAAAAGGTTTTAGTGAGAAGAGGAAGATTATGAAGAAAATGAAAACTAAGATAACACTTGAGCCGTGCTTGGAGTCTTTGGCGGTAACAAAAAAAAAAAAAACATTTCCACATTGGAAACCAGTGGAAATCAGGGCTTTGAATACCTTTAATATGCCAGAGACACAAAGTTAGAAAGGCATTCTACATTCGCGTAGCACTGCTTAATAACGAAACTCTATACTTTACAGTGAGACCAAAGCGTAAGTTGATGGCTATTTCTAGAAGAATTTTATGATGTTAGTTTCTGGAGCACTAGTCCTGGAGCACTAGGTTTATACTCAAAGTTTTTGAATTATCATGTGTCATATTTAGTAATATTGTGTCTATGATCGTTCGACAAGAAGCATTTTATTCCGCGCGGTTTCTTATTCGCCATTGTACAATCCTGTGTAGGTCGAAATTTAATGAGCTTATCATTGCCATTCAAGATCCACATGCCAAGAAGAGGATTTGAATCTAAAAACGAATTTACAAAGCTAAAGGTACTATAGTCAACGAAGTTTTAAAGAAGAGTAAAAAAATATAAAAAGTGTCGGAGACAAAACAGAGCCTTGGGGCACACCAGCATTTATTTTATAGTTTTCAGACTTGAACCCATCTAATACTACCTTGTATAGTACGGCTTAAAAGGTAATTTCTAATCCAACAAAGGAAGGATTAATCGAACCGAAAGTCACTAGTGGTTAATAAATTAATCAGCGTTTACATGGCCCTGAAAAGAAAAGACGTAAATGCAGTCTGTCGATAGTTAGAGAGGAAGGATAAATCGCTTTTTTGGGTAAAGCCTAAACAAATGTTGTTTTCCATCTACTTGGAAAGAGACCTGAAGAAAAAAAACTAACGCAGTGGTTTAAAGCATTTATAACAATATCGGAGATACCATCCAGGCAGCGGATTTGTGAGTGTTGAGATCTTTTAGGTCTCTAGAAAGAAACAATTCTTTGGATGGAATCAGACAGAACATAAAATTCACGAAAACAATGTTCGACTCTCGCTGGACACACATTAAGTGCGTTTTTTTCGTATTCCATATATAGTACAGTGAGAAATTGCCAAAAAAACGATCCGCAGTAGTCCGGTTTTTATATTTGAAAGTTGATACAACTGAATATTTGCCAGAATAATTTATCAAAAAATTAAAAAAAAAATAGCGAAATTCAGACCAGAGATGAAATCGTGTAAGCTAATTTTTGATAGTTGACTATCAAAATCAAGAAAATACGTTTGTGTAATGTGATAGTCGATTTCAAAGTTTTAACCAAACAATTTGACATAAAATAAAAACTTCAAGAAGGGGGTTTGTTCGTACACTACTACATTAACATGTGGTGTTGAAGCGAGCTTGAAGCTCGCCTAATTTCTTTATATACCTGAATCGAGTTGAAATGAGCTTGATTCGCCTCGATTTCGGTCGGGGATCGGAGTCGAGTCAAAATTTGTGAAGAAAAAAAAAATAATGCGTTATGGTCTGTTTATTTGCATGTTTGTGTACAAAAAACATGGTTTTGTTTTAATCAAATTAAAAAAAAATTGCACATGGAGTAGGTAGCATATTCCTATATGGTGCTGAACTTTCAGTTTTTCATTGTTTGACACGAATCAAACTATCTCACTTGCACTTCACACACCGAAAACATCGAAACACCATTTGCATTTCAGAAAGTGCTGTTAAACTTAATCATTTTTAAATCTTCTTGTGCGGTGGAAACACCAAAAAGATTTATCTTATCTAAACTGAGATAAACCTTTGGTGGAAACATAGCAAAACTTAATTATATTTTCTATTGTTTTCTCTTGCAAAATAAGCCCAGTTAGTCCATTTTCACTAACAAAACTAAATAATATCAACAGTAATAGATTGATTTTTTCCCCAATGGAAAACACACATGATTCTAAATGCACAACTACTCAACGAACACAGCCATCGAGATACAAATGCAATATCAATCATACCAACATTTGAGAACGAAATCACATAAGATCTATTCGAGACTCGTATAAATGTCAAAAACCCATCCATAGTAAGATTCTACTCTTACTTTTATCGGTGTTATTCATACTATGGATATTGTTTTTGTTATTCGTGTAAAATCCTACTATACTATGGATAGATTTTCCAACAAAACACGGGTATTCTAAGGTTTCTGAAATAAAAACCTCGAGATTGACAAACGCTGAGGCAAATTGGTCATTTTTCCATATAAGCTTCGGATATACTTGGATGTCCAAAAGTTCTAGTCCAAAACAGAAGCTTGATAAAAATACAGAGTTATGTTTATTATAATCGATTTTGGAGAATTCCTTTATAAAGTATCAGTCTTATAGACTTTTAAAATTCCTTTTCTACTTTCTATTCGAAAATGGAAAAACTACCTACATTTTGAAGTTAGAGAAGAATGATTCCTAGAGAACTTCATGGCAAATAATAATGGTAAACTTTTCACCATTAGCATGAATGACTCCATTTTATTTATTGTATACCTAAAGGCAACACCCACTGCATATATAATCTGACCAAATACTAAATCTACACCTATCTATAGCCAACCGACCAAAGGACATCGCACACAATATTATAAGTCCTGCGCATTAAAATATTCTCAAACCAAAAACAACCCCAACCACATCCCTAATCGTTTGCCTTGGACTGGGGTTTTTGGTTAGCGGAATTTCCCATTAAACGAAACTTGACAGTAAAATACAAACAAAAAAATGTCGGAAAATGTAAGAAATTTAATGACCTTTCCGCGAAACGACGACAAGACCAAGGGATTCTCATTCCTTTTGATATATACATAAATGTATACCTACCTATATAAATTAGAGCTATAGTATAGCATATTTCGTGCACGTTATATACGCCTACGACTTCGACCTGTTCTCAACATTGCGTGTTCTTAATTATTCCAAACCAAAAACAACTCCCTATGCAGTAAGTTAAGACTTATACCACGAGTATAGGGATATTTTAGGTACAAGCAGAAAATATATATACCAGAGGCTTACTTAAGGAGATTTATCATTGCTGGATCAGCTTTTAATAGTCCAAAGACTGAGAGAGCTCCTCTTCTGAAGGGGCCCATAATATTGAATGATTTTAAGTCAAAATCCTTGATTTTATGTAAAAATTGTTCAAATGGTGAATACCAAAAATAAGAGACGTCTTCATGTTCGTAATAATCAACCATAATTTAAATTTCGACAAATATGGTCAACCTTTTAACCTTTCATAGTGGTTTTTCTTTTTAAGCTCAGAATAGACCACTGAACAGAACTCTCCAATTTATTTATGAAACAAACTAGAGAACCTAACTGTCAAACATTTTATA
This sequence comes from Eupeodes latifasciatus, assembly GCA_920104205.1. Lineage (NCBI taxonomy): Eukaryota > Metazoa > Arthropoda > Insecta > Diptera > Syrphidae > Eupeodes > Eupeodes latifasciatus. The sequence goes on from OV049926.1 coordinate 11,864,141, forward strand.
ATTTTCCATCTGTCTCTTGCATACCACACTTAACAAATATGAAGTTCGCCGCGCTCAGATTTTTAGTTCATAGCTCTGATTGAAATGAAACACAACCGGAGCGTCCTGATATTTCTGAATTAAAAAAGAAACACTGATCTTTTTATTTGACAGCTCAGCTCAGTCCTCTACGGCGTTTTTCTTTTTTACCTCGAGTAGAGAACTGAGCCGTCCAAAACAAATCTGAACTGTCAAATACAAAATGTTGTTTCTCTTTTACGAGAGAACGTTCACAGCTTCCAATTTGTTTTTCTGTTTTTGTCCTGAACGTGTTCTGTTTTTGTCCTGAACGCATTTGAAAGATGAAATTGAAAGCAAAAAGGTCAAATTATTAAAATGGCACAAGAGTGCAGAAGTAGTAGTTTCTTGTTTCTCTAGAACAAAATGATAAGTAATTTGACAAATGTCAAAAAATGACAGCTGAGTTTTCAGACGTGTTTTAAAAAGAATTATGAGCGCTCAGAACACGCTTAATTCAGAGTATGTTCAGATTCAGAGCATGCTCGATAGGCGTTTAAGATGGATGTTGTGTGTGATGATGATATGAAGAGAGGGGTGTTGTATTGGGCTCAGAATTCTATTCTTATGCGAGCAACATAAAATCTTTTTGAAACAGTATACGCTTGCATTTTTTAACGATGAGAGATTTATCTACACCGCTTTTGCGTCTGTAAGTACTCACACATAAATGGAGTGGTGCTACGATGGCACTGTAGCCTTTTCTGACCATTGCAAGACCGTAAAATGGTGCTGTTGCGAGCCCTAAAAAGACGAAAGTGTGTACCAGGGCTAAGATTTTCGTAGCATCCAGCGCCCTCCAAGGACTTTTAAGTAGCTTGTATCACCTTGAACAATTAAAAAGGATCCCAAATCGCTTCATAAGTCCGACTCTGATGAAAACGGCCAATGATATTTACAATATTTACGACGGTAACGACAAAATTTTCTCTGCATACGTCATGACTACTGCCAGCGCACAAGGATTCGTTTTTCTTTTTTTTCTATTTTCTTATTTTAATAGGCCAGGAGTTGTCAATCGTGCTTCATGCCACTTCAATAATAACTTGTGGTATGGCAAGGCAAGAGGGACAAAGTTGGGGAGCCGCGAAGAAGAAGGACTCGATGATGAAGACGGGACGAGGAAAAATATCACGACGAAAGAAAGAATATCATTTATTATGACCTCCCGTGCAGCGGGTCTATCATCCTTCAAATTGTGTTTTGATATTTTGAATATTTTTTCGGCAAAAGAAAAATAGATTCAATCCTCGTTTTGATGTCGTGGCGGCTTTTTGTACAGATAGATGTCGGTATAGTAGTTTATACTGCACAAAACCTTAGCTATACTTTATCCTTTTTTGAAGGGTGGTTTTTAGTTCTATTTGGATATACAGTTGACTGGCTCTGGCTGGTTGGATGGCTGGTGGTGGTCTCAGAGAAATGAAAGAAGACAAAACACAGAAATAAAAAAAAAATGAATTCTAGAAAGCCCCCCTCCTCTACAAGAAGAAGGTGGTTTCATTTCATTGTCCATCCCTCGTTGGAGTTTATAACGGAAGTTTTGTAAAGAGCTTCTGAATGGCCAAGCAAAGGATACCGTGCCAGGCAGATCCCTGGCACCAGACCAAGTGAGTTCATAAATTATATATTTTATATATGTGCGACGTCTTACAACCTACAAGTTGGAGAGAGGTTGGAGGCACTGAAGTGATGGGCTTTCGTTCCTACTGGTTGTTGGTTTTGTATAGCCATGGATGGGTAGAAGGAATATACCTACATATGCATGAATAAGTATACCTATAACTATTTACGTACAGTTGAAACGAACTGTATATAGCAAATGGTGAAGAAAGTCATCCGTTTCGTGCCATAATTTGGTCCCACGGAAGACCCTTCCGAAAAAAAAATTAAACTTTGAAAGTCAATTTAACCTGATTCACAATGAAACTAAATATACATCCATATAGCTCAAGCCTCGAGGCATAGATATATATGTAGGTACGAATTTCAAGCTTTATAGGAGGTGAATGCAAGGAAGATAATTTTATGAACATCTTTCCATTTGATATTCTACTTGTCATTCCGGACATTATTTGATTTATTCTTTTTTATTTATTGCAGTTTTTTTTTAATTTGAATTCGAATGTGATCAATGGTAAAGTCGAAAGAAATACAAACAGTTAAGTGCATATAGTGATTTGCATATAATGCGTCAAACAAAATAAAAAAAAATTATTTAAGTTTGTAGTATTGAATTTGGTTAATAAAAACTTCTTTTTGTTCCTTAGAAATAGCTTAAGCTAGCACCAACATTGAAAACAGCACGCGTCATTGTCCAGTTGAATAGGAAAATACGTAAACTATTTCTCCGGAACGTGATATGTCAATCTCCATATCATTTTTAAAAAATTTCGGTACCAAAAGTTACCTTTAGATGCTGAGATCTTAAAAACCTGGACTGATTACTTTCCATTAGTACCGTCATCAAACTTGTCCCAATTAAAAAAGACTCCTAGTCATAAGTCGTGTAAGAAAATCAGTAAATAAATTAAAACTTTCTAACCCCCAGTTTCACAGTGAAAGTTTAAACTCCACTTTCGGTTTAAACTTCATTTCAAGAATTTATTCGGTTTCACAGTTTCGTTTAACCCTTGAACTCAGTTCAATTTGCAGTTCAATTTAATTGAAAGTATTTTGCCGTTTAAACTTCAGTTCAGCGTTTGAAACCACTTCCCACGGTGACATTTCAATTTTTTTCTAAAGCTGAATTTGTTTTTGCACTTTTTCTTAAGTTGTCGTATTTGATTTTCAACGCATCCGTTGTCCGGGAATGAGATCCACTCTTCGAATTGAACTCATTTGCAATGGCATCCCATGCCGCGGCTTTTTCTTTCCAATGTACTTTGTCAGTTTTTTTGTTTTCCAGAATATTCTTTCTTTTCAAAACTAACTCCATCAATAAATCTACATCTGCTGATGAAAAATTGCTCGTTATTTTTTTTGGCACAGCCTTTTGTTTTAAATTTATTTCCATTTTAAAAATTACACAAAATAAAATAAACCTCTCGATTTCGTCAACAAAACAAAATATATTTCTTGTTTTTCTTGTGTTCTTTACCTCAGAAAGAGAAAGAGAAGACAAGGAAAGACAGTTGAAAAACTTCATAAAAGTGACGATCGGGACACGTTACGTCACATTACGCAACAACAACGAACAACGCTGCCAGCTACTTATCATAAAATCTAATTAAACGAAGTTCAACTGAACTGAAGTTCAGATTTCACTGTGAAACCGAACTAGTTAAACTAAAAAAATTGAATTCAGTTTAAGGTTTAGCTGAACTGAAGTTTAAACCTTCACTGTGAAAGTGGGGGTAAATGTTTCAATGCCTGTCCAAAGCCCATCAAAAAGTCAATATCAAAAATTTTAGTGACAAGTTAAAATTAGACTATAACTGGCGCCATTTTGACAATGACATGCGAAAGTGACATTTTGGCATCTTTTTTGACCGATTAAGGTCGCAGCAACGAAAGTAACTTAGTTAATAGTTAATTGGATAACACCAAGGAAATATAATTTATGTCATTTAAACTTGTCAATCTGGAGTTTTTCTCCGAGTTGAACACTTTTTTGAATTTTTACCATTCTGAAATTTAGTGTGGTTATTATAGTGTATTTTTAATTGTATAAGACATTTTGGTTTGACAGTTGAGACTTTCAAATTATATTAACATTTTGGTTTAATAAAGTTCGACAATTCATTATTAATCTTTTAACTCCAGACAAATACATACCATACAATCCCGAAGTTCATAGAGCACTTCATCCATTTTTACATCAATATCATGAAGCTCATTTCTGGTTAAACGGCTCATTCAATAAGCAACATTGACGTATATGCAGCGAAGAAAAACCATTAAAATCAACTGTTTGGTGCGGCTTATACACTGGCGGAAACATCATCATCATCAAGGCGGAAACTAACACATTTCATGATTTTAGGCAAAGACTAACACGGTTCAGAATTTTAGGCGAAAACTAACATATTTCGTTGTTAGTCTTCATCTCAGCCGTCGATGTATTCTTAAAAGAAAAAAAAATTCAGCTCTGTTTACTGGAACCCCCTTAAGGCCCAACTATAATGGACTTACCGAGCTTAAGCCAGCTTAAGGGAACGAACCAATACGCAGCCTTATATGTCACTAACCATAATAGACATTCTGCTCAGTTTCGTTAAATTTCGGTAATTTTCGCGCAATTACGCAAGAGCCATTTAAATGGCTCGAGCTTAAGCAAATGTCAAATTTGAAACGCATTTGCTTAAGTTACTTGAATCCATTATGATTACTTTTTGTTTTGACGATAACTTCTGATAACTTTTCGTTCGGTTTTGACATTAGCTTACTTTTGGTTAAGTCTATTATAGTTGGGCCTTTAGTTCATGGGACTTAATGCCTTTAGTTAACTTTTTATTGGGCTTTCATCGATTTATACAGATAAACAAGCAACTTTTAAAGCATTCAAAGAAAAAGTTCAAGTCACTATTGAGGCTATACGACTATAGATTTATTGGAAAAAGTTGTAAAAAGTTAGACTGATCGGATGGAACATGTAACTCGTAGCCGTGACGAACTTATTCAAAAAATCATATTTGAAAAATAAATGCCATACAAATATCTGCAATATAATAGCTATACAAATTTTTTCCCGAAAATAATTCTGTCTTGTACCTATTGCTATTACTATTTAAAGTTCTGAGGCACAAAGAAATCACATATTTTATGTTGACCTTTTGACTAGGTCATTTATATTATCCATTTCAAAATCAAAACATAATATTTACTAAAAAAAATCACTTAGTACAATTGGAATTCTTCATATAACAACTGCCGAGTTTGACATTTGGGTATCTAAATGTGTCAGTATACCTTTAATTTCGATAGTGGTTTAAATCCAAAAAACCTTTTCATTATTTGACAACTAAATACTTTCAGAAGAGTTCCAAAGACTTCCTGCTAAATAAAACTACTATAGTAATACTAAAAAATATATCTGCAAAATATGCTTAAATTCCCTTTTTGATATTTCTATCATGAGTAGGTATTAAAGTTTTCTAAGACCGTCACGGAATTGTATTATTGTAAAACAAATTTAAAAATTTGTCTCCAAAAGTGACACAAATGTCTAACGTTTTAAAGGAACTTTTTAAAAAAAAAAAATAAACATGTTTCTTATTTGGCGATTGTTATATATATTCGAATTCAATAACTCCAAATTGGTTTAAGAGACAAAATTTTGGTGTGGTTATAATATGACAACTTATCTTGATTTTATTAATATTTTAAAATTTTCTTGCAGTCGTACGGCGGATATTAATTTTTCTTGGACCCTTCTTGTGATGGGGTCAATATCTAGGCTATTTTGCCTATTTCATCTTCCTATATCTTTTTTCCTCCGATTTTTGTTAATGTCTTCTTTCTTGAAAATCTATTTGGTACTCTTGTTCAATACCTATGGCCACTTTGTATGATAATAATTTTATTTTTAATTTTCCAAAAAAAAATCAGTTCATTAAGGCCTGACATACACTAAGCAACTAAATGCGTTTTTCTTTTTTAACTTCGAGCAGAAAACTGAACTGTCAAAAAAATCATTGTTTCTTTTCTATAATTTTATTCTTTATATAATAAAATTGTATTCTTAATTTTCAAAAAAAAATTCAGTTCATTAAAGCCTGACATAAACTAAGCAACTAAATGCGTTTTTCTTTTTTAACTTCGAGCAGAAAACTGAACTGTCAAAAAAAATCAGTGTTTCTCAGACACATATCAGAGCGCTCGGATCGTATTTCTTTCTTCAATCAGAGCTAGGTTGGAGCGCACTCTGTGAGCTCTGAATTAAATGACCGAAGAAATGGCACACAAAACTGAGCGCTGATAACTTCACTTTTGTTTCGTGCATTGTGACAGACAAATAACAAAAACAAACCAAACAAATAAAAATTCTAAAACTTTTTAAAAAGCCAGTGATCCGTTGTGCTTCAAAACTAAAAGGAAAGCTCTGCTTAGAATGTACTAAACGTTCTGCTTATAGTACTTTGCTCTGAAGAAAAACAAATGCAATTTGTTCAATCAATGAACTTTGTTTAGTCTTACATTTTAATCATACTCTGGGGCCAGTTAGGGGCCAGTTATAGCTATCATTGAAATCGATCCGGAAAAATGTTTGAATCGGCATTTGATGGTGTTTCCCTTTGATTGATGAAATGAAAATTATTATACTGATCGATCGGAAATCAAAGAAATTTTTTGAGGAAAAAAAGTGTAATTGATGCGCATTAATTTTTCTCTAAAAATGTATTTTTCTATTTTCCGGACGCAAATCCATTTTCCTGATCAGCTGATACTTTTATGTTCAAAAGTGAAACGAATCGTTCCACTGATTTGTGTTCCAATTTCACACAATTCCAATGACAGATTTATGTCAGTAAAAATTGTTCGGTGGATTTCAATCAGGAAATTTTTTCAATGACAGACATTTTTAATGATAGCTATAAGCGGCCTGTCAAAACAATTCCAATGTTTGTTTTCAATGATGAAAACCAATGATAGCTATAACTGGCGCCTTAAACAAAATTTCAAAAAGTTCCTTATGCGATGAAAGCGAATAAAAGATATGAAATGTAGCCAGTTGCCAAACTATACAACTTTACTTTTATTTATTTTTTTTTTCAATTTAGTGTTTATCTCTGTGACTTAGAATAATTCAACATGAAATTATCATCCATTTGAAAATATTTTCCTTCATAATTTAGGTAAATGACAAAACTTGATAAAAAACTAAATTTTCTATCATTTCGCGGGGAGCAAAACCAAAATCCAAAAAAAAAAAAAGAAAACTTTTTCATTCGACCCCGAATTCGAAACCTCAACCTCAGTCCTAATTTCCATATACAAATAAAATTTATACATATATATCTACGCAAAGCAAAGAAAATGAGTGCGGTATTTAAGCACATCAGCAATTGACAGCATTGCGTGCAAAGATATAGCTACGTTATACGTTTTTGGCAGCGAACAACCTGTTCTCCCTAAAGGTACAAACCAACCAATAAAAAAGCTGGGAATGGGAAAACTAAAATGTGGAATGAGTTCGGAAAACCATCCACAAATGTTGAAAATATACATATATACGCCGCGCCACGTTGCATACCTTTTACTATACATCCCCCATGCCACACACTGTGCAAATGAAAAAAAGACAGACCCTTCCGTTTTGGGCATACCGTTTCGTTTACAAATTGCCCATTAAATATGTTTACCGTTTTCATATACATATATATTGTATCTATCTACTAATAATAATAATTGTACATCATCAACTTTTCTACAATACTTTGCGCTACAAAGGCAGGTATAGCACAGGTACATTCGCCACGTGACGGCCTTTGCAGTCATATACACCTTTTACACGCTTCAATGGCGTCGAGTCGAGTCGAGTCGCTTCCACCGGCACCGTGCGTCGTCGTTGTCGTTGAGTTAAAGTGCAGTCGGGGGTTAAAATGGCTCATATAGCTCACCCTTAGCCTTAGGTGAGTTAATCGATTTACGAGTATAGATAGATACCCTCCGTTCCGTTCCGGTCATTACTTTCATTGGGTGATGATCATGCTTGATCGGGCTGCTTGGCCAAATATTAAGTAATCCAAGGAACTTCAGCAGCTGACCATAACATAAAATTCCATGACGTCTGTCAAAAAATATACGAAGAATCTTCTTGGCACCTGGCACGAAAACTTATTGACAAGCAGTTCTATGATTTTTGTATATCTCCCACGCCAATTTTACCCCAACCTCAAGCCATTAAAAAAATGTTCATATGGGGAGTAAAGTCATATAAAGAAAGAAAGTTAGTCTTTTAACCCTAAAACTCAATCCCTTAAAACCATGCGAAAATGGGGGAAATAAAAGTAAAACTCTTTTGAAAATTTACAGTGTTTGGCTTTGGTTAATTTGCAACACCACTTTTTTAATCGGTAAACAAATATCAACATGTTTGCAAACTTTCACTAAGGAAACACATTTTCTCAGACGCCAAAAACTTGTTGTTTTATTAATTTATATCTACTCGCATTAAAAAAAAATCAAAACAACATTTTGTAAACAATGTAGTAAGTTATATGCACGTAAAACACCCTTTTTAGCAATATATTTTAAAAACAAACATACATATTTCAAAATGGCCAAATAATGTCGCAACTCGATGGCCATTTGATTGTTTTGACGGCGGCGCAGCGAAAAGACTATAAGAACTTTTTAAAGTGACTTGGATTTCTATTACGATAAAAATTTAGATAAATTAGTTTTGACTTACGATATCCACTGATAAATTCCAGAGACGGTAAGTTCGCTCTTGTCTTCGAGGGCATATTCAATGAGTTCGGTGTAAGTGAATGGTGGCTTTTTTGGCCTGCAATACAAAAAAATGCATAATTGGCTTTTATTTAATAAATTACATAATTTTATATTAAAATTGAAATTAGGAAAAAATAATCTTTAGAGCTCATATCGATTTTCTTATTTTTGGTAACAAATTAAAAATTTTAATCTTATGAGGTTTTCTATTGGTAAAATAAATCAATCTATTTTTAATTTTAATGTTAATTCAAACGTCAATTTTCTTTCTTCTTTTGTCATTGAATAAGTTTAGCTTTGTGTACGTGTTAACGAGTGCCATAGAGCTGTAAAATTCCCAGCTAAACATTTTTTAAAAATTATATTAGCATAAGTGCAAAGAGGTGTAAATCTGCCGAAAAATCCAAACCTGATGCAGATTTGATCTTAAACCAAAAATAAATCAAATTCTTTTGCCCCATGGAATGCAAAACCAGGGAAAATTTGTATTTTGGCAGATCTAGATCAAGAATAAATTGACTTATTTTACCCATGGAAAACCCCATATCTTATTCTAACTCAAAAACCGATACAATTTTAATCTGACAGTTTTCACCACACTGACGGTTATTTGTTGGGTTAAATTTAATTTATTATTGTACAAAAAAGAGTTGAAAGAAAAAATGTCACTTTTGATCCTGAAAAAAGTCAAATTTACTTCTGGTTTTGAAATCAAAAGCATTTAAAAATTCATATTACACTTTTTTTTTACCTGTACCTTAATACTGATCAACCCAAATATACTCCAAATCTACTTGAAATCGACTCGCTTTGCAATACTTATATATTGTAACCTTCTTAATTTGTTAATTTCAATTCTCTACTACTCGATTTTTTGTGCTGAATGCACTACCTGCAATAGTTTTGAACATTGTATTAAGAGGGTCTTTTATATGAGCCGTTCAGAGCACACATCGATTAACTCCATAAAACAAAAAGTTGAGAAACGCGATGATGTAATATACATATATTGTTTTTAAAAATTCCTGTGATGATATGAATTTAAATATGTAATGTAAATTGCACAATTGCAGATATGTCACCCGTAAGTCATTTTGAGTACATTTTGCATTCGAAATTTTGTTATTTGACAGCATATGACTTGTGTCTCTTTTTGATTAATCATTTGTAATGTAAAACCTTGATATGATAGAAATTAAACATTTAACTTTGTTTTGTAAACTTTAATAATAGTTCCTAAGATCTGTGAGATTTTTGTGATCTCAGAAATATAAAAAAAATTTCACTTTTCCTGTCAAAAATCTGAGAATAGAATTTTTATGAATTTTTTTAAATCAAGAAAAAAATCTAATATTGGCAGATTTTTCGCAAACAATTTTAACCAATTTTCTATCAACCATTAAATCTGCAGGACCAGATGGAATAATACCAGCCGAGCTACAAAAGACTTCTGACATAATTGCACCAATCCTTGAGGCAATTTTTACCAGCTGTCTCTACCTGGTCCATGTTCCCTCGGCATGGCGAGAAGTTAAAGTTGTTTTTATACCCAAGGCAGGTAAATGCTCGCAAGTCAATCCTAAAGATCTACGACCTATAAGTCTATCATCATTCCTTCTTAAGACTTTGGAAAGATTGATTGATATCCATTTAAGGGCAAGTATTGATACAAGACTTCTGTCTTCGTCTCAACATGCCTACTGTAAAGGTAAATCGGTGGAAACAGCGTTACACACCTTAGTACGCACCGTCGAATATTCCCTCCATCATAAAGAGTTCACTATGGTTGCTTTCCTTGACATTGAAGGTGCCTTTAACAAGGTGGACACATCTGCAATCACATCTGCACTAACATCTCTAAATGTAGAGAGTTCGCTTCGGGAGTTAATTCATTTAATGCTTATTAGCAGAATAATTAACTCAAAACTGGGCAACTCTTCTGGCAGACGATTCGTTAGTAGAGGGACACCGCAAGGTGGTGTTCTATCCCCTCTCCTCTGGAACCTAGTGGTGAATGAAATCCTAACTAGTCTGGAAGCGGAGGGTTTCAGAGTGATCGCCTATACGGACAACGACGACGTTGCTATAGCGGTTTCAGGAAAGCATCTTAACACCTTAAAAGAACTCTTACAAAATGCCTTAGACAGACTAATACTTTGGGCTGATCGGTGTGGACTGGGCGTTAACCCATACAAAACCGATTTAGTCTTATTTTCGAGGAGATACAAAATTCCATTTGTCAACCCTCCCTATATTAAAGGAATCCAATTAAAATTCTCGGATGAGGCTGAATACCTGGGTCTTGTTTTAGATAAAAAACTAAATTGGAAACGCAACGTACAGGAAAGAGCCAAAAAAGCTACTATAGCTCTCTTTTCTTGCAAAAAAGCCATCGGTAATAAATGGGGCTTACAACACAGAATCACGCATTGGCTTAACACATCGGTAATCAGACCGATTTTAATCAACGGTGTGGCAGTATGGTGGACTGCTTTAGAGAAAGGTATAAACAGGGATGAATTAAATAAAGTCCAACGTTCAGCTTGCCTATGTATAAGCGGATCGCTTCGCACGACCCCATCTGCGGCACTGAACACCTTACTCTACCTAACAGCTCTTGACATTTTAAGCAAACAAATAGCTGCAAGCTCTACTATTCGCCTCAAAGCTTCGTCGCAGTGGACTAACAACAACATTGGCCACTCCGTAATTCTTAGTTATTTAGAATCAATTCCAAAGCACACAGACTACACCATCCCCCAACTGCAATTCGACAGACATTTCCAGATTTCTATACCTCCCAGATCTTTTTGGGAGGATAGGACATTCCTAGAAGATGAGTCAATCCATTTCTATACAGATGGGTCAAAAACAAAAAAGGGGTTGGTGGAGGTGTGTACTCTGAACGACTGAAATTAAGTCTCTCATTCCGCCTTCCCAATCATTGTAGCGTGTTCCAGGCGGAACTTTTGGCGATAAAAGAAGTCTTGTCTTGGCTTAAAGAAAACGTGATATCAACATCTGATATCCGTATCTTCTCAGATAGTCAGGCCGCTATCAAATCTCTGGATTCTGTCTCTACAAACTCTATAACAGTCCATAACTGTCGATCATCTTTAATGGAGATAGCACAACAGTTTAATATTCACCTTTGCTGGGTGCCGGGCCATAGAGAAATTCCAGATAACTGTAAGGCAGATGAACTCGCCAGGAACGGTACAGTACAGCCAATCCTACCACGTTTGGCACGTACTGGCATACCAATCGCTACTTGTAAACTGTTGCTAATGCAAGACGCTGTGAGGAGGGCAGGCACCAGGTGGAACAACATCACCACGTGTCAAGTCACAAAAAACATCTAGCCAACACTGGATTTAAAACGTTCAAGGTGTTTGCTCTCTCTAAGCAGATCGCATATAAGCTCGATAATAGGTGTCATAACCGGACACTGTCTAATAGGAAAGCACGCCACGAGATTAGGCGTATTCTCAAATGATTTCTGCAGAAGCTGTATGGACGAGGAAGAGGAAGAAACAGTTCTTCATCTTCTCTGCACATGCCCTGCTCTGGCTCGAAAACGCAAACATTACCTAGGAGAGTTCTTCTTTAACGATCTAAATCATATCGGCATAATCAGCCTCTCACGTTTCGTAAGAAACTCAAACTGGTTCCATTGAGCTTAGGAAGAAACCTCAAGATTCATGTGGTATCACAATGGGCCATTAAACTGGCCTAAGTGCGTCCGTTTTCATCTTGAACAGCCACTATAACCTAACCTAAACTAACCTCTATCAACCATGTAAACCCAATTTTATCTGTCAAAAATGACAGTATATCAAGTCTATCGTTTGCAATTGTCTTAACTCACCATTTTTCTGTAGTTTCAAATAATCCTATTTTTAATTGGCAGAAAGTTTTTGACCTGGAAACGGTAGCAAAACTTTGCAGGATTCTGAAAGAATTAAAAAAGTATTAAAATGGAGACAAATAAGAAATCACCATCTGGAAATATAACGATAATGAAGACATACAAAACAAAGTTGAAAAGGGTTGGACGGCTGAACAAACTTAACAATTTTTCCAGGAGATCGAGACCAGGTGATGTACATATATGTGGGATGCAGGTTGTGCGGATTATAAGCTAATTTAGGACACTGTTTGGAAAGACGTTGACGACGACGCCATTGAAATAAGCGACAATGTCTCGATCTTCTGATGGAAATTCTTTAAGCCAATGCTATTTTTAGATTTTAGATTTTTTTAAATGCTTTTGCACTACCTGCAGTTTTCACTTCTAAATAAATTGTCATATTTTCTGTTATATTTCAGGTAAATTGTCTTCCAATAATTTACATTTTTTTTGTTTCCTAAAGTCTTCAACCGTCTTAGTAAACAGAAAATTTTTAATTGGAAGACAACAAATTATCGACAATTGCCAGTCGATTTTTTACCAAAAAAAAAATTCCAAAAGTTTAATAAAATCAACCAACCGTGTAAACGGACAATTTTCACTTTATTTTAAATTGGCAATTGTCACCTAATTGGATTTGACAGTTCAGCAAATAGTCGTAAGATCTTCCAATCTAAGTATACACGGTTCGATTCATTTTTGCATCAAAACTCATTAATGAAAGTTTTAAAACAAAACTTATTTACCTAAAAGGTTTGTTTATTGAAAAGGTCAAAGCAGAGATGAGGCAAATTATGTCAAGTCTTTGTGCTATTAATGTCCTGTTATGAATCATAAAATATACCCTAGAAGGACTTTTAAAATTTATCTGCTGTCAAACAAAACTTAAATCTGTTAACATGATCAGATGTTAGGGATGAAAACTAAAACCAAATCATATATTTTTTTGTGTTGGAAAACGATTTCGTATGTGTAATGTATTTTAGGTAAATTGTTAAAATTTGTTCATTTAAACGCAGGAAACGCATATCGACAATCCTGTTTTAATTTCAGTCACCGTTGAGTTGTCCTGTCTTTTGGGCTACAATAGTATTGATTTATTTAATTTTGTATAACTTAAACACTGTTAAATTTTCATTCCAAACTAAAAGAATTTTTTTAATATAAAAGACACAAAAAATTGTATTTTATTTCGTTATGATTTACAATTTACCAAAAAATAAGATTCTTAAAAGAATTTTAGGTATGTTCGAAATCTTGACAGTTCATAACACATCTTTTAGCTTGTTCTATATAACAGTTTTCTCACGCCAAATATCTAAATTACGTTTCACGGATCAAATTTTAGTATAGAAATTCATAACAGAATAGCAAAATAATAAATATATGCATAAAAAAAGACATTACCGAATAGGCCTAAACAAATTTAAATTTGGCAGGTTAAATTCAAATCTACTGTAAAGAGGAAACATTGAGATAGGGGCCAGTTATAGCTATCATTGAAATCGATCCGGAATAACTCTTGAATCGATATTTAACGGTCTTTCCCTTTGATTAGAAATGAAAATTATATTCTGATCGATCGGAAATCACACAAAGAATTTTTTGTAATTGCGCATTTATTTTTCTATAAAAATGTATTTTTCGGACGAAAATTCATTTTCCTGTGTTTCAATTTCACACAATTCCAATGACAGATTTCTGTCAGTAAAAGTTTTTCGGTGGATTTCAATCAGGAAATTTTTTTCAATGACAGAAATTTTTAATGATAGCTATAAACGACCTGTCAACAAAATTCCAATGTTTGTTTTTAATGATGAAAACCAATGATAGCTAAAACTGGCGCCATAAAATCTTGTTACTTCCCATAAAACCGATAATAGAAAATATTTCTCTCCTTTAGATGCAATTTGAAGTTTAAGTTTACCATTTGGTAATAAATTAACTGTCAAATTTTGTATAAACAATGATTTACACAATTTGGTTAAAATTATCCAAGGTTTTTGGTGGATAAAACTATCCAAATATTTCCGGTAAACTTTTTCAAACGTCGTCATTGTGAGTTGTGACTTTTAATCACAAGAATTTTATATTTGTTATAAGAAATATACAAACCTTAATTTTTTTCAAATTGATTTTAAATAAATACATAAATCATTAAAAGCGATTTGTTCATATAGTTGAATACATTTCTATTTGCTGCTTATTTTTGGCGTCTTTGAATATTTACTTTTTAAAACTCCGTACTAGTTTATAAAAGCAAAACAAAATTTGTTTAGTTTGTATTCGACGTTTAAGAAACAGCTGATACAATTTTTCAGTATAAAACCAAATCAATTAAAAAAGCGTTCACGCAAGCATTTGTGCAAACTTTTTATTTTTCACAATTTGTAATTTTATCAACTTGCGTGCTTGATAATTATTTAACTTATTGTATAGGGTGTCCCAAAATTAATTTTGGGACACCCTTTATAAAGACAAGTATTTTTTTAAACACTTAATCAATCCAAAAAGGTTACCATTTGATGAGATTTCGTTTCTAAATAAATATGTATATCAACTTGTTTGAAATTAACGCAAGATTTCTTGCGTTAAATTTGGGACACCCTATATATATAATATAGGTACTCATTGTAAACATATGTACAAACTGCTTAATATATTTTACTTTCGCTTTTGTTTTTAAAAGCTTGTTTCACTAGACATCAATAAAAGTGCGAGACTGGAGTTTTTTTCTTTTAAACTTAAAAAAAATCAAAGTTAATCTTTCACACCATTTTAACCGTGAATAATGATTTTATCGGCTTTTGAACGTGTTCTGATAAGAGGGAAATTTGATGCAGTTTCTTTAATAAGCTGTAGTTTTTTTTATATCGTTCAATAATACGGGCAAATACGCAATGTCTTCATATTTTGTTTCTTATTATAATAAAATATTTACCAGTTTTCTTTGTTTTAAGTAGATGTGTGAAGTCAAAAACTGATAAAAAGACTATCATCAAGTCAAGGTTATAAAATGCGTCCTGTTTAACAAAATATAGGTCGCAAAACATCTAAAAACAAAATTAAAAAAAAGAGGCTGGGATGCGACCCACACTGATAACTTCCCATCCCATCTGTCGATTTGTCTTGCTTAAAAGTTTGTCTATATGTATCAATTTTTACCAAATTTGCGTACTATTTTTCGTGGATTTTATTTTTTTATCAAAAAACGGACTGTTGGATTTTTATATCGAATGATATATGAATATCGAAAACAATATTTTCTGTGAAATAAAATAAGTTTGAAGCCAATATTTGTAATTTTTGAAAAGCTATTTGAGTCGAAAGTAAATTTTTACCAAGTTTTAGTATTGTTTTTTTTTTTTTGTAAAAAAAAACTGTCAATTCGATTTTTCACAAAATTTTATCGAATGTTGAAAACAATATTTCTTATAAGTTAAAATTAGTTAGAAGCCATTATCTCAAATTTTTGAAAAGATATTTGAGTCGAAAATCAATTTTTACCAACTTTTGTTAAATTTTTTTTAGGTTTTTAATTTTTTGTACAAAAGCTGTCAATTCGATTTTTTTCAAAATTTTACTGAATGTTGACAACAATATTTTTTGAAAGATTAAAGTAGTTTAAAGCCAATATCTCCAAGTTTTGAAAAGATATTTGAGTCGAAAATCAATTTTTACCAACTTTTATTCATTTTTTAGGTTTTTATTATTTTTTTTTTAAAACTGTCGAATCGATTTGTCTCAACATTTTTCAGAATGTTGAAAACAATATTTCTTATAAGATAAAAAAAGTTTGAAGCCTTAATCTCAAGTTTTTGAAAAGATATTTGCGTCGAAATTCAATTTTTTTTAGGATTTTATTTTTTATAAAAAAAAACTGTCAATTAGATTTTTCTCAAAATTTTATCAGATGTCAAAAACATTATTCTTCGTTGCACAAAATTGTTTTGGAGATGAAATCATATTTTGGACGTAAAATTTTCGAGGTGACAAATTTTTTTTTTCAGTTTTTTTGATTTATAAAAAAACGTTAATTGGATTTTTTTCCAAAAATATAATTGTTTTGTATTACGTTACAATATATATTATAAAATTTAATTCAAGTCTCTAGCATCATTGGTTCATGAGATATTTAGGTTTAACCAAAATGTTCACCTTTTTTTTTAAACTGCTATGGTAAAAAAACTACCCACGCAATTTTCTTGAGAGCATCTTTCTGCCTTATTATCTGTATAACAAAATTTATTTGAAGTCGATATCTCTCCTGGTTCTTGAGCTATGGACGACGAAAAAAACGTCGCGAACGTACGGACGTACGGACATACGGACGTACGGACGTACATACGTACACACGCACGCACAGACATCTTTCTAAAAATCTTTTATTTCGACTCTAGGGACATCGAAACGTCGAGAAATGTCAAAATTTTCAATTTGACAAATCGGACCCATTACAATAACTTCCTATGGGAAGTTAAAAATAGATTTAAAATATTAGTGTTTTTATTTCTATTCTGTTGATGCACATGACAGCTCCCTACTACCTGAACTGTCAAAAGTCCTCCAATAGCATCTAATTAGGTGACAATTGTCAATTTTCTATCACGTAAAAATTCATTAGATCATTATGCCACATCATCCAATATCCAATTAGTGGTCATTCGTACAATTATTTAAAAATACAAACAATTGGGTGTTTAGACGAGTACAAACGATTGCAAGAAGTTGGAAGAAAATTTGCCAACAATTGACTGCCAATTTTTGGCCTGTCACTTTTGACAGATAAAATTTGATGTTTACATGGTTGATAAAAAATTGGTTGAAATGTTTTGCAAAAAACCAGAGGAGACTCTGGTGTCGAAGAATAGTTTTTAAATGTGTCTTGAAAGTTTTTGAAAGAACATTGTTTTTGCAGAAATGTTTTGAAGAAGACATTTGGCGTGCTAAAAAATCATTTAAAATGCTTCGGGCGTTTATTCAAATACAGATACTTCTCACGAATCAATATTGAATTACATAAAAAAGTTAAGTTTTAATTTTTTTAAGTAAAACTAACACTATTTTTAAACAATTTTCTTGTCGAATTAAAACCGCTTTAAAATCTCAAAAATTGAACTGTAGAACACGAAATTTCACTTAATTTTTAGTTCGAAAAATCAAATGAAATCGATATCGATTATAATGTTTCTATATCTTTTGAATACTCTTATTTTGTACACGAACTTCTACATTATTAAAAATCCTTTTGACAATTAAGAACTAACCCCACATGGTTTATTATTTATGAAAAAACACAAATTTGAATGCAAATTTACTCATTTAAAATTTCCAAAAATTTTGAATTGTTCAAAAATAAATTGATGGATATAACAAACATTTATTATGTACATTTTTGCTGAGATGCTTTTTTGTTTTCATAAACTTTGAGACATAAACCAAATAAAACATGTATTTAACTTTTGTATAGTACGTATTTCGAAATTTCCTTTTTTTGATTTTAGAAAAACCTTTGCTACGTTTTTGTGATCCAAACTATAATAAACACTTGTTCTACAGACGGCCCAGGTTTGTAGAAGCATACAATCTTCTATGACTTAAATTTAGGGAACATTTTGCCAATGTCCCAGTTTTTAAGCAAATTCAATGGTTGTAATCTTTAAGCTGGACTATCAAGACTATCAAGTAGGATATCGCAAAGTAAAAGAATGTTTTTGAACACACTTTAATTCCGATTCGATATCCATGCACAAAAATACATTTTCCATTTCAAAGATTTGAAATACGAAAACGTGTAAAAACATAAAATTTAAAATAAAGCTACTCACATTCTCGGAGTATTCTCAACGATGACATTTTCCGCAACAATCATATCGTTTGCATCTAATTCCGATGTCACTTCCAAAACAAGTTCCTCGAATTTCTTCCCGGTTTTTGTTTGAGTTTTCGTTTGTGATTTTGTCGAATTTTCCAAATTATTATTTTTAACCACTACCGGCGCCGCCGCCGGTTGAATTTGATTCACTTCCGGCGAAAGATGTGGCAATTCATCCAACTTAAAATTAAACAACCACGACAGATTTTTATCCTCGAAATCAGATTCTGTCTCGGAATTGAACTTTTCAGTTCCTGTTGTCCGATTACTTTCAACATTAGATGATCTCGGATGGTGTGGAGGGTTAAAGTCTCCTCCTATATTTGAATTAGAATGTTTTTGCATAGTGAAAACTGTCAAATTTTGTTGCTGATTGGAACCACCACCGTCGCCAACGCCACCGCCATCGATAGTCTGAGGCATTTGAAGATTGTTGTTTGCTGCATCCTGCTGCTGTTGATGATGAATCTGGGAAGCTTCATTGGTTATAACCAGTCCCGAATTATATCTGTGATCCAATTCAAGAAGATCTGAATTCTGCCAATTTCCATCGAATTGATCGTTGGTGAAGTTTGTCTGAACGGGCACAAGATTATTCTCATAGCTGAAGAGATCATTGATGTAATTGCTCGAACTCAAGGAGAAATTCATATCATTGCAAATCTGATGTTGCTCCTGATGGTGCTGATCGAGTTGTTGTTGCTGTTGTTGTTGTTGGGGCTGCACCTGCTGCTGTGACTGATGTGTTGGCTCTCCTAGAGCTTGAAAATCGTTATGCTGCGTAGGAGAATATTCTTGCAGGTGCCTCTTTTTTGCTTGAACAAAGCCATTACCGTTATCGATTTGGTCGTCGGGACCTAGTTTCCGTTTTAAATAAAAACTTTCACATTGCTGGGAATCCATAATCCCATGGGTTTGTGGAGAATTCATTTGGTTTTTAATTATCATTTAAAGTTTAGAAAAAAAATATATTTCAATATTTCACGAACTGTCACTAAATTTGAATTTTGGAAAATGTATGGTTGCTAGTAAATTGACACTAAAAACAGTTTTCAAGGATTTTAATTTTTTTTTTGGGTTGTTGCAAACGGAACCGATATGTTGTTAAGTCGAGAACTGTTGGATCAGAACTGAGGCAGAGGTCCTTACCCGATGAAAGTCTTAACTTAACAATTTTGTTCATTCTATGTAAGGAAAAGGATATTAGTTTTCGTATGCATGAAGGTTCTTAAAGGATATATGTATTTCTGTGCGCAGTCATGCAAATAAAAAAATATAATTTTCCATTAATTCCAGTCCTTGCTCAGTGAACGAAATCGCTGCAAAGTGAATATGTTCGATTGTTTCGGTTGGTTGAATCCATCTTTAATTGAACTTTTCTTATGTGTAGTCGCACGTCCAGACTTAAGGAGAAGGGGTATTTTAATACTGATGATGAATCAAGTGTATTGGTATGTGTTTCATGAAGGACTAAGAAGATGATAGGATCTTCTATTTTTTTTAAATTAATTTTATAAAAGATTGTCTAGTCAAATTTTATATTATATTTATCGTATAGAAATACTTTATAGGTGCCAAATTGTGTTTATATAGGGTGTTTTTTTTTAGCTCAATGAGAAGTTCTGATGGTTGTTGTCCATGGTTTGACAGTTAAAGCTGTCAAACTGTGTTGACATTTCTGTGCTGTAGGGTTTTTCAATAGTTTAACTGTTTTCAAATTGTGAAATTTACTGCAACGACGACGATATTTAGTTGTGACAATGCGACACAACTTGTCGTACAGCCTTTGTATATACAATCTACAGTATAGGGTCCGCCATCTAACTTTTTTTCAAAAAGTGCTTATTTCGTGAATGGTAACACTTAGCTCATATCTGATTTGACAGATAATTAGTTTTATCCTTCCGCTGAACGAATATGATTGTGTATACGCTTGAACAGCGCTGGGAACAACGCTTAGAGAAGATGCCGATTTTGCCAAAAAAATCATCTTTTCAGATGAAGCTCATTTTAATCATACGCATACGTTGAAAAGACGATTCGCCCAAAACGATTCACTGTTTGGTGCGGATTTTGGTCCAGAGGCATAATTGGGCCATTTTTCTTCGAAAATGAGTAAGGAGTGGCCGTTACAGTCAATGGCGATCGTTATCGGACCATGTTGAACGAATTTTTGTTCACAAAAGGAGGAGGAAGATATTGGCAACATTTAATTTCAACAGGACCGCGCGGCGCTACGTGCCACACAGCCGAAGCTACACTCGATGTTTTTATAGCATTTTCAAAAAAAAAAGTTATTTGGCGGACCATATACATATACATATATGGATGGAAACTAATGGATTCATATTCCCATAGAAATTCATAATCTCACAGAGTCTTTAAACGCCATCTGTAGTTTCTTGGCTTCAAAATATTAAAAGATTTATTTTTTTTTTTCAAAAAAAAACTAAAGCTGGCCAAACAAGATAAAGCCAAAGATCCAAAATCAACAAGCCACATACTTCTGTCTGTTTACACAATCTTATCTTGACACTTAACAATTGTGATATAACTTTCTCAATCTATCTCATACAAAAATTCAAGGAAACAAATCTTTACTAATGAGCACGGTTGTCACATTGGTCATCTGTGACCAAATTTGGTCATTATTTTTTCACTTGGTCAAATGGTCATTTTTTTTGGTCATATTTTTCGGAAACGAAAAAAGATGTTCTACAATTTGAGTAACGAAAACGTTCTTTTAACATACTCACTTGGCCAAATAGAAATAACTGTTAAACTCATTTAAGCAACTTTGTGTAAATAATAACTTTATTAAAAATATAAACTCTTGATCTGAATTGGACTTAGTGAACAGAGAGAATTATCTACGCATTACACAAACCGTAAAAATGGTGGCTGCTAGATGACAGAGTTGATGACATCCCTGGAATGACAGCTGCTGTTGACGTTGACATGAAGTTTGTTGATCGTGGATTTTGTTTTGTTGACAAGTTGACTTGAGTATCCAAAAGATTTGATTTATTTTTGTTTTTATACTCATCAAGTTGTAGTTCTCCAAACATCTCTCTCAGTACCTCCATCCCATCTCGATTATCACAATAAAGTTTTCCATCATGTGCGGTGTTTATGGTTTTATTGTTTATTTGCAGTTTGAGACCACGGACCAGAGGATTAGCTGATGGATGTTTTTTCTTGATAGCATGTCTTATTTGCAACAAGATTTGACGTTTTCTCTGCTCAACTCGTGTGTAGTCAGGATTTATGTAAACACCAGATCCCTTCAGCCTGCCGGAATTTTTGAAGATTTGTGAGGTTAATTTGTTGTTTCCAGTTCTCACAAGCAACCGAGTTTGATTTCCTCTTGAAGGAAGCTCTGTGATGTCTTCGAAGGCTATGTCTTGGCGGTCTAAAATTTGATTCGAGCATCGATTAATTGTTTCAGATGCGTTCTCCTTCAAATTGTTTGGTATAGAGAAGACTGTGATTGGATTTGTATTGCTTTTCCATGTAGTCCATTTTCCTTTCCAAAATTATGTTTTTTTCTCTGACAGCCAACACTTCATTAGAAAGAAGTTCATTTTGCGTTTGTAGACTTTGTATCTGCTGAAACATGCAATCAAAGTCCTTCTTTCTTGGAAGATCGGATAGTTTTTTTTCAAGCAGGGTAACGAGTAAGTTTTCTAGCGCAGGCACAGACAATTCGGCTACCGACATGGAATCACAGTTGGTTTTTTTGTTAGCGTTTAAGTGATCTGGTGACATTTCCAAAGGAGGTCTTTTGTTAGAGCTCGACATTAGCACTTTTGCGAATTTGGTGTTAAAACTTTAATTTGAAGAATTTTGTATTTATTTTTTTAGCTAAACGAGAGATCTTATTTCAATTCGTTTGTTAAATGAGATTTCTGAATTGTTTGTTTACTTTAATTTATACAAAAATTTTAAATTAAAATAGTCGCGGGAAAAATTGCTTTGCGACCTTTGACAACTCAAACGTTGTCTTTAAGGTGCAGTTCTCTTTGCTATATTCATTGATGATATATCAATGTATCTACCCGCTGGAATAGTTTTTGCAGGTCTAAACGTTAAGGTACTCATGTACGCAGATGACATTGTGCTTTTAGCAGAATCGCCCCAAAGTTTACAACTTATGATAAATAAGCTAGTTGATTTTTGTAGAGCCTGGAAACTAACGGTTAATCTAGAAAAATCTAAAGTAATGATAGTAAGAAATACACAATCAAAACTTAAATTGAATGAAAAGTGGTTCTTTAATGGTGAGGTCATTGAAATTGTGACTGAATACAAATACCTTGGAATACTTTTAAAATCTAATATGAAGTTAACCTCACATCTCGAAAAAAAACTGATAGCATCAAAAAGTATGATTAACGCGTCATGTCACGTCATTTGCTGTTATGAACAGCAAAAATGTACCAACCTCAGCTAAGTACAAGGTATTTGACGCTGTAATGCGCTCTGTTATGTGCTACGGCTGTCAAATATGGGGCTATCAGTCACACGAAGAAGTAGAAAAACTTCAACGTTATTTTCTCAAACGGCTTTTCTGCCTACCATCCAATATTCCAAACTATGTTCTAGTACTCGAAACCGGCCTTCCTGCTCTGTTTATTCATACTCTAAAACTCCACTTTGACTACATCTTGAAAGTACTGGCATATAGACCAAATAGAATTCAATTGTCAATAGCAAAGTACATCATAGATAACAAAGTGGAGTGGATAGGAGAATGGAGACAATGGGCAACGAAGTGTGGAATTGAGCTAAATTTCCAATATACTAATTTAATCATACTAAAGGAACAACTCTACGGGTTATTACAGGCTGTCGACATCTACCAGCGGAATGAAAATTTACAAAAAATGTCATCTTCGATCAACAGAGTCATTTACCCCGATTTGAAACATGATCTCGTAAATAACTATTTTAGTGATGAATACAGTACAAGGGAAATTTCGTTAATCTGCAAAGCAAGAAGTGAGCAACTTAATTTAAACGGCTCACCTTATAAGAGTGCATCCACTACACATTGTACCCTTTGCAATTTGAATTCAAAAGAAGATACTTTTCATTTTTTATCAATATGCCCAGTTTATAAAGAACTTAGAGTCCTCTACTTTGGCAAACCTACTCTAACTATGGAGCAAACTTTGACAATTTTAAATGGTGAAAATTGGAAAAATCTATCCAATTATCTTGAAAAATCAATCTGTTACAGAGAAATGATTATAACAGAATTTTCTTAATACTCAAATTAAAAACAGTACAATTATATATCATGTTTTTTCTAATTACTATTATATATTATTGTTGTATATATTATTATATTATTATTTAAAATATCTGAAATTTTGTTTTAACTAAACTAAAAGTCTTTACATAACGCTTTATTTTTAATGAGTTCAAATACCCTTTATTTTTGTTTTAGCCAGACTAAAAGCTCTTCATTTTTGTAATCTTGAATCCAAGTTTTACTCAACTCTAATTTTGTTTTTGCCAAACTAAAAGCTGTTTATTCTTTTGCCTAAAAATTATGTATTAATTATTAAGTAATTTATTTTTGTTTTAGCTAAACTGAAAGCCCTATTTGCATCTTTATATAATTTTTGCAATTATTCATTTACATTTTGTTATTTGTTTATTCTTCTTTGAACATAATTTGAAAACACATAGTCAATCTGGCAGACGGCATTGCCACCGCCAAAACACTTTTATTACCAAATTTATATTGCAATCAAATGTAACCGAAACTATTGTATTTAACAATTTTAAGTAATAAAACTTATCTATATATCTATCTATCTATCAAACCGTAAAAATTCTCGAAATCGAAATTATTGTAAAAACTCATATACTGTGAACTCATATTAAAACGCTTTGTTTTTATATTTCGTCGTCTTTATTTGGGTTAATCTAATTTAATTAAGTATGTTAGGGATTTTGTGAGTTTATTTGTACGTAATTAAAAAATAAATGTCTTCTGCATAATATGGAAAATATGTACCTATGTTAAACAAAATGTGATAAATTAATTCGTTAATCTGTGTTTACAAATTTTTCGGACTTGAATTATGTTGGTCATTTTACCTACAAGTGGTCATTTTTATTTTCAAATTTGGACACAAACTTTTTTTTCAAGTGGCAATCGTGCTAATAAGCATTGGTTTCCATGCGTTCTACGTGACCTAGCCTTCTCAGTCGTTGGACTTTTATCCTTCTGGCTAAGCCGTCGCTACGGAGCCTAGTCCTTAACTACCTCAAAGTTACGTCTGTCGATGATGACGTTTTGACCAAGACGTTCGGTGTTGTAGGCCCTTTCTTGACGACAGCATGTACTTTGTTTTGCCCTCATTAACCGTTAGACCCATTTTTGCCGCCTCTGCCTCAATATACTCACAAAAGCCCCATTGACATCACGTTGAGTTCTTCCAATTATGTCAATGTCATCAGCATATGCTAGTAATTGGACAGACTTTTGAAAGATAGTGCCTCTAGTGTTGGCGTGAGAGCTCTGCACTATTCTTTCAAGTACGATGTTTAAAAAATCGCATGACAGCGCATCACCTTGTCTAAAACGTTTTTTGACATCAAAAGGTTCTGTTAAGTTGTTTCCAACCTTTATAGAGCAGCGTGAATCATCCTGCACAAACGGACGAGTTTGTCAAGGATGCCAAAACAAGACATGGCTCTATACAGCTCGTCGCTGTATGTCATATACGGCCTTGAAATCGATGAAAAGATGGTGGGTGTCGATTTGGTGTTCTTGGGTTTTTTCCAGGATCTGCCGTAATGTGAATATTTGATCGACTGTGGACTTTCCTGGTCTAAAACCACACTGATAAGGACCTATCAGGTTGTTGACGATGTGCTTTAGACGTTCACACATTACGGCAGAGAAGATTTTGTAAGCGATGTTAAATAGACTGATTCCTCTATAATTGGTGCAGTTTAGAGGGTCTCCTTTTTTCAGTATCAGGCAAACAATACAATGAATGTTAGAAGGTAATAAAATCCATAAAAAAGCTTGCTTCATGATAATACAAAGATTATAGCTAGGTCAACTGCAACTTCACTTATTTTAAAGTGCTTTGAACCAAAATGAAAGTTTCGCGCTTAAGTGTTTCTCAAAAGGTTAAGAGCCTTAGGCTCGTTTCACACTACATGGTTTTGACCGTACGGCTAATTACACATTATACGGTTTTGACCGTATAATATGAAAGCGTATATGCTCTTCTTCGCGCCTCTAAAAAAATGTCGCCGTCCGGTTTTTTTCGGTAATTGTCTAGAATAGCTACTTTTGCTAAAAACATAGAAAAAAAATCGGAAAATAGCCAAATCGGTGTATGTTTTCGTAAACTTTAATAAAAAATCGGGGGAAGTGCAATTTTGCAACAATTTTTTTTGTTATTAATTAAAATAGTTGAAAATTTCTGAAATTGGAGCCTAAGGCTTGTTTCACACTATACGGTTTTGACTGTACGGCAAAAAAAACCGGACGGCGACATTTTGTTAGAGGCGCGAAGAAGAGCATATACGCTTTCATATATTATACGGTCACGATCTCTAGCAAAATGTCGCCTTTCGGTTTTTTGCCGTACGGTCAAAACCGTATAGTGTGAAACAAGCCTAAAACAAGTTTTTATGAATTGATAGCACGGCGTACTAACAGCTACGCATGTTAGGGGGGGCATGCTGCCCCCCTGCTTGGGATCACTATAAGATTTGGGTGGGTGCGAGTTTGGGTATATGCAAAGAACTTTTGCATTTGAGCACTAAAATCAAAGAAATTCCTAACAAAAAAAAAAGCAAATATGGCTCACAGTTATGAAAGAATCACAACGCATTCGTGTTCTTTGCATATTCTCAAACTCGCACCCACCCCAATTCCTATAGTGATCCCAAGCAGGGGGGTTGCAGGGGGCAGCATGCCCCCCCTTACATGCATAGCTGTTAGTACGCCGGGCCGTGCTATCAATTCAAAAAAAAACTTTTTATTAAAGTTTACGAAAAAATACACCGATTTGGCTATTTTAAGAATTTTTTTCTATGTTTTTAGCAAAAGTAGCTATAGATTAGACTAAACATTTTATTTCTTAAAATCCAAATAAATACAATAAGAAAGAAAAGAAATAAGTGACAAAAATATTATTATAAAAAATAGAGTTATTGCCACTCTAAGAAAAATTTTACATTTATTAATTAAAATGGGTGGGGTGACCCTTAAAAGAAAAATTAAAAAAGAAAGTTAAAATATCATAAATTTATGTAATGCATACAGAAATTAAATTAAATTGAAGTTAAACATTTCAAGAAAACATCAGGTAGAACCATTTACAAAAAATTCAATATTTTCATTATCAATATTTAACTTGTTTCATAAATAACAAATGAGAAGTTTGCATCCTGATAGAATTGGGGAGTCTATTAAATATCCGAGATGAGGAAACATTATAAAAATTTCTAAATGCGGTTGTTCGATATACCGGTATAGAAACTTGGCTTAAAAAATTTCCACGTAAATTATATTTAGGTATCAATTATTCTAAAATTAAGATTACCTGATCTCTTAAAGAAAATTTTTAGAACTTTATAACAATACATATGTCTCACTGAAAGAATTTTCTAATCTCTAAATAGCGGAAAACTAGGGTACAGGCGAGGCTTACCACATATTTTCTTCAGAACACTTTTTTGCAAAACTAATAAAGGTTGTATTTTGTTATAATACGAACCTATCCAACAAGAAATTCCATATTCTAGTTTCGAATGAAAAATGCCATAATAAATTTTAAGTAGCAGTTTGGAAGAGCAAACTTTACGCAAAAAGAAGAAGTTTCTAAGAGTGCACCGAAAATATTGTCTAAGATTCTCTGTGTGGCTATAAAAACTCATTCTAGAATCTATTATTAATCCCAAATACTTAAATTCATTAACTATTTCTAATTTAAAACATTTATCACTACAGCTCATGGAATCCGTAAATGTTATGGAAGTAACCATAGGATTACAGGTGCAGTTAAAAAGCTTGAATTTTGGACACTCAGTAGCATGGAAAAAGAGATCAGCATCAACAATCTTTTGGCCAGACAAACTGAAAAACATTATCTTGGTTTTAGAACTAATTATCAATTTGTACTCTGCAAACCAGATTCGTAACAAGCTGAGATCCCAATTTATATCAGATATAAGATTCAGACAACTATCTGTACCATACGAAAAACCAACATCATCTGCAAAGGCTGTCAGAGAACCCTTAAAAGGCAAACTGAATAAAGAATTAATGAACACCAAAAAAAGTATTGGTCCTAAAACCGGACCTTGTGGAACTCCCAAATCGAATGTCTTTATATCACTCCTAATACCATCAAATTTCACTCTTTGGGCTCTTAAATTTAAATAAGATCTTAACCAATGACTAATGAATCCTCGAAACCCAGCACTTTCAAGTTTGCTAATCAAAATTTCGTGATTAACCATGTCAAAGGCTTTTGATATGTCAACAAACAATCCGGCTGTATTCTTTTTTCTATCAAGACTTACAAATATTTGAGAACAGAAATGTAACAACGCATCTTCGGTTGATTTATTGCTTTGAAAACCAAACTGAACATCACTGAAAAATTTTGTTCTCGTTAAAAAGCTAGACAATTACCTTTTTTTCTGTACGGTCAAAACCGTGTAGTGTGAAACGAGCCTTAAGATATCCTCAGAGCAAAGAAAAAGATATCAACCAACACGAGGTTGAACGCACTCATTTCAAAATCGATTCAATCCAACCGTCCGTCATCGTTGTCAAACATGTTTTAGAGTGTAAACTTCTATTCTTGAATTTGGGACATATCATCTGCCATTGTGTCAATTTTGACAACTTTACCTAAACAGAATGTTGGCGGGAATTAGATTCCCCTTGTATGTTCTTTGAAATTTTGTACAATTTATCAATTTTGTTTACAAATCAGAATTAAATTTTAATTAAAATTGTAAAATGTCTCAAAAAACCATCACGTAAGTCATAAATATAATATAATACCAATCTCAAGAAAAATTGGCAAACAACAATTTCTTCTCCACGTCCCTCTTCAGATCATTCTTTAAAAAAACTCCTGCTAAATCTGACAAACCTCCAACAATAGATTCCGACGAAGACGATGATGATAATTTTGGAAGGTAATTCTTTGATTCTTCTCTTTTGTTCTTGACTTTCAGATGATTCCATCATTGAGACTGCTCACACGATGTGTTCATTATGTGAGCAAATCATCAAATCTTTTGCCTCCTTCGGTGGCGCATTTAAACTTTGCTAAATCTTGCTCCATGTATTTTTGCAGCAAACCAATCGAAACGAAAAAGTTCAAACGTCGTAGAATCTCCAGCAGCGATGAAGATGAAACTCCAAACTCCAAAAATGAGTAAGTCTTTCTACTTTTGTTTCTAACTCGAATTAAGTTATCCTTGTTTAGAACTCCTGCCAAGAAGCAAACTATAGCCTCAAAATCTCCTGAGAAGTCAGTTAAATCTGATCCAGAATCCACTCCAACAAAACAAGAGAAGAAAAGTCCTCCGAAGTCAGTTAAAAAGACCCCAGCATCGGAGAAGAAGTCTAAGAAGTCAAGTCCAATCACATCAAAGGTGAAAAAAGAAACAAAATCCCCAACCGCCGCCGTGAAAGACTCCAAGGCTAAGAAAGAAAAGAATGGTTCCACGAAAGTAAAAGAAGACAAAGAAGAAGAAGAAGAAGAAACTCCAAAAGAATCCAAATCCGAAGAAGAAACACCATCAAAAGAGAAAGTTAAGAGTGAGAAGATTTCTCCCCCAAGCAAGACCGAAGAAAAGGTCACTCTCAAAGAACTAAAACTACAAACAGCTGGCCAAGGACAGAAAGGCGCCGACTATGATCCCTCAAAGAGAAACTACCATCCCATCAATGATGCCTTCTGGAAACGTGGTGAAAAGTAAATAGACCTCTCTCTGAAAAATTCCAAAAAACACTTCAAAACCTCTCTCTCTTTTCCAGAACCCCTTACTTAGCTTTGACTAGAACCTTCCAACTAGTTGAGGAAATAAGTGGTCGCCTCAAGATGATTGAAGTCTTAAGTAACTTCTTCCGCTCGGTGATAGTTCTCAGTCCCAATGACCTCCTCCCGTGTGTCTATCTTTGTCTCAACCAACTCGCTCCAGCCTATGAAGGTAATCAAACACAAATTCCTCTCTCCTATTTCCAAACCCCAAAGACTTATGAATCTCTTTTAAACCTTAAGGCTTTGAACTGGGAGTTGCAGAGACATCTCTGATGAAGGTCATCTGTCAAACAACAGGCCGTAGTATGGCCCAGATTAAGTCCCAAGTTCAGTCGACTGGAGATTTAGGAATCGTTGCGGAGCAATCTCGAAGCAATCAACGCATGATGTTCCAACCGGCTGCTCTCACAGTCGACTCTGTGTTCCATCGTCTCAAGGAGATCGCCAAGATGCACGGTCACTCGGCAATGAACAAAAAAGTGGACAAAATTCAGTCGCTCTTTGTTGCCTGTCGCCACTCCGAGGCACGTTTCTTTATTCGTTCGCTTCTGGGGAAACTGCGGATTGGCTTAGCCGAGCAGTCTCTGCTCCAAGCTCTCGCCTTAGCCTGCACAAATACTCCTCCCAACCAGAAGGAGTATCCACCGAAGATCTTGCAGGCGTCGAAGAAGCTCAGCGAGAGCGCCTTTAAATCCGAAGTTGATGAGAATGCTCTGATTCTAAAGACCACATATTGGTAAGGAGGTGTGAGGTACCTTAAAAGTCTTCTCTCTGACTGATTTTTCTTCTTCCCCAGTCAATGTCCCAATTACGATCGAATCATCCCCGTTCTCTTGGAGCACGGCCTGGACAAGCTGCTCGATTACTGTCCCATGGAACCCGGCACTCCACTCAAACCCATGTTAGCACATCCCACAAAGGGAGTCCATGAAGTATTGGAGCGTTTCGAAGGCATCCAATTCACCTGCGAATGGAAGTACGATGGCGAACGCGCCCAGATCCATCGCGACGACAAAGGAGTCATCAGCATTTACAGCCGAAACCAGGAGAACAACACTTCCAAGTATCCAGATTTGATTTCTCGAATTGATGACATCAAGAAGGACAACGTCGAGTCGTATATTATTGACAGTGAAGTTGTGGCTTGGGATGTCGAACGGAAGCAAATTCTTCCATTCCAAGTTCTGAGCACGAGGAAGCGCAAAGATGCCGACGAAGCTGAGATCAAGGTCCAAGTTTGTGTCTACATGTTTGATTTGTTGTATTTGAATGGAAAGCCTTTGGTGACGAAGAATTTTGTGGATCGTCGACGCTTGTTGAAGGAGACTTTTAATGAGATCCAAGGGCAGTGGCAATTTGCGACGAGTGTCGATACTAGTGACACAGATGAGGTTCAGGCGTTCCTCGAGGAATCAATCAAAGGTAAAGAAGAAGGGGTTTTGGTGGGGTCCTTGATTCTATTTGTTTTTCGATTTTGTTGAATAGGAAATTGCGAAGGACTGATGGTGAAGACTCTGGACAAAGAAGCGACCTATGAGATAGCAAAGCGCTCAAGAAATTGGCTAAAACTCAAGAAGGACTATCTCTCTGGAGTGGGAGACTCTCTGGATGTCGTCGTGATTGGAGGCTACATCGGGAAAGGAAAGCGAACAGGGACCTATGGAGGCTTCCTGTTGGCCTGCTACGACGCTGACAATGAGGAGTATCAGAGTATTTGTAAAATTGGAACAGGTGAGTTTTGGGAAACTCCTTCACTCTCAAAAACTTACTCCTATATTTTTTTGTGTTAAGGTTTCAGTGATGAGGATCTCCAGACACACGCTGAATTCTTCAAGAAGCACGTAATCAAGGAACCCAAGTCCTACTATCAATACGACAGCTCCCACGAGCCCGACGAATGGTTTGATGCTGTTCAGGTGTGGGAGATAAAATGTGCCGATTTATCCCTCAGTCCTGCTCATAAGGCAGCCATTGGAATTGTCGACCCAGAGAAGGGAATCTCTCTGCGTTTCCCTCGCTTCATTCGGATACGAGACGATAAAACCCCTGAAGATGCCACTTCAGCTCAACAAGTGGCCGACATGTACTCGAATCAGGATCAAATCAAGAACCAGCAACATGGATCCAAGGATCCTGAAGATGATTTCTATTAGGAACCCAAATCATTCATAGAGAGAGTCAATTTTGTTTAAGTCTGTTTATAAGCGTTTTATTTTGTTTTGTTTAATTTTAGGTAAAAACTAATAAAAGATCCTTGCTCGAAGTTTTGTTTGTTTGGTTTTATGTGTCGAATTCTTTTTTGTTTTTGTTTGGGCGATCGACGGGATGGAGGTTTGTCCAAATGTATCCACCGGGTTTGGTGTCGTAGTCCATTGAGTCGGGAGGTGGGAAGGGTGTCGTCTTGTCGTGGTAGTAACTGCTTGGAGCATGCATGACAAATTCGAGGCACGACAGTTTTCGGGATTGTTCTTCGTCGGGGCCTGGAAAAAAGTAATTTTATTGAAGAATCTTTGCAAAAAAATCCGTGAGTAAGAAGACTCACCAATTAAATATGTACTTGGGTCGAAGGACTCATTGGGATCAGGGCTGACTTGTGTCGGGATGAGCCAAGTAAGGAAGGCGGATTTCTCGCAGTACGTGTCCACAAGGAGTCCGCGTATTTGGGCGTAGTAGACGTTGTGATCGGCGTCCATGAGAGACACAATATCACCCACTTGGATATAAGAACCCTAAATGAGTACATCCCTCAATTTCTTGACCAAATTCCAATTAAAAAAAAAAAACAAAACGTTTCACTTACCTTGTAGAATAGACACTCAACGGTGTGTGTGGATGCTTGGACAATGGGGGTTTTGAATGGAGTCTTCTTGAAGATATTCCTGCGACTGCGTCCTTTGGGGAGATTCTTACCAGTCTGGCCAGCATGGCCGGACTTGGTTTTGAAGCGTGTTGCTCGAGTGCTCTTGCGGAGTTTCTTCTCGTCTGGTGGCGGCGGTTGAGGATTGGCAGTTGTAGTATTATTGTTACTGTTGCCATTGTTGTTATTCCCATTCGATGACTGTTGTTGTTCAGTAGAAGTGCTTTCAGTTTCGGCGGCGGATCCGGCGGCAGGTTCGGTTTTAATTTGGTTCGAATTCTGGTCATGGCATTCTTGGCACAATTGTCCCAAATCTGTGTTGCGCCACATTGGACTTTCGTTTTTTTCGCATTGAATACATTTGGGTTGGATCTTGGGAGGCATAGTGATGGTTTTTGTTTTAATTTTCAATCAAAAATGTATAAAACTTTATGTTTTTTAAATATTTAATGAGAACTGTTTTATTAAAAGTTGAAAAGTTGTATATAAATAAATTGAAATGTCAAACAGTAGTGGGTTTACATGTTGGATTACTTGAAGTTTCAAAAGTGATGCCAATATGAACTTTTTTGAAAAATTTACATCCTAGACAAACCAAACAGAAACAAGGCCCTAACTACACTTTCGATAATGATAAAATTAAATGTTATCAGCAATTCGACGTTTGGATATGTTAAACTGTGTCGACATTTCTAATAAGTGAGGCTTACCAATTCTCATAATCTCATTCTCGGCTTCGCTTGGTGGCGTGCATTCGAGAAATCGATTTTTCGATGACTTTGGTGCATTATTCAGTCTGAAGTTGATCGATGGCATAGATTATGTTTTCTTTGAGGGACGCGTTGCTTTGTGGCTTATTTCCGTAGAACTGTGACTTAAAAGAGTCCCACAAGAAAAAGTCTAAAACGGCGAAGAAATACGATCTTGGTGGTAAATTTGTTTAGCCTCGAAGCGAGATAACCATGCTATGAAACCGTTTGCGTGGAATATCATCATGTTCGAAGAAGTGCCGAACGATGACGACCCCTGCCCAAAATCACACCAAACAGTAACTTTATTTTTATGCATTGGCTTGGCACCTCGTGGATTGGTATTGTTGTAAATCCGGCATTTTTGGTTATTCACGTTCACATTCAGCCAAAATGAGCCTCATTGCTAAAGATGGTTTTTTGACCAACGTCCAATTAGCGAACCCACGATAACGCATACTGCATATGTTTGTTTCAATTAAGCTCCTGGGTCAATTGGATTTTATGCAGGTAAAAATCACGACGGGAAATTCGCCATGTTTTGGTCTACGACTGACACAGATTCTGCTGCACGATTTTACGAACAGTCACGGTGTTTTTTTAGCAGATTTTGCGGATTAATCACTTAGTCGGTGGACATGAATTTGGCCACCAAACAGTGAATAGTCGACTTGGAAGAACGACCATGTTGCTACTATAGAACACACATTTTGATAATAAAGATTGCAAGTGTTGCTGGACGCTGGAGGCTGGTGAGTGACATAGTGATTTGTCTTTAGTAACTACAGATATTTTGACAGAAAGTAAAAGAAATAATATGGCCGACACGAGGTGTCAAAATCAACCCATCCCTATTGGCAGACCCTAAACAAACACTTTTTTTTTAACAGAAATCACCAACTAGATGGATAGGAAGATGTATTTCATTAAGCTTTCATCAGGGAATCAGCTGTTTTATGATATGTCAAGAAATAATAAAACATAAATTTGAGTTGTGATCGACTAATGGAATAAAAAATAATTAAATTACCGTCATAAAAGCAAAAATAATTTTTCAATAAATTTTTAAACAAATCTTTGAGTGATTTCTAATCGAAAGGAAATACAGATAAGTATCCATTTAAACATTTTCCCAGAGTGATTTCTATTATAGCAACAACAGACCCATTAAGCTTGTTGAATTCAATCGCATCTTTTCTTATATACTTTCTTCCCCTTTAGATGCGCAATCATTTTATTTTAAAAGAGTAAATTTTAGAATCTTAGGCGGCAGTTATAGCTATTATTGGTTTTCATCATTGAAAACAAACATTGGAATTTTTTGACAGGTCGTTTATAGCTATCACTAAAAAATTTCTGTCATTCTGTGGATTAAAACCCACCGAAAAATGTTTAATGACAGAAATTGGAACACAAATCAGTGAAACGATTCGTTTCACTTTTGAACATAAAAGTATCAGCTGTTTAGGAAAATGAATTTCCGTCCGGAAAATAGAAAAATACATTTTTAGAGAAAACTAAATGCGCATTTACACTTTTTTTCTTCAAAAAAAATTCTGTGTGTGATTTCCGATCGATCAGTATATAATTTTCATTTTTAATCAAAGGGAAACACCGTCAAATATCGATTCAAAAAATTTTGCGGATCGATTTCAATGATAGCTACAACTGGCCCCTTATTTATTCTCTCTTAAGCCTAGTACGCTGCTGATATGAAACGAAAATTCCCATACAAAAATGACATGACGAAATCATAAACGAAAAATTTCTCTGTGCTTTTCGTTTTTCAGTACGCTGCTGAACGACAAAATGTGACATTTTAGTGGATAGCTGTACTAGATTTCTTAGTACAATTCTCCACTCTTTTCGTTCTCAATTTAATTGCCCAGCACATTAATTGCTTGCGAAATTTTGACGTTTAATTTTTTTATTGAAAAAATAAAATTGTTTATTTGTGACTTTCGGTGTTTTGACTTTGATTTATATTTGATTTAAAATTTAAAATAAAATGGATTTGTCTAATGTGTTCCAACATTGCATTTCTGAATCGGTAACTCAGGATGTTATTGGTGATGTGCAGAGAAGCAGTGAAATTCAACTTCCAGACAGAACTCTCCACAAATATTTTTCCGCTGTGGTTTTCGTTTTAATTTCGCTCTGCACTTGGAGACCGCCGAAAAATTTCGTTTCGCATCAGCAGCGTACTAGGCTTTACTTCTGTTTACAGACAAAAATCAAAATGACATTATAAGCTGTGTTCTGACTTTAAACCTCAGTCTTATGAGTTACATTTTCGAGTTTGGAGACATTCTAAGGAGTATATAACTTAATGTAGGCGTTATATTACCATTTTAAATAAGTTAGAATAATATTATCATGTGGTATTCAACCAGCTTTAAATTTTCTAATCAATAACAAAAACATTTCACTTTCGAACACACCCATTCCATCGAGGACGTCCAACAAGTGTCAAACAAAAACCAGTCCCCACGCTGAATAAAACTTGAGGAGGTCGCTGAATGCACTTTCACGTTTCACAACAAGAAAAATAACTTCAAAAAAGAAAAAAGCATCAACCAACACGAAGACGAAGAGTGAAAATTGAAAAAATAGATTTCGTGAAAGTGCGGCAATAAAAATTAAATTAAAAACGCAATTTTATACTCCACTTTATGTTTATTCGTGTAGTGAAGTTCTTGCAAAACAAAATACAATTAAAATAAACCTCAAAAACATAAACAATCGATAGAAATCGACAAAAATAGAAAGACAAATAAGAAACGTAACCAACAAAACGAAAAAATTAAGTATTTCTAAAAATATTCATACGCATCACAAGCGACGACGAAATATAAAGAAGACAAATAAAAAAAAAACGTGAAAAACTCGGATCTTTGGAATTCCAAAAAAGAACTTAAAAACATTCCCCTTCCGCGCGAGTGTTTTAAATATTTATTTTTGTATCGAATTTAAAAATAAGTCCCTAAGTTGTTTTTATTTTGGAATCAATCGAGGGAACTGTAAATAAATAACATTTTTGCATACATTAAATTTGTATCAGAGTCAAGATAATGCTCCTTAAATGTTCTGAGAGTGTGGCACGAAGTAGCAAGGCTGGAGAAGCCTCCGCCAAGAGGGCGGCCACTGCCACTGAGTCCGACAGTGGCAACTCTTCGTCGCCGACGACGACAACGTCCAGCAACTCCTCCAATATGAACTCGACGAACTCCATCGTCCAAAACAGCAACAGTAACAGCAACAACAACACAACCAACAATCGTAACAGTAGCAACATCACCAATAGCTCCAACTCCAGGTCCCCAGCAAACAGTGGAACAAGTTTGTCAACTGTTGTGGCCCGCGGAACAGGTTTGTAATTTCTTTAGCAAAACAAAAATCATTTAATTGCTTAAATTATATACTTTTTAAGTTATCTCTCTGCTTCTGAGTCTGGCTATGGCTATGGCTATGGCTATGGCTCTGGCTCTTGCTTTGGTTCAGGTGCTTTACTAACTTACAAAAAATACAAGTTTTAATTTAACGTTGTTTGGTTGTTATTGTGGCTTGTTTTTTTTGTTCTGTTCTGATGTTCTCGGTGATGCCCTTCATCGACGCGGCGGCGACGACGGACGACGACGAAGGCGTTTAAATTATCAGAATCCATAATGTACTTAGAGCTACGTAGCGCATTCGCTGTCGGTCCGGTCGTCAAATAACTACCTACTTATATTTTGTTACCTTCTAATTAAGTTAGAGTAATTTTAAGTTGGTAAAAGTGTAGATCTTGTTTCCCTAGCAGCTACTTTTGCGGCTTACAGTGGGGCAGAGTAACCATATAAGTGGGCTAATAATGATGAGGTTTGTTATAAAGTATAATACCTATAATAAAAACAAGATATTTGTATTGGTGGGGCTTAGATGCATACAGGGTGTTATAAAAATAAACAGGTTTAAATTTTATAATATTTCATAAATTTTATAAAAATTTAACTCGTTGACATTACTGTCAAACTATTTAGGTATTATTATCTTCTCTTTATTTATTTTAAAACATCGAATGATCAAACGTCAAAATAGATGCGTTACAGTAGTCTGATGTAAACACAACCTTGTACTTAATTTATACAAAAAACAACAATTTCTAAGCTGTCAGTTGTCAGTTTTTAGGATGTTAAGTCTCAGTTTTTAGGATGTCAATTGGCATTTTTCTTAAGGCTAAGTTTGTTATATTTGGTATTAAAATGAATCTAAAAGCTTCCATTCTCTAAAGGCGTTCCATTTTCTTTCCAAACCCACCTGTCAATATTGCTGTCAATGATTAATTCTAACCTAAAATGATTTATATCAAAGATAGGTCGAAACGACTTGTCAAATATATTTCAATGATTAGTTTCAATGATGAAAATCAATCATAGCTATAGCTGGCCTCCTTAAACCAAAGTGTCAGCGAGATAAAATGAACAAACGTCAAAATGAGTCGTCTTAAAATATTCGTATACCTACCTAAATTTATTGCATTTTTTATTAAGCTGTCAATTTGACATTTCTTCAATTGGTGCTATTTATTATTTATAGTTCTATGAATTCCGTTATGTGCATAAAGAAATTTGCTCATATACAGTACTGTGCAAAACATTTGGAACTAGAACCTCCAACATTTTTCATTAAAAAAAAAAATTGTTTAGAAAATCAAACAGGCAAATTCTTTCTTTAGTTTTCTAAACTTTTTTAATATTAAAAAAAAAATTTAATATTAAAAAAAAAAAATAAATCACTAAATACTTCAATAGCTGGTAAAATTGCTGTGCAAAACATTTGCAACTTAGACCTCACATCTAAATTTCAAACTATTTTCTTACTTCAAGGCAAGAAAATGTTGATATTTAATTACGTACCCTTTATTTTTTATAACGGCTGTATATTTTCTGGGCATCGAAGCTATAAAGTTAAAACAAGACCGTTTCCCATTTTTGGGGACTCCAATTGAGATGAGTTTTTGCAAAAGCCAAACAAGCTTTCAATTTTTTTTAATACATGGCTCTTTTGCTATCTGAAAACCATAAAATTCGGCCTGCAGTGCGCGGCGTTTGATAGTTGATGGGTCAATGGGTAGGTTAGGTTAGGTTAAAGTGGCTGTTGGTTGGGAATTCCAACACACTTAGACCAAAGTGGTGGTGTTATTCCACCTGAAGTTTGTTTTCTCTATGGTATCTTGCTTTAGCATGAGTTTACATGTAGCTAAGGGGATACCTATGCTAGTATTGTGAGCCAGCAGAGGTAAAGTTGTTCCGCTTTTTGCAAGTTCGTCAGCTTTGCAATTTCCTGGAATGTCTCTATGGCCCGGCACCCAGAAAAGGTGAATGTTGAACTGTGTAGCCATCTCCGTAAGAGATGACCGACAATTTAGGGCTGTTAATGAATTTGTGGAGACTGAGTCTAGGGACTTTAACGCGGCTTGGCTATCCGAGAAGATGCGTATATCATTAGTTGATATAACGTTTTCTCTAAGCCAGGATAGGACTTCTTTTATAGCCAGGATTTCAGCTTGGAACACGCTACAATGATCGGGTAGACGAAAGGAGAGACTTAAGTTTAGTCTATCTGAGTATACGCCTCCACCAACCCCATCCTCCGTTTTTGATCCGTCTGTATAGAAGTTTATAGGACCATCGTTCAAAAATGATGTATTCTCCCAAGAAGACCTGGGAGGTATAGTCACTTTGAAGCTATAGTTATTAAACTGAGGATGGGGTATGGTGTAGTCAATATTACTGTTTATAGTTCTGAACGAGTTCAAAATAGTGGTGTGGCCAATTCCATTATTGATCCACAGAAAGGAGGCCTGAAGCCGTATGGCAGTATTAGCGGCCGTTTGCTTGCTGAAAATGTCCAGCGGTATTAGATGAAACAGAACATCTAGTGAGGCGGAGGGGGTGGAGCGAAGTGCTCCTCCCATATACAGGCAGGCTGTTCGTTGGACTTTGCTGAGTTTATCGCGATTTGTCGCTGTATCTAGCGCCGTCCACCATACCGCTACTCCATAAGTAAGGATCGGTCTTATGACCGAGATGTATAGCCAGTGTGTAATGCGGGGCTGTAGGCCCCATTTATTACCAATGGCCTTTTTACAGGAGAACAGGGCTACTGTGGCCTTGTTTATTCTCTCTTGAACATTAGGTTTCCAGCTTAATTTCTTATCTAAAATGAGACCCAAGTATTTTGCTTGTTCAGAGAATTTAAGTGGTACACCGTTTATGAGGGGAGGGTCAATGTGTGGGACTTTGTATTTCCTTGTGAAGAGGACAAGGTCGGTTTTTTGTGGGTTAACGCCTAGTCCACACCGATTAGCCCATCTGGTGAGCTTATTTAAAGCGTTTTGTAAGAGGTCTTTTAGTATATTGGGATGTTTACCCGTTACCGCAATAGCAACATCGTCCGCATAGGCAAACACTCTGTATCCCTCTCTTTCTAGAGTAATTAGTAATTCATTTATTACTAAGTTCCAGAGGAGAGGGGATAGGACACCACCTTGTGGCGTACCTCTACTGGCACCCCTTTGTGTAGTAAAATCGCCCAGTTTTGAATTGATAATCCTGCTTATCAGCATTTGATTAATCAATTCGCTGATCGACTTATCTACCTTCAGAGATGTCAATACACGTGCAATTGCAGATGTGTCGACATTGTTAAATGCACCTTCTATATCTAAGAAGGCAACTAAGGTGTACTCTTTATGATGGAGGGAATATTCGATTGTACGTACTATACTGTGTAGAGCCGTTTCAACTGATTTCCCTTTGTTGTAGGCGTGTTGAGCCTTTGAAAGGAGGGACTTATCAATACTTGCCCTTAAGTGGATATCGATCAAACGTTCAAAAGTTTTGAGAAGGAATGATGATAAGCTGATAGGTCTTAGGTCTTCAGGGTTAACGTGGCTGGATTTTCCAGCTTTTGGAATAAAAACGACTTTAACCTGTCTCCAAGACATCGGGATGTATGCCAATTTAAGGCATCCCTTGAAGATGTTTTCTAGGATGGGTGGGTCAATTGGTAACCTAAGTTCAATCTTTGCTTCCCTGGATGATGCCGTGGGGTTTCTTCGGAAGAAATTTTTTATTTTTCAATCATCTTTTGCTATGGTGCTCGAGACCTTCCTCCTCTATGATAGCATAACACCTTTCCGCTTTTGTTGATTTTACAAATAGTTGCTTCGTGAATGGAATATTTCTTTGAAATTTCTTTTCGTGATGCTACTTTTTTGAAATCACTCAAAGTTCTGGATTTTACATCCGATGAATATTTATTTCCCGCCATTTTTATAACAAAATCTTTTTTTTTTCAGTTTAAAAAGAATTTATTTAAAAAAAACCGTTTTATCGATTAAAGTCCCGGCAAAAACTAACTAAACAAATCAAGCTACACGTATGTATAAACTTGCCAACATAAAAATAAATCAAATTAGCCGTTATCAAAATGAGACGAAAAGAGAAATGGCCACTAGTTGCAAATGTTTTGCTCAGCTGAAATCATTATTATTTTTGTAAAAGCAGTGCATTTGTAGAATTTGCCTGTGGATCAGTGCTTTAAGATTATGAACAGTAAGGTGATACATACAAAAGTCTAAAGCAATAAAAATAATTTCATTGGAACAACGTTTATACATACGAATGTTCGTTTTTTTGATAGGCGGTGATTGTTGCAAAAGTTTTGCACAGTACTGTAAATGTCAGATGTCAAAATTCTAAAAACAAAAACATTTCTTTGAATTCGATTTTTAAATTATAATTAACAGAAAATAAAAGAAAAGCTTATTTATTTGACTTTTGACTATTTTATTATCTGTCTGAAAAAACATTTGAAATCTTCAAGATGTAGAATTAAGATTTGAACAGAAAACAAGTTTACATCCAAAAGCTGTCAAATAACAATTGGCCAGTGCTGAGATCAAACGAAGAATAACTCTTGCTAACCGCTGTTTCTTTAGGCTATGAAATCAATTGAGTAGCAAAGCCCTCTCTCGAGGGAACAAAGTGTCACTA
The DNA here is from genome assembly GCA_920104205.1 of Eupeodes latifasciatus. Classification (NCBI taxonomy): domain Eukaryota; kingdom Metazoa; phylum Arthropoda; class Insecta; order Diptera; family Syrphidae; genus Eupeodes; species Eupeodes latifasciatus. The sequence goes on from OV049926.1 coordinate 11,905,067, forward strand.
TATAAGATCCTCATCATCCCTGTCCTGCTATACGGTACAGAAGCAATGACTATGACAAAAGCGGATGAAAGCACCTTGTTTCGAGGTCGTTTCGAGAGAAAAGTTCTTCGTGTGATCTACGGTCCCGTATGCATAGAAGGGGAGTGGAGGAGAAGATGGAACGACGAGCTGTATGAGCTCTACAGCTACGTAGACTTAGCCAGATGGGTAAAAGTCCAAAAACTAAGATGGCTGGATCACGTAGAGTGCATGGAAACCAATGCTCCGGCCCGGAAAGTCTTCGAATCCACACCCACAGGATAGCGCAGTAGAGGAAGACCGCGGATCAAATGGCGCTCACAAATGCAAAGTGACCTCACCTAACTTGGAGCTCGAAACTGGAGAAATATAGCTAGGGACCAAGCTAGATGGAGAAGTTTGTTTGTTGAGGCCCTAGTTCACACAGGACTGTAGCGCCAACTTAAGTAAGTAAGTAAGTAAATTGGCCACTATATTTACAAGATTTCAGAGTTTTCTGTATTCTCGGAAATATGTATGTACATACTCGTATAAACAAATTTCTTCATACTGTATTTTTAGAACAGTTTATATTTTCAGGAACTTTGAAAGTCCATTTTCTCAAATATAAAACAAAGTATCTTATACAAATTTCTTAACTCTTCTCCAAATATTCTGAGAATATAATTTTTGGAATCGATTTTTTAAATACATATTATAAACATATAAATAGAAATGATAAATATTTTAATTTAACTATCAACTTCTTTCGATCTGATTGAAAAAAATCACGAAACTTTTCAAAAAATGTTGCCTGAATTGGAAGGTAATTTTTTGACGGATGGCCGTCAAGTCCCTTGTGTCATCTGAACCTGATTAGTGCCAATGCCAAATCATGTTTCAGCTATTCAGCGCATTCTACTCTGGTTACTTGAGCCAAAAAAAAATAATTTACGAAAGAGAACGGATGATTTTTAGACGAAAGGAAAAGAAAAAGAATAAATTGAAAAAAAAAAATACCAAGATATAAGTTTTGCGTTCATAATCATGTTCAAAAACACTCTAATAAAGATATAAATCCTCGGCAGCCATATTGGTTTGCCAACAAGCTAAACCGGAAATCAGACTCATAAACTGTGTTCACTGACGCTGTGCTGGACTGTTCTAGACAGAAAATTACAGCTTTTTGCAGTTCATTGAGGTTTTTTCTGTGCTGAACTGTTCTACTTTCCTGTTCATTGACAGACCTAGAACAGTTTAGAACAGGATTTTCTGTTCTTGCTTTTGAGTCAGATCAGGTTAGAACAGACTCGTGAGAAATGTCAAAATCGAAGTTGTCATTTTTTAACTTCCCATAGGAAGTTATTGAATGGGTCCGATTTGACAAATTGAAAATTTTGACATTTCTCGACGTTTCAAGGTCCCTAGAGTCGAAATAAAAGATTTTTAGAAAGATGTCTGTGCGTGCGTGTGTACGTACGTCCGTACGTCCGTACGTCCGTACGTTCGCGACGTTTTTTTCGTCGTCCATAGCTCAAGAACCAGAAGAGATATTGACTTCAAATAAATTTTGTTATACAGATAATAAGGCAGAAAGATGCAGAAAGGGCTCTCAAGAAAATTGCGTGGGTGGTTTTTTACCATAGCAGTTTAAAAAAAAGGTGAAAATTTTGGTTAACCCTAAATATCTCATGAACCAATGACGCTAGAGACTTGAATTAAATTTTATATTATATATTGTAACGTGATACAAAACAATTATATTTTTGGAAAAAATTCAATTAACGGTTTTTTTATAAATCAAAAAAAAAAAAACTGAAAAAAAAAATTTGTCACTTCGAAAATTTTACGACTAAAATATGATTTCATTTCCAAAACAATTTTGTGCAATGAAGAATAATGTTTTTGACATCTGATAAAATTTTGAGAAAAATCGAATTGACAGTTTTTTTTACAAAAAATAATAACCTAAAAAAAAATAAAAAAAAATAAAAAAAAAGTTGGTAAAAATTGAGTTTTGACTCAAATATCTTTTCAAGACTTTGAGATATTGGCTTTAAACTACTTTTATCTTTCAAAAAATGTTGTTTTCAAGATTCAGTAAAATTTTGAAAAAAATAGAATTGACAGTTTTTTTTACAAAAAATTAAAAAACGAAAAAAAAATTTAACAAAAGTTGGTAAAAATTGATTTTCGACTTAAATATCATTTCAAAAAATTGAGATTATGGCTTCTAACTAATTTTAACTTATAAGAAATATTATTTTCAACATTAGGAAAAATTTTGAGAAAAATCGAACTGACAGTTTTTTTACAAAAAATAAAAACCTAAACAAAAAAATTAATAAAAGTTGGTAAAAATTGATTTTCGGCTCAAATAGCTTTTCAAAAATTAAAAATATTGGCTTCAAACTTATTTTATTTCACAGAAAATATTGTTTTTTATATTCAGTAATTTTTTTATAAAAATCCAACAGTCCGTTTTTTCATAAAAAAAATAAAATCTACAAAAAATAGAACGCAAATTTGGCAAGAATTGATACATTTAGACAAACTTTTAAGCAAGACAAATCGATAGACGGGATGGGAAGTTATCAGTGTGGGTCGCATCCCAGCCTCTTTTTTTGTTTACGTTTTGATTTGGCTGTACTTTGTGTTTTTTTTCTCGTGATTTAAAAAAAATTAAAATAAAGTTATTTTGCCAATTTGTTTAATTTGTTTAATTAAATAATTATAAAATATAATATAATAACTTTCAATGCAATTTCTTTTACATTTCATCAAAGAAAAGGTAATAACATTCGTCACACTTTCATTCCAATCATCTGAAGAGGAATCCGACGAAAAATCACTATCGGTGTCTAGACCACTAACATTTTCATTTAGTATTATCTTAGCAATCACTTGATTTTCCATTTCAATAATTTTTAATAATATTTTTCACAGTAAAAATACAAAAAATGAAAAAAAATAAGCGAGAAACGAAAAATTCACACAATTTGCAATTTGTTTTGTTTTTTTTTTTTTTTTTTTTTTTGACAACTGACATTTAACTGACTTGTCTAACTTGATCTGACGTTTCTCACGAAACTGTGCTGTCCTGTGCTGTTCTGATCTAGACAAAACCTCGGTGAACACAACTATAAACTCATTTAAGTATGAGTGTCATTTCTCCTCTAATTTTATGAAATTTCCCCTAAAAACTTATTGTTGTTTGATCCTTTATTATTGAAACAACAATTTACTTTTTAACTATGAACAATAATATATTTTATTTGACTATATTTAAATGTATTTTAACAATAAAATTACTCTCGCGAACTATTGATTTTAACTTCATCAGAAAACATGCACCCTGCGTCGGTCGTTTACCAAAAGTATATTAATCCGAAAAACTAAATGGATACCAACCTGTGAGATATTTCTCCCTGCCGCATCATCTCCATCTGTTGCTTTTTCAGCGAACGAATTTATTCGCTCTGTTTGATTCTTGAAACACTACAAACTCAGTAGTTGATTCTATGTATGCGTGAAAACACGTCAATTTTTCTCGTTAAATTCGTCCAAATTACAAATACAACAATGTAAACAAATGAGTTTTTGATAGTACGTTTCCACCAACAAATAATAAGAGATTTAAGACAAGTGATTTAAAATAAATCATGAGGTGTTTCCACCAAAGAAAAGGAGATTAATTTGACGTTTGGTTTATGTCATAACAACCAAACTTAAAATTATTCTCCTTTCAAAAAGAAAAAAAATGTATTTGTTCACTCATCATCTGTAAGTAATTAGTTTTATTATATTCTTGTACATATTTATTATTTTTGTATACTTACATTTTATTTCGTCTGTGATTTCTTGAAAGTTGTTTATTGTTTTGAATTTGAGTCATATGGAAGTGAGACAGATAGTTTTTGTTGACATTTCAATCTGTCAATTGGCGTTTAAATGGGTCGGTTCAACAATTATTCTCCGAAAAAAAAGTTTGCTTGATTTGACAAACTAATATTTCCAAGTAGATTTCAATGAGTTTTATTTGAAATCTTCATTTGAGGAGATTAAAATTTGTATGGTAAATCTTCGAGATTTCAAGGAGATTTGTGACAAATCTAGCTAAATCTCGGTTTAGTGCCCGGTGGAAACGTAGTATGAGGGTGATACGTACGAAGGATTTATATCTTCATATAGAGTGTTTTTGATCATGTTTCTTTTTTAAAATGTTTTTCTCTTGATAGATTTTTCATTTGCGGCAAAGGAGAATTTACTGCAAAATTGCTTTATCTCAATGGTACTTTTTCAATATCAGGTTTTTCTTTTGTTTCTTTCCTTTTTTGTTTTGAATCTGCTAATAATTGAATAAGTTTTTTTTATAACAAAGTAATACCCTTGGCTTGATGGTAAGTGCGTTGGACTGTCATACCAGAGGTCTTGGGTTTGATCCCTGGGTCATCTAAATTTTTTTTTCACGGGTACTGCCTCTTGCGAGGATTTGACAAATTCTTAAAGAGTAATTCTTGTCATGAAAAGTGCTTTCTCAAATTAGTCGTTCGGATTTGGCTTAAAAAACTGTAGGTCCCCTCCATCCCTGACAACAGTACTCGCACACAGGAATGGTTGAGAGTTGTAAGTCACTAGGCCCTAGTTCTCAACGGAGTGCTGCGCCACCCAATTTATTTTATAACAATAGCAATTTGGATTTTTTAGTGTATCAAGAAATCGAACGAAGTTTATAGTGCTTTAGTTTCGAACTCGTACAATTTGCTATTTGAAAATATCTATCTATTTCTGTTTCTACTTTGTTGATTGCCTGTCCCACTGTGGTCCTCCTAGTAATCATAACCTGCATTGTTGTTATAATTTTTTTTGCATTTTCATGCTCACCTTCCTCTCTCAAGCTATGAGATGACTCTCGACTTTGTCTCTCATATTTTAGTGAGCCAGTCGATTGCTTGTTCTCTATATTTTGAATAGCAATACGATTGGAATTGTCGTTATTCGAGTCATCATTGAGTTTAATCGAAACGGTATCAAATCAACTTTTGAAGTACTCAACTCACGTGACGAACTATGTAATTAAATAATGACTATAAGTTTGTGATGTCGACGGACGATGTGGTTAAGTGGGGGGTGGTTAGTTAAGTTAGCTAGATATTTATAAGGGAGAGACACACTGCTTCTGCTTCTGGCTACTGCTGAATTTCCCAGGAAATAACCCAGAAGTACTTTTCCACATCTCGTGCAATGCATGCTTTATAACTAGCTATGAACTTGTTTAAATGCATCTATAGATATGAATAGAAATGTAATTAAACTGCAAAACGATTCCATGACCATGTTGAGTTAGGAGCAGTCGCAGTACTTGTCTAGTTTATAAAACTAATTCACAAAAACAAACTCCAAGTCATCAGTTAGTATGATTGAGGATGTAATGTCTGGACTTTCGCCATAGCTCTTTAATGACAACAAAAGCATTGCTCTATCAAACAAAAATACAATAAATGACCATGACCTTCCTTAAAAATTAAAGCAAACAAAAAAAAAAATAATAATAATCAATTTATTACTGGTCTTAAACTTTGGTAAATATTATTTTTTATTGCTTCAATATAAAATTATTCGCGATTCATAAACGTAAAGGAGCAATTTTTGTTTAAAAATTTTAGTCAATTCTATGAATTAGGAATTCCCAAATTGCTGTGTTTGAGATGGGTGACTTAAAAAATCAAAAGAAACCAAAAATAAAGTTGAAACATGAAAATACCGAAACCAGTTGAAAGTCACTTAACGTGTTTTTTAACCGCAGAATTAAAACAAAAAATATTATACATATGTTGTTTTGATTTTAATTTGATAGACGAATCATATACATATATATGTACATACATAGCTACATACTTAAAGTGAGGTAATTAATTCTGTTTTTGTTTTCTTTAATTATATTGTCCAAGGTCATGTTAACAACAATCAAGTGAATATACCTATTTTTAGGGGTTTAATTTTAAATAATTATTGTCTGATCTTTTATTTTATTTGCATAATAATTATTGTTATACATATATTAGTTTTATGTAGGTACCTACATGGGGATTGATTCAGTCGGGACAAAAAAAGCCTGAAAAGGTTTCTGAAACATTTTTTTTTCATAGAATAAGAAAACTTTTTTAATTTGAAGAATTTCGATATCTATCAAAAAGTTTACATTCATTTACATGGTTGAGAAAAGCCTTTGAAAAATGCATCTATGCAAAGTTTTTATGCATTTTTAGTTCGTTTTGGTAAAATATAATGAGTTTTTGAATTTCTCCAGGCCAATCGTTATTTTAAGACAGTTTTTCACAATTTTAATTACAATGGGTGTCTCTTTTTTTTTGACAGAGAAGTTTCGATGGTTGCTGTTTGTGTTTTGACAGTTAGTAATGTCAAATTATGATATTTGTCAAAAAACACTCTAGTAAAGGTATAAATCCTCGGTAGCCATATTGGTTTGCCTACAAGCTAAACCGGAAACTGGCCTCATAAAGTATTTCTTAGTGTGCGTGTAATTTCTCCTCTAATTTATGAAATTTCCCCTAAAAACTCAGTAAATGTGTCTATGTATGCGTGAAAACACGTCAATTTTACTCGTTGAATTCTTCCACATTACAAATACAACAATGTAAACAAATGGGTTTTGAAGGGTGATACGTACGAAGGATTTATATCTTCATATAGAGTGTTTTTGATATTTGTGTTCAGTAAGGTTTGACAATTCACCCTGAACCGTATAAAGCTAGAACAACAATTTCAGCTATTCAGCGTATTTTACTCTGGTTACATGAGCCCAAAAAAAAATTCATGAAAGAGAACGGATGATTTTTAGACAGAACGAAAATAAAAAGAAGAAATTGAAAAAAAAATACCAAGATCTAAGTTTAAGTTTATAGTGTTTTAGTTTCTAATCATTTTCCTACTGTCAAATTTTCTTGCATCCACACTTAATTTTTAATATTATGTCTACATATACATATGTATGTAATTGGAATGTAATGCGACATTAAAACTCACAAAAATAGATTTTGAATGATTTTTTTTTAAACTTTTACTATGTTATATTTTCTTCCACTGAAAACGCATCGAATTTTTTAATCGGCAAGAATATTTAAGCCCCAAAATGAGAAGGTACCTACTCAAATAAAATTTGCGTTACGTTACGTTTTGACATTTCTTTGGGCATGTTTAAAACATTTGACGGTTTGATTTAATCAACCAGAGAATTTCTTAACTTTATAAAATTACAGTTGTTCTTCTAAATTTGAGTTCAAAATGGGCCAGAACATGTTAACAAGCGAACATAAGCTTTACAACAAAGTAAGACCACTGCAATGTAACTTATACAGCTTGCATACAGAAAAACGCTCCGAAAGATCGTTTGCTACATTAAGACTCACAAAAATAGGTTTTGAATGATTTTTTTACACTTTTACTATGTTATAAATGTCAAAAATGACATTTGATTCCTTCCACTGAAAACGCATCGAATTTTTTCATCGGCAAGAATATTTAAGCCCCAAAATGAGAAGGTACCTTCTCAAATAAAATTTGCGATTGCGTTGCGTTACGTTTTGACATTTCTTTGGGCATGTTTAAAACATTTGGCGGTTTGATTTAATCGTCCAGAGAATTTCTTAACTTTATAAAATGACAGTTCTTCTAGATTTGAGTTCGAAATGGGCCAGAACATGTTAACAAGCGAACATAAGCTTTACAACGAAGTAAGACCACTGCAATGTAACTTATACAGCTTGCATACAGAAAAACGTTCCGAAAGATCTTATGGCTGAAACACAATCACGCTTTAACCTCGGCTTCGTCTGCGTTACGTTGGGCCTGCTTCGAGGTTGCTTTGAATGACACTTCCAATATGACATTTCTAAAATGGCACTTCTGTCATTAGCAGCTGTTATTTTTTCTCAAAATAAAAAAAAGTATGTGTCTTTTTATGGAGTGTCTTTGTTTCAGCTATTCAGCTGAAGATGGTTGCTGTTTGTGTTTTGACAGTTAGTAATGTCAAACTGTTACGACATTTCTGTTCAGTAAGGTTTGACAATTCCCCCTGAACCGTATAAAGCTAGAACAACAATTCCTCGTTCGCGCGACTGAACACCTCTCGAAATGTATATGTCACTTTTCCAATATGACAAGGAACCGTTTTTCACTAAACTTAATAAATAAATGAATCGCAGAATTATGAAGATCAGCTTTTAGTTGAACAAAAAAAAATATATGATCTGCTGACATTTTGACAAAAGTAGACTTGACATGGTTACTAGGTCTTTTTGGTTACTTTTGTAACACAAAGTGTAAAACCTGTAAAATTTTCAAAAGGAGGCGAAAATTCTCTCAGAGAAAGTACAACTTCCCACAAAGGAAACAAACGCTTTTTGTTTCACTTTGTGCGTGAACGTGAAATTTGTATTTATTTATAAAACCGAAATGTCTTTTGAAAGTATTTTATTTCATCAGAAAATGATTAAATAATAACAAAGCAAATTTTGAAAATGATGTATGATTCAGAAGTGTTAAAAAGTGCAAAAAAAATTGCATCAAAAACTGAGGAAGAGTTCCGCCGACATTTTTGAATGAGCAAGAAGTTGTTTGAGCAATTAAGTGTAAAATTCGAACAGTCCAAATATTTCACCAATATGCGTCCAGAAAAGCGTATCTCAGGACAAGAATATTTGGCATTGTTTTTGTGGTTCGTTGCACATGTGGCTTGTTGCTTCTGCCACTTGGTAGATCGTTTCAATTTTTCTCTTTCGACGATTTGCATAATAAATAGAAAGAATGACAATGTTCATCAGCAACATGAGTCACGAAGTCATTAATTTGCCTACTGCGAAAAAAAAGAAAACAAACGCTTTATTCGAAAACAAATGTGGGTTTTTGAAGGCAATAATAAAATAAATTATGTGGCGCAACAGTCCGTTGAGAACTAGGGCCTAGTGACTTACAACTCTCAACCATTCCTGTGTGCGACAATTGTTGTCAGAGATGGAGGGGACCTACTGTTTATATGCCGAATCCGAACGGCTAATTTGAGAAAGCACTTTTCATGACAAGAATTACTCTTGGAGGATTTGTCAATTCCTCGCAAGAGGAAGTACCCGTGAAAAAAACTTTAGAGGCAGGGATTGAACCAAAGACTTCTGGAATGACTTTTTCCAATTTAGCAAATATCTACAAGAATATGCTAGGTTAAAGTGGCTGTCCGTCATGGAGTGGGAGAAACTTAGGTCAGTTTAATAACCCATTGTGATACCACATAAATCTTGAGCTTTCCTTCTAAGCTCAATGAAACCAGTTTGAGTCCCTTACGAAACGTGAGAGGCTGATTATGTTAATATGATTAAGATTGTTTAGATCGTTATAAAAAAAATTCTCCTAGGTAATTCTTGATTTATGATCAAAGAACGAGTGTTCTTTGGATATTCCCATATGGTGAAAAGTTTTGGAGACAAGAGTTATGTCTAGGACTGTTTGCCGAGTTTTAGTAATAAAGGTTGGTTCATTTCCAACATTACTTACTAAGAGGTTAGTTCCAAGGATATAATCAAAAACAAACTCCTTTGTCGTTAGTATCTCACAATCCATGATTCTTGCATCAGGACAATGTCATCCCCGTATATGGCCAGACGAAGAAGAAGTGAGGCCGAGGCCTTTATCTACAAACCAAATAATCAAATATCTACAAAGCAAATAATCAAATGAAAGTGACAATCATAGAAATATCAGTTGCTGATTTTGACAGTTCTTCTTGCAGCATAAATTTGCGAGCTCTTTAATGGAAGGGAAATTGTTTCCAATTAGAAAATTTATGTCCAAAGTCGTACATTTTCAATGAAAGCTATAACCATCGTGTCATGGACCAGACCTGTCAAAAAAAAATTCCAATAACTGGTTTCAATGAGGAAAACCAATGAAAGCTTTAACTGGTTCCTTAAATGTATAAAAATAAATCGAACAGAACAAAAACTTGCTGAACTCCTTTATTCTTTCTTTTTCACCTTCACCTTGTTTGTCATACAAAAAAAGTGTTAGATGACATATGAACAAACGTCAAAATATGGAAAAGTTCATAATTGATATAAAAACTTTTTTATTAACAATAACTCAATAATTAATTAGTAGCGGTCAAATTACACAACAGCGACTGACAAATCAGTCAACATTGATTTATCGTTAAAGATGTGATCATTGACCGACAATCGCAGTAGGAAACATAATTTTTTTTTTCTTATCAAAATCCCCCCCGCCAAAATAAAAATAATTGCAAGTCTCACACAAAATTATTGGTCTGTTCGGTGTCATTAACCTGTAGCGGTATGCCGCCTCCACCGGCCATGAACGGTGATTGATCAAATCAGTGTTGCCACCCAAAAAAAATAAATTAGTTGTAGATCTTCAAGATAAATCACAGAAGATAAGATTTGCAAAAGATCTTAAAAAAAACGGTTGATTATTAAAAAAATCTTACTGTTTCAACAAATATAAAAAAAGATAAACAAATTAAAATTATTTTGTACTTTGGCGTAAATGTTTTCCAAAATATGACATAAGATCATCGTTTTATTAAATTATGCACGTGTAATCAGTGAAATTGACAGATAAATATATAAGTGAAGAAGAGATCTGTCAAAGTCCATGAATAAAATCCTAAGCTCTATGAAGTAAACGAACATACCCACCATCATGTTGACACAAAATGTCAAAAATTAAACCTTTTCAGGTTAAAAAGTACCTCTACATGCTTTCACTTTCGTTTTGAAAAATTAATTATTTACTGAGATTTAACAAATGACATACCAAGCTGTCAATTGTTGACTAATAAAATTTAGCTAGTTAATATTTCTAAGACCTTAAAGTTTTATGTAAATTTATTCTAAGACATCTGTCAATAAATTGTCAAATGAGGAAAATGACTGCATTCAGTTCTTATTTTTTAAAATTTAAGTACGGTTTACATGAAGTAACTTGTAAACATGATTCAAAGTCAAAATCCGACTGAATTAAATTTTGTCCAAAATGAAGCTTTGTTCATAAAATAAATAAAATATTTTATCATTGAAGCATTCCACAGGGTTCAAGGTGATTGAGTGAGAATCGAAAACAACATACAAATATCTACAGATCATTGATCCTAAGAGAGAAATATGAATTCTTAGTAATTGATGTCCAAGTTTAAAGCGTTATAAAATAGTGGAAACTTATTAATGCTCTTTGGTCGATCAGACAAAATGAAAATGTGGTAATTCCTAGAACACATTTGATTAAAATCTCATATTCTAGACTTCTATTTACATATTAAACCTTCTTACGACACTCATTTTCATTCATTCTTTTTCATAAACGTCATGATTTCATATCCGGTACTATAAATATAAGAATAAGAACCTAGACAAAAATATTTTGTGATAAATAAATTTACAAAAAAAAAAAAGAGAATTAAAAACAAAATAGATTCCGGTTGACGGGGAATATCCAATTAACCCAACTTTATCATAAGTAAAATGCTTCTGCTTCTACTTATGCATCTTTTAAAAGTGACAGTGACTAAGCTTAAAGCCTGCGTCACATCGACAGCTTTTCGTGAACTAATTTAAATAATGAAGTAATTAAATTAATATAAAGTTTCAAAGTCTACATCACTAAATACTTAAGAAAAATAAAAACCAGAAACTTCGATTTTTACACTTTTACCCGCCCAAAATCAACTCTTGCTATAAGACTATACAAAATAAAAAGCCAACAATCTTTGGTATAAACTAAGTTTCACATAATACAAAGATACGTTCGCTAAAATTAAGGTCAGTTCTTCTTGCTATCTCGTTTACTTATTTATTATCAAAAGGCATTTTTTTATTTTACTCTTTTTCATTCTTCGTTAAATGCTTTATTTACAAAACTAAAGGCGACAACAAAATAAAATGATATTAAACAAACTAACTAAATTCCAAAGTCCATTCGAGTGCGAAAGCGACTCAAAGTATACCGAGACAAAAAGAGAGGGAGAGTGGAAGAGAAATGACAAAACGTAGGAGAGAGAAAAAGCTAAAGATATTTAGGTCCATCGACCAGTCTGACGGAAATGAAGCTTATAAGCGCCATTTTTACAATAATTCATATTAAAGTTTTTTTTAAGAAATCGGAGAAGCTGTCCGTCCAACTTGTACGATGAATGATGTCGAGACTACAAACATACCTTTTATAATCTTATCGGGTGTTTCTTAACTCTTTGATGGACAAAATGCAAAAGTGACATATATGTATGAAAAATCCATTGGGTGTGTTAATTTTGATTGAAGAATGCAAATTATTATAAATATTAAACAATAAAATATTTGAAAGCATTTCGAATGCCCGGCCCATTTAACAGTGGGGTAGGTTTGTCAAAATTGTAGCTTAAAAAAAATATGTTTAAATTTTAAAATGTACATATGTACATACATACATAATATGTATGTTTGTTTGTTCGTTTCTGGCTTAGTGTATTATACTTAAAGACCAGTTGTGCTTTATATCAAGACTTTATTACAACTGGCTGCTTGCTTATTACTAACTTACAATTAGGCATATTTTATAAATCTTATTTAAATTTTAAAATGATTCATATATTTTCAAAGTTTTAAGTAAAAGAAAAATTGATATTAAACTTAGATACTGTCTTCTTGATATTTCCTTTTTCTCTTTTTAATTGAGTTAATTTGTTTTTTTTTTTTTAGTTTTAAAGTAAAAATAAAAATACATACAAAACATACATATGGGTGATTATACAAAAGTTGGGTAACTCGATGTCATCAACCAATATATACAAAGTCTGATTATATTTTATTGAGATTGCAATTTATTTTAAAACAATGGAAAGACCTTTATTTAGTCACCCAATTTCAGTTCTTCATTTTGAATACAAGTTATTAAAAAAACACAATTAGTTCTTAAAACGTCAGTCCTCTGGCATGTCACAACCCTCAAAACCAACCATTAAGTGACTGTCTATTAAACATTATCATTGATTTGAGAAAACTTATTAAATTAATACAATCTGCGATGTATATAGTTTAATATATACTACAACTTTCATAATACAGTGTTCTCCACTTTATTTAAAAAAAATAAGAAATTTTGTGTTCAGTTTTATTCGTCAGTTTCTTGTGTGTTATTAAAATTTAAAATTCGTGCGAAATATCGCTGACTCAACGTCAAATCCCACTTTGAATTTTGATGTTGGTAATAAAGTTAGTTGCGGGTCGCACAATTTGACGGCCACCATAACTGTACCAGAGTTTGGGTTATGTTTGTTGTCTATACACGTGCACGTCAGTTTTATGGTGAGTCGTTATTTTTTTGTTAATCTAAAGTTTATTTTTATTTATTCGTATTAAACTTTGATTTGTTAAAATGTAGTTTGTCGATATTTGAAATTACAAAAAAAAAACATTTGTCCAGATTATAATCTCAAATTTCGTCTTTTTCGTCAGTCCTGTGTCAGGTAAATTGTTATTGTTCTTCATTTCTTGATCATTAGTACTTCTAAGATGAATATTGTTGGATTTTGTTAAGTGAATAACGTTACGTTAAATGTCAAACGTCTGTTTTGAAAACTGATGTAGTATTTTCTCCTAGTATTACATATTAATAATTATTTTTAATTGTTAATAAGTGATTTTAAGTGATCATTATTAAATCCTAAGAGATTTTTACTAATTTGTATTAAATTTACTCATCAGTCCTCTGGCAGTCAAATTCTGAAATTTTTAAATATCTTACAATGTACTCAAAAAAGTGAATGGCCCGATTGGGAACAATATATTAATTAGATTAGCTATCATATACACCCGAATTTATAGAAGTTTGATTTAAAAACTATCGTAAACAAAATATCCTCAAAAGTTACCCAACTTTTGTATAATCACCCATATACAGTTATTATACACATATATATACATAAATATGCATATATATGTACATGTACATTAGATAAAAATAATCATTTCTATATTTCCAAAAATATCTAATATTCTCAACTACTTTTGATTTGGATACTAGCCATCCTTCTTTAATATACATCTTTAAATGTTTTAAAGCGGTATCATTTTCAGTTTCTATTTTATATATTTCTTTTTTTTAATCACTAATATTCTAATTGAGTAGACCATTTCATTTAAACCTAGTATTTCACCCTTGTTTTTTTCATTCCCAAAATTTCTTGATAGTAAGTCTGCAATGTATAAGAATTTACCAGGTAAATACGTAAATGTTAAACGATACTTCTGCAATCTTAACTTCATCCTCTGTAGCTTAGCAGAGGGAATCTTATGGTAATCCTTACGCATAATACCCGGTAGAGGTTTATGATCAGTAATTATTTCACATTGTCTGCCATATACATATATACGCATGACATTTTTGGCAAGCAAATACCACGGCTAAAAATTCTTTTTCAATCTGTGCGTATTGCACTTCTGTGCTTGATAAGCTTCGGGACGCGAAACAGACTGGTCTTCCTTTTTGCGTAAGGCAACATCCTAGTCCATACTGAGATGCATCAGTTTGGATTGAAATTTTCTCCTTGCAATCAAACGGTCGCAAAGTGGGTGCATTCACTATGCATTCTTTTATTTGTTCTAGACATTTGAAATGAGTATCTAACCATTAAAAAAAATAAAATCTTTTGAGAGTAACTCTCTCAACGGATTTGATATCTCCGCTAGATTTGGTATGTAATCTCTTACATAATTTACAAGCCCAAGAAGTTTCTGTAATTCATTTTTAGTTTTTGGAATTCCTAATTTATCAATAGCTTCCATTCTTGACTTGTCGCATTGTATTCCTTCCTCATTTATAACATGGCCTAAAAACGAAACATTTTTTTGTTTATATTGGACTTCAACTTTATTGAATTTGATTCCCTTTTCGAAAGCCCTTTTCATTGCCTGCTCTACAATTTCATCATGTTCTCTTTCATTTTTAGCTACTACTAATAAGTCATCTATCTAGCTATAAGTAATTATTGTAATTTTTTCTTAATAATTGAATAAAGACTATACAAATACAAATACAATACATAAATAATCAACCCATCAATTCCACTAAAAGCCTTTTTCATTAGCATTTGATAAGCTTCTGGCGCTATTCTTATTCCAAACGGTAACACCCAAAAGGAGTACTAAAAGTGCAAAGTTTCTTTGATTTTGCATTAAGCTTAATTTGCCAATATCCATCTTTAAGGTCAAAAACAGAAAAAACCTTTTTGTTAACAAATTTTGATTTAATATCTTCAAACGATGGGATTTCGTACAAATTATCTTGGATTGAATCATTTAATGCTTTCGGATCTAAGCAAATTCTTAGCTGTTTGTTGGGTTTCTCGACCAAAACAATATTTGAGACCCACTCTGACGGTTCCAACACTTCTTCTATTATACGTTTTTCAGTCAATGTTTTTAACCTTTCTTTTAAAGGTGCTCGCAATGACAGAGGAATTCTTCTGGCAGGTCTAGCTACTGGAACCGCATTAGTTTTAAGTTTTATTTTGAAATTTTTACAAAAACACCCTAATATCCTCTTTTTTGCATGTTCCTATGTTATCAATTCTATTTACAAGTCCTAACTCAACACAACTTTTCAAACCCAGTATCGGTATAGTTCCTACATCAACAATATAAAATTTTAAATAGGCATTCCTATTTTTCACACAACAATTCTTTTTTTTTTTATTTATTTATTTCATCTGTCGACTTACATCTATCAGACTAACATTAACAATAAGTATTATAATAATGATAAAAATAAATTATATAATGTAATTATGTATAACTTAAATTAAAACTTAGTTTCCAAGGTGCAAAGCACCAATATATATAACGTATAGAACATTTTGTTTAAAAATTGATCTCACTTGACTAAAGTCGATTACATTGGAAATGGAGTTGAACGCAGTACAAGATTTGACTATAGTATCATTACGGGCATAGTTTGTTCTATGATACTCAATATAAAATAAATCTCTAGATCTTATAGATCTTTCAGGTGCATAAATATTAAAAAGAGAAAGAATAGGAGGACATACAATATGGTTCATAAGAACATCTCTAGCAAACATTATTAAAAAATATTTTCTTCTAGATTGAAGATTAATTAGCCCGAGAAGATTACATCGGTCTTTATAAGAAGGAGCAAAATCCCAATCCAGCTTTCCGATAGCATAACGTGTAAATCTTTTCTGAATGGTTTCAATTCTATTACTATGACAAACATAATATGGATCCCATATAACAGAACAATACTCCAAAACAGATCTTACTAACGATGTATACATAGATTTCAAAGCGTGAGGATCGGAAAAATCTTGAGAGTTTCTTCTTAGGAATCCCAACATGGCATTGGCTTTCGATATTAAATAATCATAATGCGGTACAAAGCTAAGTTTGTGATCAAAAATTATGCCTAAGTCCATTTTAAAATTGACTCTAACTAGATCTAAGTTTGAGATAGAATAATTAAATAAAAAAGGATGACGAAGCTTGAAAAACGAGAGAACATTACATTTAGAAATATTAAAGTGCAATCTATTAATAGCACACCAATTAAAAACATTATTAAGATCCTCTTGAAGAAGACTGCAGTCCTCTATACTTTTCAAAGACTTAAAAATCTTGAGGTCATCAGCATAAAGCAGACATTTTGAATTCATAATATACAAAGGCAAATCATTTATGAAAAGCAGAAAAAGTATAGGTCCCAAATGACTTCCCTGAGGAACTCCAGATCGGTTAAAGATAACCTTTGACATTTTGTTCCCAATACGTACAAATTGCCTTCGTCCAGTCAAATAACTGGACAACCATATGAGCAAAGAAGAGTGAAACCCCATTAACTGTAATTTTCTTATAAGTATTTGATGTTGAACCCTGTCAAAGGCCTTTGCAAAGTCAGTAAATATAACATCTACCTGACAACCATCCTCTAATTCAGTTCTTAAGAAATTAGAAAATAAAGTTAAATTGGTAGTGGTAGATCGACCGGTAAAAAACCCATGTTGGGGTTCGCAAATGTAGTTCTTCACTTCATTATAAATTCTTCGTTTTACAATTGCTTCGAAAATTTTCGGGATCAATGGCAATTTAGAAACAGGACGATAATTAGAAATGTCTTGTCTTGAACCTGATTTGAATTCATCTTAATGCACCCAATAGTTTTTATTTCTGACCCTCCATAAGCCTCAAGTTTCTTGCTATTTTGCTATATTTTCACCTTTTCAAACTCTTCCAAAAATTTTACTGGCAAAACATTTGCATCCGCCCCCGTATCAAGCTTAAATGTTATGTGTTTTTACTGAACTTGTATACTTTCAAACCATCCAAAGCACGTGTTATTAATATTATTTGCATGCAATTTGTTTACATTTTTAAATTTTTTTATAATCGAATCTATACAAAAACGGTGCGGGAAATAAATCCACGGGAACTAACTCCACTGAGAGATTTAGTTCCCACTTATTGAGAACTAAATCCACTTTAGTAAAGTGGATTTAGTTCCCATGCTAACTGGGAATCTAATTCCGAAAAAAATGTGTGATTTAAGTTCTCCTTGAGTTTAAAATTAATTCCCATTTTTTAAAAGAAGAAGCAAGTAGAATAAGGCGCAGGGACATAGGGCCCAGGGACATAACGCCCAACTTTTTTTTTTTGGGGCTTATGTCTCACTTCGGTGGGACATTAAACCTTAATCTTATTTGGGCCCTAAGTCCACCCAAGTAAGACCGAAGTCCCAAATAAAAATTTTGGGGCTAATGTCCCACTTAATAAGAATCACCAAATGACACAACTTGGAGCACTTTAAATCCTGAGATCCCGCGAAGCAGGCCACCCACACGTGCTTTTATTCAAAAAAGCTGTTGATATTGGCGCCTGCCTGGCGACTTTACATACCCTAAGCGGAGCAACGGAGTTGCGTGAGCGGGTGTGACCCCGAAAAAGGGAGTTAAAATCCTGAGATCCCGAAAATAATGTTGAAAATAAACTTTTTTTGTTTTTCCTAATTGTTGTATTACCACCGTATCAAAAAAATATTGTTCATTGTATTGAAATACAAAAACTTTATATTCTTTTTTTGGCTCTGCAAAAATTTGGGGACAATGTTTTATTAGTTTTTTATCACCTTGCTCATCAATAACTAAGCTCCCCTTGCAATTTTGACCATAATAGCAAATATAACGTGAAATATTATTTCGAGTATATTTTTTAACATAAATTTGTTTTTCTTCACGGTCATAAATTAACACACTATTTTTACGAAACCCGGTAATAAATTCAATTTTATTTTCCATGCTTTTAATTTTTTATTTTAATTTTATTCACACTACGCACTGTTTTCTTAAATTGCTTAAGACTGATGTTCGACTGTACTCATCAAAATCGAATCTGATAACTAACTGTAATTTGAAGCTGCTGTTGTTAGAAATTAGTTCCCTCTTCATATTTTTGAATGTGTACTAAATTCCCATAAGAAAGTGGAGTTCGTTCCCACTTAGCATGGGAACTAAATCCACTTTACTAAAGTGTGAACTAAATCCCTCAGTGGAGTTAGTTCCCGTGGATTTATTTCCCCGCACCTACAAAAACTACTGTCACTATCGTCATCTGTTTGGCTTTGTGCTGTTATTGCTCTTATGCCTTTTTGTCTGCATATTGAAGCAAAATGGTTTGCCTTTCCACAATACGAACAGGCTTTGCCATAAGCTGGGCATTTCCCTCTTACATGGAACTGTCCACAGAAAGTGCAAGCAAGATCATTCTTCTTTGTTTTTGTAACCTATTTGAAAAAGGCTTATTATTAGTTTTATTTATGAATTTCGGATCATTAGAAATTTTTGAATATTTATTTGAATCATTGTAATCATTAAATCTATTCCCACGTTTTTGATACTTCCCAACAACATCTACTACCACTGCCCCTGCTGATGCTCCTGTCTGGTCTCCAAGTTTTTTAATTTGCTCATTGGATGCTTCCACCGCCTTTTCTGAGGTTAAATGCTCGGACTCCAGCAGTCTCTTTTGTAACTTGATGTCACATACTCCGTGCACAATCCTATCACGGAGCATTCTATTCTCTTGTTCTTTAAAGCCACATTTTCGTACAAATTTTTGTATGTCCATTAAAAATTGATCAAACGGTTCACCTGTTCCTTGTTTGCGACTGTGGAACAAAAAACTCTCGTATACTTCTTTTGTTTTTGGCTTACAAAAATCTTGAAAAGCCTTAACGACACAATCATATTTTTTCCTTTCTTCATCAGCTATGTTGAAAACCTCAATTGCTTCTGGTCCCAACGCATTTAACAAAATAGCCACCTTCACTGCATCTGCCTTTTTACTCAGTTCAATAGCCGCGCCGAAAACCTCGAAGTTTTGCCAAAAAATTCTCCAGTTTTCAGAAATATTTCCATCCAATTTGAGTTCATCTATTTTTTTAATATATAATCCATATTACTGTTACTGTATATTATTCTGCTTTTTGGTGGTCTTCCACGAGGTTTATTTTCAACGGGGTTCTTACTAATCCGTTTAGCTGTTCCCATCAGATATCATTTGTCTTTGTAGTTTTTATGCTATCGGCTCAGATCATCGACTGCGCCATGTATTATACTTAAAGACTGGTTGTGTTTTATATCACGACTTTATTACAACTGGCTGCTTGCTTATAACTAACTTACAATTAGGCATATTTTATATTAGAAAATGGAGAGTATAGGGTGTGCCTGCTTGTTCATAATCTCTACACTTAGTGCAGCCTCCACCTAAATGACAGTTTTTATCTCAATGTGTAAAATGAAGTTTTAATGAAGTGAACTGTGTGCCACGCCCACTTATGGCACGAGATTAAAAATTATGACATTTACAAAATTTACCTCAGCTTTAAGTATGTCGATAAGTTCGATAATTGCAAATTTTTTAAATATTAGGCAGGTACAGTCTACAAGCCTTATTATTATTAAATAACAGGTGCTTACTGCCTTATCACTAAGAAGGAATCTTAAACGAAATAAGATAAAAAATCATATCAATCGTACGACATTTTTTGTGATGGCAACTGTTTGATATTTTGATTTCTATATTTAAATAAAATCTTGAATATAATCAAAAGCATGAATAAAATATTGTTTAAAAAATGATAAACAATTTATTGTTGATAAAAATAATGTTTACAATGAAAAAAAAAGTATAAAGTTGAGCGATGATTAAGCATTTCGAGGGCCCTCCTTTGCGGCCGGTGCGGCGTGGCGATGTCAAGAAGAATTAAGATACTTAAATAGGATAACTTCGCACTTTTTATGGGACAGTACATCATTTTTAGTACCCGTAGCATGGTGGTTAGTGCGTTGGACTGTCATGCAAAAGGTCTTGGGTTCGATCCCTGCCTATGCCATCTAAAGTTTTTTTCACGGGCACTGCCTCTTGTGAGGAATTGACAAATTTTCCAAGAGAAATTTTTGACATGAAAAGTGCTTTCTCAAATAAGCCGTCCGGATTCAGCTTAAAACTGTAGGTCTCCTCCTTCCTCCATCCCTGACAACAGTACTGGCACACAGGAATGTATGAGAGTTGTAAGTCACTAGGCCCTAGTTCTCAACGGACTGTTGCACCACCCAATTTATTTATATTTTTTTTGAAGAGAGAGCGAAAAATAGCGCAATTAATTAATTCAAAAATGTCGGAGCTTTATTTTCTCTTCTACGCAAAATTTAAAACAATTTATTGTTAAGGGTTTAGCATTTAACTAGTTGGTAATTTCCTAAATATTTAGAAATTTACTAGCTATTTCAAATTTTGAGTCTTTCTAACTAACAAAATACATTGACCTTTTATTAAACTTGTCTTTAAATTGACAGTTCATGAAAAGAAAACAAACCCAAATCTGGGATCTTTTAATTTTAAATGTCAGAAACTCAGAAGTCAAAGTGACAAGTGTTTTTTTTTTTTTGAGAACTTTAAGACTTTAAATAAAAATACAACAGAAGAATATTGTTGGAATTAATTTTGTATTATTAAAACTTTGTAGATAATTTTAGGCAATTTATTTTTAAGCATTTTTTCCGGCATATGTCCGCTCATGTTTCGAGAGAATTGGATGAGTCAAATTGTTTAAATTCATTAAATTATCAAAGCTAGGTTTCAGAGTAGAGTACGACCCGTCACCATTATACAGTGTTACGCACCGACCGCGACGGAGCTCGCATCTGATGAAGAGAAAGAATGCTTTTATAGTCAACTAGGATCCGCCTACAACAACACTCCCCGCGGAGATATAATTTTGGTTATGGGAGACTTCAATGCTAAGGTTGGCAGTAACAACAACGGGCTAAGGCATGTGATGGGTGCTCACGGAGTTGGCCATTGCAATGATAATGGTGAGAGGTTCATTGACTTCTGCAACTCCAATAGCCTTGTGATTGGTGGCACTATGTTTGAGCACAAACTCTGTCATAAAATTAGTTGGGTGTCGACGGACAGGCAAGCGTCTGTACGAAACAGAAGAGGCGCCGATATGGGACTTGCCCGTGGCCACCACTTAATGATAGCTACCCTAAGCTTGCGTACAGCTACAGTTCGAAGATCCAACAGAACAACACGAGCCCCCAAATTCAACATCGCCAGACTACAGGATCCCACGACTCGTCAACAATTTAGGGACCACCTGTCACACGAAATGAGAACAATCAGCAGCACAGTACATGACGACATCGAACACCATTGGAATGCTGTGAAAAATGTTTTCATTTCAGGTGCTGACAGAATAGTCGGTCGGTAAAAAGGAAGCAACAACACTTGGCTTTCAGAAGAATCTTGGCCAAGGATCAACGAACTCAAACAGTTAAGGGCTCGAATATCTGCTGCACAAGAGGCAGAAAGAAACGAGCTGAAGTCCTCGTATCGCATGAAAAAGAGAGAGGTTCACCGCAGTGTGCGCCGCGACAAGCGTAACTACATCAACGCATTGGCGCAAGAAGCAGAAGATGCTGCAAACAGGTGCGACAGCAGGACCGTTTACAGAATAACCAAAGAGCTGACCGGTACACACACCTCAAAACAACACCTGGTGAAAGAAGTAGACGGTACTGTGATAAGTTCGGTGGATGAGCAAGTCAGAAGGTGGAAAGAACACTTTTCCTCGGTTTTAAACCGAGTGTTTGCAAACAACGTGCAACCGATACCTTCTGAAGCGCCTGAAGAAACTAATCCCCGAATCCGCACCGCACCTTCCAGTAAAGATGAGATCGTTGCCGCAATTAAAGCACTTAAGAACAACAAAGCGGTAGGACTTGATGGAATTCCCGCAGAGCTTTTACAAGCAGCGCCAACGTCATCAAGCGAACTGCTTCATCCACTCATAAAAGAAGCCTAGACCGCCGAAAGCTTCCCCCATGAGTGGAAGAAGGGAATTATCGTCAAGCTCCCAAAAAAGGAGATCTTACAAAGTGCGAAAACTGGAGAGGAATTTGAGTTCTACCAGCCGTTGCCAAAATATAGTAGCAAAAGTTATACTGGAACGCATCAGAGAACACCTTGAGGCCACACTCGATGCCGAACAAGCAGGATTCCGCGCTGGATCCTCCTGTATTGATCATATTAACACCCTGCGCATCGTTACTGAACAGTGCGTTGAATATCGATCACCACTACAACTGCTGTTCATCGACTTCGAGAAGGCCTTGGATAGGTTAACAGGAAGAATATCTGGTTAGCTTTGCGGAGGAGAGGTATCCCAGAAAAACTAATTGCTATTATTAAAGCAGCATATGATGGATCCAAGTGTCACGTTCTGCACGATGCATGGTAGGTTGTCAGATGGCTTTGAAATCCGAAGCGGAGTCAGACAGGGCTGTATTCTGTCGCCAGTATTGTTTTTGTTGGTGATAAGCGATGTACTGCGCTCAGCTGTCAGGTAGCGGAGGGATCCAATAGACTTTGACATCCTATTTAAAGCACTTGGATTACGCGCACGATGTTTGCTTACTCTCTCATAGGATCATGGATCTCCATCAAATGACAACAAGTGTGGAGAGAGAAGCAGAAGTTGTGGGGCTGAAAATTAATTCCGGCAAAACAAAAATGATCAGCCTCGGAACCCGACCATCCTCTCAAATAAATATTTTCTCGCAACCGGTGGAAAAAATGGAGAGCTTTCAATACCTTGGAAGCATCGTTTCCATCGAAGGTGGAACCGAACAAGACGTCATCTGCCGCATCGGCAAAGCAAAAGCGGCGTTCGGTATGCTGTCAATAATTTAGAGGAATAACTCTATCAGCTTAAGAACAAAGCTACGACTGTTTCGCACAAATGTCGAATCTGTGCTTCTTTATGGGTGCAACACTTGGAAGGTTACTTCAGCCATAACAAGAAAGCTGCAAACCTTCGTAAATAGATGTCTTCGTACTATCCTAAGGATTTTCTGGCCAAGCCGTATTTCAAATGAGGTCCTTCATAGAAGGACAGATCAGGAACCTATAGAATCTATAATATGAAGACGTAAGTGGCAATGGATTGGACATACGCTTCGAAAAGGTAACGACTGCATTACAGGCCAAGCAATGCAGTGGAATCCGCTCACACAAGAAGGAAGAAGAGCTGGACGACCGAGAAGCACATGGCAGAGGACAGTAGAGGCGGAATCAGCGTCACTAGGCAAGAGTTGGAGGGAGCTGAAACACATCTCCATAAACCGTACACGATGGCGCGTAGGCGCAGTAGAGGCCCTATGCCCCTTAAGGGGTTCCCAACGGACTTAACAGGTCTGAGGACCTAAGTATAAGTAAGTAAGTTAATTGTTTAAATACTTGTGGCTTGAATATTTCAATGCTTCAAGAGTCGCTAGGTTGTCGGCAGTAATCAAAGTCTTACTGAACAGAGGTCCAGAAAAAACAATTAAGGTGTAACAAAAGTGACAATGAGGCGTATGAGAAGTGTAGCCGTCGCATTGAAACCAAATGTCATCAATGTTTACCTAAACAATTGACAAATTGTCAGTATTGCTCGTTAGTGGTTTCCATATTCACCATATTTTTTTGACAGAATAGAGTAAAATATATTCAGATTGACAGAGCAGCAGAATAAAATATTCTCATCTAGCAGTCAAATTAGCTCTACATTTCTTTTTATCCTTTTTGAATTGAGCTATAAAGAATTGTTGAGAAATCGAATCATATAAATTCTGTTCTTAGATTTCTGACAGCAAAAGTTTTGTTTATATATCTGAGAATCTCTGAGATCTTAGAAATATAAACTGGACAATTATGACAACAAATATTAGCCATGTTTATTTGTACGCAAAAAATAAATGTCAACTCCAAGTGTCATCTCGTCGATTACTCCATGTATAACAATGAATATAAGAATAACAGTTTAAGTTCGTGTTCTTTTGTCGCATAGGCCAAGTTGTTTATGTTTGACATCCAACATATTTTCTAAGTTATGTCATTCAGTTTTAAATCAATTCAAAATTTATTTGGACTCTGAAAGGAAGTTTATTATGTTTCTTTTTAATGTTCTCAACCATTTAAACGTATAATGAGTTTACTTTTTAAATACATAGCATAAATATTCTTATTTCTTATCTTATTAAAGATGTTATCTTTTTTGTTTTGTTTGTTTAAAGAAAAAAGTAAGTAATTCACAAATGCAACAAAAATAGCCTTGTTTCTAATCTACGCAAGCCATAGAAGAGTTTAATACACGCGTCAGAGGTGTATATATATGATTTATCTCTTAGCTTATAATAATGCAATATTATGTTATCTTTCTAGGGCTTAACAAAAAATTATCTTAAAGCCTTGTTATCTGTTTTTTTTTTTTTTTGTTCTGAATGCAAAATGCTTTTTGTTTTTCATCATATTTTGAATTCAGTTGATATGGGATTTAAAATTTCTGTATTATACCTACTAAATATCATATACCTTTATCTTTATGTAGCAAAATTAAAAAAGAAAACAAAAAAAAGTTTAAATTTAAAAATACAAACACTTTGTCTCTTAAGTTGTCAACAACTTAAAAAAATATATTTTAAGTTTCATCATCACCCAAAACCTCTTAAATTCTAAACGATCATAACAATAAGTGGGGCTCTACTCTGTAACACGCCCATTTTTAAGTGCTAATTGAATTAATGCAAATCTATTGTACCTAAAATATACAACAAAACAAATCGCACCATCATTATAAATTCTTTAAATTCACTTTTGCCAAATTGAAAGTCTGAAAAGAATTTTTCGTTTTGTTGTTTTCTTTTTTTATTTTTATTGAATTTACTCAAGAATTATGGTATGTACACAAAAATAAAGCTAGAAGAAACAAATTAACCTCTGGGGAGAAGGGGGAGCATTGAACATATGTTTTTTAAATCTATAAAATTGGATTCAATAGATATTAATGTTTCAACACAAACACACCTTAAAGGAACCCAGAACTGTCAAGTTGACACTGTTGTCAATTTTAAAATGTCAAATTCTAAGACAACAATGCCATATGTAAATAAACCTCTAAGAAGTCTAAAAATGTTCAAAAAAAAGATTTTGTTAATAAAAATTATATTCCCAAGCACCTTTAAATATTTTTAACATACACAACTGTCAAACTTCAAAACAAATTTCTGCTATTTTATAGGAAAACGAATGTTGTAATCAAACAATTCAGCTTAATTAAATATCAATTCAAGTTCTTTTTACAAAGTATCAAATTAGCAAGCAAGTGTCAAATTAAAAAAAAAAATGATTTTTGATATTTCGCAGGAAGAAAAACATTGCAGTCTTTCAATGTGAAAAAAAAATCGCAAACAATCAAAAGCTTTAACTTATTTAAATTTCAATTCTGTGTCAAAGTACTTTTAACATGCATGTCAAATTATTAACTGCCGAATTCCAAAGATAGGTTTCTTCAATTTTTATAGAGAAACGTGACAATCCAATTTAGCTGTCAATGTACTTTTCACATCCATAAATACCTGTCAAATTATCAACACTGTCAAGTTAAAAAAAAAAAAAGAATTTCTGCAATTCCGTAGCAAATAACTCAGTTAGCGACCCAAATAAACAAAAAGTTCAACTTGATTAAACGTCAATTCAGCTGTCAATCTACTTTTAACATACATACATACATATTTATCAAATTTGAAATAAGGATTTTTAGAATTAAGTAAAAAAAGAACGTTGACATCTTTCAGACGTAGGTAGCGTCGCAAATAATCAAAAAGTTCAGCCCGATAAAATGTTAATCTAAATGTCAATATCTGTAAACGTAATTTTCACGTACATATGTATCTGTCAAATTTAAAAGAAGAATTTTCGCAATTCCATAGATCACATAACATTACAGCCTTTAAATATGACAAAAATAATGCAACTAACATCTCCAATAATATAAAAATGCTATGTCAATTCAGCTGTCATCGTAATTTTACATACATATCTATCAAATTAAAAAAAAAAAACGTTTTTTGGAAAGAAAAACATTGCAGTCTTTGAATGTGACAGAAAATACGCTGGTAGCGTTTCAAATAATATAAAAATGCTGTCAACACAAAAGTCAATTCAGCTCTGCCAACTTCCTTTCACATACATATCTGTCAAATTAAAAGAAAGGCATTTCTGCAATTTCGTAAAATGAAGAACATTGCAGTCTTTCAATGTGACAAACAAAAAAACGCAGTTAGTGTTGCAACTAATTGAAAAGTATACAACTTAAAAAAATGTCAATGTAAATGTCAATTCAGCTGTCAAAGTACTTATTCTTCTTTTCTTAGTAAGAGCAAAGGATCTGATGAATAAAATCGTTTTGAATGTCCTGTTTACCCCATTCTCCCTCACCATGTGCATAAATTCAATTATTTAGCAAAACTTTGAATGGATTTTTATAGAACAGAATCAAATAGAAGAAAATGTATTATTTGCTAAAACCTTGGAGTTTGATCCCCAATGTTTATTGTCAAAATTTGACAAATTGCATAGTGAAACATTTCTTTAGAAAAAAAAGCATAAACTCCTTGTCGCAATTTGTTATTCAGTTCTAATATTTGTGTATGTTGTTTTCTTTATTTAATTTTAGTTTCTAGCTTTTTTTATATGGACAAAATTAATATAAATTGCGTATTGCCATATCTAAAAATACAAGTTCAAGGTAACTTTGATTTAAGACGTCTTCATTTAAATTTGGCGGGCAATCAATCATAAGATGACATACAGAGTTTTTGTTATTTATTTTTGAAACTCAACTCAAAATTAAAGTTTAAAAACAATTAAAACGCATTCCTCTTAGAAAAAGAAGAAGATAAACAAAACCGAAAAGACAAAGACAATTTTGTATTTATTTGATTAGTTTGTTTATATTTTATTTAAAACAACAACGCATCTTAAATCACGAGTTGAATTGATGATAATTAACTATAAATTTTATTGTAGGAATATAGTTATGTTGATCATGTTGATGATGATGATGACGTTGATGATGATAATAATAAGAAAATTCAAAAAATAAAAACACAAATTTATTAAAGGCGATCCAATGGTGATGGGTGTAAATAATAAATATAAATAAAAAAAAAAACAAAAATAATATGTTGTGCAAATAGAATATAAGTGATAAGAACAGAAGCGAGGTATACATTGTATTTGTAGGTTTCTCTTTTAATTAATTTATAAACTAAAGACTGTTTGATTTGTTGAATTGATTCAGTCAGATGTAATCGTTTGTTCTGTATTTTGTGATGCGACGACTAGTGAACAAAAAAGTAAATATTGTGTTGATAAACGAAACAATAATAAAACACTATCCAAAGGAAATAAGACAATTGTTTTGGATCATTTTGACGCCTATCATGTTTTCAAAATTGTTTTGATATTGCAGTTAATTGAGGCAAGAAAAAAGAAACTACTAAAAAACATTCCTTTTTTGAGAATATTATGTAAATATGACGTCCTCTATCGAAAGATCGCACATTTTCAATATTTGTGTCATTTTAAATGTCAGTTGGTCAATAAACTAGTCAATCAGTCGATTAATCAATATACTTACAAGTTAGCCAGTCAGTCATCCAGCTTGCCATTAAAATATTCACTTAATCATTAAGTCAAGGAATCAGTTAATCAATTTATATATCAGTTGGCCAGTCATCAGTTTTTCTATACTTAGGTCGATTTTGACAGCTCGTGGCGGCCATATTGCTTCTTTTACTTTCTGTCACTATAGATAAATCAACATGGTAACTAGCAGCGTCGAGCAACACGTGCAAATTATCAAAATAGGTCTTCTCTAGTAGCAACAATGGGCGCGTTGCGTCCTTTTTATGAGGTTCATAGTCGTCCTCCAAAGTCGACTCTTCAACGTTAAGTTAATAGTCAACTTTAAGTCCACGCTCGGTGAACAGTCATCCAAAATACCCGTACTTCAATGAAACGCAAGATCTGCCGAAAACATCGCCGCTATCCATGAAAGTGTGTAGCAGAATCCAAGGCAACCCTTTAGTTATGCTTTCTATTGTAAGGGAGTTTTAAAAAACAGGTAACAATTTGAATAGTCCGCAATTTGGGCCACATTTGAAGCCATCATCTTTTGACATTTGGTGCTATTTCTGCAGCTGTCATTTGTGTTTCTATCACCTTTTGACATTTGACGCTATTTCTAAAAATAAAACAATACACAATAAACTAAAGCACTTTTGGGTCTTCGTGAAGCACCTTCTTGGCTTCAATAGTGAAACTGTTAAAAAATTTGAGTTATTGAGAGTTTGTGATGTGAAGAATACACTCAGCTTTCCACAAACGACATTACATCGTATTTTGCATAAGAACTTAGGCTTTTAAAGTTCAATTAACACATCCTTGATTTGGTTCTTGAAAAGCATAAAAATGATCCGGAATTTTTTCGGAAAATCATCTTTAGCTATGAGCTATGATGCTCATTTTTACCTCAGAGACTATACGTCGCATTGGGAGAAAACTAATAGAAGTGTGTGAATCAATTGGTCTGACCATGTTGAATGGAAGAACAAGAAGTGACAAAACTGGTAACTTTACCTTTTTCAGAGGAACTACCAACTCCACAATAGACTACTGCCTTTTACGTGGAAAGTGGCTCGAGTACACAAGAGACTCAACGGTGGAACAACTGGTATACTCAGACCATCTTCCAGTGGTAATTTCTTGTGAATTCACCAAAGACTCAGAACAACCCCGAAAGCCTAAAACTCTTACCGAAACTCCAGTGGAAGGAACGTTTTTTGCTGTCATACCAAACAAGCCTTGACACAAGTCTGAGCCTTGTAAACGACGATCAAATTCAATCGATAAGGGGTGTTGAGTTATTGGTTGCATGTGTCGAACAAGCTGCCTAACCATTCCAAGCAAACCGTAGGCCAAAGAACTGGATGGACCCATTGATTGATGCAGAATGTGAAGCAGCTAGGAAAAAATCTTTCAGGCTGCTTAAGCTAGTCAGGGCAATCAATTCAAATTCAGCAAAAATGATGTACCTACCAAAACGTAAATGTGGCTTACAAAAATCTCTGCAAGGAAAAACATAAACAATATTCTCTTTCCCTCATGGTAAGGCTGAACGCAGTAAGAGATAGCAGCTCTTTTTGGAAATTAGCGCGAGAACTAAATGGGATATCTTTCGTTAGGAAAACCGAAATTAGTACGGGACTATTAGCAGATCATTTTCAACGATTACTAGGAAGGCCAGAAAGACCTTTCCAAATACAGTTAGCTTATCCTTGGATCGAAAACGAAATTCTGGACCAAGCATTTACAATTCAATAAGTAGCGACTGTCTTTCACAGATGCAACAACAACAAAGCTCCAGGAGACGATCGCGTTCCCTATGAATTTTATAAATATGTTTCAGAAAACTTTTTAATAAAACTGACAGATGCATACAACTACATCTTCATGAGCGATGACTTTCCGGAAAGCTTCCGAAAGAATATCATTTTCCAATTTTCAAAAAAGGCGACGTGAACGAACCAACAAACTATCGTGGCATATCTTTTATGAACTCTGTTATGAAAATCTTTACAGGTGTAATTTTAGACAGACTTACGCTATGGGTTCAAGATAACAATCTGCTAAGCGAATATCAGACTGGTTTCAGAAAAGAATACTCAACGGTGGACAATATATTTTCTTTGATGTGTATTCCCAGATCATTCCTAACGAAAGGAAAGAAGTTATACACTTTCTTCATTGACTTCAAGTCAGCTTTCGATTCAATTGATCGGAATACATTGTTTTACAAGCTAAGCTGCTTAGGTATATCCACAAAAATGTTGAATACGCTGAAAGGACTTTACGCAAGCAACCAAACAACGGTATGGAATGGAACAGAAAGATCAGAATGGTTCCACACGACATCAGGTGTTAAACAAGGCTGTCTTCTGAGCCCAGTTCTATTTTCTCTTTTCCTAGATGATCTCACTACATTTTTACCTGGTGGTTTTCCGGTGCCACAATTAAAGCACTGTTATATGCAGATGATGTTTGTCATATTTGCAGAGACTACAAATATGTTGCAAATAATGATAAACAAACTCCAATCATATTGTAACCTATGGAATCTGACTGTTAATACCAAAAAATCGAAGGTAAAGATATTTCGCAACAGAACAGGACGATATGCAAGAGAAGAAAAATGGAAATGGGAAAATGTAGATCTTGAGGTGGTGAGGGAGTATAAATATTTAGGGGTAATCATAACGCCATCACTATCTCTACAAAAACATTTAAAAGCAAGGCTAATCGAAGCAAAAAAAGCTATCAACTGCAACTGGAAAGGAATCTTAAGTAAGAAGCATATTGCCCCAAGCACAAAGTTTAAACTATTTGAGGCCGTAATGCGATCGATATTATGCTATGCTGGCCAGGTATGGGGATTTCAGCAGTATGAGGAGGTAGAAAAACTTTTAAGATATTTTATTAAAAAAATGTTCAGGCTTCCAGAAAATACACCTACCTATAATGTTGCATATAGAAACAGGAGTGGCGCCACTCTATAACTTCACATTGAAGATGCATCTGCAATATATATTTAAAGTTATAGAGCTACCAAACCATCGGCTACCTAACATAATCGTTAGACATCTACTTTCTAGAAAATCCCAGTTCTTTAAAGATTGGACTCGACTTGGTCTTGAACATTACATCCAGTTGCTAGAATCAGGTATAGAGGATTGGAAAACTTTATGCCCACTATTGCTTGGAAAAATTGAAGCATCCTTTTTTGCAAAATTTGGAGAGTCGGCTCAACAAAATGCGTCCCGAATCCTATATGAATAATTAAATTACGACATGGGTGTTGAACAATTATTTCGACGATCGATATCCTATCAGTACAATAGCCTTAATTTTCAAAACCAGAGGGGAATTGTTGCGTTTAAATTACCAACCACACGGTTCAAACGACAACACTCGGTGCACATTATGTAATCTCCAAGAAACCGAAAATGTAACGCATTTCCTAGGAAGATGCCCTATCCTTCAGACAATCCGACGCGCTTTCTGGGGAAAAAAACGTCCTCAACAATGATGATATCATTTTAATTCTCAATGGTGAAAACTGGACAGCATTGTCCAATTTCGTCGCTGAACTATAGAAAACAAATTATCAACTAAGCTTTTTAAAAATGACCGAAAACCTCATTCAATTTTCTTTTTGACATTAAAACTATAATTAGAATAAATTTATGTCTTTATATATAAATTTAAACTGTTTTTTTTTTTCTGGCTGACGGCAAAAGCCAATGCTATACTTTGTGAATTTTTAAAACAAATATGTAAATCAATTTTCTGCTTAATAAAATCACACATTTTACTACTACTACTACTACTACTATACGTCGCATTTAGAACTTCGTATATCCAAGAATGATTGCTGAAAAGCCTTTTCATCCTCAACTTGTCTCTGCTGCTTTAGACTTTTTTTGTACGTTTTGATGAACAATTAGAAAAGTGGGATAGTGTTTATAAGGAGACACCGATTTCCTTTTATTTTGAATGTCTTTTTATCTCAGTGAGTGAAAAATAAAGTATTCCACATTCGTGCAGTGCGGCTCAAGAAATGATCTATGTACTTCATTCTTATGGGTATTTTAATTACTAGAGCACTGTTAAAGATAAAATCGGTAACATGATGCAATAAATTGTAGAGACATTAATGTTTCGCTTATTGTTTTTACATATTAAATAAATTAAGTGGAGGAAAAGCTCGTAGTGACTAACAACTCTCAACCATTTTTGTGTTCGAGGAGTTTCATTGATCGAGGGGACTTAGAACTTTTTATGCCGAATCCGAACGGCTAATTTGACAAAGCATTCATAACAAAGGATTTGTCAATTCCTCGCAAGAGGCAGTACCTTTAAAAAAAAACTTTAAAAGACATGGGGATTGAACCTCTGGCATGACAGTCATACTCACTAACCATCACGCCAGGTTTGTACCTTTAAATTTTCTAACTTTATTGGTACCTACTTAATTTAGTGGAAAAGCAAAAAATTGCCTAAAATGCTGTCTGAAAAAGATTATTCCAAGTAGACTATTAAGTGCTTTCTTTTTAACAGCCCTATTACGGTTGTCAATTATCAATACGCTAGTTGACATTTTTCAATGAAATTGATGAATTGGTATTATCGTTGTCAGCAATCAAATTTTTTGATAAACTGTGAACGCTCTTCAGAAATTAGATCTATTGTGAATGATTCAAATTGACAGTCTTGGTATTATGGTTGTCAAAATATTTGTTGATTATCAAATTTTCAGTCAATTACAAATTCCTTGTTGATAGAATATTTTACGGATCGCGAAAGCCAAAAGCATGTCTACTATTGAACTATTTTTCGGTGAAAATGAAATTGAAGAAGAAAATACTTTGGAGCAAGCAAAGATTTGAAGAAAACTACGCGATGCTTCAAATCCGATGGATTTGGCTGAACATATGTATGTAGATAAAAGATCTTTTTTAGTTACATTACAAAATCTAATTTGCCTCGCTTTTAGATTCATTCAAAACTTAAGACAACAATCCATCCCAAACATACCAAAATTTTCAGCTGTCTTAAGATTCCTTGCTCAAGGAAGCTACCAGTTGAGTGTTGGGAACGATTTTAACATTGGTATGGCGCAACCAATGGTTTCAGTTGTTTTGAAAGAAGTTTTAAATGTCTTGGAAACAAATATTTGTCCTAAATTGATAAAATTTAACTATTCACAAGAAGAAGAACGCCAGGCCAAGATATACTTTTTTCAAAAGAGCAGTATTCCAAATGTTATTGGTGCTATCGACGGGACTCATATCAAAATTATTGGTCCGAATGTATACTACAACAGGAAAGGATTCTATAGCATCAATACTATGCTTGTAAGCTTTCCTTCATTTCAGTAGGTATTCTACTAACTTCCAGTTCTGTTTTAAAGGTGTGTGACCACTTAATGTGCATTAGGTATATTAATGCGAAAAATCCAGGATCGTCACACGATGCCAATATATGGAATATGTTCTCGTTGAAAGCAAAATGAGAGGAGGACTACAGTAGTAGCCGTACTGACTTTCGGATTCTTGGTAAAAATTATGATTCATGTTAATTTGTAATTACATTGTATCTCTACGCACATGTTATAGGAGACGGAGGGTATTCTCTATCTATAGCACCATTAATTTATTGCAAACTACTTACATTTTTAATCCAAATCAACCAAAATAAAATTCGTCACACGAAACAAAAGCAGTCCGTTGAAAAATTGTAAATGAAATTGAAACGTCAAAAGTAAATAGGCACTATTCACAATAGATTTTTGATCTTTGTTCACAATGGATCAAAAAATGATCAACTCGCGTTCATAATACCAATGTATCAATTAATTGACAAAATGTTTCAATTGTCAATTAATTGATGTTTGGCAACCGTATTAAGGCTGTAAATCGTAGGTTATTTTGACACTGACACAAGCGTTTCAAGCTGGAAATTTCGACGGAAAATCAGTATAATACTTAAGCGAGACGAAACGTGTCGCTTAACGCTTAAACAACAACGTTGGGAAATAACCTAAATAGTGCGTTTGTTAAAAATAAATTTTGCCCGAAATTAAGAAAGTTTGTGAACATTTTTTTTAAGCCTGGTATTTTGGTCGTATTTTGAGCACACACGACAGTGACAGTTTGATAATGAATATAAAGTGGTGGCATCATTGTCAAAATTGTCTTTGAAAATGAGACTAGAAAGAGTGCTTCGCACATTGGTGTGCCTCACAGAGCCCAGTTAACCGACATTTTTAACAAAGAAACTTCTGCCTTTGTGTTTAAAATTTTGGAGATTCATCAACACTTTATTATTATCTTTTTTTTTGCAAGAATTAATGAGTTAAAAATAAATCGTATTATTTTGTGTTGGGTTTTTAAATATTTGCATAAAGTATATCTTTGAGATTTATGCCAAGAAAATATCAATGTAATATACTATCTTTATTTACTTCTCTAAGCTCACATAATTAAGTTTATAACGTTTTATGTTGCGCGTGTGCGATTTAAAAGAAGTATAAATATTAGTACGTTAATGATAATGATAAATAAAAGAACAGAAATAAAACATTATCTAATTCACAACAATTTTGGTATACTCTTATTTTTAATAATATTTTTCTATTTTCTATGCATTATTCTTGTAAATACGTATTTATGAGTATGTAAAGGGTCGTTCATTTTTGGATTTCGAAATTAAAGCTTGATAAATCACACACATCATACATCTTTGATGAATGATTTGAATTTGAATTTATTATAAAGTTTGAAAAACTATAGCATGTGCTTCTTTTGAGTAATTCTTAATCACTTTTTCACACGCCTGGTCGGCGTTAAAATTCTTTTCTCTTCGAATTTCTTCTCAATTTTTAAGTTTTAACAAATTTCAACGAGCTGTTTGATTACTTAGCGATAAGTCATCATTAAAAAATGCTTTAAATGACAGCTAAATTTGACAGATGTCAAATAAAAGTGCTACAAACTCTATAAAACGAAATGAATGACCTTATATAAAATATCTTGAGTTTTAATTTAATAATCCTTGATATTCAGATCTCGTCTGATAACCTTTTGTTTGGTTTTCATTTCAAATACATATGTACATACGAGTATGTTTATAATTTAAGTTAATCAAATAAATAAAATTGATCCATAAAATTAGCATTATTTAGCATATGTGTCGAATGAAAAATTATAATGAATTATTGAAGAAGCAGAAAAAAAAAAAGGGGAACAACAACAAGAAGAAGCACTGATTTTTGTAACGATCTTGTATACAAACATTTTTAGCAAATTTATTCATGTTTCTTTGGCGACATCCTGGCTTTAATTTTTTTTTTACGGGCGTCAATAAATTATCACCACGCTTTTGTCGCAAGTATAACTTGTGATATTCGATTTTATTTTTTGTTAGGTGTTTATTATTATTTTTTTTTAAAGAATGAAAAAAATGTGGAGTAAATAAAAATGGAATTGCTGCAAATTTATTTTTTTCTATTTAAGCAAACAGTTCCTAAGATAGACATAAATGTGTATACAAAATGGAGTTATTAGACCTCTTTCACACGAGACGGTTTCGTCCGTATGGTTAAAATCCGTACGATTTTTTTCCGTACGGACTATTATGTTTTCACACATAACGTATTTTCCCCGTGAATCGTCTACGTTTGGTTATATTTTAGATATTTTTCTTTAGTACAAGTGACAACAAAAACGGACGGCAGACGAATAAAAATCGTCTTTTGTGAATGCGTTCGCGTAGTCACGTACGCCACTGATAAGACGGCGCGCGGCGGCTGTTTTAAATCGTCCGTACGGAAAAAACCCGTCTCCGTCCAGTGTGAAAGCTTTAGTTAATTTTATTAGTTCACTATCAATGGCTCACGGATAAAAATCGAACGGATTTTAACCGTACGGACGAACCATCTCGTGTGAAAGAGGCCTTAGTAAAGTAAGAATATTTATGGAACAAGTTTGAAGAAATTATAAATACTCCATTACAACTCGCTGAGAAAACTCTTTCACCTCCTGTTTTACTATAACGAAGACAACAAATGTCAATAATCAATCAGAATACAAATTTGTGAAGATAGGAGATATCGGGTGATTTTTTAAGAGCTTGAGAACTTTTTTAAAAAAAAAACACATAAAATTTGCAAAATCTCATCGATTCTTTATTTGAAACGTTAGATTGGTCCATGACATTTACTTTTTGAAGATAATTTCATTTAAATGTTGACCGCGGCTGCGTCTTAGGTGGTC
Source organism: Eupeodes latifasciatus (assembly GCA_920104205.1). NCBI lineage: Eukaryota > Metazoa > Arthropoda > Insecta > Diptera > Syrphidae > Eupeodes > Eupeodes latifasciatus. Next base: position 11,941,419 of record OV049926.1, read on the forward strand.
CATTCGGAAAGTCCAATTTTGGGTAACTTTTTCGAGCATTTCGGCCGGAATAGCCCGAATTTCTTCGGAAATGTTGTCTTCCAAAGCTCGAATAGTTGCTGGCTTATTTGTGTAGACTTTAGACTTGACGTAGCCCCACAAAAAATAGTCTAAAGGCGTCAAATCGCATGATCTTGGTGGCCAACTTACCGGTCCATTCCTTGAGATGAATTGTTCTCCGAAGTTTTCCCTCAAAATGGCCATAGAATCGCGAGCTGTGTGGCATGTAGCGCCATCTTGTTGAAACCACATGTCAACCAAGTTCAGTTCTTCCATTTTTGGCAACAAAAAGTTTGTTAGCATTGAACGATAGCGATCGCCATTAACCGTAACGTTGCGTCCAACAGCATCTTTGAAAAAATACGGTCCAATGATTCCACCAGCGTACAAACCACACCAAACAGTGCATTTTTCGGGATGCATGGGCAGTTCTTGAACGGCTTCTGGTTGAATTTACGTAGCCATTCAACCAGAAATGAGCCTCATCGCTGAACAAAATTTGTCGATAAAAAAGCGCGAAACACATTTCGAACCGAACACTGATTTTGGTAATAAAATTCAATGATTTGCAAGCGTTGCTCGTTAGTAAGTCTATTCATGATGAAATGTCAAAGCATACTGAGCATCTTTCTCTTTGACACCATGTCTGAAATCCCGCGTGATCTGTCAAATACTAATGCATGAAAATCCTAACCTCAAAAAAATCACCCATTATGTTTTATGAAATGTCAAAAGAATGAACGCATTCAGGAACAAAGAAAATTTGAGTTGGGAGTTGCATGGGCAGTGGGCACTTATGCTAAAGAAATTAACATGTTTTTTTTTTATATTTTCTAATTCGTTGTTTCTATTTGCTCACTTTGTATTTTTGGCAGATTTACCTCTTTGAACTAATTCTAATGTAATTTAAAAACACTCTAATAAAGATATAAATCCTCGGTAGCCATCTTGGTTTGCCTACAAGCTAAACCGGAAATCAGACTCATAAACTCATTTAAGTATGCGTGTCATTTCTCCTCTAATTTATGACATTTCCCCAAAAACCTCAATAGTTAATTCTATGTATGCGTGAAAAAAAACATAAAGGTAAACAAATGGGTTTTGGAGGGTGATACGTACGAAAGATTTATATCTTCACATAGAGTGTTTTTGTGAAAAATGTTATGGCTGAATCACAAACACGCTTCAGTTTCGGCTTCGTCTGCGTTACGGTGGGCCTGCTTCGAGGTTGCTTTGAATGACATTTCTATTATTTCATCCCTCCAAAGAGCAAATATTTTGTTCGTTGACATTTTTTTTACAGCTGTTGAGCTGTCAGTCAAAGCAAATGTTCAGATAATTGAACTAAAGCTTCCGTTTGGAGTCACATTACGTTACATTACGTTCTTTTCCTTACGATTGTCAAACGAAACGTGAGGTCGAAGCTCCATTGTGATAGCATGCATTGAATTCCTATGGCTGAACTTGTAAACGTCAGGCGAAGCCGAAGCTGAAGCGTGTTTGTGATTCAGCCATTAAGCTAGAAATTTGACAGCTTTACTGCACTCGGTAACACGTACACGAAGTTACACTAATACTATGAAAAACTAATTTTTAAAATAAAAAGCAGGCTTATAAGAGTACAGTCTTTTATGAATGCAATCATTTTAAATCATTTTTTGAATTCAATTTAATGATTGAATTCTATGAATTCACAAAGAAACTAATACTTCATCAATCAATAGAGACTTCATGCAGTCTGCTTACTTTTGCAGTCTTTGCAATCTTTTGAAATTCTTGTACCTACGTAGTTGCTAGTCAAGACTTCAAGTGAGTGCAAAGTATTGCGAAAAACACTTCAAACGATTAAGAATACTTCAAAAGAATGCAAAGTGTGAATCCAAAGAAATACATAAAGTTCCTAATGATTGCAATCAATTGATTGGATTCAAATGATTTAGAAAAATATGATTGCTAAGATTAATAACTATAAATTATTGGTACTTCAAAAATTTGGTAGTCACATTTTTCTGGTAAATTTGTGAAGTTCTATTGTTAAATTAAAGTCATAAAAGATTTCATTCATTTATAAACCTTCGAAATACTAAATTATTTAAAATATTAAAATATTTAACTTTCAAAAATCTTTATTAGAATTTTCGTTGAAGCAAGAGCAATTTTTTCCTGAGACAGTTATGTGAATTGGAAATTTCTTAAATGTGGGTTTAACATCAAAAAATTAAGCGTTTCATATTTATAACTTTCTTATTTCAATTTTATTTATATATGAATAAAGTTTAAAAATATTTTCTTTTTCTTTTCAGGTACGTGATTAATTTTATTTGCAATTATTCTGAGTTTCATGTAAGTTGAAAATATTTAAATTTTTCTGAACTCAATACGTTTTTGTTCTGAGTTTTCCTGCTATACTTTTTTCCTTGATTGACATCGAATTTCGGAGTGGTTTGTTTACTTTACCATGATACAAATATTTCGTTTACTGTTTAAATTAAAAATGACAGTTCGATGAACAGTGAAAGGGTGCGTTCACAAATTCAAAGTTGTCAAGTTCCTATCAGAAAACCCGATGTTTTATTTAAGAAATGTTTAAAGCTATAAAACAAATTTATTTAAATTGCATACAAAAAAATAATACAATTTCATTAAAAACTTCCAAATAATATTATTGTTATTTAATTTTTTTAACAGTAATCTGAGATGACATTTTGACGTCAAAAGTGCAAAGCGTCGCATTCCCAAAAAATCAATTTTAAAATCAGATGTTTAGATCAAATTCCTACATTCGTATAAAGTAGTCAAATTCAAAAATTCAATTTTGTATTTGTTCAAGAAAAGTAGGTTTTTAAGGAAATATGGTATTAAGAATATAACAATAGGCTTCATTTGTTGTCAACACTCGTATAACTCTTAATATTTTGCACATGCCAATCGTTATAACATCTGGGCTTACAAAAGTCATTGACTTTTCATTAATTTTATTTTGCACATTCACTTTTTTCCCTAAATGCATTTATTGTTTAAATGTGTTACACTGCCATCATAAAGTTTGTGGTCACTAGGTCATTAATCTTAAAAAAAAAGAATGATTGTATAGTAACTACAAATATATGACTTATAACGGTAACTAATTTTGATATACTAAGACATAAAAAAACATTTAAATTTCGGTGAGTCTTTCTACGACTTTCCGTCCGTGTAAATCCTGAATGTTTTGAATTTTCAAAGAAATTACCATCAATTTTAGTTGCAAAGAAATCAAATCTTAAATGAACTAAAATCACAAGTTCACAATTGATTTGCCAACTTTAAAGTCCAAATGTAATAAATACAAAAATGAAGACGGAGAAAACCATCTGCGCGAAATGTTTGGCCAGCTTAATTTTGAAGCTGTCAAAGCATTATCAACAAATAGACGTCAGAGCGAATGGACTAGAGCAACTGATACTAGTGCTCCAGGGATGTTCGAAATTCTAGTACTTTATCACAAAATTGAAATTGTAATGTCGTCAGCTCACTTTCTTTATGTACTTTTAAGATTTTAGCATATAATGTGGCAGTGCTTAATAATAAACTTTTATTTATAGATTTTTTTAATTATGTTAAAGAATTTGATATATTTTTTCTCTTTGAAACACATGTAACAAGTGAAAACTTAGATAAATTTTCAAAATATTTCAATGGTTTTAAATTGGTTTCGAATGCGGCAGTTAAGACATATACAAAAGGACGAGCAAGCGGCGGAACACTGTATGGTATAAAAACATCCTTACTAAAAACGTTTAGTTTTGAAGAAGTTTGTAATGATACAGTTGTAAAACTTTTACACAAAAGCAATATGTACATTCTCCCGATTTACATAAATTGTACCAAATGGACTGAAGACTACGAACGGTTTAACAACATTATGCTACATCTTTCAAATAAAAGTGTTCTCACTATAGGCGACTTTAATTCAAGAACTAACAACTTACAAGTAACGTCAATCCGCAGTACAAATAACTCTGCAATAAATCTCACCAGTAGAAGTTCAAAGGATAGTGTATGCAACCAAAATGGTATCAATCTTATTTAAGTACTTCAGATGTATGATTGCATAATTTTAAATGGTTGTACTAACGGAGACATTGAGGGTCATTACACTTTTTTAGGAGGTCAAGGCAAATCCGTAATTGATTATTGTGCTGTAAATAATGATTGGGTTGATCTCATACAAAAATTTAAAGTAGAAAGTAAAAACTACTCAGATCACATGCCAATTATTGTTGAATGGTCAGAAGAAAAAACTACAACACAAAGTAATCTTCAACTTATCCCAAGACTCAAATGGAAACAGGATGATAAATTAACATACCAACAAAAATTGGATATTAATCTTCCAGCTGAAAGTGGGATGATTAACTCGATCGATGTACGTACACACCAACTTGTAGGTTGTATAAGAGATTCCGTTACAAGAGCATCCACGAACGTCTGTAAGCCTTTCAAACAAAAGTGGTTTGACAAAGAGTGTATGAACGCGAGGAAAAAGTCCTTCAACCTTTTAAATGCATTCCGGATTTTTAACTGCCAAAACTTGAAAAATTGGTACATAGAAGCCAATAAACAATACAAAAATCTTTGCTTCAAAAAGAAAACTGAGTTTGAAAACCAACAAGCCTATTTACTTGGTCAATCAAGAGATTCGAAACAATTTTGGAAGGTGACAAAAGAAATAAACGGGTCAACATTTCAAATAGGAACCAGTGTATCTGCCGATGATCTTGCGAACCACTTCAAAAATATTCTGCTAAACAAAACGCTAATTAAATTTTCGTATGCTGAACCTCTATTATCTGATGATTTATTAGATGGTGAAATAACAGTGACCGAAGTAAACCTTGTTCTTCATAAAGCGAAAAATGGTAAAGCCCCGGGTGAAGATGGGATTCCATACGAACACTTCAAAAACGCCACACCAACCTTTATTTCACAACTTACATCATTTTTCAATAAAGTGTTTTCTAATGCTTATGTACCTACATCGTTCAAATAAGCGATAATATTCCCTATTCATAAAAAAGGAGACATTAATAATGTGGAAAATTATAGGGGCATATCGTTTATGAACGTCATCTCAAAAGTGTTTTGTGGTGTATTTGCTAACAGGCTTGAGACATGGGTTGAAACCAATAATATCCTGACCCAATTCCAAGCTGGTTTCAGAAAAAAATTTTCCACCGTCGACCATATATTTGTGCTGACTTCCATCGTTAGAGCATTCCAAGCACGGAATAAGAAAGTTTATGTGTTTTTCGTTGACTTTAAGTCTGCTTTTGACCTGGTGAATCGGAATGCACTTTTCTACAAACTTTCCCAGCTAGGTATATCTACGCAGTTCATCCGAATTGTAAAGGAAATGTATTCTGAATCAAAAGCAGCTGTCTGGGATGGTTCAACGTACTCGGAATGGTTTGAAACGGACTCTGGTGGAAAACAAGGATGCCTTTTAAGTGCTCTTCTATTTGCACTTTTTATTAATGATGTAGAAGCTCATCTACCTGGAGGTCTCCGCATTGCTGACTTGAAAGTAAATGTTCTTTTATATGCCGATGACCTGGTATTACTTTCTGAGTCTCCTGAAAATCTCCAACTAATGATAAATCGCCTAGCTGATTATTGCGCTAAATGGGGACTTGTCATTAATGTAGATAAATCCAAAATAATGGTGTTCTCGAGATCTGCACGTAACCACACTGCAAACAATTGGCACTTTAATGGAAACCCTCTACAGATTACTAATGAATACAAGTACCTGGGAGTGATTTTTAATAAAACCATAGATTTTAAAAATCACGTTAATGGCAAAGCCAAGACTTCACAAAGCTTGTTAAATCTAGCCTGGAGGAACATATTTTCAAACCAGCGAATAGTACTATCTGCGAAATACAAGATATTTGATGCTGTTGTAAAAGGTTCGCTTTGTTATGCTGCCTAGGTACGGGGAATCAATGAATACGAGGAGATAGAAAAGTTTCACAGATGTTTTTTGAAGAAACTTTTTAATTTACCCCTAAAAACACCTAACTATGCCTTGTATCTGGAAACAGGACTTCCAAAAATATTTACTAGCACGCTTAAATTACAAGCAGACTACATTTTAAAGGTTTTATCCCATCATGATGACCGACTGACAAAACGAATGGCACTATAGCTAAGAAACGAGGACTGGTGGATGTCGATATGGAAAGTTCTGGGAAACACGTGTGGAGAAACAATATCGCTGAATCCAGCAAATTTGAATCATGCTAAAGAGATTTTCTACAAAATCATACAAAGCTATGAAAATTTGGAACGCGATGCTCTTATGGAGGAAGCTTGAAAATCACAAAGCAGGATTCTTTACTCACAACTGACCCTGAATCTTATGGAATCAGACTACTTTAATGATTCACTGAATTACAATCAAATATCCTTAATATTTAAAACAAGATGTGAAGTCCTTAGCTTAAACGGATCACCATACAACGGCAGTTTTAATCAGTTTTGCACGCTATGTGATTTGAAAGCAAAAGAAGATTGCTTCCACTTCATGAGTATATATATATTTTTTTTTTTTTTTTTTTTATCCGATGGAAATCTTCAAAAGACACTCGGTAAGAATTGTTACCGAGTAGTGTGGGACTCTTACCGCACTAAAACCACCGGTGAATCAGGACCAATCTATGAAAGATCGACAAATGATTTTTATTTCTTAATTTTTAAATCGCATTGGGGGAAGTTTAAGGTTATAACACTTTCCCGTAGCTTTTAGACCATCAGCTCATGAGGCTTGGTTCTTCTTAATCTTCGAACATTGTCTCGTACATTTAATACGGTCTCCATTTCAGAGTTAGTATGACTTTGCAGTCGCTGATTGTGTGATACAGCGTGTTTCTTAACCACTTCTGTAACCATTTCAATTTGAAGGTCACGATGTAGATCGCTATTTCTTATATACCAAGGGGCATTTGTTATTCCACGAAGGACCTTGCTTTGGAATTTTTGGATGGGTTCAGCATTTGTTTTTTTGTACAGCCCCATAGTTGGATGCCATATGTCCAAACGGGTTTCAATACTTGCTTATATAACATTAGTTTGTTCTGGATAGATAGGTCAGAGTTCTTTCCTATTAACCAGTACATTTTTCTGTACTTCAAGTTTAGTTCTTCTCTTTTCTTTTTGATGTGTTCTTTCCATTTAAGCTTTGCATCCAAATTCATTCCAAGGTATTTGGCGGTATTGGAGTAAGGTACTTCTGTACTGTTTATAAAAATTGGAACATTGTTTATGTTTTTGTTTGTAAAGTTTATATGCGTCGATTTTGTTTCGTTTAATTTGATACGCCATTTGTGCGTCCAATCACTAACTTTATCGACTGCATTTTGCAATTTTTGTGTAGCCTTCGTAACGGATTTATCTGGCACCAATATTGCAGTATCATCAGCAAAGGTGGCCATGATAGCGTTGATGTCCACTGGAATATCCCTTGTATATAATAGATACAGGGTTGGTCCTAGGACACTTCCTTGTGGTACACCGGCTTCAATTTTCTAAGTTCCGAGTAATTTTGGTCGTACCGTACTCTAAAAAGTCGGTTCGTAACGTAGGATTTCAGTATTTCGTAGTACTGCCTGGGGAAGTCCCTATGCAGTTTGTACTCAAGTCCCAAGTGCCAAACCTGGTCAAAAGCTTGAGCAACATCTAAGAATACAGACGAGCATACTTGTTTTTCTTCAAGTGCCTTTTCCACAACATCCGTAATTCGATGCACTTGGTCTATCGTGGAATGTTTATTTCTAAATCCAAACTGATGGCTCGGAATTAGTCTTCTTTCTTCAATTATTTTGCTAAGCCTTTTCAGTAGCAGTTTTTCAAAAACTTTTGCCATGATTGGTATAAGCGATATTGGTCTGTAAGATGTAACTTCTGTTGGTGGCTTACCTTGTTTTGGTATAACAATGACTTCTGCAATTTTCCAATGATGTGGCACATATCTTAGTTTAAGGTATGCGTTTATTATAAATTGGAGTTTCTTGAAGGCTATAAGAGGCATTTCTTTCAGAACCTGAGCAGTTATAAGATCGTACCCTGGTGATTTTTTGTTTGACAACTTATGTTGACACATGCTTCTTACTTCTTTGAGCGTGACAAAAGGTATTTCACATTCGTCGTTTCTGTCAACAAACTGTAAGGGATCTGTAGCTGTGCTTGCTGGGAATGGCTTGAAAACATTCGCGAGATGTTCAGCGAAAAGATCAGCCTTTTGTTTCGGGTTTCCGATCCATTTACCATCTTGAGATTTTATCGGCGGGTTTTGTGTCTGAGGTCTTTTTAGGCGCTTAGCTGCTTTCCATAAGGAGTATTCTGTAGAAGCATCCGTCGTCAGACTTTTCAGAAATCTACTTAGTGAATCATTTTTAAACTCACAGATCCTTTTTTTTAATTCGTTGTTAAGCCGGTTAAAAACTACCTTATCATCTGGGAATCTCGTGGATTGCCATTTTCTTCTAGCTCTTCTTTTTTCCAATATCAACTCCTTTATTTCGATAGGATATTTTATTTCTTTTTCTCTCGCATTCGAAATAGTTGGAGTACTTTCTTCTGCAGCCTGCTGCACATCAGCAATAAATTGTTCTACTTCATGATCAATTTGTTCAATTGTTTGCATAGGGGATCTTAGGTTTATACAATTTTCAAGTTTGTCTCTGAATTCGTTCCAGTTTGTTCTGTTATTCACGAGCTTGGGATTACTTTTTTCTATTATTTCTGTTTCGCTTAGTGATACAATTACTGGAGTATGATCTGATGATAAATCGTAATTACCTTCGACACTTATATGATTATGTTTAATACCTTTAACTACGAAAAAGTCTATAAGGTCTGGTATTTTGTTAGTATCAGATGGCCAATATGTTGGCGAACCAGAAGAATAAAATTCGCAGTTGTATTTTCGGCCTGCTTGGTATAGCCGTTTACCTTTTGTTGTTATGAGCCTAGATCCCCATTGGGTGTGTTTAGCATTGAAGTCGCCACCAACAAGGAAGTTATGTCCTAACAAATGTAGGAGTTCTGCATAGTCTTCTTCAGTTGGAGAGCGCCTCGGAGGGCAGTATATAGCTGCTATTTTGAATTCTTTCTTTTTTATACCAATACTAATTGTTGTTACTTGCATGTTTTCTTTAGTAAATTTTGGTTCTTCATAGTGTGTTAAGCACTTTTTTATAAGTATTGCTGATCCTCCCCTAGCTTTGTCAGCTGGGCGCGGAGCGTGATAACATGTATAGTTTGGTAATTTATTATCAAGACTTTGTTCAATAGCGAGGTGGGTTTCGGACACCAAACAAATGTCTATATGCTCTATGTCTAAAAAGATGTTTAGTTCTGATACATGCTGTAAAAGACCGTTTGCATTCCATGTTGCGATTTTGAGTGTTCTGTCCATCATTGTTTTTTAAGAGCGACTTCTTCGCTTAGCTGTTTTATGTTTAAATCTTGTTGGTCAATCCTTTTCAGGATGAGTTCCAGCATTTCTTTTATAGAAGTTTCCTCATTCTTCCGCACATTTTTAACAATCTGGGAAAAGGATTTATTTTCATCACTTTTGCTTAGTGCAATTGCTTTTCCCGGTTGATTTTTAGTAATGTTATCGACCGTTACTTTTTTGCTTTCAACTACTGGTTTTGTGTTGGTTGAGTTTCTAAACTTGTTCCCAGTTTTGTTTTTTTCTTTTTGTGTCTTGGAACTTTTTTGCTACTGAACATCCTCTGTAACTTGCAGGATGATTGCCTTGACAATTAACACATTTCGCTTTCTGTTCTCTGCCCATCGGACAGTTTTTAGTTGCATGTCTGCCTTCGCATTTAACACAAGCGAACTCGCGATTGCAGTATTTTTGTGTATGCCCAAAGGCCTGACAGCGCTTACATTGTAGAACAGTTTTCGACTTTCGCAGTGGTTCAATTTTGACAACTATGCCCATAATTGATTTAATACTGTAAATCTTATCGAGACTTTCTTTATTTTCAAACGTGAGCATAAATAAAGGTAGAGATCTCTTTTTTGTCGTTGATACCCCAGTGGAGTCTTTTACTATCTCATTTTTAATAAGATTATTGGCATCGAGAGCTTGAAAGCCTTTTTGTATAAGGTCTTCGACAATTTCTTTGGCAACACATGAAGAGTGAAGGCCTCTTGCTACTACTTTTATCGATCTTGTAGCTTTATTTTCGTACGAGTGCCACTGAATTTTCTTTTTGTTCAATTCTTCAGTGACAGATCTATACGCATCGGCGTCTTCAACAATGACTTTCCAATTGTCTTTATTGTATGATGTATATTTACATGCCTTATTCGTGCATTTTTCTACTATGCTCTTTAGCTCGCCAAACATTGCCAATCCGGATATCATAATTGGAGGTGGGGCAGTTTGCCTGGTACCTTTAACGTGAGACTTATTTTGGGGTAAATCTCTTATTTCTTTATTGGATGCTCTCATTATTGTAGCAGTATCTGATTTTGAACCTGTTTGCTGACATTTTATAACAGCCTCTGGGCTACTCTCTGCTTTTCGTTTCTTTGACTTACGTTTATTTCGGTTTCCTTCAATTTCAAGGAGGAGCTCTTCCTCATCAGTATGAAACTCATTAGCAGTTTTTTGTGGGCTTTTCACTACTGGTGACTTTTGACTTGATATGTTGTCTTTCACGGACTTTTTGTCGAGCAAGCTGACTTTTTCTTCGAGTCTCTTCACTTGTTGCTGAAGACTTTCAACAAGGGCTTCAAGTTGTTTTCTGGCTAAGATTTCTATTTGCCATTTATCGAAATAATTTTCGGATTCAACTTGGTGGATCTCGTTGTTTTTTGTGAAACACTTCATGAGTATATGTCCCGTTTTTTGTGCCTACAAAAATGCAACCTTTGGAAAAAAATCTCTGACGCTACAAGAAACAGTAAAAGTGTGAAACAATTTTGAATGAAAAGCACTTTATTCCTTTTTGAAAACCATTTATACATATAGATAGGATGTTAATTATAACCGAATTTGTTTAAATTTATGTATTTAATTTTAATTTTTAATTTTTGTTTATCATTCATACCTAGAAAATTATTTATTTTGATCTGCTAACCGAGCTGACGGCAATGCCATAGCTGCAAAATTTATAAAAATTATAAACAATGTACCAAAAGCAAAACGAAACAATAAATGAATGAATTACTTACTTTACTTACTTACTTACTTAATAATACGTGTTTATTTAGTTTAATATATTTTTGTTTGTAAATTCCTGAATATTCTTTGAAATTGTTTAAATATTTAAATTCACTAAAATTCCCTACGAGTATTTAAAGAAGTGTGATTTATTTGTTAAATACTCATTATCCACATAATAACTATTGTACTCCTTGCAAAAATAAATACAATAATTCGTTTATTTTTGAATTTTTATTTGAAATTCAAAATTATGTTTGTGGATGTATTTTCTTTTATTTAAAATATCATAAACTTGAAACTTTTTCGTTTGTTGACAATACAATTCTCACATTCTTATAAATTTTGTATGTTTATTCTTTATTTATTAACAAGCAAATATGATTCTCTTTTAAAGAGCATGAACTAAACAAAGATACCTTATGAAATTTGAATACTTATAGTTTGAAAAGTAAAGTTGCAACAAATCTTACTGAATAGAAATGTCAACACAGTTTGACATTATTAACTGTCTTATTATAGTCTTCGAATTTATCAATGGAACCAGCTGGGCAGATAAGGAAGGCGAATTTACTTTTGTCGGCAATCAGGGTAGTTCGATAATTGATTACAGCCTTATTAGTGGTAATTGGAACGACCGAATAATTGAGTTCAAAGTTGAAAATGTGCCGTTTTCGGATCACTTTCCATTAGTTGTGACTTGTGGACTTTCGATGGCAACTGAGGACTCAAACCCTATAAGACTCATACCAAAACTAAGGTGGAACCAAAAAAAAAATAGAGTTCAATACCAAATAAATCTTAACACTTCCCTCCAAAGTTATCAGCAATATAACCTGATTTAGTTAGAAGAGATCATGAAAGCATCATATCCGAGAACGTTGTGCAATAATAGGAAAGCACAGGATAGCTTTATAGCGCCCTGGTTTGATCTAGAGTGTAAAAAGGCCAGAAAATTATCATTTGGATGGTTAAGAGCTTATCGTCGCTCAAGCCATGAGCACTTGAAAAAACTATATCTTCAAGCAAACACCTATTATAAGACCTTGTGTTTCCAGAAGAAAACAAAATACTTTGAGACAGAAGCTAGACGGTTATCAAATTGTATGAACTCGAAGGACTTTTGGAAGTTGGTGAACAATTTGAATGGTAAAACCTTTAAAATCCATCCCAAGTTGAGCCGCTTGCTTTTGGCAGACCATTTTTAAAAATTGCTAAACCCAATTCATGATGGAAACAACTTTCATTTTGCACATCCGGGTATTTATAATGAAGTTTTGGACACAGATATAACCAACGAAGAAGTAGATGCAGCAATGAAAAAAAATTAAGGATGGAAAAGCGGCAGGCTCCAATGGGATACCATCGGAATTTTTTAAGTATGGAACCGTTGAGTTAATAAGTAAGCTTACTGCAGTTTACAACGAGGTGTTGGAAACAGGTATGATTCCTCATGAATTTAGGGAATCAATCATTTTTCCAATCCACAAAAAAGGAAGCTGGTCTGAGATGTCGAACTATCGAGGAATATCCTTTTCAAATTCGTGTTATAAAATATTTACAGCTGTTCTGGAAACACGGCTCAGTAAATGGATTGAAAAAAATAAGCTGTTGAAAGAATCTCAGGCAGGCTTTAGATCCGGTTACTCAACAATCGATCATATCTTTGTTCTTAAAAGCATTGCGGATTCATTTATAAGAAGAAGGAAGAAGTTATACGCGTTTTTCGTGGATTTTAAGTCTGCATTTGACACGGTGAATAGGCAAGCTCTTTTCTATAAGCTCTTTGGTATGGGAATGTCGTTAAAATTTATCGAAGACTTAGTCGATTTCTTACCTGCTGGTATCGAACACGCGGGAGAATTAATTAAAGCACTCTTGTTTGCGGATGATATTGTGGTTCTCGCGTCATCTCCAGAATCACTACAGCTTATGATAAACCGGATTTTTGAGTATTGTAAAATGTGGAACCTAATAGTAAACATGGAAAAGTCCAAGATCATGATTTTCAAGAACGGAGGAGGTAGAAACTGCCTTAACGAAAAATGGAACTACAATGGTAAAAATATAGAGATTGTCAAAGAGTTCAAATACATTGGAGTGATTTTGACAAAAAAATTAAATATGGAAACGCATCTGAGAGAAAAGCTTACAAGTGCAAAAGCCGCCATCAGCGCATCTTGGAGTAGGTGTTTCTCAAACAAAAATATCGCACACAGCAGTAAGTATACTGTAAGGTAGTAAGGTAGTAGCAGAATCAATCTTGTTCTATGCAGCTCAAGTATGGGGAGCGAAGCAATATGAAGATGTGGAAAAATTGTTACGCTTCTACGTTAAAAGGATCTTCCGGCTGCCACCAAATACGCCGAACTATATAGTTATGTTGGAAACGGGACTGCAGCCACTCTTTGTACGAACACTTCGAATACAGATTGATTATGTGCTCAAAATCATGAATATGGATAATTACCGGTTACCGAAGATAGTGGCACTTCAGACTATTCGAGAGACGTCGGGATGGTGTGCAGAATGAATGAAACTTGCTAGGGAGAGTGACATGGACCTTTACATAGATAACTTTGATTTCAATCAATGGAAAGAATCACTGTACCACCTAATTGCATAAGTGGATGATATGTTATGGGAAAAATGCCTTAATGAAGCAACTAAGTCTCTGCACAGAGCAATTTACAGTCAACTCAATCACAATTTGGAAGCGAAGAACTATTTCCGGGATGAGTGTAGATGAGATTTCGATGATGGTTAAGCTGCGTAGTGAACTCGTACCTCTTAACTTCATTCCACATAGGGAGGATTTACCAATATTATGCTCCTACAAGTGAGAGAAGATATATTTCACTTCATGGGTAAATGTCCAATTCTCAAAGACATCAGGAGAAATGTTCTTGGAACGGGTTTTTTGAACGAAAATGAAATTGTATCATTGTTGAACGAAGTCGACGTTAAAAAACTGTATATGTACTGCAAACTGGTTCTAAATTATGGAGGGAGAATTGTTAATGAGAGTTTCTGAAGATAATATTTAATTTCAATAGTAAACTATTCAAAAAAAAAAAACTTTTTAAATCATGTAACTAATTCGTTTATTTATAAATTATATTTCATAAAAAATAAGTTTCCAATTTATGTTTTGTCAACTAGGCAGACAGCAGAATGCCATGCTTTTTTTGATTTTTGTAAACAATGTAAATTATTTATGACGAGCAATAAAAATCTATCTAATCTAAAAAAAATCTAATCTTATTAATTTTCAAAAAATAGACAGCAACTGTTAAAACTTCTCATGTAGCAAAAAAGTAATCCCTATGTAATTAAGATTAGTTTTAGTTTTGTCTGTGTTTATATCGGGTGATTTTTTAAGAGCTAGAGAACTTTTTTAAAAAAAAAAACGCATAAAATTTGCAAAATCTCATCGATTCTTTATTTGAAACGTTAGATTGGTCCATGACATTTACTTTTTGAAGATAATTTCATTTAAATGTTGACCGCGGCTGCGTCTTAGGTGGTCCATTCGGAAAGTCCAATTTTGGGTAACTTTTCGAGCATTTCGGCCGGAATAGCCCGAATTTCTTCGGAAATGTTGTCTTCCGAAGCTGGAATAGTTGCTGGCTTATTTGTGTAGACTTTAGACTTGACGTAGCCCCACAAAAAATAGTCTAAAGGCGTCAAATCGCATGATCTTGGTGGCCAACTTACCGGTCCATTCCTTGAGATGAATTGTTCTCCGAAGTTTTCCCTCAAAATGGCCATAGAATCGCGAGCTGTGTGGCATGTAGCGCCATCTTGTTGAAACCACATGTCAACCAAGTTCAGTTCTTCCATTTTTGGCAACAAAAAGTTTGTTAGCATTGAACGATAGCGATCGCCATTCACCGTAACGTTGCGTCCAACAGCATCTTTGAAAAAATACGGTCCAATGATTCCACCAGCGTACAAACCACACCAAACAGTGCATTTTTCGGGATGCATGGGCAGTTCTTGAACGGCTTCTGGTTGCTCTTCACTCCAAATGCGGCAATTTTGCTTATTTACGTAGCCATTCAACCAGAAATGAGCCTCATCGCTGAACAAAATTTGTCGATAAAAAAGCGGATTTTCTGCCAACTTTTCTAGGGCCCATTCACTGAAAATTCGACGTTGTGGCAGATCGTTCGGCTTCAGTTCTTGCACGAGCTGTATTTTATACGGTTTTACACCAAGATCTTTGCGTAAAATCTTCCATGTGGTCGAATAACACAAACCCAATTGCTGCGAACGGCGACGAATCGACATTTCACGGTCTTCAGCAACACTCTCAGAAACAGACGCAATATTCTCTTCTGTACGCACTGTACGCATTCGTGTGGTTGGTTTAATGTCCAATAAAGTAAACTGAGTGCGAAACTTGGTCACAATCGCATTAATTGTTTGCTCACTTGGTCGATTATGTAGACCATAAATCGGTCGTAAAGCGCGAAACACATTTCGAACCGAACACTGATTTTGGTAATAAAATTCAATGATTTGCAAGCGTTGCTCGTTAGTAAGTCTATTCATGATGAAATGTCAAAGCATACTGAGCATCTTTCTCTTTGACACCATGTCTGAAATCCCGCGTGATCTGTCAAATACTAATGCATGAAAATCCTAACCTCAAAAAAATCACCCGATATTTTATAAAGAATACAATTTTGAAGTTTCTTAAAAAAAGATTCAATTGATGAAATGTCAAAAATAAAGAAGAAATTAACTTGAAAGGTTTTGAAAGTTATACCTTTAATAGCCCTCAAAAACCTCCAATTCATAATAAACCCATGCCTTAAACCAAGATACCACAGCATTGCGGATATCAAAATTGCGGAATTTATTGTTTATTTACCTGAACAAGGTAAGTCACCAACAGGAGTAACATCCAACACATCAATATCGGTGATAACAATCTTCGTAAAAGATTTCGAAAAACTGCTTCTTAAAAAGGCTCTGCAAAATAATAGAAGAAAGAAGATTAAAGCATCTTGCACATGAGTTACGAACTGCGAACTGTCGATGTTCGCATATTTTGACTTTTCTTTCACATGAGCTTTATTTCTATTCGCAGACAGCGACGAATTGTCAACCCTTTTCTCCATATTTTCCTCAGCCATGATCTTTTACACAAAAACAAAACAAGAGTGGTATAATTTTGAGGTTAAGTTGAGCGCGAACAATTTATTCGTTGCAGTGTGGATGGTATGTGGAACGCGAATAGAGTTTGACAGTTCGTAGCAACCACACTGCAATTCGTTACTAACAAATTGTTTTTACAAAATTGTCTTGTTTTAGAGAACAAAATGCAAATTTTATTATCCTAATATTATTGTCAATTGGTTTCTTATAATTTAAATGTGTTTTTGTTTGGAATTGACTTTTTGAAATGTGTAAAATCACGTTTGTTCGTCCATTCGCAGTTCGCAGTTCGTTGCTCATGTGCAAGGCACTTAAGGCTTGGCTATATTCTTAGACTTGAGTAAAAACTGCATATGGACCTTACCAAACATAAGAAATACTGAAAGACTATTTTAAGAACCGACTTCTTAGAGCACAGTGCGATAAAATTACTCAAAACTAAAGAAAATAGAAGTCGGTATACCGCAAGGAAGTGTCCTAAGACCAATCGTGTATCTTTTATATGTTTAACAGATATTCCAGTGGATATAAACGCTATATGTAATAGCCACCTTTGCTTATGATACTGCAATGTTGGTGACAGATATGTCAATTGCAAAGTCTACACAAAATGCAGTCTTTAAAGTAATTGTTTGGACACAAAAATGGCGTGTCAAACTAAATGAAATAAAATTGACGCATGTATAATAAAATTGTATATAAAATCTATTTTGATTTTGAACACGTTCTAAATATTAATTGAAATTGTTTCGCATAAAAAAACTTTCAATTTTTATTAATTTACTAAAATTGTATGTCTTCTGAGTTTTTGACATTTTAAATTAATAAACATAGGTTTGTTTGATTTGTTTTTCTTTTTTTGTTGCATTAACTGTCACTGCTAACGCTAAGGCGTGTTCAGATGGATCTTTAGCAAAAAAAAACTAAAATTTTCGAAAAGCTATTAATTTCCCAAATATTTAAAACACTTCAACATTCACTAAAAAAAACAACACCTCCTCTCTGACTATACGAATATTTTAATACACAAAATAATTTCACAACTTATAACCAAAATGACAAAAAATATGATCTTTTGATAATAATAATATGAGCTTCTAAAAAGAACTTCTCTCTAAGTCTTGTTCTATAGAATTTGTATATTTTGTTTTGTTTAAACTTGAAATGTGTTATGTTATGGGACGTTAGAAGTCAAGGTTATTAAAAATAATAAAATTTTATTATTTTATTTAAATAAATATATTTTTTTGTGGGATTAATTTATAAAGTTTTGCTTTTTTTTAAATTTGTTACTTTGGTTTATTAATTTTAAGAAAAATAAAATAAAATACAATAATAAATAAATTTTAGACAAAATTGGTCAAATTGAGTTTGTTAAACTTTACAATAATGCGACATAACGAAGGTTGTTAATACTCGTAAACAAATGTTTCTATCCGGCGTAAAGAGAACAACAAATTTGCTTCGAAAATTACGCAGTCAAAAGAAAAATATTTATTTCTTTTAATAACATTGTGGTGCGATAAAAAGAAGTACGTATAAGCCCAAGTGTACTAATGTAAATGTTTGGTGTGTTTGAAAGCACAACTATTTTAATGTCAACAAAAAGATTCCTACACGTATAGATTCTAATATCGATCACTTTTTTGTAAACAACCCGACTTATAGCATCGTTGCACATCATGCTAAGCTTGATATAGTAATGGGTGATTTTTTTGAGGTTAGGATTTTCATGCATTAGTATTTGACAGATCACGCGGGATTTCAGACATGGTGTCAAAGAGAAAGATGCTCAGTATGCTTTGACATTTCATCATGAATAGACTTACTAACGAGCAACGCTTGCAAATCATTGAATTTTATTACCAAAATCAGTGTTCAGTTCGAAATGTGTTTCGCGCTTTTTTATCGACAAATTTTGTTAAGCGATGAGGCTCATTTCTGGTTGAATGGCTACGTAAATAAGCAAAATTGCCGCATTTGGAGTGAAGAGCAACCAGAAGCCGTTCAAGAACTGCCCATGCATCCCGAAAAATGCACTGTTTGGTGTGGTTTGTACGCTGGTGGAATCATTGGACCGTATTTTTTCAAAGATGCTGTTGGACGCAACGTTACGGTGAATGGCGATCGCTATCGTTCAATGCTAACAAACTTTTTGTTGCCAAAAATGGAAGAACTGAACTTGGTTGACATGTGGTTTCAACAAGATGGCGCTACATGCCACACAGCTCGCGATTCTATGGCCATTTTGAGGGAAAACTTCGGAGAACAATTCATCTCAAGGAATGGACCGGTAAGTTGGCCACCAAGATCATGCGATTTGACGCCTTTAGACTATTTTTTGTGGGGCTACGTCAAGTCTAAAGTCTACACAAATAAGCCAGCAACTATTCCAGCTTTGGAAGACAACATTTCCGAAGAAATTCGGGCTATTCCGGCCGAAATGCTCGAAAAAGTTACCCAAAATTGGACTTTCCGAATGGACCACCTAAGACGCAGCCGCGGTCAACATTTAAATGAAATTATCTTCAAAAAGTAAATGTCATGGACCAATCTAACGTTTCAAATAAAGAATCGATGAGATTTTGCAAATTTTATGCGTTTTTTTTTTAAAAAAAGTTCTCAAGGTCTTACAAAATCACCCGATAGATCACAATGTTATTATTATTGACCTAGAAATTCCCAGGTCTCAAAGAAAGCCTTGTACTTCGAGTCCAAATCAAAAATACTATTTTTTTTTTTTTTTCAATTCAATAATTTTTTATTCAATTTTCACTTCAGAATAACATAATAACAATATTTTTAGATACTCAAGAAGATAAGTTTAAAAAAGAATAAGATCTGAGCCATTCAGTAACATGTGTATGTCAGTGTTGAGTGGCCGGCTAAAACCAAATTTAAGCATACTAGAGAAAAACTGACGTGGGATACTTTCAGTTGTTCTTTTCTGCAATTTTTAATTAATTCAAGTCAAAAATACAAAATTTAGATATCAAAATTAATTTAAAAAAAAGTTGAAAAATTGCTTTAAATAAAAGAATCCTTTTGCATTTATTGTCGTACTTTATAAACCAATTCAATATCGCTCATGTCCATGGTGAAAAGCCATTCTTTAATTTTTCTTAAGAAAGAGTTGAGATTGTTTGTTGTTCTTATTCCAAGTGGAAGATTGTTGAAAGTAGTTCGCGATGTCATTAGATAGAAGTTCATAAAATGTGTTTTATGTGCAATCAAAGTGCTGACAAGTTCTAAATTGTTGACCCGTAAATTGTATATTGAAGAATTTCTGCTGGGAATATTACCACTTTGTTGATAGAATTCTTTTAAGACCTTAAAAACATACAGGTGACGCAACGGAAGTATCTTTAACTCGCAAAAAAGAGGCCAGCTGTGTGTACGTTGATTTTTACCACAAATAACACGAATTATATGTTTTTCGGCAATTAAAATGGGTCTAAAAGTGCTCATAAAAGTACCCCCCAACTAACTATACCGTATTGCAATTTAGACTGACTAAGTCTGTAGTAGATCATAGTTAAAACATTCTTAGTGCAAAATGGTCTTAACAGATAAGTCTTACGCGTAATAAGATTCATATAATTTCTAAGTGAATTAACATGAGATTTCCAGTTTAGATTACTGTCGAAAATAATTCCCAAGTATTTAAAAGAGTCAACACGTTCAATTTGAAAACAGTTTGGGGAATACTGGTTATTCATTAAAAAATTGTATCTACCACATACATGCAAGGGTAAAACGAATTTTTGACAATCATACGAGTGGAAATACAACTCAAAATCCTTAGGAAAGTCATCTGTTAGCTTGAAACACATAACTTTTGTTTTATCGCTATTAATTAGTTTATGAAATGCAAACCACGCCCTTAGTAATTGTAAATCTTTATTTAAGTTGGCAAGACATTGAAAATAAGTCGGAACAGTGTAAGTAAATCCTAAAAGTAAAGGTCCTAAAACAGAGCCCTGTGGAACACCATTTTTTAATGTTTGCACATTACTGAAAACATTATTAATTAATACTTTTTGTTCCCTTCCAATCAAATATGATTTAAACCATTCATATATTATACCTCTAAAACCAATATTATATAACTTACTTAAAAGTATTTCATGATCGACCATGTCAAATGCCTTTGTCATGTCCAGCGCCATCGTTGAGTGGCTTTCGTTGATACCCTTGTATAAATCACAACTTACTTTTAAAATAGCATCTTCCTTACTTCTACCTGATCGAAACCCAAACTGAACTTCGGAAAAAAAATTGATTTTTTCGAGAAATGAGAGCATGCGTGTTTTAATTAACTTCTCAAAAAGCTTGGAAAACGTAGGAAGCAGGGAGATAGGCCTATAATTAGCTATATTTTTATGATCTCCTTTTTTAAAAAGTGGGATAACTTCTGCAATCTTTAATGCATTAGGGAGCTTCCCAAAACTTACACTTAAGTTGAAAATATAGCATAGATAACCGCAGAGATGCCATCACTAGTACAAGATTTCTTATTTTGTAAACTTTGAATTTGCATATGTATTTCTCCAGGGGAAAATTCTTGAAAGTAGAAGCTATTAGTTTCCATTTTATCTTTTTTTATGCTATCAGCGATGGTGCAGTTGCAGCAAAGGTGGTTTGGTTCAGGAGATTTCAGAGCATCGGTGATATTTACAAAATAATCATTAAAACTACCCGCTATTATATTCGGATCAGAAGTAACAACATTATTGCATAGAATGTTTGAAATCTCATTTGGTTTATGTTGCTTACCTAAAATACAATTAACAACTCTCCATTCTTTTTTCACATCGCCCCTATATTGATTTAAGCGGTTTTTATAATAGGAATCGCGTGCCTCAGAAGTTGTTTTTTTTTACACGTTTGCAGAGCTGAGAATAATATTTTTTTAAATTTAAGTTGAGTGGATGCCTTTTGCATTTTTGAGCGATGCTATTTTTAAGTTTTATTTGCTTTAGCAAACTTTGTGTCATCCAAGGCTTCAATTTTGTTTGACAATTTTAATAGTTTTTTATAACTCTCTAAATGTCTACTTAATATGGTAGTGAATTGATCATACGCTTCAGAAGGATCGCTTTTAGAAAAAGCAGTTTCCCAAAATTCATACCTTAGTTTTTGACGAAGAATACCAAAATTTATTTCATATTTTATTTTTCCCAACTCGATTTGTTGTGGAGTATGGTTCTCACGAACTTTTAAAACACATAAACGGTGATCAGTTATTTTGTAGTCATGCACTTCACTAAAAAAGATTGACTTGTAATAATAATAAACTAAAGCAGAAACTTAAGGAAAATGGTTAAGCAAATTGTGTAAGAATCCAAATAATATTTATATTGAGCGACAGTACAAATATATCAGAAATCAAGTGACAATTCGAAAACGACAAACGAAGAAAGATTATTTTGGGAATCAATTCGAAAAATTCTTAACTGACAACAGGAAAACCTGGGAGAGTATAAATAGTTTACTATATAATAAACCCAAAAAGAATACGGGTTGTCAATTGCTGAAAAATTGCTCAGGGAAAGAAAAACTTGATAAAATCAATGAACTAAACAAATTCTTCTCTAGCATAGGCAAAACAATCATCTCAAAATGTACATCTGAAAATATCGTCTTTCCAATTCAAAGGCAACTAAAAAAATTTGTAATCGAACCGACATCACCTGGTGAAATCAAAAATGTCATTTCTGCATTGAATCCATCAAAAGCTAAGGACATTGATAATCTCTCTACCGAATTAATTAAGAAGTGCAAAAAAGAGTTGTGTGTTCCGATTACAACACTTATCAACAAATCCTTCAAAGTTGGCTACGTTCCAAGTATGATGAAAACAGCCTGAGTTATCCATGTCTTTAAGAATGGCGATGTTGAAGACTACAACAATTATCGCCCCATCTCAATTTTACCAATCTTATCGAAGATTATCGAAAAAGTTATTAACAACCAATTACTCAAATATATCGAGCGAAATAAACTGTCAAGCACAACACAATATGGTTTCCGGAAAAAATCAGACACAAAAACAGCACTGGTAGACATGATACTCGTATCACACCTTCAAAGGAATAAAGACAATCGCAACCTTGCCAGCGCGCTTTTCATAGACTCGTCAAAAGCATTCGACTCCACCAACCATAAAATCCTGCTACGAAAGCTTTTTGCTCTAGTAGTAAGAGGTTTGTCATTTAATTGGTTCAAATCTTACCTAGAAAATCGATATCAGTACATAAGTTTGGACGGATGTACAAGCCATAAGCAACCAGGCGAGATGGGGTACCACAAGGTAGTGTACTTGGACCGAAACTTTTTTGTCTATATATCCAAGATCTTACAAAACTTGATTCCAAATGGACATCCAGTATTATTTGCAGATGACATCAGTCTTATGCATTCTGCACGAACTGCTACTGAACTCGAAGAACAGGGGTGCCAGCACGTAACTTGATACAATCGAGGATTGTCGATCGTCGATCAACTGAAAACAAATTATTTTTGACAGCACGTAATTTGAGACGAGTTTCATTGTGACTTTTACTTAAAAAAAAGTCATTGTGAACTATAAAATGAAATGTCAAATGAGTTTTCTTTGAAATTATTTAATTCTAGTTTCAATTTTAAGTTTTTTTTTTCGAAATGTTTTTCTTTGATTCGGAGAGTGAAAGTAAAGGCGAAGAAGTGTCCTGTGCTAAAATCAAAAGAAGATATTTGAGAGATAATAGCAACCCATTCGAATTGAGTGAAAATGAGTAAATATTCAAAAAGAAAAGGAAGATCATGTAGTATAAAATTTCTAAAACAATTTCTTTTTGCTTTGTGCAGCAGTTTAGAGTCAACAAGGAACGGAAGACAGAAGAAGAACGTCAGTTCCACCAGTTCTACAGCTTTGTGCAACATTAAATCTCCTAGCCAGTGGGAGTTACCAAACCAATGTTGGAACAAATGTGTTGCTAAGTACGGCACAGACAACAGTTTCCAAGTTCTTTCGCCGAACGTTGAGTCTCCTGGAAAATAAGTTTTGTCCGCAATGGATTAAATTTGATAGCTCTAAATTTGGGGCTGCGTTGATGGTACTCATATTCCTATTTTAAGACCAGTTTAAGGGCAGTTTTAAGAATTCCCCTCGCTAAATCAACGTGACAACTCATAAAATTGGTCAAAATCTCAGTCTGTTTTTTATTTATTTACATATTATTTTGTTTTTCCATTTTTCTCATACAAAAATCACTGCCGACGATAACTAATTTCTGTCGAGTGAAAACTTTTGTTTCAAACGTCAATTTGAAGTTTGTGTGCTGCCGAATCTGGCGAAACAATCGAACCAAAATGTGTGCTGCCAATGCTCGATTGTATCGACTAAACTCGGTTGTATCAAGTAACGTGCTGGCACCCCAGATGAATAATGATCTTGATAATATTCAATCTTGGATGAATGCCCAAAAATTAAGTGTTAACGCCAAAAAAAAAAAAACAAATTTATCGTCTTCAGCAAATCGAATACACCTCTTAACATTATTTACCAAGGCTTAACTGTGGAACAAGTTAGTCAGTTTAAATACTTGGATTTTGGGTGGATTCATCACTGAACTGGAAATACCACATATCAAAACTTTCGAAAAAACTTTCATCCCTAGCTGGCGTTTTCGTCGAATTCGTAGTAACGTACCTGAAGGTCTAAAAACACAAATGCACTTTGCCCTTTTTCATAGTCATCTGACGTACGGAATCAATGTATAGGGTACAGCAGTTTACAGCTTGATTCAAAGTTTACAAGTTGCACAAAATAAAGCCTTAAAAAAATTTATTCGGATTTGGATGGTATACAAACAATCGTTGGATTTATAACCAGCTTCAAATTCTAATGGTAAAGGATGAAGCAGAAATGAACATGGTGCTCCACATTCACAAAATTGAACATTCAACAGTATTCTCTAACACCGAATTATCTTCAAGAAGTAGCTATCATAAC
Source organism: Eupeodes latifasciatus (assembly GCA_920104205.1). Lineage (NCBI taxonomy): Eukaryota > Metazoa > Arthropoda > Insecta > Diptera > Syrphidae > Eupeodes > Eupeodes latifasciatus. Next base: position 11,965,847 of record OV049926.1, read on the forward strand.
CACGAAGTGAGAAGTCGAAACAACATCCATCAAGCCACAACCCGCACGACAAATTTCGGAATAAGATCTACACTATATCAGTCGATCCAGTATTACAATAGATATCCTAACGAAATCAAACAAAATAGTGATATTGTAAAATTTAAAGCCCAGGTTAAATGAAAGCTTCTTAGCAAATACAAATCAGAATAAAAGCAATGTTAAATGTGTTGTACATATGTTAAAAAATATAACAAAAGATACTAAAAAGGAGACAACAACTAATTATTATTTATTTTTGTGTTTTCTTAGTTTTACAAATAGTCTCGTAAAATGTTTACACAATTTTTGTCAAAAAAATACTATTTACACAATATACAAAAACTCTCTCAGTCCAATTGACAGTCCAATTGACAGTTACAAAAAAAAAAAAACAACAAATTAAAGAATTTAAAAAATTGTCTCTAGCATCAGACTTAAGAGAGAATTAAATCTAATATAATTTGAATATAAACTGCCGCGGGTAAAACTGCCATCTGCGGTTTCGAATAAGATTTGAATTTTATTAATTGTTTAGTTGCTATTTTACTAAATTTTAGTAGTTTTTTTTTTAGACATGCAAACAATAATTTTACTTTAATGAAATGCCGATTAAATTCACCAAAAAACCCAAATAAACAAATTTTGTCTGCATTTGAAAAAATAAGACAATAACAACATTATCAAATTTACGTAGCTATACAAAATTCTGATATATGTATGTACATTACTCATTCACATAGTTTAAAAATAAAATAATAACTTACTTTAATTTTTGTATTTTCTATTTGATTTTTTAAAAAAAGACAATAATACATTATTATTACAATCATCATTTTTATTTCTTCTACTATTTTGTTTTGTATTTGTTTTTGTTTGAGCTCATATTAACCAAATATAGACATAAACAATTTATTTGGTTCAAGGTCCAAATATATTGAAACTGATCTGATCATAATCAACAATGTTTATACTCATATAACATATTTTATTTAAAATTAAATTATTTTTTTTGATGAACAAAAGTAGATATAGTTGGTGATAAATTAACTTAAAACTTCCATGACTTTTGTTTTATTAGTGCATTTTTTAACATGCATTGATTAAATAAAATCAAATTAATGACAAGTTTAAAAGTTTTGTTTCTTTTTTTTTTTAATTGAATTTGAACTAATACTCCATTTTTGTAATAAATTCAATTTAGATGCATAAGAAGTTTCTATAGCCATTGTCTATAGTTTGACAGTTGAGAATACCAAACTTTGTTGACACTTCTGACAATTCATCGTGTAGGGAGCGCTGCTGGTGGCATCATTGGACCTCATTCCTTTCAAAATGAAGAATGAACTACCATTACGGTGAATGACAGGTGCTATCGAGCTATGCGATTGATTTTTTGTTTCCAAAATTTCAACAGCTAAACATCGACGATATTTGGTTCCGACAAGTTAGTGAACTTTGTATACAGCGCGCTTAACCTTCAATTTTATTTCAGTTGTAAGAGTACTGAAAGATATTGACACACAAAAATCTGCTGGCCCTCCTATTGTACTGAAGAGTCATCTTTTCTACAGGTCTCTTTCCGAGTAGATCGAACGCAGCATTTGTCCAGCCTGTCCCTAAAAAAGGCAAATCTTCTCCCCCTCTAACTATTGTCCACTTGCACTGAGTTCTCTCCTTTCCAAAGTCATGGAAACGCTGATTGATCATCAGCTTAAGAAATATCTCGAAGAACGAAATACTAGAATGAATACTGGTCTCCCCAGGGCTCCGTTATGCCTCTGACTCTCTTCTTTAAATTCATAAACGATTTCTTGTCTGCCCCTTCTAATTCATTAACCTTTTTTGTTGGCGAAAGTATCCTTGGCTTTTTGAATTCGTTTCCAGATTCACATCCTTGTCCTTCGGATGAGGAATTCCAAAGGCAGCGTAAGATAAGCTCCGATCTGAACAACGTTGTCCAAAGGGGAATTATTAAACGTGTAGAATTTAATGCTTCAGATACTCAATGTTGTCTCCTGTCGTTTAAGCGTAAACGATTTCCAATACCGTTATCCAAGAGTGGCACTTGCATTCAGAACTCTATGTGTATAACAGATCGGCTCTTATGGAACGATCACATAATTAATATTGATTAGGATTTCTCCGACCGACGCACGGTGAAAGAAATTATTGATCCCTTCTGATCTGGCTCTAATTTACAAAGCCTTATTCGTTTGAAACTTGAATGTAACTTGCATATTTGGGCAGGTGTCCCTTACACAATTTTAAGTCTTTTGGTATGAATCCAAAAAATGGCTTAGATAATGATAAGCGCTATAACTTTAACCGAAATATTTCAATCACTCGAACACCGCCACAATGTTTCTTGGTTTCGTTGTTTTACAGATATTTTTACAAACAGTATTCTCTCGAATTAGCAAGTTGCATACCGCCCCCCCTCAAACAATTCAGCCGTAGTACTCGCACTTCAAGGAATGCTCATCAGTTTACCCTTGAGCTCAATTTCAGACGTACTGTCAATTATGTACATACATGTATAGATTTTTTTTTCTGACCGCACTTCGAGAATGTTGGATGCTTTACACAACCTGCTTTTTCTTTTCTTTGTTTCTTCATTTTCTCTTGGTGCATCGATGTTTTATCATCAAAAACACTAATAAAGATATAAATCCTCGGTAGCCATCTTGGTTCGCCTACAAGCTAAAACGGAAATCAGACTCATAAACTCATTTAATTTCATGCGTGTCATTTCTCCTCTAATTTATGAAATTTCCTCTAAAAACTCAGTAGTTAATTCTAAGTATGCGTGAAAACACGTCAATTTGTCTCGTTGAATTCGTCCACATTACAAATACAACAATTGGCGTTTTTCTTTTTTAGTTCAGAGCAGAGCTCGAACTGTCAACAAAATAATTGTAGCCGTATTTTATTGGTAAATTATTAGCTAGTGCAGTAATGGAAATTAAGTGCAGTAATGGAAAGTGTGAATAAAACATATGTTCACTATTATATGCACTCTTATTTTAAATCTAGAAGTTGGTATCTGTGCAATCATACTTATGTCAAAATCAGCTGTCAACCAGTTTTGAAAATACGTACTCAAGGGATGTGTTGAAAAAGTATTGTTGTTTTTATGTAAAGTTGAATAAGAGTTCAAGTTAATGTGTACATGCAGGTCCAGTCAGAATAGAGTTGAGTATGAATTGAAAGATTGAAATGACATAAGAGTGCCTGTCCACATTAAATTTTTAATGTTAGGTGCAAGCAGTGAGACAGGTAGATTATATGTGAGTGAAAAAGAGAGAGATGGGTAGATTACAGCCCAAATGCAAACAATATTCTTGGATTCAACATGAAAGATTTTGTATTGTATGAGTGAAAGATAGATAGATTTCAAGGGTGTGAGATAGGGATGTGCAGATTGATTTTCTCTTCATCGTATAGACACAACGAACATAATAAAACCCAGCATTAAAAATCCAATGTAGACAGGCGCTAAAAGCCAAAAGAAGGGTGTGAGGGGAGATTTTGTCCTTCCCCGTAAGCCCGTCTTGCCTACAAGCTCCCAGTTGCTGGCAACTCAGTTTTCCTGGGTGAAAGGGGACAAATCAACGCGAAACATTCAGCGCCACAATTAAACTTTCTCTTCTCAAAATAAACTTACACTGCGATAACTGACGCGAAGCGAATCAGGGCGAATCATTCACAATGATAACAAAAATGACAAATAAACAATGCCGCGTCGGCGAATGTGCCACTTTCGCGTTGGTTTGGGAGAGCCTTTAAACCGACCAATGACGAAAGTTTTGTTTTCGCATCAAATGTTTCGCTTTGGTTTTGGGCGAGTCCTAACACACATCACACGTCAATCAATTTAGAGATAACACTGTGGTTATTGATGATTTTTGGGTGATGTCAAGTAGTCAACGCATTGAATATTTACGTTGACAGTGTAATCGTAGTTTAATATTTCAAACCAATTTATTTTTATTCTAGTGAAAACAGAGCACAAGAAAAATACAAACGCATCCCCAAATAATAAAATCCTGCCAACCTTTAAGTAAAAAATATTTCTGGAACTGGATGAAGTGTCATTCTATTCCAAGCATTCCAAAACTTTATCTGAACTAACTGAGCTCACAATAAAATAACAGAGTAAAATGCTGAACACAAACAATTTAATATTTGAAAGCCGGGAAATTAAAAAAAACATCGTCAAAACAATAAAAATGGCGGAAGATGCTGGTCGCCTAGTGCAGAAGGAAAGATAATTTAGAAAAAACTAATTGCATATACATACATACATACATAACATTTTTATGAATCAAATTTATTTCAGGCGTCAAATGGACCAACGCTATGACTTTTTTTTAATTAATTTGATTAAACATTAAAATTAAAATTTTGAACGCCTTCAAACAGACGACATTTCAAATCATGACAGTTTAGTGCTCAAGTTATTTCATAATTAAATCAGAGAGCTCTGAACATACTCTGCTCACAACTCTACTCTGTTCGCTCAGACTCTGCTCAGTGCTCAGCTCTGAACTAAAAAAGAAAATCGCCAAATGTTAACAAATGGGTTTTGGAGGGTTATACGTACGAAGGATTTATGTCTTCATATAGAGTGTTTTTGCTTTTTCCTTTCTTTGTTTCTTGATTTTCTCTTTAGAATTCCATTTAATAGATCGGTTTGAGTTTATTTGCCTTGTTTATTTTAACGAACTATCACTGTTTAGACATGTTCGGTTGCCTGTTTTTTAATAAACGGGAATTATCAAGTTACTAGTTAGCAAAACGATGTCATTTCAATAAAAAAAAAGAGGCTGGGATGCGACCCACACTGATAACTTCCCATCCCGTCTGTCGATTTGTCTTGCTTAAAAGTTTGTCTATATGTATCAATTTTTACCAAACTTGCGTACTATTTTTTGTAGATTTTATTTTTTTATGAAAAAACGGACTGTTGGATTTAAAAAAAAATTATTGAATGTCGAAAACAATATTTTCTGTGAAATAAAATAAGTTTGAAGCCAATATTTGTAGTTTTTGAAAAGCTATTTGAGTCGAAAGTAAATTTTTACCAAGTTTTAGTATTGTTTTTTTTTAGGTTATTATTTTTTGTAAAAAAAAATGTCAATTCGATTTTTCTAAAAATTTTATCGAATGTTGAAAACAATATTTCTTATAAGTTAAAATTAGTTAGAAGCCATTACCTCAAATTTTTGAAGAGATATTTGAGTCGAAAATCAATTTTTACCAACTTTTGTAAAATTTTTTTTTCGGTTTTCAATTTTTTGTAAGAAAACTGTCAATTCGATTTTTTTCAAAATTTTTCTGAATGTTGACAACAATATTTTTTGAAAGATAAAAGTAGTTTAAAGCCAATATCTCAAAGTTTTGAAAAGATATTTAAGTCGAAAATCAATTTTTTCCACCTTTTATAAATTTTTTTTTAGGTTTTTATTTTTTGTAAAAAAACTGTCAATTCGATTTTTCTCAAAATTTTTCCTAATGTTGAAAACAATATTTTTTATAAGCTAAAATTAGTTAGAAGCCATTACCTCAAATTTTTGAAGAGATATTTGAGTCGAAAATCAATTTTTACCAACTTTTGTTAAATTTTTTTTCGGTTTTCAATTTTTTGTAAAAAAACTGTCATTTCGATTTTTCTCAAAATTTTTCTGAATGTTGACAACACTATTCTTTGAAAGATAAAAGTAGTTTAAAGCCAATATCTCAAAGTTTTGAAAAGATATTTGAGTCGAAAATCAATTTTTACCAACATTTATTAATTTTTTTTAGGTTTTTATTTTTTGTAAAAAAAAACTGTCAATTCGATTTTTCTCAAAATTTTATCAGATGTCAAAAACATTATTCTTCGTTGCACAAAATTGTTTTGGAGATGAAATCATATTTTAGTCGTAAAATTTTCGAAGTGACAATTTTTTTTTCAGTTTTTTTGATTTATAAAAAAAACCGTTAATTGAATTTTTTTCCAAAAATATAATTGTTTTGTATCACGTTACAATATATAATATACAATTTAATTCAAGTCTCTAGCGTCATTGGTTCATGAGATATTTAGGTTTAATCAAAATTTTCACCTTTTTTTAAACTGCTATGGTAAAAAAAACACCCACGCAATTTTCTTGAGAGCCCTTTCTGCATCTTTCTGCCTTATTATCTGTATAACAAAATTTATTTGAAGTCCATATCTCTTCTGGTTCTTGAGCTATGGACAACGAAAAAAACGTCGCGAACGTGCGGACGTACGAACGTACACACACACACACGCACGCACAAACATCTTTCTAAAAATCTTTTATTTCGACTCTAGGAACCTTGAAACGTCGAGAAATGTCAAAATTTTCAATTCGACAAACCGGACCCATTACAATAACTTCCTATAGGAAGTTAATAAAAGTTTTAAATTTTGGAGTTTCTAGTAAATTGCTAATTAGTTAATTGTAAGCCCTTAACAATAGGTTGGTTACAATTTTTCGTCTAAATTTTTTGACAGCTATATTGCAACTTTTGTCCAACTTTTAACATAACAACATTTTTTACTGTTTAAAAATTTTTTTCAATTTCTAATTTAACACGCCAAAACGACCAATCTTTTTTTATTTCCAAATTATTGAAAAAAATTGCAAAATTTGCAAAATTTGCAAAATTTGAAGTGAAAAGTGCAAAATAGCAAAATGTTGCATTTTTCCTTAAATGAAAATTTGGTTTCTTGCAAACAAATAATTACTTTAAAGGAAACCAATAGAAAGTTATAATTTATTGTGAGTTCCATCCCGACCACTTTTGTAAAATTCAGCTTTGACGTTGCTCACTTTTCAAGTATCTTAAAATGACCTCTCTTTAACAGTAACCACTTCTGAAACTTCTTCAAATCTATGTTTAAGAATTAAATTAAACTAAAAATAAATACACTATTTATTACAAAATGGAGGAAGCCATTAAAGTTTTAATATTCTCAAAAAACAATCCTTTCTTGATTTTAATATAAATAAAATGCATAACTAGGTCGCTTGAACTTGTCTTTTATTATATTTTTAACAATATAAAACTTCAAATAAAATAACTTCTTTAAAATTAAATTTTATATAAAAAAAAACAATATCTATAGGTACTATAAAATCGTATATTAATTATACTAAAAAAAAAACAGAGGTTCAAAGTGCATAGCATAAAGTTAAATTCTTACTCTTAACATCTACCTCTTCTTGAAGAAGCTTATTTGTTTTTTAAGCCTCATTTCAGTGTCTTTTGGATTAAATTGTGCAATAAAAATTAATTAGTTTATATTTCTTTTTTATATCGAAATCTTCTTCGAGTTCAGTCCTGTTGACATTGCAAGTAACACTTCCGCTTTAAAAATGTTCAAAAGAATCACAAAATGTCATATTGTATTATTTTTTATCGGTTCTCTTTGTTTATATTTTGTTTCTTTATTTTATTTTATTTATTTTATATTTCCTTTTCATTTGGGACGAAAGATACTCTTCCAATTTATCAGAATCTGTAATTTTTCTGTATATCCAATGCATTTTTTATCAAAAAATTGTGTTCTCAGAAACCACTAACTAAATTATAATAGAAAAGATATGTACCTAAGTTTATTTCCACCCATAGAATTGAATTTGAAATGATAACCTAAATAGAAGACTTAATTGCAGCTTAAAAGTATCTGCAATTATTACATGAGCCAGTAGAAGAATATAAAAGAAGATAATAATGGCAAATGCAACGAATTTTACTCAAAGAGACTCAAAGAGCAGTCGCCTAGATAAATGTACACTTGTACAGCTATGGTCAAAATAATAGGAACATTTCTTCTTTTGTTGTTGGAGTTGAACTGTTTTTTTTTTTCATCAAAAAGCTGTAATATATTGACAGTAACTTAGCTGTCAATTAAGAATCTTATGAGCATAGAGGGTAACTGTTTTGCTTGTCAAAATAATGGGAATACTTGAAGAAAAACCACATACAATAGTCATGATTTGTAGTAGACCAATAAAAACAATGTTCAATCTTGGAGGTGATAGCATAATAATTAAGAGGGACTTCTTGGTGTAAATATTGTAACACAACCCCCCCCCCCTCACCGCTCGTGAACATTGTTCGAAAATAGACATGATCCGACTCGGTAGGTAGGTAGGTAGAAATGGCGATCTCAAGGCAACCCAGCCTGAGATCCAATTAGCGCTGTAGTGTGCCGTTTTGATACCAAAACTCGTTTGACATGTGATAGAAAGGAAAAGATTTATAGAGAAGCTTAATAGCGATTATGTTAGAGCCATTTTGTCGCATTGAGAAAAAAGATTAGGTCTCTGATCTTTGTCTCAGATAACTCATCAAGTTCGTGAAAGAATGCTTTCCCAAAGCATTTCATTCTAGTGCTTGCCAAAGCAGGAAATTTGCAGAGGAAATGGATTATCATTTCACTTTCTCTTTGGTCGCTACAACTACGGCAAAAGGTGTTGTAAGAGATACCCAACTTCTCTGCATGAACTCCTATAGGCCAATGTCCGGTACAAACCGCAACAATCCTGGCTATGTCTTGCCTTGGCCTGCATAGAAGATCGTTTGTACGGGTTTTATTATAGGTGGGCCATATCTTCCTAGATATAATGCAGTTGGGTAAATTGCTCCACCTTCGGTTTGATTCAGTTTGGTAGATGGAAAAGATTTTACCCTTCATAGCACCAAGAGGAATGTTAACCATTTCCGTAAGTGAGCTATGAAGGGCCGATCCTTGCCTGGCTAGCTCGTCAGCCCGTTCATTTCCCACGATACCACTATGGGCCGGAACCCAGATCAGGGTGACACCGAGGTTAATGTTCAGGCTCGCAAGCTCATCGCGACATTGCTGGACCAATTTAGATGAGGATGTAGCCGAGTTAATGGCTTTGATAGCTGCCTGACTGTCTGTGAAGATAGCCGCATTTCGGTTTTGGTTTGGGCTTTGTTTAAGTATCTTACATGCCTCCCTAATTGCCAGCAGTTCAGCCTGAAAAACGCTAGCAAAGTTAAGAAGCCTAAAGGATTTAGCTACATTTAGGGACTCAGAAAAGATCCCAGAACCAACTCCGACTCCATCCTTGAGCCGTCAGTAAAGATGGTTGTATCGAAACCTATCGACACGATGTCATCCTCCCAATCTTCTCTGAATGGGAAAATGACCTTAAAACCCTTACTAAGGCTCAAAGTAGGAGTGCAGTAGTCAGTGTCTACCGAGATAATATCTGAGGGAATCAATTTCGCTGTGTTGCTGTGACCATAAGGTTTTGACAACCAGCTGTTTGATTCCTTCAGCCTAATAGCGCTGCAGGAAACTATGTATTTAATAAAAAGGTCGATTGGTAGAAGATCCATAATAACGTTTAAGGCGTCCGTTGGGCAAGTACGCATGGCCCCTGTGGTGCCCACGCAAGCTGTTCTCTGAACCTTCTTTAGCTTATCGATATTATAGGCTTTGCTAAGAGCAGGCCACCAAACAATCGAACCATAAGTTAAGATTGGACGTACTACGGCTGTGTACGTCCATAAAATCATCTTCGACTGAAGTCCCCACTTTTTGCCGAAAGTTTTGCTGCAGGCGTAGAAGGCAACACAGGCCTTCTTAACCCGCACTTCAATATTTCGTTTCCAGTTTAATTTAGGGTCGAGTATAACTCCCAAATATTTTGCACTGGAAGACAATGATAGGATTTGACCGTTGAGTCGAGGTAGCGTGAAGGGTGGTACTTTAGTTTTGGTGGTAAAGAGCATCAGTTCAGTTTTACTTTGGTTAACTCCTAGACCACAACTAGTGGCCCAGCTGCTAACTTTCTTTAAAGCTGACTCCGCGATTTCACTAATCACAGAGGTGTACTTTCCTGACACCAATAGCACCAAATCATCCGCATAGGCTACCGCCTTCACTCCACATCCCTCTAATTTAACGAAAATTGTATTCATGACCAGAAGCCACAGAACAGGCGATGATCCGGCTCGAAGAACCAATATTTATTACTTAGCTAGTGAATAATCTAGGATAATTCCAATAATTAAAGAAAAATTATTTGTGAAAATATTTAAACGAATATTCCCAAAAAAAATTAAATGATCTTTTAATTTGTTGTTTGAATTAAAGGATTGAATTGCAAAAAGTAATTAATGCAAAGATATTAAAGGGAAGTTTTTGAGAATTGATGAACACTGAAATCGTTTCTATGCGAAGACCGCTTACGTTCTGCTAATAAATATACAAAATTGGGTAATTGGGTCGGTAATATTTTGTTGTGTGTTACTGGTGCTTTAGAGGTGGAAAACGCGTTTTGGACTGATGTGGGAAGCCTTCGTAACTGTAGCAGCAGAAATATTGAATCCCTCATAGAAACGGGTTTATGTGTTATGAAGACAGATGGGATCATTCTTATTTTAGTTTTGCCTTCGATACAAATTGAATCAAGTGCGAGGTAAGGACGAATATAGATAAAGCTTGAGGTTTTTGAATAGGGTTATAGGTTGAACGATACTCGCTTGTGTCGGGTTAAAAACGGGTTAGTTGTGGTATATGTATTGAAGATATGCTTCGGCTTAAAAGAGTGGGAGAAATCCGGAAAAATATAAGTTTTAAACTTCAATCATTTGGAATATTAAATTTAGGTTCAATATTAGTGATCCATTTTTTAAAACAACTTTTTCAATCTTAAGATGTGATCCATCCGGTTTAATGAAAATACAGGTATATTTCGACAGAACCGATAATAATTTAATTTTGATAGGTCTACTTTTATTTTAAATTATTTTTGAACTGATTGGGATTTTCATTTTATTGAAGAGCTTATTTATATATCCAAAGTTCACTTTGCGTGAAAATGTTATGACTAAGACTAAAGTTTAAATTTTTCAATCGGTTTGGTCCATTTTTTGATTGTCCAAGTTACACTAAAACGCTGTATTATCGGTTGACAAATTATCAGTCGAAGCAACTGTGATTGGAAGTGAGACATGTTACAAGTGAAATATGAAGTTGGAAGTTTTTATCATGAATTGATACATTTTATAAAGATGATGACACATAATACCTAGAAATTACTTCAGCATCAGGAATAGCTCTTAATATATTTGAGGCTTCTATGGAGTTATCAACGCTTTCTCTTGTAGATGCGAGCTTCAAAGAAAAATGTCTGATATACATATTTTATCGCGTCATTAATAAGAGAAATATTGGCTTGATTATTTAGGAAATTAACTCAAGAAGTACACTGTAGGTGAACGTCTAGGTCAGAACTGATCAAATCAATAATATCCGCGGAAAAGTTCGATTCTTCACGCATCAAATCAAATGGCTTATTGCTATTAAGGTATTTATTGCTCAGTTAAACTCTTTGATCTTGCACTTAAGTTGGGATTTGAGGGATTCAATTCAATTTTATATTGTCAAAATTTGATTTTAATAATTTTGATTCATTGGAAACCATAGTGTGCACCAAAACTAATCATTGGATAACTGTCACTGAAATGTGGAAAAATATCAATACCTAGTTGAATCTATGAAAAATAATATATTAATTTAATTTAATTAAAAAAAAAAGGATTTCTCAACTAAATATTTTTTGGAGTTTAAATCAATTGTTCCTATTTTTTTGGCCAGCCTGCAATAAATGAACTCCAAAATCTTGACATAGGTACCATACAACTTTTTAAAAATCCAAAATTAAGGAAAATTAAAAAAATATTTATCTTTAAAATTTAAAGTAAGGTTAGTACTTAACAAATAATTACCAAAAATTAAAAAGTGTTGATCCTATTATTTTGGCCAGTGCTGTGGTGTAGATATATGCAATAGTTATTTACAAAAATGTAAAGCCATATATATTACTCTGCTCCAGTTATTCAGTTATTTTAGTTTTTTTTTTTAATAAATGATAAGCCCACATGACATCCCTGTGTGTGATCATGTTAAATGCGATTAAAGTTGTTATTAGCTTGCTTACATTTCTCAACTGTTTGTTCCCTATGCATAAATGTTTTTATTTAAATAATTTTAGTTAAAGTATAGTTTTTTTTTTTATTTTAAAGCGCAGAATATCTGCTCGCACGCTCATAAAAGATTATAATAAACTTGAGTGAATTGTTCACAGTTTTCGTTTTGTTAGTTTAAATAAGTTAATCTGTATGAAATTGAATGCATTCATATTTAGTCTAATAAGATTAATTATAAGCTCATAAAGCCTATAGCTTCAAATCTTTGACCACATACCTTAACTATCCAGATAGTATGTAGAATGTCCGGATATTTAAATACGAAAGTGATAGTGTGCTAAAGATATGTACATGCAGAATGCATCAAACTTAATTGGGATCTGCATTATTTGACTTCATTTCAGTTGTGTAAAACCAAAACTAATGATTTAATAATTTTCATTTGTATTGCCAAAAAAACAACAGGAGACAAATGCATGCAAAGCTTCAGCTGAAAATCGAATGTTTTAAATGAAAGGTCGAATTGAAGTTGAGTTGAAATTATGTTGAAGTGACATTTGACATTTTAAATGACAAAGTGAAATATATGGCTCTCTCATTCTTATTTTATAGAATTTTTTTTTTTAAATTATTTTTATCGCCAATCGAACTGATTGATACTGTCTGCTTCACGTTCAAAATGTTTATATATTTAAACACACTCATCTTAATCCACAGCTTTGGAAGGAAAAGTCAAACCAAATTTTCGATCCAAATTCGTTGCCAAAGTTACTAAACCGACATTCTCAACTGTCAAACCATAGACAACAACAATCAAAACTTTTCATGCAGGTAGCCCTCAATAGCCTTGTTCTGAGATTGAACTTTGAACTCGTATATTTAAATCTTTATATTTATGTTTGTAGGTACCTTAATTTTTTACTCATTAACAAATTAAAAAATCAGCTGAAATTTTAAATAATTATTTCATAATAAAATGTTTTGTGTATTAAATTTTCAATTAAGACATTTAAAGATAACCTTATCAGGTTGAAAATAGTAGTTTGCAAATTTGTAAGCGTCCCGATGGCAGCTTATCTTTTTAACAATAAAAAAAAATCAATTTTTGTCTGCTACATTTTAGCTTGAAAAGTTGAAAGTAACGTGCGGCCGGCGTAACATACTTTTGTTTTACTATATACTCTCGATCTTTGTTGTGATTATAGCAATGATAGTATATAAGTTTTCAAGAAAACAGAGATGAATAGATTGGAAAATTGAATAAGAAACGAGCGTTTTTAACTACTGATTGCGGGAATCCTTAAGAAATGTGTATTTACATAAGTTCGAAATTTGTCAAAAGTCTCGCCTGTCACTACAGTCTTTTCAAGTTCTATAGGTTCAGTAGATACCTACAACTTTTTTGTATTATTTATAATTATTTCAAATATAAAGGAGATATTGCTTTTCTATAAAATGTCTGAAATCACTTAAACTCCCTCAAAAAATTGAAAAATTTAAAATCTTGTATTCGTGACATTAAAGTGACATTTGCAAAAAAAAATATTTGACCAATTTAAATTTCTTAGGATTTTTTCTGTCAAGAACTAGAGAATAAAATTCAAACAAAGTTTTGTACCCAGAAGTCAAATGAGCTTTGTATGCCTTCATTTCTGAAAGTCGATACAGAATAATTGATAATTCGAATACTAAAAATTCTCAGAGTTTTGACAGCAAAAAAAAGAAATCGGTATTAGAAATTAAGTTAACATATTTTCAATGGCTATAAATCTTTCAATAGAATATTTTATGTCAAACAATGTCCTAAGTCAAAAGTTTAAGTTTGATGATTAATTAAAAAAAACCTTTACTTCGATTATTCGTAAAATTTTACCAGATGTCAAAAACGTTGTTCTACGGTGCATATAATTATTCTGAATTTAATATTAAAAAATATTTGTTTGGTTATTTGATTAAAAGAAAGCGTATTGGTTCGTGAGATATTTGGGGTCAATCAAAATTTTCACTTTTTACAAGCGACATATAGGAACTATATGCCAAGTTTTGCATCCGTTAAAAAAATTCGAACTCGAGATTTTAATCAAAAAAAATATTTTTGTATTGCTCCATCACCGATATTTTGTTTTTAAGTTTTCACAAGAACTAGTCAACCGATTTTAATAATTTGTCTGCACAAGCTCTAATACTATTTCAATAATATTTGATGATCAAACATGACGTTGTTTTTACTTTTGATTTAAAAAAAAAATATTAAACAGTTTTTTTTCGAAATTCGATATCTTGAAAATGGGTTATCATTTTTTTTTTACAAAATTGAAAATGTAAAACTACATACCAAAAATACGGCAAGAGTACGATAACTTAGGCGACAAGATATTATAACGGAATTTTTAAGAACAGTTAAAAACAAGCATTTTTTTTGCTATATTTGTATCTCCCCCCGTTTAGGCAGGAGGGGCAATTTAAAAAAATTATTATTTAAAATGGAAAAAAAAATAGTTAAAAAATAACGGTAAAACTTACAATTAAGTATTATTTAATTTTTTTAAAGTCAACATTCTGTTCTATTAGTCAGTTTTTAAATCAAGTCAAAACTATGCATAGTTTTTGAAAAATTTAATTTTAAACTCAAAATTTGAGTAAAAAAAAGGTTTAAAGTGAGATTTTCTATTTATATATTAATATTTTTTTCATTTTTGTTTAAATTGCCCCTACCACCTAAACGGGAGGAGATAGACCCCCCCCCTCCCATACTAAAAAATGCTTGTTTTTAACTGTTCTATACAAATACGTCATTAAACTTTGTCGCCTGAGTTATCGTACTCTCCCCAAAAATATTTTAAACTAAAATTAAAAAATTTTATGTAAACAAAATTAATTAAAAAAAAACTCTCTATCGATTTTCAACTAAAAATTTTGAAATATTAAGGTGTTTTTTTTTTTTTTGAAAAATAGAATTTTTTTTAAAAATCCTTTCTGCAACTTTCAAAATTGTTAACTAGAAAATAAAATTAATTTAAAATCGATAACTTTACTGCTTCCTGAGATTTTGATGACACATTTTTATTTTTAAACATTTTTCTCTTTAAAACAATTCATGCTCACACAAAAATTTCCAAATCATTTGAGCATCAATAACTATTAAAGACATTTTATTTCTTTGTAGGTACCTGTCGCCAAACTAAAAACAAGTTAACTTTTATAATACCAATAAATTCCTCAAAACTACCTTCTTCTAGATTGTCATAAATTTATGTTTTGTTTATTTTTCAATCCAAACATAATCATATTTAA
This sequence comes from Eupeodes latifasciatus, assembly GCA_920104205.1. Lineage (NCBI taxonomy): Eukaryota > Metazoa > Arthropoda > Insecta > Diptera > Syrphidae > Eupeodes > Eupeodes latifasciatus. Next base: position 11,981,147 of record OV049926.1, read on the forward strand.
TGTATGTATGTATGTAATTTTTATCTCTCTAAACACTTCCAAGAATTTCTGTGTCACTTCTTCGAGCTCAGAAATATCCAACAAAAATCTACCTTTCTGTCAAAAAAAAAAACATAAACAATAACAAAAACTTGCAAAAGTCATAATTACTTACTTATTACAAGTCAAATGCCATCCCTGTGGCTTTTTTCTTCCTCCTCCTCAACTCAATTGAAAAAGAAAAAGAAACAAAATCACGACCGTACTTACTTTTGTTTGTCATCCTTATCATCAACCGTCATTGATCTGTTTTTGTTCTTGTCATTATTGTTGTTGTTGTTGTTGTTGTGTGCTTATGTTATGAACTGATTACCGTTGTCGTTGCTACTTCTATTGTCGCTCGTCGCATCGCGTCGTGGTCGTTGTCGCGTCATGATCGAGGCACAAGTGTCGTAGCACATTATGATTAAGAAGTAGAAGAAGTCACACACATTTTCTTTAGTGCGTATAAAACGCATGCCTAGTCGTCAGTTCTGGTGTAGGTATACCTTTGTTTCGTTTATTATCGCGTTCTACACTCTCTATTCTGTCATTTAAATTTTTAATATTGTGTTCTGTACCATCATAGCCGCCACAGCTTCAACTGAACAGTGCCACTTCACTCTCTAGCTCTGTCTCTCCGTGTAAATGTGCTTTATATATATATGTGAATTTGTTATCATCAGTTTAATGACAGAGGCCGCAGAAACAACAACATAACAGAAGTGCGAATGATGACAATAATTTAAATCTGTTCAAACACGAAACGACAATCTTTATCGAATCATATGTTATTCAAGTTTGAAACCGAGATTCCGAGTGAATAGTGACAAGTGAGGTAGTGCTGCTGTCACTGTCAGTGACAAACGAACAATACTAATACGTAACTGTCGGTGGCACGGGAAGAAATGTTTGTGTTTTTCTTTCAAACAAGTGCTGCTACTGCTGGTTGATTTGATTTGCGGCCAAACTATACACCAACTCAGCTGCTATTGAATAGAAACCGTTTTACACACACTCTCTCGCTCTCTCCCTCTTTCTCTCACTGTTTCTCTGCTCGCTCGCTCTATTCACCGCTCTTTTGTGTGTGCTTCTCATTAATTTAATCAACTAATTCAACAAAATTGCCAATAGAACACTCTGAATCTGAACAAAATAAAATTTCAAGTAGTATAGTACTAGTACTAACACTAAGTAGCTCTAGTCTTTGAGGGGTTGTTGCGTGGGGAACAAACAAAATACAAATAAAAATAAGTTCTTCTTTTGAGAGTGTTCTAATTGCTAAATTATAATCGTTGTCATTTATTGTCAGTGAGTCGTGAGTAAGTGAGTAAGTGAGTGAATTTTTGACTCTTTTCTGAACAGAAAGTAAAAAGCTCTCCCCCAAAAAATTATTCAGTTCATCGATCTCAGCCCCGATGCGACGATCGCAAGAAATAATAAGTAACATAAAAGAATAATAATAACAAAAGTATAATAAGAAAGAAGACAACAACGAAGTCGAAGATAATAATCGTCGTGTTCGTATTCGTATGTTTTACACCTCAAAATTTTTCAAAAAAAAAACTTAGTCAGAGTATAGGGGATGTTCGTGGAGGAAAACGAGTATATGCTCGGTGGTTTTAAAGAAAGAACTCTACAAAGTACTTACTATCTCTTATCAAATTTTGCATATGGATAATATAGGCTGCACTCTCATTCTCATTCTCTAAATGTGCATCAAATAACGCGCCGAACGCGTCGTCCGGTCTGTGTCGTCGTAGCTTAAAGAGCTCAACCATTCAAGTTGTATTGTTATTTTCGAAAAGGTTTCTTAACCAAAACCCTCCATTTCGGAATTCGGATTCAGCATATTTCTAAGTTTTGTTTGTTTTAACATTTAATGTACAAATTATACCTAATTGAAGAAAAATAAGACCAAAAAATAATATTTGTGAGAAAATTTTCGTACAAAAGTTATCTAATCATTGTGATATTGTATAAAATTTAGAATGAAATTTTTATCAACAAAATCTTCTTCGTGATATCGTTTAAATTTTTCAAGTTCCTTTAGTTAGAAATAAAAAACAAAATAAATAAAAAAAAGAATTAAATAGTTTCCTGCGATCCTAAGAAGTGATTTAAAGAAAAAATAAAAATATATATAAAATTCTAATTATATTCAAGTATTTTTTGTGATTTTATTGTAAGAAATAAAATTTAGTTTTATCGTGCGCTGTGTCCTACGAAGAACAAAATTTTATTTATTTCGTTTTCGAAAACAAAATAATAAAATAAAAATATATATAAATATATCTATAAAACAAATCAGTGTACCTACCTATACAGAATTTTAAACAAAAGAATTTTTCTCACAAAAAAGTCTCCTCTCATTTGAGATATATTCAAAAAATAAACAAAATTAAATTACAAAAATAAGTGACAAACGTAATTATATCAAACGTCAACCCCTGTGTCTGGGTTTAACAATATATTTATTATTTTATTTAATTTTATTTTATTTTATTTTTCGTCTGTTTTTCGCGCGCCTTGAGTGTGATTTGAATTTCGAATGATTTGCCTGAAATTTTGCTGGCGTTATTTTCAATACTGCAACATACAAAATTCGCGATAAAGTGTTAAAAACCATCATAGAAATAAAAGAGGAGAAATAATAATTATACTAATAAATTAATTTATAATGAGATTCGCCTGCAATCAATATAATTACTATGATTCCGCTTATCGGATTCCATCAAAACATCATAATGCATCTCACCTGCATCATAAAAATAATTTTGGTAAGAATTTGTTTATACATTTGTATGTTTTTTCTTGAATTCTTTAAACAAATAAATAAAAAAATTGTTATTGTTTTTTTTTTTAAATTATTGAACTCAGTTCAATCGAATTTGTGTGTCATTTTTGTATTAATTGTTTTTAATGATATTTTGAACCTACTCTGCGTGCGTCGTCGTTGCCGCACGCCGAAGAACGACGTCTGCAAGCTCAAGGTCTTTTTAATGGATAACACAACAAAAATGCAACATTTGTATTTTAATTATCGTATAATATCTTATGGATATAATATGTATCTATAAATTTTATATAGCCCGTCATTTTTCTTTGTTTATTATGTATTATAGAGCTATTGGGAAAATTGATAAATCTGTCTTTAAAAAAAAAATGTAAACAACATTGTTATTGAATTTTTATGAGTTTTTTTGTTCTTGAATTTTGTATATCACTTTTTTGTTTGTAGATCATGATTATTTCTTACAAAATTGAATCTAAAAGAAAAATCAATAACAATTTTAATGTTAGAAAATTCGCTCATACAAATTTAATTGATTTCATTTAGTTTGAACGAGGTCTTTAGTTGAACGAGGTTTTTCATTAGTAGCATAAATCAATTTATTTTAGATCCAGATCTGTCAAAACACAAATTTTCTTTTATTTTTGCATTCCTTAGGGAAAAATAAATTGATTTTTTTTTACTTAAAATCAAATCTGCTGTCAAGTTAACCGGTACAAGTTTTTCTTGGTATTTGTAACTTATGTATGTATTTTGGTCGGAAAGAGTTTGCCATAAAAAAAATGAATTTGTTTTATAGCAAATATTATATATCAACTTCATGTGCTTTTTCGAGATTTATTTCTTCTTCGTTCATTTTAGAATGTATGCATATATTGTGTTTTCTTTTTTTCTAAAGATAAAAGACCTGTCAAAAATTTTGAACTGGAAATTTGACAGCTACAATTAAAAATAAAAACAATAGTTTTATCAAAAATAAATCTTAAACACAATCTTAATGCCTGTCAAATGATGTTATTTTAAGATTCACTGTGATTTTGTTCTTAAATTCACTAAACATTTAGTATATTTGCAATATATGTACATATATGTTAATGAGTGTAAGATCTAAGCCAAATTAAAATTGTGAAAAATCAACAAGTTTTGTTAAAAGAATATATTTTTATAATTAGATTTAGTGAGAACATCATTTTCACTAGAACACGAAGAGCTTTGAAAAACATTATAAATAGTTTCGTGTAAACACATGTCAAATCGTAGAACATGAAGAACTGTCAAATTATTTTAAATGAACTATCAATCTCGAGATGTGATGAGGAGCTTTTAATTTATTATATGGTTTTAATTATAAATGTGATCCCCAAAATATAAGTAAAATTTTATTCACTAAGATGAAAGTACAAAATCAATATTTTTATTTGGAGACAAAATTGCATTTTTTATTTTGTTCAGATCTGAAAGTCAAAGTGTAATTGAATTGACAACTATCTAAACGCATCCTTAAATCATTGTCTATAGATTTAATCCATTTTTCCTTGGATGATTACATTCAACAATTTGGCGTTTCTTTCTATATGCTCCTTTTCTCGACCTCCCAATGAATGCATTCAGCGCAGTATCTAAAGATACTTGTTGAATTGATGAACAATGAGGTAAAAGTACAAATAATGAACATTGTTGTTAAATTTTTTAGTTTTAAAAGTTGAAGTCCAATTCAAATTACGAATGAATAAATGTTTTCTTAAGCCAATGATGGGATTTCTCTATGGATCGAATCCAATTTCATTAAAATTCTAACATTCAACGATTTGAAATTTGTTTAAATAAAATACGGAGTCTTGAGATAAATAAAGGGAAAATATATTTTTCAAAGTTGTTTCTTGTTCTTTGATTTCCTAAGTATCGTGTTTCTTTAAAAGCTCAGATCAGAGAACTGTGCTGTCAAACAAAAGATCTATGTTTTTTTTAGCTCTGGCATATGTTTGTGTTCCCTTAACTTTTGAATGAGTACAGCCAACTTTACTTATTTTTCGTGATATAGATATAAACACAAGTTATACAAATGTATTATTTATTTTGTAACAAATATTAATTAATTTTAGTTTCATTTTTAGAATTTTTTAACGTTTTTTCTTTTTTGGTTTTGAAAATCTCTCTGAGCTCTCTGATATAAAAATTTGAGCTCCTAAATGTCATTTGAAAGTTTTTGCCAATCTTCCAGTTTTATGTATTTATATTATGAAATGTGTGGTAGTGCCCGTGGCATGATGGTTAGTGCGTTGGACTGTCATGCGAGAGGTCTTGGGTTCAATCCCTGCCTGTGCCACCTTAATTAAACAAAAAAAAAAAAAAAAAAAAAAAGAGTTTTCACGGGTACTGCCTCTTGCGAGGAATTGACAAATTCTCCAAGAGTAATTCTTGTCATGAAAAAGTGCATTCTCAAATAAGCCGTTCGGATTCGGCATATAAATTGTAGGTCCCCTCCATCCCTGACAACATTACTCGCACACAGGAATGGTTGAGAGTTGTAAGTCACTAGGCCCTGGTTCTCTACGGACTGTTGCGCCACCTAATTTATTTATAATTTTATTATGAAATGTACTGCTTACCTGAAGTTTAGCATTTTATATTTTAAACAATGAAAATAAAATGAAAACATCGTAGAACACATTGATGAAGTGCTAAACCAGCTCCGATATAAAAATTTTGTTCTCCCATGTCAGACCTAAAAAAACAAACAGACTTTATTTTGACAGCCTCGAGATCTTCTCAGATTTAGAACAGCAAAACGCATAATGGCTGAATCACAAACACGCTTCAGCTTTGGCTTCGTCTGCGTTACGGTGGTTCGCCTTCGAGGTTGCTTTAAATGACATTTCTATTATTTCATCCCTCCAAAGAGCAAATATTTTGTTTGTTGACATTTTTTTACAGCTGTTGAGCTGTCAGACAAAGCAAATGTTCAGATAATTGAACTAGAGCATCCGTTTGAAATCACATTACGTTACATTACGTTCTTTTCCTTACGATTGTCAAACGAAACGTGAGGTCGAAGCTCCATTTCATTGAATTCTTATGGCTGAACTCGTAAACGTCAGGCGAAGCCGAAGCTGAAGCGTGTTTGTGATTCAGCCAAAATAAATGCGTTTAGCGGAGTATATAAAGAGGCTAGTTCGCAAACATAAACCCTAATTTAAATTGGGTAGTTTGATTATTGAAAAAATTGTCCATTCGATGAAGATTCAACAAGATTCACTCATATTGTGTATGAAAATATTACTATTATGCATTATGATCATTTAAAGTTTTGTTCAAAAGTTTAGCTTGACAACTGTCAAATTTGAAATTTGTTCATAACTTAAAAAATCCTAAAATCTAAAAACAAAATGTACCAAATATTTACTCGTACATACTAGTGACATAAAAACTAAACATTACTTCCCCCAAATCTTGATTTCTTTTCTTTCTAAAGATACCAACATAAATTAAAATGCAAATTTTGGAAAAAAAATCTAAAAACATGAACATTATGAATATAAGTAATTTGGAACTTTTTAAGGCTATGGCAATACTGATCTAATTATGTACATACTTTAATCAACTTCCAATAAATGAGAACCATTATTGACAATAAGTCTTCTCAATATTAACTCTTTTTTGTTGAGAATGGTATATTACTTAAAACCACAAAATGTCTTCGTACAGTGGTAAAAAAATCGAAAAAGTTCACAATTTTAAATAGATTCCAACATATTAAACATGTACATCCGGGAATATTAAAACATTTCAAAATGAGTTCCATCCACATTGCCAACATTTGACAAAGCATGGCAATCTAAAATCTTACGTTGAATGTAAGCCCATTTAAAAATCTTTCGTAGTGTGAAGATAGTAGTAGTCATTTGGAACCTGTCAAACTATAAAGCTGTCATTAAAAATGACATAAAGGTAATATCGCCAGATGAAATTTGTTTAATTTTGTCCATGTTTAATTTGTATTAAACGAACTGAACTTCTTCAATTCGACATATTTGTCGTTTTTTGATAACCAATATGAGATGATCGTACCCAATTAATATTTTACTTAAAAAAGAAGTAAGATTTTAGATTTCTGGTCAATTTTTTTATATACCTAGACCACTGTGCGTTTTCGTTCGTTACCATTAAATTAACACCGAAGATAGAATTGACCAGATTTAAATGAATTTTTCAATAATTTGAAGGGCTAATAAAGCTCTAAATATTTTGTCAATATAGATTTTGTTACGAAACAAAAATAATCTACCTACGTTTTTTTCGGATTTATTCATTTTTTAAGTGATAAATTCCGAAAAAAAAATAATTTTAACTCTTTATACTCGTATTTATTCATTGCCCTTCTCAAATAATTTCTTTAATACAAAATCAGCATAATATCCAATAATAGAATAAAAACAAAAATATTATCTAAATCTTATCTTTATTTGAAAGATGTTTTTGTGGTGCTGTTTTGTTCTATTGAACTTGGAGTTTACGAGTATGATGGTTGTTTGTTTTATTGATGTTAAACATTCGAATAATGAAAGAAGATTAATATATTTTTTTGAGCTTAGTAAATTTCACAGAATTTGTCTAAAGATTATATTTAAAAAAAAAAAAAAACAAAAAAAAAAAACATTTATAATACATATTCGTAAAGTATATTTTTTTTTATTAAATAAAAAATCATTAAAGATGACTGTTGCTTTCCATCCATCTCCATAGCGATGTACTTATACCTTTAGAAGAAATTGTGTATTATTCACAATGACAGTGCATTTAAGATGCGTCATAATTTCTACAAAAGCTATAAATATTAAATCCCTTAAATCTCAATGAATTATTTATTTATTCATTGTCAATTAACGCTAAATAAATCAAAAATAAGAATTAAAAAAAAAAACAAAAACAACAAACTATTAAAAACGAATAAAAACCTTAATCAGGTCTTGTTTTATTAGATTCATGTAAATGAATCAATTGTTGTGGTTACAGGAGAGTTGTATGTGCACATTAAGGGAAAATAACTATTTTTAAGCCCAAGAATGTCATCAGAATAATAATAAGAATATGAATTTAAGTTCAATTGCAATTTATTTATTACATACAAATTTAATACAGGGTGTTACATATATGAAATAGATTTGTTTTGTTTTACTATCGATGAAAATATAAAATATTTCAAAACAAAATGCCAAAAATGACATTACTTTTAATAATTCACAATGATTATCGGGTGTTTTATTTTGGAGACTGAGTTAAAGTCCAGTTAAGAGGACCACTTCTGAAAATAAAACTTTCATCAAATTCATTTTGCATTAAATTGATGGTTAAATGCGTTGTATGACAATTTTCGCCGTCTTGTTGGAGCCAAATGCCGTCAATTTTTATCTTAATTATTTTCGGAATCATAAAATCAGTCACCGTAATGGCAACTTCTTCCTTATTTGTTTGAAAGAAATAAAGATCGATCAAGCCGCCAGTGCAGCGTGTAAACCGCACCAAACAGATAAATTTATTAAATGTCAGTGGCTTTCTTCATGTACGGACATTTTGTTTTTTAACGATGGCATTTAACCAACAATAAGCTTTATCCATAACCACCGTGAATTGGTCTTTAAACTTCGGGAACAGATTTATTTTTTGCAAAGTAAATTTTCTACAAATTTGAAGTGTTGCTCTGAATTTGAACGATTCATGGTGAAAACCTTACTGAACCAAAATGTCAACCAACTCTCAACTGTCAAACGATTAAGAACAACCATCAAAACTTCTCATGCAGCTTAGAATAACACCGTACTAACACCTCAAGCATTCCTGAATATTGAACACAAATCAGGTTTTATTATTAAATATGAATAAATACCATCGATTTTACTTGCAAAAGCTGTCAAATGAATTTTCTGATGAGAGTTTTCACGTGTGACGTTTAAAAGAATCATTGCGAATTTACATATATGTATGATAAATAACAATTCTATATAATCGAATGCTGGATTTTGTGACAGCACAGGGCACGGCACAAAATACCACACAATATAAGAAAAAGAACGCGTCATTAGTTTAAAAATTCCCACATCATGTATAAATTTGACATTTAAGTGTAAAAATTAAAGCTTTGAGATCGAATTTAGTCAAATGCAGACAAACCCTTAATTTACTTGCAATAAAGTTCGTTTATAATAATTAAAGTAGACTTTAAATTTTAGAAAACATTTTTGTATAGACAAAAGTTTGCAAAAACCATTTAAATTAATTTTTAAAGCCGGTTTTAGTTATTTCAACTTTTAATCAATTAAATACATATTTATGTACGAAAATTAATCTGGTGAAAAAGCAGCAAACATTTTTAAAACAATGCTTTACATTGCAGTTTAAAAACAAAAATCAACTTTATATGTACAATAATAAAACCGGCTTTATTTGCAACAATGCATTCAGTACTTTTCCGTTATAATGACATCGGAAATAAACAGTTTAAACTGTATAAACTATACGTACACTAATCGATCCGATACGAAACAATCTTATTCTTAATTCAAGCTTTTTAATGACGCGACAAAAAATTTGACGTGTCGCTCGAACCCAAACTCAAACTCGAAGATGACAAGCGAGCGACGCGACGACGCGAGACGCTTCATCTCGATCTCTGGTGGTCACTCAATGGAATCACCACCGAGCGACCGTATTGAAACTTAATGCCAGTCAATGGGATTTGCACGATATATATATTTTAATTTGATGCTGCTTTGACAATGGTGATGATTCGGATCACGATGAATCATTAAAACAAAAGCAAAACTATATGTAGAGATATTACACACAGAATTCCCGGGGTTTACCCAGGTAATTTGCATTTATTTCAGTAAAAAAAAAAAGATTCATGCAAAGCTATCACGCAGGATAAAATGTATTTTACAAATAATTTCGAATGACAGTGTCGCATGGATTTTTTATAAAGAAATGTTTAGGTATATCAGTATTATAATTTATTTATAAAGTTGACATATCATGGAAAATTTAAAGGATAGATTGAAAAATTCATAAGTCGATGTAGTTCTAAGAAAAGTTCCAGTATTGTTTATTTAAGTTAAATTAAAAATGAATAGCCCTATCCGCATCAAACTTTAAGCACTCTGATTTGTAAACCCAGTTCAATTTTTTTTTTTGAAACTTAAAACCACAATTTATTTATTGTCAAGTTTTGACACTGAAGTTTGACAAAGTGAATGCGTTCAATGAAGAAACAAGGAATGAAACGTTTCGTCTTCATTCAAAGCTCTGTTTGTAAGATAGCCTGACAGAGAGTATGACAGAAAGGTGAATAAAATATATGTGTTATATTCAGCCTTATTGTGAGTTTCGCCCGGAAAATCATTCACCCGAAATATTTTTGTTCGCCCGGAATTTAAAAAGCTATTGCGAGTTTCGCCCGAATAGAATTTCACTTCGAATCAAACCTGACAGTTCGAATAATTGTCGTGTTCAGCAAACTGAGTTCGCAATAAATTTCCTCATCTCTGATTAAAACAGAGAATGAAATCTGAACCTATATTTCTTGTTGAACATAAAAACGCAATGAAATTTATGTAGGGCTGCAATTTCCTGTTAAACTGCATACGACAAGACACTTTTAAAACCACCCCAATCAATTTATCACCACTAAAAAACCTATTTGCGCAAGTGGATATTCAAAATTTCCCTGTTCGTTTTTTGGTATGTGAGTATTCGTGTCTAGAAAACGAACAACACTAGTGAATTATATTTTTGTTTTGACACCGTCAAGGATTAATAAAAAGAAGTAATTTATAATTTACAATAAAAAGAAAATATTAAGTTTTTTTATACAATTTTGTATATTGTTATGATCTTTCATGATGGATATTGTTTCACCCACTTTGTCACAAAGTTCTTTATGCGTTTGAAGTTCCTCCACAACAACTTCTTCTGTACTCATTTTGCAAATATTTTTTTTTCTTGGTGGTTTGACTGGTTGAAGCAAGAATAGTTGCAGGTACGACTGGAATAGGATCAGAAAGTGACAGCACTCTGTCCAAAAAATCTTCAATTTGAATTTCATTTTCCATATTTTCAAAATTTCTCTTTTTAGGTAGATTTAACTCAAACGATTTTGAAGAAACAAACAAACTGGAAGATGGCTTCTTCAGCAGGAGAGAATTTTAGTGCCCTATTAGGTCCACCTCCTGTTCCTCTTTCCGTTATTTTGTTTGTAGCAGCCTTTATCCTCACGTAGCGTTTTTGGTCGGTCCAAGCCTAATTAAAATTTTTTTTTTTTGTTCAATCTTCAGCAATGTGAATTAAATTGAACCCTTACCTTCTTTCATTCGAACTCAGTCTTGATTGGAGGCCCAGCGCTATTAAGCTTAAATGTAATCTGCTTCCAAAATGCATTTATTTTTTCTTTACTTTCTTTGACAAAACCTCTTGCGATTTCAGGATTTTCCTGCATCTTGTTTAGCAGCATATCGCTTTGATTTGCATTTATTGATTTGGTCCTTACATATAGATACAAAGAATAAAGTTATTTTGTTTTTTTGCAACTACAATTAATATAAATAACTTACATTGTAAAATTTGTTGTTCTTCTGTTCACCTCTAAAAAATAAGTGGAAATTTTAGCGCCAAATGACATTTCATTCCGCCCGAATTGAGTGCTCCCAATAAGGGAAATCTTTCGAACATGCATTTTTTTTCGCCCGAAATTCACAATAGGCGAATTGAAAAAAGGGATTTTTTTCGGGTGGAATCTTGTTCACGTGAAGCTCACAATAAGGCTGAATGTGTTTTGTTATTGAAAAAACACTGGCGCAAAATTTTAAACAACCTATTTTTAAGCATTGAACAATTTACTAGTTAGCAATTTGTTAAATATTTAGCAATATACTAAGGGAGTGCAAAATTTTAAACCTTTGCTAATTAGTAAATTCCTAATTGCCTTTTATTAAAAAAACGAGCATCCAAACATGTCTAAAAAGTGACAGTTCGTGAAAATAAACAAAGCAAATATGTATTCGTAAACGGACCTATTAATTGGAATTCCCAACTGTTAACTGGACCATTTTATCCACTGCTTTTATAAGAACAAGTGTTCAGATGTCATATGAATTTAGAAAATTGTTAAAAGTTAAAGTAGCCATTCCGTGATTTCCGTGATAAAGTACGTAGGATTTTTGCGATGTATTGATTTTTGGCTAATTGGAGAATATCTAAAGTGAAAATTAGAAGTTTTTCTACAAAATCTTTAAATATTTTTTAGTAACATAACGTACTTCACAAAGAGAATGGCGCAAAATTTTAAACAACCTATTATTAAGGCCTTAGCACAATACTAATTAACAATTTACTATATACATAGTAATCTACTAACTTTTCACTAATTTTAAACACTTTTTATTGTTTTACTAACTAGTATCATGCTAAAACCATTTTATAAAAAAAAAAACATGAACACATCTTAATAATGACAGATTGTGGAGCAAACAAAACAAACATACCTTAATATCATACTAAAAATGATTTATAGTACGTTTCCACCAACAAATAATCCGAGATTTAAGGCAAGTGATTTAAAATAAATCATGAGGTGTTTCCACCAAAGAAAAGGAGACTAATTTGACGTTTGGTTTATGTCATAACAACCAAACTTCAAATTATTCTCCTTTCAAAAAGAAAAAAAAATGTATTTGTTCACTCATCATCTGTAAGTAATTAGTTTTATTATATTCTTGTACATATTTATTATTTTTGTATACTTACATTTTATTTCGTCTGTGATTTCTTGAAAGTTGTTTATTGTTTTGAATTTGAGTCATATGGAAGTGAGACAGATAGTTTTTGTTGACATTTCCATCTGTCAATAAACGAAATTGGCGTTTAAATGGGTCGGTTCAACAATTATTCTCCGAAAAAAAAGTTTGTTTGATTTGACAAACTAATGTTTCCAAGTAGATTTCAATGAGTTTTATTTGAAATCTTCATTTGAGGAGATTAAAATTTGTATGGTAAATCTTCGAGATTTCAAGGAGATTTGTGACAAATCTAGCTAAATCTCGGTTTAGTGCCCGGTGGAAACGTAGTATTAACATCTTACTAAATCGTCTAAAATTTTGCGCCTTTTGTCACATTTGAGAAAAATGACATATGTCATACAGATTTAGTACGATACTAAAAAGATAAAGTAGCCATTTGGTGATTTTAACTTTAATAAAATGTTAAGAAGATAGTACGATACTAAACTCGTTTAAAATTATCAAAATCCTTTTTTTAACCTAGTATCATACTAAAAATGATTTAACATCGTACTAAATCGTCTAAGATTTTGCGCCAATGTATTTCTAAAATTTCAACCAATCGATGGAAAATTGCCAGCGGACTAAAAAAATGGTTTGAGGTAAACGCGTTTGAAGTTTTGAGTATAAGCAAATCAGGATTCATTTTGCAATACTTTAATTGAAAAAAAAAATACTTGAGCGTTTTTGGCTGTCATAATATTTTGGGGAAACATTCTTAGGGCTAGGAGGCCTTTTAAAATGAAAAACCAAACGATTTTCAATAAAATGCCCTTAAGAAAAGATGCGTTTATTTACAATTTAAAAAAATCATATTCTAAATACTGTTGTTTTATGCAAATATTTAAATTAATTAAAAGAAAATTCTTCGAGCAGAACTGTCAAAAACCAGTTTAAAATCAGAGCAAAATATCAAGTGGATTAATATGATTTCAATTTATATTCGTGTTTTATGAAAGGAAAAATGAAATAATTTGCATAAATTTTACTAATGCTATACAAAAATGAAAAATTGTTTTTTTTTTGTATGTACAGTCCCTGGCCATATTATTAGACGCACTTTAGATTCTATGCAAAATCTCAATTTTCAGCTATTTTAATCAGGTTTTCGAGTATTGTAATACATTTAAATTATTTTGTATTTTCCTACTTTTTTATAAAAATAAAACAACAGATTTATAGAATTTTTTTTTTATAATATTTTAAAGTATTGCCTATAACCTAATAGTTATAAAAATTCTGCAGTGCGTCTAATAATATGGCCAGGGACTGTATGTTGTTATGTCATTGTCGGTCCTTCTTAATTAAAAAGAATTAAATAACAATAAAATATTTGAGTAGGTTATTAAAAAGCTTTTTTTGCAATAGAAATATATTCAAAGCATAAAATTCAGGCTTATGTTTAACGCGTTTTACTTTATGTAAAATTTTTTTTACATTTTTCTACATTTACAAGTTTTCAACAAGTTTCAACAAAGTTATGTCTGTTTTAATCTCTCTAAAAGTTTTGTTTGCTTACAAAAATCTGACAGCTACTTTAGAAAGTTAACGAACGAACCTAAGATTTGTGGGAGTTTGACGTTTTCTACTTATAAATCTGTTGTACTTTGACAGGAAACACAATATCTCTTCAAATTAGCGTAGCGTTTTCATTATTTCGTAAGTTAACTTGTGTGAATAGGGGCAATTCAATGGCGGCGGCTTCCTATAAGAGCGAAGGAAATGAATGGTGAATAGCAAAGAAAACCATAAACAAACTGTCAATCCCAACACATTTTGTCCTTGACTCTTTAGTGCACTCGAAAAAAGTTAAACAACAAAACAAATTGTTTTGATCAAAGTTCTCATATTGTAGCTTAGAAGATTTTTGTGTAAAGCTGCAAAAGAAATAAAACCCATTAAAATGCCGGTTAAACTCATAAAAACAATACAAACACACCTTTTTGTATTTGACAACAATTGTACGTGCTTGTTTTTTTCGCAGCTCGCAGCGCCGCCGGCCGCCGCTTCTGAATTTTAACAGTTTATAAACGTCTCGCAACAATAACAACATAACAAATTTGGCAAAGTTGTCACTTATGTATATTTAAATTTAAAAATTTAAAATGTACCCTAGGTAAAGCTAAGAGGCAAAAAAAAAGAAATAATACTTTTTTGAAGCCTTATAGAACAACAAGTGGATATAGGAATAATTATTTGCAGAGGAAAAACAAAAGCACGTCCCATGTTTATCGTCGTTAAAATTCTACAATAAAACACGATAATCTGCCGTAATTATACACATAAAAATAAGTCCGACTTGAATTTATTTGTAATGTACTCGTAAATGTGCCAATTGTTTTGGTTGGATACCAAATACGAATTTATATCGATTAGCAACAAGAACCAATAACAATCAATCACCAAAATAAGTTCTTTTTTTCTTTTTTGTTTTGTATTTTTATTTTATTTTTTCGTTGCTAGTTTGCTATTTTTTTCGCTCTTCAATTAATTATATTATATGTAGATAGAAGAGAAATCAGTGAAGATAGAATCTTAGAAGAATCCTCTCAAGTGTGAAGTCTTTTCTTTTTATTTTTATTTTTCTCGATAAGTGTGCGCTCTGGTAATTTACTGTTTGCAGCATCAATTTATTAAGGATTACGTTATACTTAAATTAATTGACCAATTTTGTTGTTTTTGAAAATCACACTTCTTCCTTCGACGCGTCGTCCATCGTCGTCGATGTTGTTGATGTAGATTGGATGATGATGATGATGATGACGACTATGACGATGTCTGTCGGAATCAGAAGACGTCTACTTCTTCCTTTATGCTTTTGCGAAAAGACTGTTAGTTCATTAACCTGGTTTTGCTTGATATAATTTTTGTTATCAATCTTTTTCTGCCCTGTGTTTTAAAATGTTTTCAGTGACATCTATAATATTATTATCGCATTTATATATTTAATTGCGATATTGATAAAAGCAATGGGATGTAATGGCTTTATAACAGAAAATAATTGAGCTACATAGATTATGTATGACATTTTATACGAATAAAACAATACAATTATCAAACATATTTGAATGCTTCCAGTTTACTGTCAAAACATCAATTTGATGCGTATCAGTTGTCAAAATAAGTTATACAATACAAAACTGAAGTAAAATCCCTGCCTGACATATCTAAATGTGTCAAATTTTGTTGCAAATGGCGACAAATGTCATTATGGCTTGTAATTTAAATATTTTAAATATCTGTTTCATTTTGAATAGTCCGCTATTGGAGTAATTGTCAATTTTAAAGCTGTCATCTTTTGATATTTAAAAAGTCAACCAATGAATCAATATTATCAACAATGCATTAAAATTGTTAAAATTCAGTACAAAAATGTTTTATTAATTATTATTATTAATTTATGATTATCCGAAAGAAGATACACGAATAAAATGCTGCAAACAGACCTAATCTTTATGACGTTTCTGTAAATTTATATAAACTATTAACTGAGTTCCAAGAAGATAAAGGGTGTCCCAAAATTAACGCAAGATTTGAATTTGCCGCCATTTGTGCAGTGAAGTGTTGGCAACCCTGAAAAAAAAAGCAATTTGACAGCTAACAGTATAGGGTTATTAAAAATGGAGCGTTACACGAGAGAACAACGTGTCTTCATTATTAAAGAATATTTCAAAAATAGTGAAAGCTTGCCGGCTGCAGTTCGAAAATTTCATACAAAATATGGTCGGAATAGTGTTTTAACTTCGTCAACTGTGAAGAGATTAATTGAAAAATTCATGGAGACTGGATCCGTTTGAGACGCCAAACACACTGGTCGTCCAAAAACAAGCCGTTCAAATGTGAATGTCGAAGCAGTGCGTGAGAGTGTTGCTGACAATCCAGGAACCTCAATTCGACGTCGTGGACAAGAATTGCAAATTTCAAGAACCTCTCTACAGCGTATACTCACCAAAGATCTGTGTCTTCATGCTTACAAAATTCAATTAACACAACAATTGAAGCCTAATGACCATGGACAGAGAAGAGAGTTCGTTGAATGGATTATTGAACATCAACAAATGGACCCTGATTTTTCGAGCAAAATCATCCTAAGCGATGAAGCACATTTTCATCTTGATGGCTTTGTCAATCGCCAAAATTGCCGCATTTGGGGTTCGGAGAACCCACATGTGATTGTCGAAAAACAAATGCATCCACAACGCGTGACTGTATGGTGTGGATTTTAGGCTGGAGGCATAATTGGGCCATATTTTTTTGAAAATGATGCTGGTCAAGCAGTGACTGTTACTGGTGCTCGATATCGCGACATGATTACACAGTTCTTTCTGCCAAAATTGGATGATATTGATGTGTCCAATATGTGGTTTCAACAAGACGGTGCCACATGTCATACAGCCCGTGAAACAATTCAATTACTGCATGAGACATTTCCAGGTCGTGTACTCTCTCGTTTCGGTGATCAAAATTGGCCTCCTAGATCGTGTGATTTAACACCATTAGGGTTATTTGAAATCACAAGTCTATGCCAACAAGCCCACAACCACCCGTGCATTAAAGGAGGAGATTCGACGCTGCATCAACGAAATTCAGCCATATTTATGCAGAATGGTCATGGAAAATTTCAACAAAAGAGTGCGCATGTGCATGCAAAGCCGTGGAGGCCATTTGTCCGATGTGTTATTCCATACATAACCCTATCCTATGTACTTTACGAGTCAATAAAAATATAACTATCAAAAGACTAAAAACGGCGTTTTCTATTTAATTCAAATCTTGCGTTAATTTTGGGACACCCTTTATATGAGCCGTTTATTTTGAAAGTGGCATAAGTCACTTTTTCAAAAAAATCGAGTTAATGGCAACACTAAATACAATTGAACGGTATCTTGAGAACTATTGAGATTTCTTCGAGAGAAGTATTGGTAATTAACGGTATAACAAATATCTTAAATATCTCGACTTAAAAAAAAGTGACTTATGCCACTTTCAAAATAAACGGCTCATATCTTCTAACCAGAAGAACTTTCATTCCTTAGCTGTCAAATGGTTACTGTCATTTTTTTTTTAGATTTATTAATCGAACATTTCACTTTCTTGATCTGTAAAAATGTTTTTAAATGAACTTTTGAAGTGCTTCCAGTGTTCTTATTTGTATTCATTTTAAATGGACTAAACATTTTTAAAATTAAAATATTTAAATTTCTAATATTAAATTTAACAAAGCCTTCCTAATGTTCAAAGTATTATTCTCAAATTTGTATTCCACATAGAGTTTCTTTTCAAGGTTTTTGTGTTTTGTTTTTAATCATCATACAATAATAATTGTGCCATAATTAAAATTATACGTACAATAAATGATAACACATTCGCTTTTTTCTTTTGTAAATTAAAATTTAAAAATTTGTTCAAAAATGATCTCACAATCACCACAAAATTTTAAAAGAGATTTTAACTATTTTTAAGAAATTAAAATTTCTTATCTCGTTTTGTTGTCATATCCCAGCAGAAACAAAAAATAAAACTTAAAACACCTAAAACTGATAACATCTGGTTTATCTGCTCTTAAAAACATGAACTACAGTTGTGGTTATATAATTAAAGCTACAAAAGGAACAAGAAATATGTTTGCCAATATTGTGGTTCTGGATTAACTACAAAACGTGATTTAAAAAGTAGTAAAAATATCTCAAAGTTCTTTATAGTAGATGGCTGAATTATGTGTCTACTTGAGTTTCTGAAATTTGAATAAATTTCTTTACAAACTGCATTTCAATCTTAAATTATGTATAAAAATATATTAATTATAAAAAGCAAACAATAAGATTATTTGAAAAATGTATAATAGTTAAAATATTTATTTTTCAATGCATAGTTAATTTATAACTAAAAAAATAATTCTAACCTCAGTGACTTAATTTATCTGACCACAACTGTCCATACACAATACATACCCATTCATCTTCTATACACACACGCACAATGACACAATTACACACACATTTATAAAAAAATATGTGTTCGTACACACAAAATTAAGTCAACTAAATATGCATAGATTCTAAATTATTTGCAGATGTCTTTGTTGTTGTAAATTTACTAAAAGATTAAAAATAAATTTTGCTCAAAAACAAATTTTATTCGGGATCACTCATTTTTTTTTGTCTATACATAGATGTCAAATCCACACGACTACCACGCGATTAGCACCACTTCACCCAAGCGCGAGCGATTTTTGTTTGCTTCATTTGTTTTATTGCTAGAACAGAGATGTTATAGATTTGTTTTACTTATAATAAAAAATCAATAGTTTAAAGCCATATCTATACGTCCGCTATAAACAAAACAGGTAGACAGTATTTCTTTTTATAATTTCATAATTCCAGAAATTAAGTAAATGAGAATTTTAGGTAGTTTTGTAGAAAGAAAATTTATGTACACTAGTCGGCATAAGTAATTTGACGAAATAAAAGTCGTGCATTTTTCAGTTTAACTTTTTAATGGCTTTATAAAGAATTTTTGTTTATTTTTTTTCCTTTTTATATATACATAACTAACACAATCTTTAAAATAGTCAAACAAAAATATTTTTTCATAGAAACTTAAAAAGATATAAATAAATTATTGATTTCACTCGTTGGCATAAGTATTTTGACAAGTATGCATTATTAAGAAAACAAAGTTTAAATTTGGCAAAAATAAAGAAATGAAGAATTTAGTAAAATGTATAACCTCCTTTGGCTTCAATAACTTTTTGAAGGCGTCTCGGTACTGAATCTACTAAATTTTGAAGAATATCTGGAGATATCTCTTTCCAAAGGGAAGTTACCTCAGCAATTGTCTCCTCTCTGGTTTTATTTAAAGAAACTGTTCTTTTGCGTTTCAAAAGAGACCAGACGTTTTCTATAATATTTAAATCTGGACTTTGAGGTGGCCAGTCCAAAGTAGTAACACCAACATCCTTCAAAAAATTCATTACCAGCCGGGCTTTGTGGCATGGGGCATTGTCCTGTTGCAGGATGAATGATTCGCCAATAAGCATATCCCCGGATGGAAAGGCATTATCATTTAGGGTACTAAGATATTGGCTTTTGTTCATAGAGCCGGTGATAGGAACCAAGTCACCCAGTCCATTATAAGCAACACATCCCCTGAACATGACAGAGCCTCCCCCGTGGCTCACTTTTTGACAAACAGGCCTTTTTTTTGCCTAACTACCTTTGGCAATCTTACAAAAAAATTATTTTTTTATGAGTTATACTCAAAGGAGCTTTCATCTGTCCATAGAACGCTTCTCCAGAACTCGTTTGGCTTGTGCAGATGTTCCTTTGCGAAGGCCAGTCTTTTGAATTTGTTTACCTTTGATATGTACGGTACGTCCTTAACTTTAATTGTCTTGAAATCTCCTTCTTTTAAACGTCGTCGGACAGTACGCTCACTGATTGATTCTTGGCTGTCAAATTCCATTTATCTGCAGCTGATTGAGGCTTCACAAAAATATTTTTTTTAAATTCCCGTAAAAGGATTCGGTCTTCAGTGGGCGTTGTTTTGTGCCTAGCACCTGATCTTCTTAAGTTTCTTATGTCATTATGCTTTTTAAACTTATTAATTTGATGGTGCACAGTTTGACGTGACACATTAAACTCATTTGCAATGTCTTTTACTGCCATTCCAGCGTTAAACTTTGCTACAATGGAAGATCTGATAACCAAACTCAACTCCACTGTTTTTACCATGGCTTTAAATAACTTTTGATCAAATTTTATTTTTTTATTATTATTAACGTTTCACTTCAAATAAAGTTTAATATTGCATAAGTTGCTTGGTTTTCACGTGCAAAGTGTAAAAACAGGTACACAAAGATTCCGTCAAAATACTTATGCCACACAAAAATTCGTTGTTTACATGCATTTTTATGAGCAAAAAGAGAATGCAAAATGTAAACAATACAAAATTTGGCATGCTAGAACTAAAAACATATTCTTTGTTTTGCACATTATTTTTTCGCCGTTATTTAACGATAATTAGCAAAGTCTAGGTTCAATTGTCAGAAAAAGGTTTCGTCAAAATATTTATGCCAACTACTGTATATCATCTAGAACTGTCAGCTGTCAAAAGTAATTCTACTGTTTGCATATATTTTTTTTAAGAACCTCCTAAACTGTTTTAAATGAACAACATATCTTTAATGTTTCGTTTAATTGTCAAAACATTGCAAGGTTTTCCTTAAAAAATTCAAGAAATCTCATCATCAAATCGTGATCTCAACGTATAACATCACTGTTATGGCGCTTTCTACATTTACACAGTAGGTTTTCGCAGATAAAACTTGTCATTGCTTTCTTGTATTTCTGTTCTATTTTATTTTACTATATTTTTAAGACAGATAGGCGTGTATTTAAATCAACAAAAATAAGGCATTTGAAAATGCAGATAAGAAGAAAGATTCGAGCTAAATTATGATCATAGTATAAAGATATGACTTAAATCCACATTCTAGCGGATAAAGACTTAGGTATTTTAGAAAAATGACAGAACTTAGATCTAATTTCTAACAAATCCAAGAAAAAGTACTAAATCAAATTTTAGAACAAAATAAGCTATATGTAACGTAGGTTTAATTGCGGTTAGAAAGACGAAACATAAATAAACAACTATAAAAGGTTAATAATAGCCTGGGAATTTCGGTGTGTTTTTTTTTTTGTTTTTAATTTTACCAAACATGATGTTTAATAAAAATAGCAACAATTAACTTAAATAATCTCCTACCATCTACTGGAATTCAATTAAAATAAAAACATCATGTAATAGACTGTTTTATAGGAATAGGTTAATTTTAAGTGTTTGTTTTTCTTTCTGTTATGTGACTGACTCTGACGCGCTTACCAAACAAATTAATTTATAATGCATTTGAGATATTCTGACGTAAAGAATACAAATTAACATCTAATAAGTTTCTAAGAAATTAGGTTAAAGAAAAAAAAAACATACAATAATCCTTTTGTTTTACTATAGTTTTCTCATCGTGCTGCAAGACCAAAGAAACAACTTGTGGTTACTTGACGTTTGTTTTATGTAAAACATAGTTCTTTTTTTAAACGTCAAATGAAAGTAAGTTAAAGCGAGCAATTAAAATTCAGTTTATGACGCAAAACTTACAATCGCATCAAAAGTGCAATAGTATCACATGGACCAGCACTTTTTTATATTCAATGATGTTGATTTTTTTCGAACTAAGGGTGCTGTTCCATGCAACTTTTGTTATTTTTATGTTTTAGGATGCACTTTAGGATGAAGAGCTGTGACAATTGTAAGTTGTCCTTATCTGACTAGTATAAATGTCAAAGTATCAAATTTCAAACGCCATTTTGTATACATATATATTTTTTTAAGTAAAAGCTATACTTTGCTATAAGGGTGTTATTTCATGCTACTTTTATTAATTTGACAATTTGGGATGCACTTTAGTATGTAGAGGTAAGTCAATGATTTTTTTTTGTTTGAATTAAGGGTGCTATTAGATGCTTCTTTTTTAATTCAATTCTTTGGTTAGTTTTACGTTTTAAATCACACTTCAAGATATAAAGCTATTGCAATTATAAATAGAATTGTCTCAAATGTCAAGCTACTTTTATTAATTTCACATTTTGGGACGCACTCTGGGATGTAGAGGTATTTCAATTATGTTGATTGTTTTGGTTGCTACTTTTGTTCACATTTCAGGAAGTCGAGCTTTTGGACTTCACTTTAAGAAGTAGAGCCATGATTGTTAATTGTCCTTTTTTTTTGACAAATGCCAAGCGCCATTTTGTGATTTAAAAAAAGAAAACTATAAATTTGTTTAGCTTTTTTATTTAATAAACGTCAATTCGTTAAAAGCATCCATAGAGAAAAAAGGAAAGGATGAGTTGATTTCTACAAAATAAGTGAGTAATGGTGATCGTAATCTTTTGACTGAAAAGATTGCACTCGCATATGATGGCATTTTATTTTCTCATTCTAACATACGAGTAGCTGTCAGAATCAAAATTTAATAGATGTTGTTTGCCATGATAGGTTTAAAAAAGCGTTATGTGTCAGCACATTGATGAGTGTAGTCAAATAATAGCACGTCTGACAGGATTAAAGACTCATTAAATAAAAAAACTATTAAATGAAAAATAAAATAAAACAAAATAAAAAGTTTATTTATTATGAATTATTTGCGACAATTTCATTGACCTCTTTCTTTCAACAGTCAGATAAGCAAAAATAGACCCAAAAAAAAATATAGGTAAATAAAAACAAGAGAGGATAATGTAGTTTGTTTCTACTTCTTTTATTTTAAGTACAGTCTACACTGCTTCTATTTATGAAGCACGTTCCGTCTGCTCTATCAGTTTAAAGAAAAATTTAAATGGTTAAGATTATATTTGTTTAACAAAATAAGCTAATTATAGTTTGCCAAATTGTTTCGATGGCGGCGCAGCGCGGCGTGATTATTAAGATATATATCTATTTATGATTATATACGAAATATGTATTATTTCTCTTTTCTATCACGTGACAATAGTTACTCAGCTCAGGTGTAGAGTATTGTGTTAAAAATTTGATAACAAACAAGATTAGAAATTGATTTTTAATTTAATCGCACGACTACCATTTGATCAAAGAATTTGTTTGCATTAAAGGAAGGCGTGTCAAATTAGTTAACAAGATCACTTTATTCCCTTAAGCAAACAATAATAAAAAAAACACACAAAAAACACCACATTTAAAAATCTGGTTCAAACTGACGATGTGCGTCGGATGACGGATGAATTGATGTCATCACATTGATTTATAAACTTTTTATATGAGAGCGAAAGAAATGACAGTTGATTGGGACCTTGAGCATAAATGAGTAAAAAATGATATAAAATAATAGATAAGGTTTAGGGTTTTTGGAATTTGGAGCCCAAGACAGATTTATTATTTTACAATGTTGCTAGCATTTAGTCACGTTCGAGCTGTCAAATTTTAAGATGACATTTAGGAAGATCCCGATTTTTTTATAAATTTCATATAAAAGTATATTGAAATAGTACACAAATTATACAAATTATTCACATTAATTTAATAAAAAATGCTTTTGAATGATCAGTTTCTAAACTAATAAAAATTAATAGTTTGTGACTTGACAGAAGTCAAATAACTATCGATTTTTCTTTTTAAGCTAAGAGCAAACCTTGGACTCTTTTGAGGCAACTCATTTTGACGTCTCGTAATTTTAATGTCACCGAAAGGTGAGGCATTATAAATGAATGATGAAATGTCAAAATAAGTCACCTCAAAATTGGTGCAATGCAAACATTGTCTAATGCTTGACAGCTTAGAAAACTAGTTTGTCAAACTTTTTAATAAATTACTTATGTATATTGCTATCATTTTTTTTAACTTAATTTGTTATTTAAAAAAAAAATAATTTAAATATTTTATCATCACTTAGATATATGTACATATATTTCATTTATTAATTTACTACACAGTAAAATGATAATAAGCTAAGGACAATGGCGACGACCAACATAGTAGACGGAATGGACATTTGGACTTTTATATTTAAATAAAAGCAGATAACAGTAATAAGTTTATAGTCCTAAAAACAAGATAGTTAAATTTATTTGGTCAGCAAAAATTATTTAAAATAACAATCTTTATGTTACATCTGATCAATGTTATAGTTAAAGATCAAAGATGGAGGATTATTGATAAACTATAATTATTTATAATGTTATCGACTTTTGGTATCAACATTGTACTTTTTACCTCCATTTGTGCATTTTTAAATAGTTTGATTTTATGGACACTGGACTTTTGAATTGATCAAATGCACGTTTTCACATGTAGGGTATAATAAAATAATGATAAAATCACCAAAATTGTGTCTATTAATTATAATAAATTATTTATTGATATTTTTGTTAACAGTTTTGAATATAACCGTTTTAAAATATTCATTGTTAAAATAACGTAAATTTATCATTAAACATTTTTAATTTTTGACGTTGTTTGCGTTAAATTTGCATGGAATCATTTTGTTTCATCACTGTCAGTGAATTTTCATTTGACGTTTACTACTTTTATGTCAACAGAATTTTCTTAATTCAGAGTTGATCATCATGATATTGACCATATGACATAAGAAAACTGCATTATCGACACACAAATTCCGTTCTTCGTTATCGATTAGTTACATTTTTCCGTTGAAAATTATCTTAGAAATGTAGTTTTGACGCTTATGACACAAACAAAACGGGCTATGTTCCAAAATCATACATATACATATGTACATATGTGATTTATAATATTTACTTTAAAATGTGACGATAAAATATTTATTCAGTTTTAATTATAATTTAAAAACAAAACAAAAATTTAGTCAACAAATGTTATTTTTGTTTTAAGGCTCTGTTCTCACATTTATATATTTTATTATTCTATTTATCTTTGACTTTATTTTGTTGCCCTTTTTTTGATCTGTATAACTGCTGTCAATAAACGTCATAAATAAAATGAAATATTACTTTACTAGACCAAAAGTCGACAGTAAGTTGATCAGCTTTTATGTACATAACCTACATAATATAAATAAAATGTGAGTAGGTACTTTTAGTTAATCAAAATTTATTAAGATTGTTTAAGCCCAAAGACTACAATTTCTTAAATTACAATACAAATTTGACTTCGTTTAAAATCTTGTATTTATTTTGTTTACAATAGTTATAGAAGTAAAATTTGTCGACAATATAAAAGCATTTTAAACGATTCATGAACAACTGTCAAACTAAATAAACGATTTATGATAAACAACTGTCAAACCATTGAAAAGAAAGTCGAAACTTTTCATGGAGCCAAGAAAAACACTCTATATTTTGTTTATCAGCCCCCAATAAACTTTTATGATTTACATAATTAAATAAAAAGTGTCGCTCTAACAAAAATAAATAATAAATCAATTTATTTAACAAAAAAAAAATTACAATCAATTTTTTTGCAAATAATATTATTACAATTTTTTGCCGTTTTTGATTTTTGTTTGACATTTTTTATGATAACGTCATGATCCCATAATGCATCCATCATCATAAAAATGGAACCCAATTGTCATTCAATTCAGAATCATTTTATATTAATTGTGTCTACACTGCGTAAATTATCTGTTCAAGTGGCGTTCAATGCTGCTCGAAACGTCAACCACTGACCGAATCTGATCAAATCGACCAAAAAGGGGTTTAGAAGGAGGGTTGGTTGGTGAAGTCTGGTTGGTTTCTTTTTTAATTTACTAAGAGAGTATAGCACAAGGCAAGATTGATGGAGTGTGTAAATTGCCCGCAATACAGTTTCTTTTGTTAATAGCTGACTTTCTGGGTACAATATATTGAATTAAATATAATATACAGTTGCGGTAAAAAAAAGGACTCAAGTTTAACTGGAAACATTTTTAACGATTCTTCAAATGTTTGATGCATAAACGTTTTGTGAACAGGTGAAAACAAAAATACACATCAAAAACCATTAAACGCTGAGGAAATAGTTACTTAATTGTAGCAACTACGGTGTTGGAAATCTTCATGATATGAGGTTTTCCATGGGTACAATAAATACATTTATTTTTGATCCACATATGTCGAAACATACATTTTCCCCGGTTTTTGCATTCACTCGAATACAATAAATTGATTTATTTTTGATTTAAGATCAAATCTGCAAAGCTCAAAATTTGACAGCTCTACTGCAGTTTGAATAATTCCAATCGTGTTCCAATTCAATTTTCGTCGGAAATCTGAACTTACCAATGAAAAACCCCATTAATATACTGGGGGATGAAATTTAACCTTATGCATCTGAACAGATATCGTTGAAGTCGGTCTATCAACAAGAAAACCAACCGTCAAACTAGCCATCAAATGTTTCTGACGTTAAGTTCAGAAAGTGCAAGGAAAGATTAAGAACACTGTGGTTATTCTTTTTTAGTTAAATGTTGGTGTGTCAAAACGTCATTGTTACGAATCGTTGGAATTTTTCAGAATCATTAGCTGCGTTCAATCTCGTGTTGGATAGGCTTTTCTGGAAATTTGGGATTTTTAGATACCTTATTGAACGAGTTAGATACCTAAAGTTCCTTCAAATAAAACCATATGTAGAATTAGCTGTTCTGTCACATACAACAGAAATTGTAGGATACTTTTGGATTCATTTTTTGACATTCTAGCTGTTTTGGATCGGCTGTGCTAACAAAAAGGTATCCGGATAAGTTATCTGTCTGAGGTCGAACGCAGCCATTTAGGAACGACCAATGTTAAACATAGTCAATCTGTCAAATTACCAATATCAAAAATTAAAATGTCGCCTCGAACTGTCAAAACAAAGAAAGAATGAAAGTGTTCGACCAATGGCAACGCTCCTTCTATTGTCCAATGAAATAGCTCGTTCTATTTCATAAAATCATTTTGTTCTAAATCGTACCTGTTAAAATTTTGAAAGTACTTTGGGAATTTGGCATATCTTAAAAAATGGATTGAATTTGAAATCTTTTTTTTTTTGTATGATTATTGAAAGATAATTTTTTAAAAGAAGACAACAACTGTATTCGAAGTACCAAATCAGTTCTTCCACTTCATAAGAGTTTATGACATTCTGCGGGACTATTTTTTGAACACAGCTGTATGTTTATTCAAAGTTCGCACGTTGTGCTCCGATGAAAAGTCCACAAATTGCAACCGAGCTATTATTATATCACAATTTAACAATGCAACGGGTGCATTTTACAATTTAATTTCTCTGTGTTATCATACAAAATATATAAACAAGAGATGATTGCTTATATGCATCATTTAAAGAAATCAAAACAATCGTTCTGGGGCTAATGCCCTTTTTTTTTCTTGATGGGTGCTCTGGACGAACTACATCACACAAGTCACAAGAAAAGTCGCTCTGCCCGCCACGTCGTAGGTATAAAAATATATTGCGTTTCTTGGCGTGGCGTGCATATGATATGAATAAGTGTATTTAGGTGCTGCTGCTATGTAGCTGGACTGGAGTGTTGTTTAGTTGGCCTTAATTGAAAGGGGAAATTGGCTATTCAATGAGCTTAAATAAAATGGAAGTTTCGGTTTTGATTCTTCTAGGTCAAGAAAATAATTAATTTGTCTGTTTACTTACTTATACTAAATAAAACAAATCGATTGGAGGAGGGATGATTCTATTCTATAATCGAAAATCAATAGTTCAATTCTGATTATAATTAAATTGCTAACCAAATTACCTTAAATGTCAACGTTTACGCGTTAAGTTTTACTTTCTGGTCATTTAGTGATAATTTTTATAAGGATAGTTCACAAAAGGTCACAATTAGTTTAAGCCTTGAAGACGAACACGGTCGAAAAGTATGACAATACAAAAGACAATTTTATACTGATAACCAAAAATAAGTTTGTATAAAACTTAGAATTATTAAAAGACAGAAGAAGAAACTCAAGACAAGTTATGAGATAAAAATTATCTGTCTAGCAGGGCTTAAGTGTCTATAGAAATTGCGAAAGAAGAATTTATAGTTTGCTTTTTTAGCTAGTTGCATGTGAATATTTGACGGTTGTTGTCAATGGTTTGACAGTTAAGAATGTCAAACGGTTTTGATATTCCAATATTGGCAGATTTTTTGCAAATTTTATATCAACCATGTAAACACCCATTTTTATCTGTCAAAAGTGACATAACGAAAATTGGCAGTCAATGTTCGGCAAATTTTCTATCAAAAAATTTGCCGACTTTTTACAATCGTTCGAAATCGTCTAAACCCCCAATTGTTTGTGTTTTCAAATAATTGGAGGATTGTTTACTAATTGGATATTGGATGATGTTCTTTCCAAACAACATCATCTAATTTTTAATTGGCAGACAATTTATTGACAGAAAACATCAACAAAAACTAATTGAATGCTTTTTCAAAACTTTTGACAGTTTGGCCAGTATTGGAAGATGTTCCAATCGTGGATACTTAGCTTAAGGTTTGAAAATTCACCCTGAATCCTTTAACGAAGTTCATAGAGCACTTTATCCATGTTACGGTGTTTGTCAATAAGCGAAATTGCCTTATTTGAAGCAAAGACAATCCTCAAGAATTTATACGAAGGTCAACAACGAACAAAATATCAAACACCAGTTCACAGTTTAAACAACAATGGTTTGATAATGACTGTTTGAAGGCACGCCAAAGATCTTTTGCACTTCTGAAAATCGTCCGGATTTCGCATAATTCCGATTTAAGGAAATGGTACAATGACTGCAACACCTACTACAAAAATTTATGCCTACACAAGAAAATAGAATTTGAAAACAACAATGCACTCAATCTAGGTCAAACTAAAAACTCGAAAGAGTTTTGGAAAATCGCCAGAAATATTAACGGTACAAGCTACAGAATAGGTTCAGGGTTATCAGCTGAATCACTTGCAATCCATTTCAAGCATCTTCTCCACAGCGACTCAAACCTTCAGTTTTCCTACGCTCAGCCATCAATCTTCGACGAATCTTTAGACTCGGCCATAACACTTGAGGAAATAGAAGCAGTAATGAAGAAAGCGAAAAATGGAAAGGCACCAGGTGAAGATGGGATTCCCTACGAATTTTACCAGAACGCAACTCCTTCATACTTATCCTATTTGTTAAAGTTTTATAACAAGATCTTGGCTAACGCCGAAATTCCCTCCTCGTTCACAAAATCAGTTATCTTCCCAATTCATAAAAAAGGCGCTTTTGATATTGCTGACAACTATCGAGGCATATCATTTATGAACGCATTAGCCAAAATATTCTCCGGTATCCTTGTGGAGAGACTTGAAAAATGGGTGGAGAGGAAAAGTATTCTTTCAAATCTTCAAGCCGGTTTTAGAAAGAACTATTCTACAACAGACCAGATTTTTACACTTTCTTCAATCGTTCAAGCCTTCCAAGCACGTAATAAGAAAGTATACTCTTTCTTCGTAGATTTCAAAACAGCTTTCGATCGGGTGAATCGTAATGCACTGTTATATAAGCTCGCGCAGTTGGGTATTTCATCAAAATTTCTTTCTGTGATTAAGGAAATGTACAATGGAACAAAAGCAGCGGTATGGGATGGTGCAATATTCTCAGATTGGTTTGAAACAACCACTGGAGTAAAGCAAGGATGTCTTCTCAGCGCGTTACTGTTCTCCCTTTTTATCAATGACATTGTTGAAGATCTACCTGGAGGCATAAGGATATCTAATTCGGTTGTAAATGTTTTACTATACGCCGACGATCTTGTTATTCTGTCTGAATCATCAGAAAACCTACAATTAATGATTAACCGATTAGCATCTTACTGCAACAGATTGGGACTAACGATTAATACGGAAAAATCTAAGGTCATGATGTTTTCGCGCTCCTCCCGAAGTCAAAATGTGAAAAGGTGGTACTACAATAGAAATCTACTAGAAGTAACCAATGAAATTAAGTATCAACAACCATCTAAGAGAAAAGGCTAACACTTCACAAAGCTTGTTGAATTCTACATGGAGAAAAGTGTTTACTGATAGTAGAATAACAACGAAAAAAATATCAAACACCAGTTCACAGTTTAAACAACAATGGTTTGATAATGACTGTTTGAAGGCACGCCAAAGATCTTTTGCACTTCTGAAAATCGTCCGGATTTCGCATAATTCCGATTTAAGGAAATGGTACAATGACTGCAACACCTACTACAAAAATTTATGCCTACACAAGAAAATAGAATTTGAAAACAACAATGCACTCAATCTAGGTCAAACTAAAAACTCGAAAGAGTTTTGGAAAATCGCCAGAAATATTAACGGTACAAGCTACAGAATAGGTTCAGGGTTATCAGCTGAATCACTTGCAATCCATTTCAAACATCTTCTCCACAGCGACTCAAACCTTCAGTTTTCCTACGCTCAGCCATCAATCTTCGACGAATCTTTAGATTCGGCCATAACACTTGAGGAAATAGAAGCAGTAATGAAGAAAGCGAAAAATGGAAAGGCACCAGGTGAAGATGGGATTCCCTACGAATTTTACCAGAACGCAACTCCTTCATACTTAACCTATTTGTTAAAGTTTTATAACAAGATCTTGGCTAACGCCGAAATTCCCTCCTCGTTCACAAAATCAGTTATCTTCCCAATTCATAAAAAAGGCGCTTTTGATATTGCTGACAACTATCGAGGCATATCATTTATGAACGCATTAGCCAAAATATTCTCCGGTATCCTTGTGGAGAGACTTGAAAAATGGGTGGAGAGGAAAAGTATTCTTTCAAATCTTCAAGCCGGTTTTAGAAAGAACTATTCTACAACAGACCAGATTTTTACACTTTCTTCAATCGTTAAAGCCTTCCAAGCACGTAATAAGAAAGTATACTCTTTCTTCGTAGGTTTCAAAACAGCTTTCGATCGGGTGAATCGTAATGCACTGTTATATAAGCTCTCGCAGTTGGGTATTTCATCAAAATTTCTTTCTGTGATTAAGGAAATGTACAATGGAACAAAAGCAGCGGTATGGGATGGTGCAATATTCTCAGATTGGTTTGAAACAACCACTGGAGTAAACCAAGGATGTCTTCTCAGCGCGTTACTGTTCTCCCTTTTTATCAATGACATTGTTGAAGATCTACCTGGAGGCATAAGGATATCTAATTCGGTTGTAAATGTTTTACTATACGGGACGATCTTGTTATTCTGTCTGAATCATCAGAAAACCTACAATTAATGATTAACCGATTAGCATCTTACTGCAACAGATTGGGACTAACGATTAATACGGAAAAATCTAAGGTCATGGTGTTTTCGCGCTCCTCCCGAAGTCAAAATGTGAAAAGGTGGTACTACAATAGAAATCTACTAGAAGTAACCAATGAAATTAAGTATCTAGGCGTAAAACTTACCCACAATTTGAACTTCAACAACCATCTAAGAGAAAAGGCTAACACTTCACAAAGCTTGTTGAATTCTACATGGAGAAAAGTGTTTACTGATAGTAGAATAATTCTTTCCGCCAAGTATAAGATATACGAAGCGGTAGTAAAGTCAACGCTCTGTTACGCATGTCAAGTCTGGGGTGCAGATGAATATGAACAAATTGAACAGTTCCAGAGAAATTTCTTAAAAAAACTCTTCAACTTACCTCGAAACACACCAAACTATGCAATCTACTTGGAAACAGGATTACCAAAACTCCTAACAAGTACCCTTAAAGCGCAGGCTGATTTTATTATTAAGACTTTAGCCCATGACGACTCAAGAATGATAAAAAAAATGCTCTTATACGAGTTGAGGAATAACGACTGGTTGACTGCTAAGTGGGAAAACTTAGGTACTGCTTGTGGTGAAACACTTCATATTGACTTTAATAACCCCAACAACTTAAAGGAACAGCTTTACCGTATAATTAGAAAGAATGAGGACTTGACTCGAGAAACATTTGTTCTAAATGGTCGTGAATCCGACAGTAGATTGTTATACTCTCAGCTTAACTACAATCTTGAGAAGAGAAACTACTTTAACGATACCTTAACATACCGAGAGATTTCTTTCATTTTTAAAGCGAGATGTGAACTACTCAGCCTAAACGGATGCCCTTATAACGGGAGCTTTGATCAGTTCTGTTCAATATGCAACCTTAAGTCAAAAGAGGACTGCTTCCACTTTATAAGTATATGCCCAATATTTAAGCCACACCGACGTTTCTTCTTTGGTAAAAATACCCTTTCAATGCAAGACACCCTTAAATTACTAAACGAGTGCGACTGGAAAACACTAAGTAAATTTTTAGAAGTTATCTTCAAATATAGAATGCTTTTAGTTAGCGAATATGTTTAATTTGTAAATTTATCTATATAATTGTTATCTATAAAAAACGTTTAAAAGAATTATAATTCTTGTCAACCAGGCTGACGGCTTAGCCATAGCTTTAAAATTCATGTATAAATTTAAACTTAAACAATTATTGAATTAATAAATGAATTTGTTACTTACTTACTTACCACTTACTCCTCAAGTCACAAAAGAATCACCATTGCATCAATTAAAATTGTCTGTTTTTTCAAAATGAAGAAGGAACTGCGGAATGTCGTGACTTTTTGTTACCAAAACTCATTAACCTAAACATCGACGACATTTGATTCTAACAAGACGGGGCAACTTATCATACAGCGCGTTTATCATGCTAAATCAATTTGGCGATAACTTTTCAGAAGTAGTCCTGTTAACTAGCTCCGTCGGGACTTATCGCCTCTTTTGAAAAAAAAAAAAAACAACCGATATATACAAAAGTTACTAAAGCCTATTTTAATTTCGATCTTCTCCTCATCTAAAGGTTTTACATTTGTCCAATACTAACTAAAGTGCACATCTTTTAGATTTATAAATATATTTTTTTAATATTCATTTAAATCCAAAAATTAATAATTTCTTTTAATTCATCAGGTATGCGAATGACTATGGCCACAGCTTCCACAATGACACCCAGAGTCCACAGGAAAGGCTTTCGTATACCATCAAAAAGACATCCTGGTAAAGCGTTACCTGGCAAACTCCATTCAATGTCAAGGGTGAGTAAAACATAACATAATATAAAAATTTCATATTTTTTAATTACAATTTGTTTTATATTTTAATTTTAGGTTGGTCCTGGTAAAATACCACCCGGCAAACGAATGCAACAGAGGCCACAACCACCGCCATGTGATAATTCAAATGATAGTGGATTCGGTTTTGATCAACATGTCGAAGTTCAAAATAATAATCAACACATGATAAGATCGATGCCTGTATCAAGGTGAGTCTAGATCTATGTAGGTTAAGATTACTTACATATAATACTACTATTTGATTAAATTACAAACACGGGCTATTAGATGT
The DNA here is from genome assembly GCA_920104205.1 of Eupeodes latifasciatus. Lineage (NCBI taxonomy): Eukaryota > Metazoa > Arthropoda > Insecta > Diptera > Syrphidae > Eupeodes > Eupeodes latifasciatus. The sequence continues at coordinate 12,014,704 of OV049926.1, forward strand.
TTTTATTTTTATATATTCTCTTAATTAAAATAGCACTTGGGTTTAACACTGAGCAAAACACAAATATTATATATAATTAGCTTGATGTATTTTATTTTAAGTTAAGTTTTTATTTTCTTGTGCTTAATATATTCATTCATTAATTCATATACTCGTACAAAGCGTATAAGCAAAGTTAATGATATTGTTATTTATTTATTAGACACTTACGAGTATGTAGGTATATTTTAAAGAAAAAGATTATTTATTATTAATAAATTATGTTTATTTTACCCTGTAGTTATTTTAAGGACATTTTTAATAGTCATGATAATATGGCTTAGACTTTGATCCATGAGAATAGAGAAAAGGGAATTTTGTCCATTTAATTCAATATAATTTTTCACATAATTAGGATTTCAATGATTATTGTTTTGAATTTGTTTCCTTTTTAATGTTTAATCATAATTGCAGCACCAATGCTGTCTTCTATATTCTGAAAGTCTTTTTACACAAGGACTTTAAGTAAATGTACATTCGGCGGATATCCAACTAGTATGACCTTTCAAAATGCTTCGAGCTATCTTCCAAAATCAATTTCGAATATTTTCGCAGATTAAGTTAAAGACTGCAAACACATCTTTTCTTATTATTAATATTTATTAACTTAACACTAAATGTTAATTTATTTTAATTTAATTTAACACTAAATGTACAGTCCAATAGTTTAAAGCTAATAGCTACCAGGGCTTCTGGCTGACCTTTTCTCTTATTCCTTTTAACACATAAGAATAAGTCATCTTACATCAATCAATTTTTCGATTTGTGAGGCTTCTATACGTGACAATATTTCAAAGCTAAATCAATGTTTAAGTCCTGTGGTCCTGATAGAATACCATCATTTATGTTGGAAAAATGTGTGTCTTTTGTTTCTTATTCATTGAAATTTTCTATGTTCTCAGATCGTTGGAAATATTCTGGCGTTAGTCAGTCCATAAAAAGGTTCTAAAAATTTAGTAAAGAATTACCGTTCTATAGCAAAATTATCTACAGTTACTAGTTTATTACAATTCTCTACTTTTTGTTTGGATGCATTCGAAAAACACTCTCAAGCAGATTGCATTTTTACAGACTTTAGTAACATTGGACTTAATGACCGTTTCATGGATTTCGTCATACCTTAAAGATAGATATTATGGCTTCACGTTTAAGAGTAACCCTTGATGTCAATTTAAAGTAAATTTTGGAATACCTCAAGGTAGTCAATTTGGTCCATTGCTGTTTATTTTATTTATTAATGATTTGCCTTCTGTTTTTTTAATAATTCTATAACGCTAATGATGTTGAAATATTTAGAATAATTAACTCTATTATCAAGGACTATAAAGAGATGCAAGAAGATCTAAATCATTTTCGGGAATGGTGCAATAAAAATCGTTTGGGCGAAATAGTCGTAGATTTGTCTTCAACCTGAGAGAATTGTGCCCTCAGAAATTTTACAACATCATGAACATAGCTTTAGATTTCCCGATACGGCTACGTAGATTCATTGTCCATTGAGATAGCAAGCATTCTTCGCCTGCGTAGTCTAGACGGTTCATTTATGTTGTCAGATTGCAATTTATTCCTCCGTTTTCTGTCAAGGCTACCCGCAGCACATCACTGATCACCAATAAGAACAGAATTGGTGACAGAATTGGCAGACCTGTCTGGCTTAACTTTGACAACCTAAATCTGTGTAAGACGTAACATTTTGACCCATCGTAAGTCGCCATTATAAAAGAGATGAACTTATCCGGGATACCCCTCCTTCGCAAAGTAAGCCAAATAAATTCTGTTCTTAAAATCGATGAACATCAGACGAAGTGGGGATCGATATTTAACGCACTGTTCGATGATGATGTGCAAGAGGATCTCTGCGAGCGTTTGCAGGAATTCGCTGGGTGAACTTTGCGCTGCTTGCAATAATTCTGCGTGAATGCTGTCTAGCCCTATCGTTTAGTTGTTCTTGAGTTCTTTGATCGTGGTACATATTTCTTTTCATTACCGGGTGTTTGGTCGGGAATTTGTTGCTTCGGACAACTCAGAAGATGTAAGTTTCACGTTGCTGTCCAATACATGGTTTAAAACCAAAGCAAAATTTTCCTTCCACCTTCCAAGCTGGTCCCCTTCCAAGATCAGCCGGAAACCATCTATATTTTTTACCAGGTGTTGTTTTGAGCTCTGAAAATCACCGAGCTGTTTAGTTATTATATAGGGAGTTTTACTGTCGTACCTGTTTGCGGCTTCTTCTGCTTCTAGCGTAAACTCGTTGAACCTCTTTTATCTTCATGCGTAATGAGGATTCTAGCTCGTTTCTTTCTTCAACTCTAGCAGCTGCCAAATGAGCTTTTAATTGCGTCCTTTCATTGATCTTTGCCAAAGTTTCATCCGAAAACCAAGTGCTGGTTCTTCCTTCCTTCTTTCAAGTATGAGGATTCTATCTCGCTTCTTTCTTTAACTCTAGCAGCTGTCAAATGAGCTTTAAATTGCCTGCTTTCGCTGATAATTGCCTAAGTCTTCTCCGAAAGCCAGGTGTTGGTTCTTCATTCCTTCTTTCAGCACCACCTGATATCAAAACATTTTTTTTGTAAAATGGGACTTAGAGTTAATTTTTGGTGCTTGTTTTCAATCCGAACTTTGATTTCAAAAAATACTTATTTTAAACATTATTCATACATGTATTTTTTTACAATACATTTTAAAAAGTTGATGTTTTAGCCTTGTTTAGATGTTTTGCATTTTCTATTAAAAACAGCTTAAACATTCGCTGTTCAGCTGAATGGCATTTGGCACCGTCTTCTTAAAACCATGCAATGCAAGTCAATTTCTTCCATTTTCCGCAAAAAAAGGATGTTATCATCGCACGGTATCGCTTACCACAGTAACGTTTAACGGATTCGTATCATCTTTGAAGAAATATGGCCCAATGATTCCGCCAGCCCATGATCCACACCAAACAGTGACAATAATTTACAAGCGCTATCCGTTTCTTAGACCATTCATGGTTAGATTATAGACCAAACTGGAGACGTTTGACAGTGACACAAAACACTTTCCTGAGCTGTCAAAACCAGTGTTGCTAAAAAGATAACAGCGAAAAAATCACCCTGTATTTGTTATTTTCTAGATTTTTTTATATCTTAGTTACCAAAACATTTTTGGGTCACTTTTGTGATTCCATCTTCTTCTTCTTTATTGATATCATAAATATGCAATCCCTTTGAAAAATACTAAAATTTACATTTGAAGCACTTGATAGCTCTAAACCTTTTCATTCAATAAAAACTAAACCGTATTTTAATTCTTATTGATGACTCTACAAAAAATTTACTATGCAAATAGATAAGTTTACATCTGTTAGATAGATTTCTATTGAAACATTAAAGACTCTTTTTCGTGTAGGTAGACATAATTAATTAAATTAAAATTTAAATAAAATACTTAACATAACAATAATAATCATCGTTGATGGTTTTACCGCTAAAAGACTAAAGATTGGGTCTTTTTTTCTATGAACCAAGCTTTAGCTTTATATTAGCACAATAAATAGATAATTTAAAATAAAACCCGAAATGGCCTGCCGCCGATGGAATTAATTTGTTTGCAAACAAGTTTTTTTTTTCTTAAATTGTTTAATAATTCTTTTCTGCCGTGCGGTTTGGTTCGGTGGTTATTTGATTGTTTTAATATTTTAATTTTCAATGGGACAGCCCCAACAAAGATACAGTGTTGGTGAAAAAGTTAGCACCTATGTAAAACTACCTCCATCTTTATGTCATTCAAAAATTAATAACTTAAACAAATCATATTAATTTGTTTCCAAAAATTAATACATTAGATATGTACTTCTAAATAGACTTCATGAGAATATAGTTTTCATAACGGTCCATTTAAATATGACATAAGTAGGACAGTTAACCAAACTTTTTGTTGATCCAAACAAAAGCAACTTTTTATTGCTATCTCTCTTTTTCTTGCTAATAGAGAAAAATTAGTCCGTTAACTACAAAATCCATTGCTCATATTAAAGATGTTGGCAAACGAGTGCATTTGTAGTTGTATTTATTAGGCGTTATGTAGTTCACAAGCAAGCAATCAGTGTTCTTAGCTCACTTTTGTAAAATTGCCGGAAACAAATACTCTAACGAAATAAAAAAAAAATTAAAAAAAATATAAAAGTGGAATGAGTCAAATTAAAATATCGGAAAAATGCTCCATTCCAAAATCAGTGATTTCTCCATTAATAAAATTTTACAAATCCAAAAAGCCATTCCAAACGATTCATCGAGGTGGCAGGCAAAGAAAAACAACAAAGCGACAGGATTTGCTGTAATGAAATCAATAAAAAAAGACCCTTTTATATCATCAAGAGAAATACGAACCCAAATCGATCTGAACGTACATAAGTGCCATTTTCCATTAGAAAAAAAAAAAAAAAAATATATATACAATAATAGAATCCTAAATTTATTTTTTAATTATTTAATAATCGAGGCAATTAATGTTGTCTTATTTCGGCCAACACTGTATGTACATATGTATACCGTTTCGTCACTTATTTTTATAATAATTTAATTCTACTATTATTGTATTTTGTTATTGTGCTATTGCATATAAATAGGCAAATTAAATATAATTTGAACTTTGTATTATTGAAGGTGGACTGGACATGGTTTCTTTCTTTTATTTAAGTTAACTAATACTTTTGATGTTTCACCTGTTCGAAAAAATAAAGAATTTTAATCATAGAATTTATGAAGAGTATATTAATTTATTCAAACCATAAAATTATGATTCGGTTATATTATAATTAATTTAGATTTTAAAGATTGGATTATGAAAATCCGTTTTCTAAAATGATTCATACTTAAATTAATCCTTTTTTGATCTTTTATTATTTATTTTTAAAGCGGTTTAAAAAAAAATTGTTAAATATGTTGAACTTGAATATGCAAATTTTCAGGATACACTTCTGTAATTTTTTGTATAGTGTTTTATAAAGTGTCATAAAAAACTAAATACTGTTTTTGAATTTTAATACTACTATAGTAAACATTGGTATGCTTCATAACTTATGAGTGTCGTACTGAATTGTAAATCAATTACGATCGTAAAATTGTTTACAATAATTTTTATTAGAAGTTTCAAAATCCTCCGACATGACTACGAGCAAGTACATAGTCCATGTTGTCGTACGATGTCTCGATCTGTAGACTACTTGACCAATAGACGGGTGCGCCCAATCAAACATGGAACCAAAGCTTGTTTAAATAAAACATCTTTTTCCTTCATTATTGCCTATTTTCTTTTTTGTTTGATACTTGATTTATGCAGAACGGGATTTAATGTCGCGTTTTACCACCGCGTCGCGTTCTAACGCTTTGTAGTTATACATAGAAATTACTTTATTCACTCACATAGGGCGTGTTTTTCACGCTGTTGAGTTTGGCGTCGAAATTAAGAAAAAGAGCTACAGTTATTTATTTTTTTAAATATTTTAACACAGAACTTTTGATTTTTTAACTCGAAACAAAATCGTTTCAATGAAGGCGGTCAATTTCCTATGTGTTCCTACCTGTCTGTTTTACTTTCAATGATCAACTCTAACCTCAATTGGTTTTTATAATTGAGAATTTTGTTTCGAAATTACAAAGCTATTAGTTAAGTTAAAATTGTAATGTTAATTTAACCCAGAGCCTTTTTTTCAGTTCATTTTCACTTCTTGAATCAATAGCTGACTTTCAATGTTTCAAAGAAGGTCCCTTTTCCTTGATATTCTCACCTGTCAGTTCTGGGCACAATTGGAGCTTTTCTTTTTATAAGCTCAAAGCTGAGCACTGAGCATAGCCTGAGCACGTCGAGTATGCTGTGGCTTTAAGCAGAGTTTGATCATAGCTATATGAGTTATTTATGAAACAAACGGGAGAATCGAACTGTTAAAAGTTTTAAAATTTAGCTGTCATACTCCGATACCAACCTGAAGTTAGCCGCGCTCAGCTTTTACTCCATTATCTCGGTCATTTTCAACAGAGCTTATATCTCCGAGCTGGCTCTGATTTAAAAGAAAAAACAACCTGAGCGCTGTGATAAGTTTGAGCTAAAAACCATATTTAGACCTTTTTTGACTGCTTATAGTTCTGTGCTCTGATCTTAAAAAGAAAAATATCTTTTTTTCCTCCTCCAATCCTAAACTAAAATCTGTCATTGGAATTGTATAAAATTGAAACAAAAATCAATTGAACGATTCGTTAAATTGTTTAACATACTCGTAATAGAATCAACTGTTCAAATAAATTGATTTCGGTAAAAAAAATAGACTTTTTTTCCCAAAAAAAATTCTTTGTCAATTCTAATCAATCAGTATATAAATAATTGTATTTCTGTATCACACACATTTTTTTTCCGGATTGATTTCAATGCAAGCTTTAACTTGTCCCTTACCACCTTTCAATTTTTGTTTCAATTGTCCACGAATGAATTGAATAGCTGTCAGAAATAAAAAAAAACAGTTTTCAACTGTTTACAACTGTTTACAAAAAAAAAAACAAACAAACATTTAGATTTCGAGGTCCAAAATTATTGTAAAATAAAATTTTCAATGGGTAATTTTAATAATTCACCGGATACCTCAAAAATTATTAAAATTTGCAATCAATTTTCATGTTCCTTTCAATTTCAACCATATTATGTTGAATCATCTGTTCTGTCGGATAACCATGGCTGCGTTCAATCTCGTGTTGGATAGGGTATCTTGGATAGGTGGATTTTTAGATACCTTGTTGAACGAGTTGGATAGCTGTATTGAGATAGCTGTCAAAAAATAAAAACAACTTTCAGCTGTTCACAAAAAGCAGAGAAACATTTAAGCTTCGAAGTCAAAATTGTTGTAAGATAAAACATTGATGATGAATTGATAGGTGCGTAACAGAACATCCTCAAATACAACTTCAACTAACATTTTGTATCTTTTTGTTTACCAACAAATAAAAAAAGCTGAAATCAATTTTCAAGTTTCTTGAAATTCAACCATGTTTTGAATCAGCTGTTCTGTCAGATACCTACATATCCCAGAAATTCTTGGATACCTTTGGATTCCTTTTTTGACATCTCAGCTGTTTTTGATCAGCTGTTATTTTACACGTAAAACACTAACAAAAAGGTATCCGGATACCCTACCTGTCTGAGATTGAACGCAGCCCATATATACCCCCGCTGTCTGTCAGTCAGTCACTGAATACAAGTGTAGTTATCTTAAAGAAGGTATAGCTTAAGCATTTTTCTTCAAATCTTTGTGACTTAGTCTCTCCAAAAGGTTTAAATAAGTAAGTCGAAAGAAAAAATCATAAAGCATTTTGTCGAAAACGTCTTCTTAGCTGACCTCAAAAACTCGATTCGAATACCGACATTTCACTATGTGAAAAGTAACCTAAGTTGATATAAAAATGTTAACCAATAAAAAAGTCTAAGCTCTGAAAAGAAAAAAAGAAAGAGCAATAAATTTATTGTAAATAATTCAATTGAAATTTATAAACCTTTTTTTACTCGAAACCTCTTGAAAACTATCAGTTTTATGCTTATGTCCATAATCATACAAAATCCATAAATCCATATTTGCAGAAATGTTTTATTATTGTTCCAATATTATCCGTTAGCAACTACTGTCAAAACACACAATTTTTGTTCTTGAAGTGTCACCTTTTCCACATCGATTCTATCACTATTATGACTTCGAACTCTATTGTCTAGCTGATTTCTTACTTCATTGCTTCATTGGTAAGGTGTGCAAAAAAATGTTACTAGTTTTTGCACACTTGTCACTATTTTTGCACACGTTTCTCATCGTAAAGGTGACAGTTTTTCAATCCACATTCCACAGTCCACAAAGAAATACAAATATTGTTATTATTGGAGACGTGTGAATTAAGAATTAGACAGCTGTCAATAAAACAGTATTATTTTTCAAACCCATCAGTAATCAATTTAATCGAACTATCGAAGAAAGAAGCACGTAATTGCTGGTTTCTGCTTCGATTAGTTGTTCAATTGTTATATTGGCCTTATTAAGTTGAGGATTAGGCCACTTCAAGGGTGTCATTAGAGTTAAGACTTAATTATGTCAAAATAACATGTAATCTTAGTTGTTAAAGTAATTGGCAATATTAAAAATATTAATTAATAAATTGTCCAATGCTACTTGTTGAAAACTTTATATACAAAATTGATTATTATTTTTTCGAGTGTTCAATTGCAATTATTTGACATTTTAATCTTTTAATCGCTTAGTGATTGAAAAACAGAATAAATATTTTTCGCTTAAAGGTTCAACGGCTTAGCAAAACGAATTGACATACAACATCAGCGCCGCCGCCGACGAGACGACTGTTTTTTGTATTAATTTTATAGGTCATGGTAAAAGATCAGAAGGAATGAACGAGAGATTTTTTGTTTTTATAAAATTCTTATCAATAAATGTTTAAATCAATCTTATCGCATTTAATTGTTTGTGCTTCTATAGGATTACCCAAATGCAAACATTATTAATAGAAAAAAAGTTATAAATAATTGCAAACACATAAAAATGCATTTTTAAATTTGTTTATCAACCGAGAGAAAGCAGCTGATAAATGATACGCTATTATAGGTCAAATTAATAAAAATAATAAACAAATCCCAAAACAAAATATAGGTACATATGTAGATTAGGTAATTGTTTCAAAACATATGTACATACATTTAATTATTTTCTTGACTTTTCAAAAAGAACACGCTTCCGTTTTTACTTTATGTATGACTTGCAACGAGTGTTTTTTTTTTTAGGAGCTTAAGCGTTTTGAATAATAATACAAGACAGAAGTAAAGATATTTGTTCTTTAGCCGTACTACACGAATGTGAAATGCCTTACCACGCTCTGTCTTTCCCAAGCAAGAAAAAAGTATTTAAATGTGATGTCAGATATTTTGTTGAAAAGTGTTATTTATGTTGTTATTTGTTGTATATTAGACCAATTTATAGTTCACTGATCTCTGATAATTTCCTGAGTCAAACTTTCTCAGTTGTTTTACCTTGAAATAAGCTAGCTGCTTGTATGGCCTTTTGTTTTCTATTGAAACACACCTGTGAGCTGTAAATAATAAGACTCAAACAAAAGTAATACTCGTATATAGTGTCAATGGCCTATCAGTTGAACCTTACAACAAAATTTAAATATTCTAATTACAAAAATTGGAAAAACAACAGATTTTTTGACGGTTATACAGCTATGGCCAAAATAATAGGAACAAAACTTAATTATTGATATGTCTATTGTCTATATTACTTTTATAAGCCAACAAATATAAAATTTAACAATTTAAATTTAACGGTAAATATTTTTACAAACTTTCTTAATTTGTGATTTTTAAAATGTTATATTGGTTGTCAAGATTTTGGAGTCTATTTCTAAAAAACAATACATTTCGACAAAAAGTGATAATTGATTTGAATTAATTGGAAAATCCATGTTTTTATTTTTCATAGAGCCAACAACACACTGATCTTTTTCTTGTAGAGTTGAGTACAAGATTTCAGTGACAGTTCTCCAAAAATTCTTCATGTTAAAAGACTTATGTCTTCGCTCTTTGAGCTTACGCCCAATGGAACGGATCTCATTCAGATTCAGATTCAATTTTTGAGAATACCACTCAAAAACATTGATTTTGTTCCTTTAAAAGCAAGCCTTATTTAAGGCTTTGGTATTTTTTTAATGTTAAATTCTAGACATTTTTCTATTGCCTGCCTAAGAATCAAAATCTGATCAGTTGTTGACTTCTTTGGTCTGAAATCCAATTGATATTTATACGCGCTCTCTATTTCTTTCCATTTCACAGACGATGTTCATTTCCCATGCTGTTTTCTTTCGTTTGTGAAGTTTTGTCTCTATTTTTCTGATCTTCTTATATTCTAGTCCGCGTGCCCCCGTTCTATGAGATTGCTACTCTGCTCGGTATGCAGAATTCTCGCAGATAGAGTTGACAATAAAAAAAAGACTAGTCTTAAGCATCTTGCACATGAGCTACGAACTGCGAACTGCGAACTGTGGATGTTCGCATATTTTGACTTTTCTTTCACATGAGCCTTATTTCTATTCGCAGACAACGACGAATTGTCAACCCTTTCTCCATATTTTCCTCAGCCATGATCTTTCACACAAAAACAAAACAAGAGTGGTATAATTTTATAAGTTGAGCGCGAACAATTTATTCGTTGCAGTGTGGATGGTATGTGGAACGCAAATAGAGTTTGACAATTCGTAGCAACCACACTGCAATTCGTTACTAACAAATTGTTTTTACAAAATTGTGTTGTTTTAGAGAACAAAATGCAAATTTTATCATCCTAACATTATTGTCAATTGGTTTCTTATGATTTAAATGTATTTGTGTTTGGAATTGACTTTTTGAAATGTGTAAAATCACGTTTGTTCGTCCATTCGTTCATTCGTTGTTCGCTCTCATGTGCAAGGCACTTTAGGGCGTTTCCACTTCTTTTCCACTGGATTCAGAACTTATTATGTACTCCATTTCGAGCTCTTAGAGGGTGAGTCTTAGCACATTCATGTACAGCCCTATTATGGTTATCAAATATCAACACGATATTTGATAATAGTTGATAATTATCAACAAAATTAATGAATCGGTATTATGGTGATCAATTACATATAAATATTTTTGATAAATAGTGAATTAAAAGATCTATTGTGAATAGCTTTATTGATAAACTCGGTATTACAGCTATCAAACATATTGATACCCAGCAAATATTGTATCAGCTACAAAATCTTCGTTGACAAATGTATCAAATATTCGTAAATGGTAAATAATTGTAATTTAAATACGATTTATAAAAGTTTTTTTTTGTAGTTTTTATTAAATATACAAATTAAAGAACGAAATGCCTTCACTAGAATTGTTGTTTGAAGGCAATTGTACTGAGGAACGAAGGTTTATCGTGCAAACTAAAATAAACAGTATTACGAGATTCTTCAAACCCACTGGACAAATTATAAATTCATGAATTAAAATTAGCCAAATTAAAACACTCACTCTTTGCCACTTAGCTGAGTCCCGTTCTGGAGGCCCCAAGCTATTCAGTTCAAGAGCGATGTCTTCCCATTTTTTTGTTAGGATTGGCTTAGCACAAATGCCTTTTGAAACCTCAGGATTTTCTTCCATTAGTTCCATAAGCCTTTCTATTTGTTTTCTGTTGCTAATTATTCTACTCCTAAATAAACAAAATATTATTAAGAAAAAAGAGAAATTTATTTAATGAAAACAACACATTATTCCGCTGAAATTATTTATAGACCAAAACACAAGAACTCAACACAAATGACAAACGTCAAACACCAAACAAAACCTATTCACAATCGTATATTGATTAGTATTCACAATGGGTGAAAAATTATCATTTGATACTCATAATACCAAATTATAAATAAATTGATAGAAGTTATCAGTTATCAAATAATTGATAGTTGATAGCCATAATAGGGCTAGTAGTTTTTGGTCGTGTTTCCATCTCGCAGGGCACCCGGGTTGATTCAAGCCTGAGAAGCTGACGCATTCAGTCTAGTTTTAGCAATCCGCCTTCGGAGTACCATACCAACAAATAGTGATCCGAGTCGATGTTGGCACCTCGATACGAAAGTATCACGATCATTTTCGAACTGTGGCGGTGATATATCGACACATAGTCTATTAGGTTACGAGTGATTCTATTAGGAGATATGCATGTGACATTCGGTAGGTTCAGACGACATGAGGGACTTGAAAGTAAGACAAGTTTCTAGTATCTGATTAGCCAGCTGCTGAGAAATTGCCTTCCAATTAAGGCAACTCAATTGGAAAGTTGACTGGAAAGTTAGTCAAGAAAAATCTTCCTAACTATCAATTTAAGTCCATTTATGTCAAAACGACAGCTAATCATGATTTTTCAATTAACTGAAAGCTGAACTTTATTACTCTGTGATTTATTTATTTTCTGCACAATTCTATTTGATGCTTTATGTAAAAAGGTTCCTTTTCAAATTGGAAAAGGAATAAGTAATATTTCTTTAAATTTTTTTTTCTTTTTATGAACTCATACTTTTTAAATTACAATTCGAGATGGATATGTAGTTTGCCTGAGGAGTGGTTTTGTAGACAATTATTTTCTGTGGTAGTTTTTGCACGATCAACTGAAGGTAGAAGTTGGAGAAGAAAAGTTCCGAGTTTGAAGTTTATGACACTTGAAAAACAAACTAGTTGCCTTGGTCAAAATGTACGTTCAAAGAATGCAGTTGACTGCAAATGAAGTCCCTTTGTGTTGTCTGAACCTGCCCATTGTGGACAGCGACCAAGTTCTTGGATGCTGTCATTTCTATGACTTTTAGTCATATTGTCATTAGTGTTCTCATGTAAACTGTGGAGCTTTTTTTTAAGTGTTCCTATTATTTTGACAAGGGCACTGTATGGCACATAATATCTTCTTTGTACTCATAAAATTCTAAATTGTATAGTCTTGCAATATATATGTATCTTTTTCGTGACTTGTTAGCTTTACCTGAGTACAGGTAAAAAAAAACAGTTAAACTCAAAATTATGAAGTGTGCCTATAATATTGGCCATAGCTGTTGTATATTTATTTTTATATTCATATTTACAAATTTATCTTAGATTTTTAATATATTTTTTTTATTTTGCCTTGAAATTAACATAATAAAAGCACTCATCAATTTCATAAAAATACCATAATCATTCTAAACTAAATAGTATAATGTATTTTTTTCCTTTTTCAAAATAAATATATATCTTAAAATAATATTTTACTACTCATTTATTCGTATGTAATTAAAATCAAAAAGCCTACGTGATTAAATAAAATTAACATAATCCACCAAAAATAAACATAACGATACAAAAACTAGGAAAAGACTATAAGTAAAATTAATTTACATAAATAATAAACACGTAATTATATTTTATAAAACAAAAAACCACCAATTTATTAGTTCAGTATTCAAAAATTAATATAATTCAGTCTAAGGCCTACATAAAATTAGTTTTTCAATATTTTGTGTTTCTTAATCGTGAGCCCAAACTCTTAAGAGAGAGAAAGTTTGTAACATTTTTAAATATTTTAATTTTTATAAAAATATTAAATAAATAAAACACAAAAAGAAACAACAAAAAGAAACAAATCATTTACACTACATACTATAATATTAGATCAACTCGAAATGATGCTGAGCAGCACGACGAAATCGGCACCGATGACTCGGATGAAACATACTCGATCATACCAAATAATCATCATAACCATCACTCCATTCAAAATCGCGTTCAATATCGAGCCAAGCGTAAAAAGATCGAAAGAGTTGTTGAACTAGAAAATGATGATGCCTGCAGTGAAGATGCATTCATATCTCGAATTGCTTCGGCAACAACAACAATTCCTAATAACACATCAATCAACAATAACAACAACAATCATAATGCTTATGTTACACCACTGCCACAGCCAACAACAAAGTAAGGATATTTTTAACAACAAACAAAAATTCAAATTCAAATTCAAATTGTTTAACAATTTGTTTTCTTATTTTATTTTTGTTAATGTTTATATTTTTTTTTGAGAATAGTTAAAGTCGAGTTTATTTTTTTGTATGTTTAATGTTTCGTAGACGAACACCCTAAGGCTTTTGAATTTAACTTCCTTTAAAACTTTTGCATGCACGAAAACTTTAACCAAGAACTATTTTATCTATTCATTCCATATTCATTATCATTACTAACTCATTACGCTTAAGCTGCGATAAGATTTAAATTTTGACATGGGTCTCAATACTTGTTGTTATTTTGAACACTTTATGAGGCTTGACCTGACCTTGTAACTATCGTTCTAAGATTTTTTAACTCGACCTAGCAACACAGTGATTACTTTTTCTAAAAGTTCAACTCTCATTTCAATTACAAGTAATTAGTGATAGACCATATTTCCATTACAATCAAAAGTAATTATAATTGATAAAATATAACTACTTTTCAACTACTTGTAATTGTAATTAAAGACATTAATTTACTAATTACTTGTAATTGGGTTAGTTCAAGTTCTTGTGGAAAAGTCCTATGCCATATTAAATCTTATCCAAGCCTTGAATTCGTCTGCAAACTTACAAATATGTTTAAGCTTCTTAGCATGACTCGTTTTATTAATTCATTACCTATTTCAAGTTTTAGTTAAGTTTTCAAATCATGATGCAAATCACCTTAAACTAATGAAACAATTATTTGTCTTTCTCTTGCAGATATACATCAAACAGTGCCAGATCAGCACCTCGTGTTGCCCATAAACGTCAACCACCAGCATCTCTCAACAATGTTGCTACATCATCGAATGGTCGTGTTCAATTGGAAATTCTATCACAGCCAGAACAGCAACATAGAGCCAGGTAAAATATTTAAAAATCTCATAAATCAAACTATAAATTTACATATTTAATATTTGTATTCTCTTTTTTGAACATCAGATATCAAACTGAAGGAAGCCGAGGTGCTGTTAAAGATCGTAGTGGAAATGGATTTCCAATTGTTCGAATGGTTGGTTATAATAAACCAGCTTTGTTGCAAGTATTTATTGGTACAGATATTGGCCGAGTGGCGCCACATATGTTTTATCAAGCGTGTAAAGTTGCCGGGAAAAATTCAACACAGTGCAATGAGAAGAAAGTCGAAGGAACGATGATTATTGAAATTGATTTTAAGCCAGAATCGGATATGACGATTACATGTGATTGTGTTGGAATTCTAAAGGTGAGCTTGTACAAACAGTATGTTTTTTTCAATCCTCCTCCCCCTCTAACTATATCGTTTATTTGCGCCTACGACCCTTCTTTCCAAGTTCATAGAAACCGCTGATCAATTTTTAACTCCAGAAGTTATCTTGATTAGCTTTTGTAGCAATAAATCCACTGGTGATGATCTCATGGTTTATCTCACCGATTATTTCACCCGGTATTTCAAAGGCATTTGATAGAGTTTGGCATCGAACTCTATCAAATGCCGATGAACCTCTTTTTTGTTTGGGTTGTAAATTACCTTTCGGAACGTTCAATACAAAATAAACGCTGGAGTGCCACAGGACTCTGTTTTATCTCCGACACTCTTCCTTGTGTTTTATAAATGATCTTTTATCTCAAACTTCTAATCCACTAAATTGTTTTGTTGGTGATTCAGCCTTTAGCTTTTCATATTCGTTTTTAGATTCAAATCTCTGTCCTTCGAAGTTGTCTGAAGAGACTTGTCAGCTTTCAGCTTTAGGTATGTGCATCAGAAACCATCTCTTGCGAAGTGATCACATATTTGAAGTTCCCAAAAACGCTGATAAGTGTTTAAGGTTTTCTCCACCGATGGAAGACATTTTTTTAAACCCATTTTAATTTGGCTATAATTTGAAAACCCTATATGCGCTAGAAGCTGCAGAACAATTCCCATATTTCCAATTGAGTCTCTTGGGAAAAATTCAAACGAAAACTCTGAAAATGATTGCGCCGTTGTTTAACTAAAACATGTTTACCTCTTGAGCATCACCGCAAGTTTTCATACTCACTAAGGTCCTTGAACCTACTACGTCCGTGAAGTTCCGCTTACGAGACCAAGGGCCTCCACTACGTCTTCTCGACCTTTCTTCGCAAAGAACTTCTAGGATGACCCTCCTGTATGAGCGGGTTCCACTGCACCGCTTGGCTCTCAATGTGCCCGTCGCCCTATTTATATCGTATGGCTAATCAACTATTACTTTTGTCTTCGAATCATAGAGTCCATGGGTTCCTGACCCGTTATGAATTGGATGTATGGTTGGGCCCAAAACTCCTCAAAATATATCGAAAACTTCTATTGACGGGAGTTTGCACCTTTCTTGTGACAGTTTCTGAAACTTTTCAAGTGCTACATCCATAAAGCTAAAGAGCTGTTTCTCCATAGTGCGCACAGCATTCCGACCGCAGTCTTTGTTTTTCTGATACTGCTGTTTACGTCCTGATCAGTTCCGTCTCCCGTAAAGACAATACTCGCAAAATATTTGAAATCTTCTATCGTCTCTCCCGGTTGTCCGGAAATATTAAACTGAAGTAATGGGGAAATTCTAAAGCTGATCCTTTTAATTTTTACCGAGTTGATCTTTATCCCCACGATTTTTGATTCTCTCTCATACCTTGTTGTCATTTAATAGAAATTTATTATCTTATGAACGAGTAAGCATATACTTATCAACATGAACATACAGCCTTGAAAATCTCCACTTTAAATTTAAAATTCCTCTGACAACGATCCTTTATGAAAAACGTGACGTTCAAACTCTTAAAATATCTTATTTCATTTCAGGAACGCAATGTAGATGTAGAACATCGTTTTCCCGATCATTTGGCTCAGAAGAGTAAGAAAAAGTCAACCCGCTGCCGTATGGTATTTCGAACACAATTAACCCACGACGATGGAACAGTAGAAACTCTACAAGTGTGTTCAAATCCAATTATTTGCAGTAAGTTATTCCATTTAAGAATACAAACATTTCTTATTAACTTTTTGTCCAAATAGCACAACCACCTGGAGTACCAGAAATATGTAAAAAATCCCTAAATTCTTGCCCAGTAGATGGTGGCCTTGAATTGTTTATTATTGGAAAGAATTTCCTCAAAGACACACATGTATTATTTCAAGAAACCCTCGATGATATTAGAACTAATGATATGGTTACTATAAATTCATTATGGGAGCAATCAGTTTTACCCGACAAAGAGTATTTGCAACAGGTGAGACTTTTGAAAGTCAGCACGAAACAGAATAATTGAAACATTTTTTACTTTTTTTAGACTCATCTTATTTGCACAGTTCCACCTTACATTCATCAAAATATCCTTAAACCAGTTACAGTGCAATTATGCATTATATCCAGTGGGAAAAAGAGCGAATCACATACCTTCACTTATACACCGAAAGGATCATACACCACGCTCTCGGCTGCAACAACGTTAAGTACATTGCATGGTACAATGTCAGGACAAGGTATCTATTGATTCAAGTTTAGAAATTCGTTCAAATTCAAGTGGCATAGAAATCTTATATGTTCGTCTTTTTTTAAACAACAAAAACAAACAAAAAAGGCCCATATTTATTTTGGCTATCTTGAGTTTGAACTTGAGTTTCAGTTTAGATTAGGGACACGTCAGCAACAACAACAACAACAAAATCAACAATTATACATTTTGTGTTAAAAAAAAAAAACAACAACGTGCTGTAAAAGCAACTTGCGATATTTAATTTTTGGATATTTCTAGCTCCATTTGATTTTTAAATTTTTTGAATTTTTAATTCATTCTTTGGGCTTTTACAAAAATGGCGTTTTATCTCAAAAGCATTTATTATGTTCAAAGGAACAAAGTAAAGTTTCAATTATTCGAATTGTTTGCCATTTTGGTACAGCAATCATTTGAAACCATGAGATTGAAAAAACAATTCAATAAGTAATTATCTGAATTTACTATTCTCACGTTGATTTGCACCAAAGCTTCATCTTTAAATATTCAAAAAGTTTGGTGAACTCCATAAATTTCGTCAACGATTTGCGTCCCATACAAGCCCTACATGTTTCCGTATACTTGTATTCAATCTTAACTAAAAATTAAGAAAATATTGTACATATTCTACGATTATTGTCATATGAGGCCGTGAGTGCAAAGTGGACTAACTACGTTTTTTTTTTGTGATTTACGGTAGAACAAAAATAAAAAAACAGGTTGTTTTCGAGAAAAAGAAAAGATTTAAAACAATGAAGCATAGCTTTGATTTTCTTTTTGCAATATGCTTAACAAAAATAACAGGGCTTTGGTTTTGTAATCATCATCCTTCCAAATACCACTATAAATAGTTTAAAGTCAGATAGGCTATTTTTGATAAAATGTAAAACAAAGAATTTATAAAAATATTTGTATAAAGTATACTCTACAGTCATTGTTACGATGCGATGCGATGTTTTTTTTGATAATTTAAAATCGAGAAATTTGTGAGTTAATTTTCTCGTAGTCGCTTCTTTCCAAGTTTATATGATTTTTGGTTTTCTTTCATTAACTGGCTGTAACTTTAGCAAATTTAAAAATTGATTGATTGAAGAATGTCTAGTGTGCTAGTTTTTCACAACTTTGTTTTTCTATGTGGTTATGGGTCTTCCTGCAATGCATTATTATACTTTATTTATTTTTCGGATTTATAAAATAAATTTTCTCACTTTTATATGCATCCTTATTGCGAAGATCAACTATCAATTAATAATTGAGATTTTTCAAATGATTTTATTAAATGCCATTTTGTTTAACAATTACCAACATTCTTGACCCATTGAGAATATTTTTTAACTATGTGTTTTGTATTTTCCTTAATTTTCTTTCAATCGTAAATTTACAGTGGATAAGTTTGCACCAAAAAAAGTTGTACAGATTAGTCTAGTTTATGAAAAAGAATTTTGTGGCTAATACGAAGTAGGACTGTAGGACTTGATAGATAAGATCCTCAAAAATAAACTTCCAAAAGTTTGATACTTTGAATCGATCTAAAATGCAAAATTAAAAAGAAGAAAATAAAAAAACAAAATAGAAATGAAATCCACTAGTGGTTGCCCCAATAGGCTTCATCATTCGATTTCAGCAACCTAGCTATTTCCACAAAAACAGGATCATTCAACTTTCATCTTTGTCAAGTCTTTGAGTTCAGTTGAACTCATTTTATTTTTAATTTCATTGATTTTATTCCTCAAGAAAATATTTAAAATAATAATTTATTTTCTGCCACAACGATTAAATCGAAGCTTGTAAATTACTGTCGTCAAGAACTTACTGCTCTTAGCCTAAAGCATAAAATTAAACTCTGCTGGGTATCAGGTCACAGCGTTTTACTTGGGAAAGAGAGAAGTGATGAGCTGGCGAGTATAGGTACAACATTGAACCAATCCTGTGTAATAATTGAGTGTTAGGCAATTAAAACGCGTCATTTGTAACAAGGTATTCCAAGAAAACAATAAAAAATGAAAATGTCTTGAAAACTATGCCACACGGCCAGGAGTTTCCTGGCCCAAATTCAACAAAACAAAATCTCGCTCGATTATGCATGTAAACACAAATGATTTATGACAGCTTGTAAGCATAATAACAGGTTGGGTTACCATAAAAAGGAAATGCGGCGTACCACCGATTACATGTGCAAAGGATACATTGGTGAGGAAAAACAAGAAGACACATCCCACTGCTTATGGCATTGCCCAGCATTAGGTTAGGTTAGGTTAAAGTGGCTGCGGATTCAGAATCCACACACTTAGGCCAAAAGAAAAGGCCCGTTGTGATACCACATGAATCAAGAGAATTACTTCTTACTAGTCGAACCATTTTGAGCTTTTTATAAATCGAAGAAGATATTTGAAATCCTTTTTAGCTAGTTCACTGGGATTATCAAAAGAGTAGTCTCCCAGATGAAGTTTGCGTCTTAGTGAAAGAGCAGGGCAAGTGCAGAGAAGATGAGAGATTTTTTCCTCTTCTTCCTCGTCCATATAGCTCCTGCAGAAGTCATTCGAGGCTACGCCAAGTTGTATTGCGTGTCTGCCTATAAGACAGTGTCCCGTAACGACACCTATTAGGGAGCTAATATGAAGTCTGCTTTGAGATAACAAGTCTTTAGAGCGCTTTAGGTCCAGTGAAGGCCATATGAGTTTTGTGGCTGCGCATGTTGGTAAATTGTGCCACCTAGAGTTTGTTATCGCAAAAGCTGTTTCTTTTAGCATAAGTTTACATGTAGCTATCGGTATACCTATCTTCTTCCTTTAAGGTGAAATAGGTATGACGGTTCCATTTTTAGCGAGTTCATCGGCTCTACAATTTCCTGTGATGTCTCTGTGGCCCGGCACCCAACAAAGGTGAATGTTAAATTGCTGCGCCATCTCCATAAGAGACGATCGACAATCGAGGGCCATTTGAGATTTGGTTGAGACACCGTCAGGAGATTTAATAGCAGCCTTACTGTCAGAGAAGATGCGGATATCAGAAGTTGATATTACGTTTTCTCTTAGCCAGGAGAGAACCTCTTTGATCGCTAAAATTTCCGCTTGGAAGACGCTACAATGATAAGGGAGGCGCAATGAGATGCTTAGATTAAGCTTTTCTAAGTACACACCACTACCAACTCCCTCATTTGTCTTGGATCCATCTGTATAAAAATAAATGGTTTTGTCATCCAGGAGTCTTTTGTCTTCCCATTCATCTCTGGATGGAATGGATACCTGCAAGTTTTTTCCAAATTGGGGTTTTGGAATAGTGTAGTCTAAAAGCATTATGCCACACTAGAAACACATTTTTAGACAAGCAGAAAGCTGCCTATTAGGCTTAATTACAGTCTCTAAATGGTTAGAACAAGACAATCCATAACCATGAGTTTTACCGCTCAATTTGATGAAATTTCAGTAGATTCTTCAAAGGAAAGTAATGACCTTACTCAAAGTTTCCAAACAATAAAATTAAACATTCGAGTAAATAACTGTTACACTCAAGTATGAAAGTGAATACTTTCGACGTACCACTGATAGCGTCGTATTTTATCATCATGAAAAAAATATTAAAATACAATTTATACTATCGGAAATTTCAAACAAAGTATTGGCTTTTTTGATTTTATAAATATTTAAAATGTTTGTCAAGTGCATCCCACAAAACTTTTTCCGTTTCAGAGTTTTTGATCGATTTGATATCATCCTCATTTGTTTGATATTTTTAGGGATATTTCTGTATTGCTATGAATTACCACTAACGCACTATCTACCTTTTTAAATGCTTTTGAAACATAGAATGTTTTTGAAAATCAAAGAAAAACATTTGTGAAATTTTTCGTGATCGTAAGTAAATATTTCAGAAAAATTTAAGAAAAATTTCAGAAATTCAAATGATTCGGAATATTTCGGAAATTTTTCTATAGTGTGAACACACCTGTACATACAAATCAATTTCCGTAATTAACTCAATATTGATAAAAATTGCAATTAGACCACAATTGCACTCACGGCCTGATATTAGTCTCAACTAAAAGGTTAACAAAACATATTTAGTCTACGATTATTGCATAAATTGCATAAAATAAATACTAAGTCAGCCATCCATAAATATCGCAAGATTTTCAAATAAAAACAAAAACAATCGAGTTCCTAATTTTTACCAATTTAGGTTTTTTTTCTTCAAAACAACATGAATCAAATATTGAAAATACAATTTTCTTATTAAGAATAAAAAATAATATAAAAAAGGTCTTACATCCAAAAAAAAAAAAAAAATAAATAAATAAAAATACAAGAAGAGATGACAACAAGAAGAAGATTCAACATTTCCTTGAGCAAAGTTAATTTAGACAACTCTGTCGTATGAATGTTTTCTAAATGTCCCCTAAACTTAATTGCTTTTTTCAATTTGCAACAAATCAATATTATTCAATTAATTGCCTACAATCGCGATTTTCAATTGAAATACAAAAAAAAAAAAAAGAAATCAATCAAATCGTTTTATTTTTTCTTATTGTATTAATTTATAACAATTTATTATTATTTTTTTTTAATTATTGTTTTCGTCATGAGTGTGAGAGGAATACATTTTGTCTGAATGTGAAGTGCGGAAGATCGACAGAGTTTTCTGGATTAAGTGTTTGCCCTTCAAATTTATAATCATTATGATTTTAATTATTAATTTAATGAAATAATTCATTCATAGGGACTTTTTCTTAAAAGAAAATATTTTTAATTTAAAAAAGAAAAATACAGAGAAAAAACAACAATAATTCAACAAAATAAAATTAAAAAACAACCATTAACAGAAAATCAAAAATATTTTGTGATTAGGGAAAGTTTAAATTTCTTTTCTCTACAAGAAAATAAAAAAAAAACATTTAATTGTATTTCTTTCTCAAGAACGGGCTTGGAATTTTTGATCGCCCTTTTAGGGACCACAACAACAACAAAAATGAAAGATATAAATGAGATTTAGGTATTTTTTTAAATTCACTCCGAATTTGAGATTATTCTTTTTTTTGTTATATATTTAAAGAAAAAATATTAAAAAGGTTGAGGGTTTTTGTTTTTCTAAACGCTAATCACAAAATGTTATTTTTTGTTTATTTTTCCTTCTCTTAGCTCTTTAGGTTGCTCGCTCGCGTTATGATAAAATTTGAAAAGAAATGGGAGTCTGTATCCACAATTTCACACGTGTGCTAATTAAAATTAATGGACACAATATGGAGGCTCCTCCAGAGGACATCGCTTACGTCTGCATCAGTTCTTCAGTGCATCTGTACATTAGGGTACTGGTTAATTAAAAAAAACAAAAACAAAAAACAAAAAAAAATCAAAAATTCAATTAAATTGACACAAATTTTTTTTAAATCGGTAGTTTTGAGTATTTTGGTTATAAAAAAAAAACAAAAATTAATATTTGTTATTATATTTTTGCTCTCTCAATCGATCGGTTATAAATTTCAAAACCGGTTCGTTATTTCGCTATTTAAATTGTTTTTTTTTTATTTGTTTTTTACAAGTCTTCTTGAACTTTGATCGCGCTAAAATTTGAATAGAAAAAAAATAATATCTTTAATGGAACATCTTGAGGTTGTTGGGTTCTGATGTAAATTTATAGAAGCAAACAAATTACGGCTTCAAATTACAAGGCAGGTTCGGAGAACTTATTAAGGTTACGAATCTTTAAAACTAGTTTGATGGCAAATCAGTTTAGAAAGGAGTTTCGAGTATTAAGTTTTTCAGAAATTTAATTTAAATGTCAACAAATGTTTTTGTCAAATTTATATTCCTAAGATCTCGGATAATTCTGTATTTTCAGGAATATAAGCTAAAACTCTAACGCCCCTTTTATTGAGTTTCTTCCAAACCAGTTTAACTGCAACACTAATTTTAAAAAGTTTTTAAGTTTTAAGTTCTTCTTTGAAAAATTTGATATATAAATATCAATCACTCAAAATATTATTTAAAAATAATAATTTTATTGACATATAAATCTTATGTCCTAAAACTCAAACCGTCTTTAAAACTAGTTTCAAAAATATCGCTGTAAAAATTAAATTTCTTCGTACAAAGCTTATTTGACTGCGAAATGAAAATTAACAGCTTTTTCAAATTTCAGAGATTCCAAAAAATTCAAATATTTAATCACAATTTTGAAATGATGTAGGTAAATTAAGTTTTGAAAAAAAGGCTTTCAAATCCCTTTAAAACCAGTTTAACCGAAAAAATAGTCTTGAAGAAATTCAATAATATAGGCATTAGTCTATCCCTCATGAAGTTCTTATTCTTGAAGTTCTTATTCAATTAGCAAATCGCAAAACAAAAAATTGGATAGCTTCAAGCGACTACATAACTTAAACGCAAATTGTTTGTTCTTCAGATATCATTAATTTCAAGTTTGGAACCTTACTTTACTAATCTTTACCTTTTGTTTTTCGTACAAATTACCAAAACATTACTAAACACCAAAAAATTGTCATAAGCTAAAAATTAGTTTTGAATTAAATTTTGCATGTAATGAAATTATACTTGTTCATTTTCAAATTCAAATTTGGCAGCTAGCCAAAAAAAACTTACCTTATGTCGTATGAACCTGCCCATCTGATCGTACTATTTTACTTTCTCTATTTCTCTTTACTTTACTTTACTTTACTTTACTTTACTTTACTTTACTTTACTTTACTTTACTTTACTTTACTTTACTTTACTTTACTTTACTTTACTTTACTTTACTTTACTTTACTTTACTTTACTTTACTTTACTTTACTTTACTTTACTTTACTTTACTTTACTTTACTTTACTTTACTTTACTTTACTTTACTTTACTTTACTTTACTTTACTTTACTTTACTTTACTTTACTTTACTTTACTTTACTTTACTTTACTTTACTTTACTTTACTTTACTTTACTTTACTTTACTTTACTTTACTTTACTTTACTTTACTTTACTTTACTTTACTTTACTTTACTTTACTTTACTTTACTTTACTTTACTTTACTTTACTTTACTTTACTTTACTTTACTTTACTTTACTTTACTTTACTTTACTTTACTTTACTTTACTTTACTTTACTTTACTTTACTTTACTTTACTTTACTTTACTTTACTTTACTTTACTTTACTTTACTTTACTTTACTTTACTTTACTTTACTTTACTTTACTTTACTTTACTTTACTTTACTTTACTTTACTTTACTTTACTTTACTTTACTTTACTTTACTTTACTTTACTTTACTTTACTTTACTTTACTTTACTTTACTTTACTTTACTTTACTTTACTTTACTTTACTTTACTTTACTTTACTTTACTTTACTTTACTTTACTTTACTTTACTTTACTTTACTTTACTTTACTTTACTTTACTTTACTTTACTTTACTTTACTTTACTTTACTTTACTTTACTTTACTTTACTTTACTTTACTTTACTTTACTTTACTTTACTTTACTTTACTTTACTTTACTTTACTTTACTTTACTTTACTTTACTTTACTTTACTTTACTTTACTTTACTTTACTTTACTTTACTTTACTTTACTTTACTTTACTTTACTTTACTTTACTTTACTTTACTTTACTTTACTTTACTTTACTTTACTTTACTTTACTTTACTTTACTTTACTTTACTTTACTTTACTTTACTTTACTTTACTTTACTTTACTTTACTTTACTTTACTTTACTTTACTTTACTTTACTTTACTTTACTTTACTTTACTTTACTTTACTTTACTTTACTTTACTTTACTTTACTTTACTTTACTTTACTTTACTTTACTTTACTTTACTTTACTTTACTTTACTTTACTTTACTTTACTTTACTTTACTTTACTTTACTTTACTTTACTTTACTTTACTTTACTTTACTTTACTTTACTTTACTTTACTTTACTTTACTTTACTTTACTTTACTTTACTTTACTTTACTTTACTTTACTTTACTTTACTTTACTTTACTTTACTTTACTTTACTTTACTTTACTTTACTTTACTTTACTTTACTTTACTTTACTTTACTTTACTTTACTTTACTTTACTTTACTTTACTTTACTTTACTTTACTTTACTTTACTTTACTTTACTTTACTTTACTTTACTTTACTTTACTTTACTTTACTTTACTTTACTTTACTTTACTTTACTTTACTTTACTTTACTTTACTTTACTTTACTTTACTTTACTTTACTTTACTTTACTTTACTTTACTTTACTTTACTTTACTTTACTTTACTTTACTTTACTTTACTTTACTTTACTTTACTTTACTTTACTTTACTTTACTTTACTTTACTTTACTTTACTTTACTTTACTTTACTTTACTTTACTTTACTTTACTTTACTTTACTTTACTTTACTTTACTTTACTTTACTTTACTTTACTTTACTTTACTTTACTTTACTTTACTTTACTTTACTTTACTTTACTTTACTTTACTTTACTTTACTTTACTTTACTTTACTTTACTTTACTTTACTTTACTTTACTTTACTTTACTTTACTTTACTTTACTTTACTTTACTTTACTTTACTTTACTTTACTTTACTTTACTTTACTTTACTTTACTTTACTTTACTTTACTTTACTTTACTTTACTTTACTTTACTTTACTTTACTTTACTTTACTTTACTTTACTTTACTTTACTTTACTTTACTTTACTTTACTTTACTTTACTTTACTTTACTTTACTTTACTTTACTTTACTTTACTTTACTTTACTTTACTTTACTTTACTTTACTTTACTTTACTTTACTTTACTTTACTTTACTTTACTTTACTTTACTTTACTTTACTTTACTTTACTTTACTTTACTTTACTTTACTTTACTTTACTTTACTTTACTTTACTTTACTTTAGTTTACTTTACTTTACTTTACTTTACTTTAGTTTACTTTACTCTACTTTAATTTACCTTACTTACTTTACTTTCTTTGGCTTTACTTTATTTAAGTTTACTTTACTTTACGTTATCAGAGTCCGACCCAAGAAGGTTTTTGCCTAAGACACAATAAGTCCTAAACCCAAGACATTATTCAAGCACGTTTGATCGTTTAAGCCTAAGTTAAGTTCTTCAAGGTTGATATTTTAAAATTGTGGCTTAATTTTTCACTTACCTATGACAAAAGGAAAATAGATTTGACCCCGATTAAACTAATGGGGTTTTCCATGGGGATTTCCTTCAAAAATTGATTTTTTTCGTATTGCATGGAACACGTTTGGAATTGTGTTTTGCTTTTGCCATTATATTAGTGTAGAGCTGTCAAATACCCAGGTAAACATTTTTTTCAAAATTGTGTTAGTATTTTGACAAAGACGGGCAAATCTGAAGAAAAATCACCTCAAAACTAGTTCCATTAAAGATTTTTCATTTGTACGAACTTACGTAATTTTTCATTACACTTTGAACGCGAATTGAAATCGGTAAAAATTAAAAGTTAAATTCCCAGTAATTCATTGCTTTAAAAAACATAAGATTTTTGTTTACCTCTCGTATCTAACATTTAAAAAAATAAAAACTTGAAATTAAATACATAACTTATTTTAACGTAAACTCTATTGGTTCCAGCTGTGTTGTTGCTCGAAAGATATGGAAATCAACGTTGGTCGTATTCGTTCCACTCATTATTTTTTTTTTTAAGTTGATGTTTCAAATAACAAAAACCCTTACAGGAAAACACACACGGTCCGAGTGCGCTGCTTTAAATTAAAATTAAAATTAAAATTAAAACCAAAAAACTACAACATTTAATAAATCACTTTGAATTTTTATGATTTTTCTCCCATGTGAGCCAAATTTGTTTGTCGTTAGGAAATCATTTTTCTTTTAATTACTTGTACTAATTTTTTGGTACCTACTATCAATTTTTTAACATTTGATTAGATATTTTGAAAAATCATTTAGTTTTAGTTTTAGTTTTAGTTTTCTTTTTTGAAATTGTGTATAAAAGTTTTTGGGGTTCGTTTAGGTGAGAGTTCTGTGTTTATGTTGTTCAAAGTGATAACTTTCATCATCCAAATCTTGTTATTGTTTTGTTTGTCGTTATTTTCATAAAAAATATATTTAACGGTATATAAATGATTAAACATTGTTTTTTTCTTTTTTTTAAATTGAATTTAGATTTGGTTGATGAAAGATTTAAGTTGTAGGTACTTTAATTAGTTTTAGACTGTTCCCTGTTCCCAGAAAAACAACATCCCATTAGGATTAGTATTTTTAGTTAATAAGAGAAAAACAAAAATAAAAATAGTTTTAAGTTTTAGACATTGGTTTTTTTTTATATTTTAATTTTTCCATTTTCAAAACAAATTAAAAATAAAATTCCATTTCCCTTTGATGTTAACGCCAATTTTCTTTGTAGATACTCGTTACATGGATACAAACGGTGGTGTACCGAACGCAGCCGGCAATGCTGCGGTCGTGCAACAAATGTGGACTGAAACAAAGCATGAGATCGATGCGGACATGATGCCGCCACCGGCGAGCACCCAAATACCAATGATTGTGCGGCGACCCTCGCTGACAAGCGCTATGATCACCGATCAGATGGTAATCGGTGGCTTAAAGACTGAAATTCTGGATGAGAATTCCCAGAATTCGATAGCGGATGCTATGCAATCTGCCGAGTCATTGGAACGTTTTCCTGTCGTTCAGGGCGATAGCGGTCTGTTAGTTGATCAGAACCCATTGATAATGCATAATCAGCGATTGCGCAAGCAGAGCATTGACATGCTGGACATGCAATCTATGTCGTTGTTGAATGAGAGTAACAGTTTGCCAAGTTTCCCCACACATCACAGTGATATGAATGCAATGGCAGCTGCGGCAGCAGTCGATATCGCCGTAAAGAACGAACAAATTGCCAAGGAGATTCTCACGGCGGCTGCAGTCCACCAAGGCCAACAGACTGTTGACAAATTCTTATCGAGTCTAAGTCCGACAATAAGTGACTTGAAGCCCTCACCGCAAATGGAGCAGAACTCTATATTCAACGTCAATAATACAGGCGCTGGGGCGGGAGTTATATTCCCGCAGCAAGCCGCAAATAATATGGTGATGGCTTCAAACGCTGTCAACAATATCGATCAAACCCTCAACGACATGTTGGCAGTGGCCAGTCACTCGCCTTCAAATGATATGCAGTCGCTCTCGTTGGTCCGTAGCTCGTCGGTGTCGAGTACATCCTCTTCGTCATCTTCATCATCATCATCGTCGCCAAACAGCTCCCCAATGACACATGACATCATCCTGAATTCAGAGCCAGCCGCTGTCATCACCTCAGTGAACATGCAACAGATGTTAAGTGGCACCGAACCAAGTGCAGTTGTGCAACAGCAGCAGCAACAACAGCCCACTGATCACATCCCAGCCGAGATGATTCTCAATTCAAATATCTCACCGTCTACTATCCTTTGCCCACCGAACTCAGTTCCCAATTTGATGGTTAACCAGGTCTCACTTCTCAATGGAATCGGGATGCAGCCTCAGTCATCGCAGGATTCCCTCTTAAACAGCATTATTATGACACCGCCATCGAACTCACCACCAATCCAACAGCAAACATCGCCCCAACCACAACAGCAACAGCAATCCCCGCCACGACAAGTAGTTCCCGTTGTTGACCAACAAACAGATCCCCAAGTTACGGCAACCTCAACGGCAGTCAGCAATATGATCATCAAGGCGGCAGCCGACTTCATTTCAAATCACGAAAACAACCCAGAGTCTGCCATTGATGCTTTAATGAGTCTCAACGACAGCCCCATTCAAACTCAATCGCAGGTATCTCAAATACTCGGCGGATCGCCAGTCACCACCAATACCATGGTTCCCAATGCCCAACCGGGTCTGTGCTCTTCGGCACAATTTCTTGCCAATACTAGACACCATCAGATGTTAGAAGCCCGACAGCAAGAGACAGTCCCATTGGTGAATATGCTTCTCAATCATGACGTCCAGAATGTGACTGCCACCGATGCAGCTCAAACACAATATTTACAGAGCCTTCAAAAATCTAATCAGTTGACTATGAGTGTTTCGTAAGTAGATTTTTTTTTAATTTAAAATTGAAAATATTTTGATTTTTTTTTTTTATTCTTGTAGACCACAAACAAATCAGGAATCTCTCATTCAAGCAGTAGCCTTGGCCGGGAATGCCCTCCAGAAGAATAATGTTGCAGTGGCCCAAAAACAATTAAGTGGTATGTTGCCGAATGTTTCACTTACTGTACCTCAGGCAACAGGACCAATACCTGCTGTTGCCACAGCTATTCCTCAAGAATTAACCATTATGTCGGATCAGGACTTGATAAGCTACATCAATCCAAGTACCTTTGATCAAAGTAAGTACGAAGAAAAATTATAAAATTCAAGGACCTTCACAAGTCTCTGCCACCTTCAAAATGGCTTAGTTCCTTATGCCCGGAGTGCCATGTTTTTTGTTTTTTTTTGTTGCAAAAACGCTGTCTTCTGTACGGGCTTTAATACTTAAATTAAATGTCTATCAGCAAGTTGCCCGCCGCCGTTTCTCCTATGAGAATTGTTTGGCAATATTAGAAAGCCAACTAGGACGGTCTCAACGACTACTTCAGACACTTTAACTGGTCACTACGCTTTCTTGATAGTCACGTGGACTCCACAGCGCTGATATAATTAGGAATTCAGTTCATTGTTAAATGAGAAATCTTATCGCGAATATTGAAAAAGTCCATGAAGACTCATGGTTCGATTCGAGCTGTAAAGAGATTATTAAGGTCAGAGATGTAAGTTTATCAATCCAAACACACTTAGAACAACTGAAATGAGTTTCGAACAAGCCAGAAAGACCTGTAATGGTCATATTAATTCTTGTATGCCCAGAAATTATGACAAAAAAAAAACTACAATGTTCCAAAGGTATGTCTTTTGTTAAAAATCAACTTCATCTGTGGTAACAACAATCGTGCTCAATAACACTTCTTTTATTAGCTCGATATGAATGCAGTTAATTTCCTCCTTTACTTGAAGGCGTAATCGATTTAATGGAACGATCTTCTTCGCACTCTTGCAATTGCAAGAGTCCCCTTGACATCTTGATCACAAAGAACGAACATTTTTTAATGACCGTTAGAATGACTTTTGTAGCAATGGGTCCATTAGTTTGATGATTTATCTAACCGAACAGTGGAACAAATTTGTACATGGTTTTGGAGAATGTAGTACCCGTGGCATGATGGTTAGTGCATTGGACTGTCGTGCCAGAGGTCTTGGGTTCGATCCCTGCCTATGCCATCTAAACTTTTTTTCACGGGTACTGCCTCTTGCGAGGAATTGACAAATTCTCCAATACATTGTTTCGCTGACGATAGCACTCTTAGCTTTTCATATTTGTTTCCAGACTCACAACCCACCTCTTCAGATGTGGAACTGCAACGACAAAATATGATTAGCTCATTAAATTCCGACCTACACAGCATTGTAAAATGGGGAATAAAAAATAGTGTGGAATTTAATGCTTCGAAAACGCAATGCTGTCTTGCATCGTTAAAGCGAGATAAACCCTCTTTTCCACTATCTATGAGTGGCACTTGCATCAACGAAACGGAAAATCTCGACATCCTCGGAATGTGCATCAGCAACCACCTTTTGTGGAGCGATCACATACGCGATGTTGCCAAAAATGCCACAAGATGTCTAGGTTTTTTGAGACGTTGCAAGAAATTTGTCTCTCCGTCTGATCTGGCTACAATCTACAAAACTTATATATGTCCGAAACTTGAATATAACTCTCATCTCTGGGCTGGTGCTCCAGTAACTTATTTAAGCCTCTTGGATAGTATTCAAAGTAGAGCTTTTAAAATGATTGGTGACATTAACATCATCAACTCGTTTACGTCACTCGAACATCGACGCAAGGTTTCTTGTCTAACCCTTTTTTACCGTTATTTTAACGGACTATGCTCTAGTGAAATAGCCAGCTGCATTCCTCCCCTTAAACAATTTAACCGTAATACTCGCGCTTCTAGGAATGCCCATCAGTTTACCCTTGAGCCCAACTTCGGCCGTACTATGAAGTACAGAGATTCATTTTTTAGCCGTACTACGCGAATGTGGAACGCCTTGCCACGCTCTATCTTTCCCTATCATTGCAATGTTCAGGAGTTCAAAATCAATGTACACCGACACCTCCTATCCAACCCTTCCCTCCTTTCCTAATGCTCACACTGTGTCTTTGGCATATTAAAGGTATAAAAAAAACTTTTTTAGTGTTCGCTAATTATAAAAAAAAAAAGTAATTCTTGTCATGAAAAAGTGCTTTCTCAAATTAGCCGTTCGGATTCGGCTTAAAAACTGTAGGTCCCCTCTATCCCTGACAACAGTACTCGCACGCAGGAAGGAATGGTTGAGAGTTGTAAGTCACTAGGCTCTAGTTCTCAACGGACTGTTGCGCCACCTAATTTATTAATTTTTTGGAGAAATTAAGATTATTGCCCTTGTTATTTTGAAGAAGAATGTGATAGATTTTAGAATATTGTAATATCTAGTTTCAAATCCCTCCTTCCCTTAGAAAAAAAATCAACAGTAATACTCGCACTTTCAGGAATGTACATTACTGTTGAATATAATGATTCTTTTTAGCCGCACATTAAGAACGTACAATGCCTTACCCAACTCTGTTTCTCCCTAACTTTTCGAAAACAACTGCATGCAGTACGTTTCCGTTTTTTTAGACTGTAGTCCTTCAGAGAATCAATTCGCTTATTTAGCGGAATTTATTTTAAAAAGTGCTTTGCAGAAATTGATGTAGAAACTAGTTCTACTTACAGCGAATTTCTGTGTGAAAGGTATGTATGTATATACAATTCAAAAAAACGTCTTGCTTGATATTTATCATTTAACACTAAAAGCTTTTTCATTTCATTTTCGAACTCACTTCCAACAATAGAAAAACCGGAAAATCTGTTCTTGTTCTGATTTAAACTTCAAATGATAAAGTTTTTGATATTTAACAATTATTTTTATGTAGATTTAAATGTTTCGAAAATATAGCAATTCAATAACTTGCTAAAATACGTTTTGTACAATAAATCAATCGATAAATTCATAATAAAATAACTTAAACAAACAAACTTAAACTTGTTGGGTTCAACAACAGACATAAAATGTTTAAATCCATCACTTTCCACGAATGAAATCGGCAGCCCATTTGCAGATATCATGAAGGCGGTCGCCTGCGAAATTTGTTCTTGTCGCTTAGCGTTGTAAGTTTCGTCATTTCGGCGTCTTTTTTTTCTTGGAGGATCTGCACTACTGCTGCTCCTACTATTCATAACTGTGGAACTGTTCGATGAAGAAGGCGTATAACCTGCATTTTCGGGATCGGGACTAAAATAAGTACAATCAAACAAAATATACATATCTCTTAAAACAATGCCATAATTTTAAACATTTTGTATTAGGTGTGACAAAAAGCTAGATCGTGTCGGTTGGGTTAAGACAAGAAAAAAATCGAATTTGAGGGGGTCTATTTTCCTCCGTTCAGTCGGGAGGGGCAATTTTATTAAAACTTCATATATAAAAGTTTAAAGCAAATCCCATATCGAGTTTTTTTTATTTTGTATTAGCATGGGGTTGGCTCGAACTGGTACCTTCCAAGTAACGGTTTTATTTGGATTTTTTGCGAAACGGCTCAAACGATTTTAATTAGATTGATAAATTTGGAATTATAAGAGTAGTATTGACTAAACTGCGTTTTTATTTTTTGGCTTAAATGCTCATAACAAAATTTTGCTTTTAAGGCCTTTTTTGAAATTGACAAAAAGTTAACAAGGTCTTCATTGAATTTATTCAAATTTTGTTGAAAACAATTATTCTTGACTATCTTTAAAACATAATTAAAATGGCCAAAAATGAATATGGACTCAAGATATTTTCTCCAAACTTTCTAACTAGAATCTGTTGATTATTCTTAAAAGGCCAAGTGAAAATCTTTGTTATGTTTAAAAAAAAAAATAATCAAGTTGTTTTAATGAATACTTTTTGCAAAACTTAATTCTTAATCAACATTTTAAAAAAAATATACATAATGTATATATAAAAAAATGTCAAAAATGTTTTTTCTAGAAATTGTACCGAATTGATTACTATTTTTTATTTCAAATATCAATGCTCTAATGAAATTCAAGTGAAACACTAACCTTTCTGGATCATATTTATGAAAATATCTGAGGTGTTTGTTCATTGATGAAGTGAAGTGGTTGTAAGAAATTGCATTGCCACAAACATTACAGATAACTTCTGTTTTATTCTCACTTAATTTGCAGAACCGCCAAACCCAGCTTTTTCTTTTTCCACTCATTTTAGCACTTGTCACTTGATAAGTTCACTTTAGATGATAGTCAGAAACTAAACTACCAAAGTACCAATAGGCAAAGCATTGCCCTTAATCTTGTAATCAAGTCTAGAAACTAACAGTTAACTACAATCATTTTAATAAAGGTACGAGTACTACTTAAAACAATAACAATACTCCCTATTATATCATAATAATGATCATGATTACTCATTACTCATTAGTAGGTGCTCATCGTGATCACATAGCCTATGTTGTGTGTTGTTGTTGTTATGTTACTCGTACGTTATGATTTATGAATGCATTACGAAACAATATATTTTATAATGTGTTTTACATTCGCGTCTAATCTGTTTTGTCTCAAAATATTGATTTATTGCTGGGCAGGGATTAATTATTATTGAGAAATCATTTGGATTCTGGATATTTCTTTTAATAGAAAAGAATGTAAAGATGTAGATCTAAGAGAAATGTGAAGGAAATTAGTCAAAACTTATTTACATCAGTATACTTTTAATAAAATTTAAGTACAACATGATGCTTATGGATATAAAAATCACATTTCATTGCTTCTCTGCTTCCTCTTCTTGTGAAATATTATTTAATAAGCAATTGTAGCATTTTTGAGTACTGGGTACCCGTAAGACGATATTGTCGGGTACCCGCCAGTTGACATATCCCGGGTACCCGCAAATTTGGGTAATACCCGCATTACCCGGGTACCCGGATTTTTTATGAAATGGGTATTAGCCGGGTAAAATCAAGAGCCCTAATTTTTACCAACTTTTATTAATTTTTTTTTTTTTGGTTTTTATTTTTTATAAAAAAAACTGTCAATTCGAATTTTCTCAAAATGTTACCAAATGTTGAAAACGTTATTCTTCGTCCCACAAAAATGTTTTGGAGATAAAATAATTTTTTGTTCGTAAAATTTTCGAGGTGACAAATTTTTGTTTCAGTTTTTTTGATTTATAAAAAAAACCGTTAATTGAAAATATATTTGTTTGGTATCACGGTACAATATATAAATATAAAATTTAACTCAAGTCTCTAGCAATACTGGTTTGTGAGATATTTAGGGTTTACCAAAATTTTCACCTTTTTTTAAACTGTTGTGGTTAAAAAAACACCAACGCAATTTTCTTGAAAGCCCTTTCTGCATCTTTCTGCATTATTATCTGTATAACAAAATTTATTTGAAGTCGATATCTCTTCTGGTTCTTGAGTTATTGACGACGAAAAAAACGTCGCGAACGTACGGACGTACGGACATGCGGATACGAACATACGGGCGTACGAACGTACGTACACACGCTCGCGTAGACATCTTTTATTTCGACTTGAAACGTCGAGAAATGTCAAAATTTTCAATTTGACAATTTGGACCGATTACAATAACTTCCTATGGGAAGTTAAAAAAGTGTTAACGAGTTTAAGGTCCTGGACCTTCTAAATGAAAATTCCTTCAGTGTCAAAAAATTATACAAAAATGAGTATAATTGTAATGCAGAGTAGGCAAATCAATTTTAGTAAAATTTTATTTTTCTTAAAGTTTATATTTTTGTAAACACTATTTATTTAAACCGTCTAAATTAGCAAATTTTCTAGGACTATGGCGGATGGTTTGAAAACTGCTTTATTCATAGAAATTGGTTCTTTGCAAATTTGTTGTACATCACATCTGGTCTGGTTTTAATCATTGCACCTCCTACGTAAACTCCAGAACCAAATTTGTTAAAAAACGAAACTAAAACTATCGTTTGTTTCCCAAAAACT
This sequence comes from Eupeodes latifasciatus, assembly GCA_920104205.1. Taxonomy (NCBI): domain Eukaryota; kingdom Metazoa; phylum Arthropoda; class Insecta; order Diptera; family Syrphidae; genus Eupeodes; species Eupeodes latifasciatus. The sequence goes on from OV049926.1 coordinate 12,049,952, forward strand.
AAAGAAAGAAATAAGATTTTGTAACGTGTGCTATCGTATTTCTTAGTTTTTTTTTTTTTTAGTTACATGAAGCAAAATCTAATCGTTTTTTCCTTAAGAACGACACCCCAGGTTTGAGACTAAATTTCCATCAAAACATCTTAAAAATGTGTCTTCACTTTATTTAATTTTAAATCAAACAAAATATTATTCAAATATAATTAATAACAATTTCTTTCTTTCTTTCTTTTCAGTCTGAAGCGTCAAAAATCAAACAGAAATTGGTTCTAAAAAAATGCATGTCTTAACAATTAACCTAGACACCAGAGAATACAAAAAAAGAAAACAATTATCACTTGAAGCCCCCCGTGAGAAAGAAGAAAATTCCTTTTTGGGCAAATTTTTCAACATAAAATAATTAAAGTTCGGAAAAATCAGACTTTATTACATACAAAGGAATAAAAATGGTGTAATTTATGAAAATTCATTGAAACCACAATTCTTTTGATTAAAAGAATTACAAAAAGAATAAATCATTCATCATAAGTTTTAAACAATTCAAAACAAAAAGTATTTCTTTTTGATTTTTCTTAATTAATTTTTATTACAATAAATCAAAATCCTAAACAAACAAAAATATACAACAAACAAAATATTTTATGGAACTGTTAACAAAAGATCTAATATTCCTTTTTTATGAGAGTTTTTTTATTTTTTGTTTATTTATTGTTTTTTTTTTTTTAATAACAAATGGAACTAAGAAAAGAAAGTAAATCAATGACTGCCATATTTAAAAAAACAAAAGAAACTTATCACAAAACAAAATATTTATTATTAAATAATAAATACAAAATATATTTTATAATAATGTATACATTTTGAAGAGTGTAATAAATTTGTCTAAACAAAACTGAAAATTTAGTCATTTTAAAAAAAGAGTTTTACACAAAAAAGTGTCTTATATAAAAATATTTAAATTAGAAACAAAACACAAAAAAAAAACAAAACAAAAATGTTTTATAAATGTTATATGTTTATAAATGTTATACTAAAAATAAAAAACAAAACTGGGCTACGCACACGAAAAAAAAAAAACAAATTAGAATTAATTACATAATTGGTTTAGTATGAAAATTGAGAGTTTTGTTTAAACATTTAATTTGTATTTATGTTCATATTCCACCTCATTTTTATCGGTAATTTATTTTATTTTTTTTTTTTTTTGAAAAACAAGTCTGATTTTTATTACAATTTTTTGTTTGTTCATTTAATTATTATTTTCTTGTTATTTCCTTAAGTAAGTTTTTTTTTTATAAAAAAGAAAAACGAAAAACGCAAAACAAAATAAAAGTAATATTCTTTCCTTAAATTATAAGTTTCTTTTCTATTATTATATCGTCAAGCAGCTGAAAGTAAAAATAAATACAAAAACAAAACTAACTGAAAAAGAAAAGACTTTTGAATATTTTTCTAAGTTTTCAATTCAATAAATGGGAAGTGAAAACCATACCTACACCTTTTACTAAATTCGAGCTAAAATGCATTAGGTATATGCTGTTTTTTTTTGTTTTAATTAATTTGAAAATACATATTTTTACACATTAGTTTTCTAAGGTATACATTTTTTGTTTAATATTAACTTTAAAAAATAAATACATACATATATAAATGATATCGATTGAATATTGTGACTGGTATTTAGAAAGAAAAAAACAAAAACCCATCTTACAAAATTATTCCCTAATCCCATTTAAAATGAAAACAATTTATTAGGACTACGTAATCAATTTTAAAATTAAGATAATTGCTACTATTATACATTATCAATACAAAAAACAAATTATAAACTGTTATACACTTCATATACTTAGATTTTAGGAAATATTTTTGAAAAATATAAACAAATTACATACAAAAAATATATATATATATATATATTTTAATGTTATCAATAGTTGTTGTAATTTATATACATAACTCATATTATAATGTTAGAGAAGAAAAAATAAAAAAAAATCATACACATACAAAATACAAAATATTGTTTTTTTTTTAGTTTAGTTTTCTAAAATAATCACCCATGTTCCGAATTTCGATCGAAAATGAATTAAAATCACTTTTCAATTTCACGTGAAATGAAATTGCACGTTCTTCAATTCGATCGATTTCGAAAATTCGAAATTGCTTCGAACTGTCAGAACTGAAGGATCATCCATTTTTATTTTGTTTCTGAAGTAAAATTTTTTGCTGTTTTGAAGATGGATCCAATATTATTGACAATTTTAAGTAAAAAAAGGAAGCAGAATTCAAGAGAAAAAATAAGAAGACGAATTTTGCGAGACAAATCAAATATATTCGATTTACCTGACACAATGTACATAAGTGTGTGAAAATTATGTGGAATTGTTCTGATAATAAAGTAAATTCTTGATTTCCTCTTTTAAGTTTCCATTGTAATTTTAGATTACGCAAAGGCGCTTTTTTATATGTTCTAAGGGAAATAGAACCTTTTATAATACCTTCATCGATTCCTTCAATTCAAAAACTTGCTGCAACCCTCCGATTCCTAGCAGAATGAAGCTATCAAAGATCAATTCACAGACATAAAAAATGTGATTTGAATGCGTTCAAAAAATGGAACAAACCGAAATACAGAACATCCATTTGCATGTTCGAAAATCCAATTCACATTAACGAATTGTGGAACACCCAAATTCACTTTCGCAAAGTTTATTCACAATAAGTGAAATGCAGAACATGGGCAAATGTTTGTTGTGTTTCGGATGATGTTAAACTAGGTTATCAAAAGTTTCTCTTGCAATTTGTAAGAACATGCAGAAGAATTTCACAAGAGATTTAAGGTTTAATAAATTGATTAACAGGGTTTTATAACTGTTAATTAGACTTCAAAATCAATCTTACTTCAGGGGCCCTACTATGTAACTCGATTCTACTTTGGATTCTATTCGAAACTCATTTCCGATTCTACTTTTAAATCGTACTACGTATAAAAGTAGAATCGGATGCCAGTTATAGCAACCTGTTTTCGAAAAAATGTTTACTTTCGAACGAGTATCGAGTTGTTTGACAGAGTTTTAAAAACAAACAAAAAAATATATCAAATTTTTGGACAAGAATAATTATTGCAATTGTAGCAGCTATACATATATTATCATCATCATTCATTTATTTAACTATTTAAAATTTTCATTTCACTCAGTTTAAAATCAATGTATTCGAATCACTCTATTTAAATTAACTATCGTTACTTTTGTTATTCGTTCTAAGATTTTCATAGAATAATCTTGTTTTCTTTAAAATTAATAAATAATTTGTTTTAGTTTTCTGATACTCTTTCCTCTTTTAATTTTTTAACTTGAATTTTATTGAATGGGTGTTGGTCAAGTTTGAATCAAGACCATTATCCAAATTGGTGACCCCTACGTTGAAAAAAAGTACGCATAGCAAGAAAAAAAGATTGTCGAATTTCTCGAAAGTTCTACAGAAAATAATTGAAAATGCCAGATGATGACCTAGTCCAGTCAAATTGTCATAAATGGTTACATAAATTAGGGTATTTTCGATTTTTTGATATGTTGTTTGGGTTGGTAAGCTGTTGAAAAATCCAAGTTTTCTAATTCCCCCCACCACTGCGGGCGCCATCTTGAAAAAACTGCTCAAATTGTGGACTTTTTCCTGTGTTTTCAAAATATCTTCTAAAGTATTGGTTTTAGAAAAACAAAGTCAATTGCTTTTTTAAACAAGATTAAATTACCTACAATTCGAGACCATTTCTAGCTTTAATAGTTTCCGAGGTTTGACATTTCATCATGAATAGACTTACTAACGAGCAACGCTTGCAAATCATTGAATTTTATTACCAAAATCAGTGTTCGGTTCGAAATGTGTTTCGCGCTTTACGCAAATTTTATGCGTTTTTTTTTTAAAAAAAGTTCTCAAGCTCTTAAAAAATCACCCATTATATTAAACAATGTCCTCTTTTCAATGGAGGACAATAAATACATAATGGGTGATTTTTTAAGAGCTTGAGAACTTTTTTTTTAAAAAAAACGCATAAAATTTGCGTAAAGCGCGAAACACATTTCGAACCGAACACTGATTTTGGTAATAAAATTCAATGATTTGCAAGCGTTGCTCGTTAGTAAGTCTATTCATGATGAAATGTCAAAGCATACTGAGCATCTTTCTCTTTGACACCATGTCTGAAATCCCGCGTGATCTGTCAAATACTAATGCATGAAAATCCTAACCTCAAAAAAATCACCCGATAAATTAATAGTACCAATTTTTCGAATTCGAGCAATTTTATTGTAGAATCCAGTTGCATAGTATGGCCCCAGGTTTTTGAGATATAATATTTTCAAAGTAGGCTGTCTAAATTTAGGATGTAGTTTTTTCGTAAAACGCTGATTTCCAAATCTACAATCTCTATCTTTAATATTGCGTTTAAATATTTTCAGTATCTTATTTACTTTTTAAATAATACTTTAAGCAACGCTGAAGCTTTTATGCTAAAATTGTTTTTAAAAGAAAAATGCGAAAAGGTTCAAAAGTAATATTTGGTTTTTATAACGAATTCATAACATAAAGTTTTAAAGAAATTGAAAAATTATTTTGAAAACTAGTTTTTCTCTAATTTGAGCATATATGTACATATGTATGTATGTACAGCTGTGTTCAAAATAATAGTAGTGCTCATTGAACTATAGCATCCCTGACATTAACGCCATCTTTACAGTTGGAAACATAATTTTTGTGATGTCAAAGTTTCTAACGGTCAACCATAAACAAATATACTGTAGACTTATATTGAAAATGAATTAACAACAAAAGTTATTAGTCAGCTTTGAGATGTTTGCTTAGTTAGAGCTCTTCAAAATAATAGTAGTGGAGCTGATTTTGTTTGATTTGTAAGTGAAACATAATTAAAACTATTTATTTTTTTCTTGAAAAGTAAGTATTAATTTAATTTTGATAAATTTACAAAAAAAAAGTAGTTTTATTTAAATTGAATATAAAGTGGGAAGAACATAACATTGCAATGTGGTTAAGCGATGCCTAATACTGAAGCTGCTAGGGGAAGGGAAAACTTATTTGGAAATCCAAAATCTGTTGGGATGCTCACCCACAATGATAGCCCACGACATTAAATTCAAGGAAACACCCGAAACCCGAGACAGAAACAGAAAGACGAGAGTCATGGAGGACAGGCGCATTGTCCGGATGAACAAAGCCGAGCCCTTTGCGTCGTCTGTTGAAATACAGAAGACCTTGAACTTGGAGGTAAGTGCTCTTACGATTCGGAGACGATTGTTGGAAGCAAATTTGAATGCTCGCTAAGTCCCGTTGATGACCAAGAAGCACATTAAAGCTCGACTCCAATTTGCTAACGAGCACATATAACCTGGCCTAAAGAGAAGTGGCGCAACGTATTGTGGACAGATGAGAGTAAAATTCTTCTCTTTGGTGGTACTGGATCCCGCCAATACGTCCGTCGTCCACCCAACACAGAATATGTACCCAAATTCACTAAGAAGACGGTACAATCAGGGGGAAATAAAATTTTAATTTGGGCCTGTTTTTCCTACTCTGGTGTAGGGCCCATTAAATGTATTGAAGGCATTATGGATCAGCGGATCAGCGGGTCTATGTCGTAATTAATGCTGCCATTTGCTGAATATGATATATCGCTGAAATGGGTATTCCAACAAGACAACGATCCGAAGCACACAAGTCGAGCGGCTAAAGAGTGGTTTCGGGTAAATGGAATTGAACTAATGTCTTGGCCAGCGCAATCACCTGACCTTAACCCCATTGAAAATTTATGGGGTGATGTTAAGAGGGAGGTTAGAAGAGCTAAGCCTTTTAATAACCGAGAACTGTGGGCCGTAGTGAAGGATGCTTGGCAGAACATACCAAAGGAGCGTTGTGAGTTTTTGGTAGATTCGATGCAACGTCGGGGTAGAGCTGTCATCAATAACAAAGGTTACACCACAAAATACTGAAGTTTTTTTTTTTCTTTTTAATTTAATTTAATTTTTAAGGCAAGTTTCTAGAATCTGATTCGTCAGCTGCCAAAAAAATTCCATTCCAATTAAGGCAACTTTATTGGAAAGTTAGTCAAGAAAAATTTCCCTATTAACACAGATAAGAAACTTTCTTATCTGTTCTATTAGGTCAAGTCAACTTACATATGTCAGAATGAACTTTATTACTTTACGATTTATTTATTTTTCGCAAAATTCCATGTGATATTTGCTGTAAAAGGGTTCCTCGTCAAATTGGAAAAGAAATAAGTAAAATTCTTATACGAAATGCAATTGTAGTTTGCCTGAGGACTGTTTTGTAGACAATAATGTTTTTGGTAGTTTTTGTACGATGAACTGGGCTAAGAGAGCAATTGAATAGTTAAGCCCTCTCTGGAGCGGCCAAAGTGTAGCTATATAAGACCCTCATCATCCCGTCCTACCATACAGTGCAGAAGCATGGACTTTGACAAAATCGAATGAAAGTACCTTGGGTTGTATCGAGGGAAAAGTTTTTCGCGTGATCTACGGTCCCATATGCATAGGAGTTGAGTGGAAGAGAATGTGGATCGACGAGCTGTACAGCGACGTATACCTGACCCAACTTGGTGTGCACAACTGATGATATCTAGCTAGAAACCGAACTACATTTATTTTTCAACCGGAGTTTTCCGGCCAGAGATCCTGAAAAACCATACCTTGATTCGATTAGAATGACTTATTTAAGTCAATGTCTCCCCGATGTGCAGCTGTAATACAAACAAGAGGAAGTCAAGCAAAATCTTCATACATATGTACATATAGTTTTTGCAACAAATTTGACAAAATTCATAACGAAAAGCTTTACCAAAATTTTATTTACTTTTAAGCATTTCTATAGTAATTTGATATGGCAACATTTATGAGACAAGACGATAGCAAAATGGTCGCTAAAAGCTGATAACGGAAGACTTTTAAAGGTTATAACATAATTCGTAACACGACCCAGATCATTGTTTTGGGGTGATAAACAATCCAAACTGAAAAATTCCATTATAATTCTGCCTGGGGCACCATTCTGCTGATACCAAACACTACCCAGCTCCTACTGTTGCATTTATACAAAAATAATTCTGTATCACGGTCAAGTAGATATATCTGGAGAAGATATCGTTCTCAAAAGCCCATTTTTTACACATTTGCAATATTCTGGAATAAACCTTCACCAGAATTTTATTTTACCCTGGAACTTGAGAAAAATAAAAAACCATCGATTTAAACTCTGAGCTTAACAAATGTTCGCAAATTTCTTTCAAATGATCCCCACATTTAAAAACTTACAACCATTTGAAATGGCTTTATGATCGAATGAAACTTATCTTTATACCGTGCACCACCTACCTGCGTCTGTTTTGTTCGTGTGCATCTAACGAAACTATTCTTCAACGGCTTGATACGAGTATACATATTTTTATTTAATTACATTTAATTTTTATTAAAACAATTAAATATTTTGTTTATTAATTAAACATTATTTTATTATAATTTATTACCAAATGGAAAGTCGTAAAATTGTGTCTGCTTACACCTTCAAACGTTTCAAGAAGTAAGTCTGTGCCTGAAGCTCAAGTTCAGTCAATTTGCGAACAGTTGGTCCCAACTGATCAACGTGATCTTTATAGCCAGTTCCGGTATTCAAATTCTTCTCACCATACACCACTTTGCCATCAAAATCGTTTTGTGGAACTTTAATATCTTTATTGACCTGGGTAATGGTGACATTAAGATGTTCCTCCACTTCACCCAAGAGATTCTTTTCGTTATACCAAATGCAGCAGCCTCCGTTGTCAGTCAAATTTGTGTTCTTGCAGTTGCGTCCGCGAGAAGGACACCATTCCCCATGATACCATACTTTTTCGGGTACAGTTGCCACTAAACTTATGGCCAGCCCCATACGCTCGGCACGTCCTACTCTTCCAATTCTATGAACATAGCTAGATTTCTCATCTGGCAATGTTACATTGATCATGAATGGCAGACCAGTGATGTCCAGACCTCTTGCTGCGACATCAGTACAAATGAGGAATTTACATTCGTTCTTCTTGAACTTCTCCAGATTTGCTTTTCTTTCGAATGGTTTGCGATCTCCATGGAGGCAGACGCAGGAATATTTATTGCCTCCGCGCTGCTTAAGATAACGTTCCAAGTTATCGCAGTCGAGTTTTGTCCGGCAAAAGAGAATGGCTCGATCCATGTTGTGTTCGTCAATGGCGCGGATGCAGTACTCGCCTTTGAGGATCTTAACAGCTTCCGAGTAGGTTTCGGGTGTTTGTTTGGACGGATGTGCCCCATCTCGTTCGTGCACGCCGTCGGTTTGGATACGCTGCCGTAGATTTCCCCAAGAATTGTCCCTCTGCGGATCAACCATGCAGACAACATGATGAACCGTCTCTGGAACAGCGTCCTCGCCCTTGAGATCCACCCAGGTGGGGAAGTGCATCAGTTTGTCTGCCATTTTCTTCACTTCGAAGGCATGCAAAGTCGCTGAACAGACCACCATCTGGAGACGACGTCCATCGAATGTCAGTTTTGGAATCTGTTTATGAAGGCGTTCAATTAAGTCGCCATAGCCTTGCTTAAGCAGTCCATCGGCCTCGTCCAGAACGAAGAACCTGCAATGAGTCAATTGAACAAAGCCACTGCTTATCATCTCCTCCAGACGACCTGGTGTCCCGACTACGATATGGACACCCTTCTGCAGAACACTTCGCTGTTGTTCCAGTTTAACTCCTCCGATAAGAAGCAAGGACTTAACCAAAGGATCTTTCAAATGCTTCTTGAACTTTTCGATCTGATCGTAAGTCTGTTCGGCCAACTCACGACTTGGCTCAATGATAATGGCTGCGGGAGCATTAGGCTGTGGCTTGGAGTTGGCCGCAGACTTGTCGGGAGTAGCTTGGGGATTGGACTGCGTGTTGCGTTCATCAGCCTTGCATACGGCGACGAATCCGCTCGGAGGTGGGTGTTTGAAGTCAGTTTTTCCAAAATTAAACATCATTTCGGCGTTTTTCAGCACGACTGCTGGATAGAATGTTTCTTTTTTGAATTGATCGGCTATTTTGAAGGCCAAACCAAGAGCTTTGCCATTCTTTGAGTAGCTTATTTCATACTTATCCAAGTCTATGCAACATCCGATGACATCCTGCATGCCAAAGGCATCTCCATAATCATCGAACTGACGGTTGTTGGATTTTTTGCCAGTTCCACCAAATCCATAACCGAATCGATCGGTTCCCAGGTCCAGCGAGGCTTGAGTGGTGGACCAACCAACACGACAGAGTCCTTCGTCGGTGACTGTAGCCTCAAAATAGTACTTTCCACTACCCTTAACTCCTGTTGTGGCTCGGGATCCGTGCCACTCTTTGAATTCTCTCGATTGACAGCGTGTTCCATCGGGGGTGACTGCCAGAGCAGAACCACGATCGAAGAACGACATAGTCCATGGTGCGATAGCACCACCAGCCCCCGATTTGGTGCCCTTACCTTCGGCTATGTCGCGCAATGTTTCCCAAACAATCTGCAGAATGGGCAGACAGAATGCACCAGTTTTGCCAGAACCAGTTTCGGCAGCCATAAGAACATCACCGCCTCCCAAAATTAAGGGGATAGCTTCGGCTTGGACATCGGTTGGGAGAGTCCATTCCATTTCTTCGATTGCCTTAGCAATTTCGGGAAGAACACCAAACTCTTCGAATGCAGTCATATTTCAAAATTAATTTTTATAAATCTAACTTCGAGTTATTTTTATTAAAAGTTTTGTATTTCTTTTTAAATGTAAATTTGTAGAAAATTTGACAAAATTCGGCTACAGAATGCGACAGGGATGAAAATTCGAGTTGTTTTTTGACAAGACAAAAAAATGCCGGTGAAAGCATCTAGCAAGGAAATATGGCTGACAATCCATAAACTAAAAAGGCAGCGTTCAGATTAGTTACAGCATAGCTATTATAACCCTGAAACTCCACAAGAGTAAAATCCAATCCAACTTCTCTTCCGCAATCTCATCCGCAATCCATTGTTTTTTTTTGACTGGGCATATTATGTCTTGCCATGAGCAACCTCAAATGTCACATTTGACACAACGGTTAATCTGTTGTTTACTTTTAGTAACTTAATAGGTATAAAAAATATGTAGGTATGAACGCACTCGACGACAATTGAAACGAAATGAATTTTTAATTTCAAAAAGACTGGAAAATGGACGCTCACCACTACATACAATACAAACGTCAAATTTGATGACAGAATTTTGATCCGCTCAAAAAATCCAAACTGCGATGACCGGATCATGGACTGGATGTTGGATTGTTGGTCTCCATTGGATTATCTGATGACAGCCCGATAGTCCTGTCATCGGAAATGTCCAATGGAGACCCCAGGTAAGTTTTGAAAAAATGATTGGATTTTTTTTTCAAAAGACAGATTATAGCCTATTGAAAATTTCTATTATTGGACTACATAAAGGTACTAGAAAGTAAAGAAAATTTCTAGTATTTTATTGGTTAGCTACAAACAAAAAATAATTCCAATTAAAGTGCCTTTATTGCAAAAGTTACTAGAAAAGTTAATCAAGAAAAATCTCCTTAACTATAAAGTTGAGTAAACTTCTGTCAAAATGACAGCTGATCATGTTTTAAAATTCAAATAACTTGCTAGATCTGTGTTTTTTTTTGTGTAAAATAGGCCATTTGTCATATTGGAAAAGGAATACTGAATTATTCTTTACAATACAAAACATAAACTTATGATAAACTTGTAACATGTGTAAGAAGTTTTTTTAGTTAATAATCTTGATATTTTTTGTAAGTAAAAAATAATCAAGTAAAATTTAAATAATGAAATCTGGAAATTATCTAGATGCCTTCATTTTCTTTTGCGTTCAAAAAATGCAGTTGACTGCAAATTAAGTTCTTTACCTTCTTTGAACCCACCCTTTAAAAAATCCTGATTAAAATTCAACAAACCAATTTTTCGGACAGAAATTTGTCACTGACATTTTTAGGACGAAATAATCGATAGAGATAAAGCAATATTCACATGAGAACGACCAACGACCAACGAATGAACGAATATTCGTCGATTTTGACATTTCTTTCACATGAGAGTTTTTAATTCGTCGTGAATGAAGTTTGACATTCCCACCGAAACCAAAACAAGTTTAAGTACGCGTGATTTTTTTATTCGTTGCGAGTGTGGATAATGTGGAACGCGAAAAGTTTGACAGTTTGACAGTTCGTATCAACTATAATTTTTTTCGCGACGAATAAATTTGTTTTCTTAAATTTATTAATATATGATATTGAAAAGTAAAAGTATGCATCATAAATCAAAAAGAAACTATATTGCTATCGTTTTGTTAAGAATTTGTGTGGAAATATGTCTTCAAACGTATATAAACTCACATTTTGTAATTAATTCGTCGTTCGTTGGTCGCGCTCATGTGAATACTACGTAATAGGCCAAAAATGTATACATCTGCATTAATAAATTTTTTGAGAAGTTCCATAATGCAGATAAAGATACATGTAAATTCACTATTATTCTGAATTTAAGTGCAAAGTTCTTCCAAATTTTTAGGTTTACATATTTTCTTCCTTCCTCAAGAAATAGCCCCATTAAATATTAGTAGGAATATTTAATAAAAATCGGTAAACAGACGAAAATTCATGCAGTGCATAAAGATTTATGTAGGTGTAGACTCTGTGTAACGTTACATACATTCGTTTTTATAAAACATTTTCCCATAATTTATAGTTACGCAGTGTTAAAAAAAAGTCCCAAAAACATGAAAATTCATTCCATTTAGCTTTCCTTTCAAATCAGCTGGGGTAAAATTGGTTAAGGTGATAAATGACTTTCACATTTTCGATAATCAAATTGATTATCACCGAAGTTTGCGCCTGTGTAAGATGATTCAACTCAATTTAATTCGATTGAACAATTTCAGAATAGAATTGTCACAATTTATTGTTGCTATGATGAAATTTTAAAACAATTCTTACACAAGATCTAAAAATAAAAGTATAAAATTGGCTGTGTTTTAACAATATTCTTACATTTCTTGTGCTTTCTTGAATGTCATTAGCTTTTTCGGTCACAAGAATGTTTTTTTTTTAACGAAAAAACGTAACTTAGGGCCCATACACTACACAAACTGTTTGAGCAAACGAATGTATTTTGTTGTTGTAAAAATGGTTGTGCAAACTGTTTGAGAAGTGTGTAGCGGTGATGCGTGTTTGCGCAAGCGGTTTGAACAAAATCAAAAATTTTTGAATTTTCCGTGCCTGCACCAACATGTTTGTGTAGTGTGTATTGAATTTTGCTCAAACCGATGCCAATTTTCATAGAGTTAACATGAATAAACAAGAGGAACAAATTGTTTGGACTGAATTGATTGAACTTTATAAAAGTTTACCGGTATTGTGGTGTGTAAAAATTCTTCTTTTTTTGTTCTAACTAATATCTCTCAAACATGTTTGCGTAGTGTGCGGCGAAACTATGTTTGCTCAAATACACGTTTGAACAAACGTGTTTGCGTAGTGTATGGGCCCTATAAGAAAATTTGTCATTCGTTTGTGTAAATGTCTGGTAGCTTTATTCAGAAACGACATATTTATTAGAAAATGACTATCAAATTTTTGTTGTGACAGCTTTTTAGCTATCAATTTGGCTATCACCTAACACAGATCAGATTCGATTATTTTGACTGTCATATATCAACACTCACCTTAGCCGATCCCACCTCTGATATACTTCAAGACAAAAATTTTACTAAAGGAATAAAAAAAAAAAAACAAAACCAAATCGGAATAACTTTAAAACCAAAGTCAAGTAAGAAAAAAAAATTGAAAAGGCTTTTTAATCTTTTTTTAATTTCAATTATAACATTTCGTCAATATAATTTTCTTAGGTAAACTCTATGCTCAATTTCTAAATGAGTTTAGTCTTTGTATATGAAAACTATAGTACTCTCATGTACTCCGAGTCATTGGCGTTAGTATAGAAAGTGAAGAAGTTCTGCGGGAGCGAGAGAAAAATATTATTTCCATTCCCATAAACAGCCAGAAGAATAAGGCTAGGCGCGCACATGCAAATTTTTCGAAACCAAATAGTTCGATCGTTATAGTTGACCAAACATCGCGCACATAAGCAACTCCAAAAGTAATCAAGGAAATTAACCAATACACAGGAAACATTTATTCACCTTGACTAAATTTTTCTCTCTCTTGCACTTACAGAAAATTATTCCACGATTTAGTTGAATGTCCGCGCAGTTACCTATAATTCCTTGTGACACAAACTAAGGAATTGGTTCGAGGTGATCGTCTAGTTTGTGTCAAAACACAAACTAAAAAGTTGCTCGAATGGGCGACAGAATAGTTTCTGCATGTGCGCGGACTCTCATATAAGTCTATAGTGCTCAGTTTATAAACCAAACGGTTTCGAAACTAAAAGTTGCATGTGCGCGCCTAGCCTAAGGGAGATAATTAGTTTTCCACCCAAAAAGTCAACACAATTTCCTTCATTCTATTTGAGTCCATCCTTGTATATGTTTTCATATACAAAGTTTCCATATGAAGGTCGATGAATTTGTTTTTGTATTTTCTTTATATCAATGCACTTTTATATGAAAAACGGCAATGTCCCCTTATTAGATACAATATAATAAGGGGATGAATGAAATGATTAAGTCTGTTCAGTGAGGATTTTTCTAGATCAGAACAGCACAGGACATCACAGTTTCGTGAGAAACGTCAGATCAAGTTAGAACAGTCAGTTAAACGTCAGTTGTCAAAAAAAAACAAAACAAATTGCAAATTGTGTGAATTTTTCGTTTCTCGCTTATTTTTTTCATTTTTTGTGTTTTTACTGTGAAAAATATTATTAAAAATTATTGAAATGGAAAATCAAGTGATTGCTAAGATAATACTAAATGAAAATCTTAGTGGTTCAGACACCGATAGTGATTTTTCGTCGGATTCCTCTTCAGATGATTGGAATGAAAGTGTGACGAATGTTATTACCTTTTCTTTGATGAAATGTAAAAGAAATTGCATTGAAAGTTATTATATTATATTTTATAATTATTTAATTAAACAAATAAAACAAATTGGCAAAATAACTTTATTTTAATTTTTTTAAATCACGAGAAAAAAAACAAAGCACAGCCAAATCAAAACGTAAACAAAAAAATGACAACTTCGATTTTGACATTTCTCACGAGTCTGTTCTAACCTGATCTGACTCAAAAGCAAGAACAGAAAATCCTGTTCTAGGTTTGTCAATGAACAGGAAAGTAGAACAGTTCAGCGCAGAAAAAACCTCAATGAACAGCAAAAAGCTGTACTTTTCTGTCTAGAATAGTCCAGCACAGCGTCACTGAACACACTTTAAGTGTTATTAGAAACTTTTTTACAAATTCTTACATCAGCTGTTCAGTATTTTGTACCAATTTTTGTTTTTATTTACAATCATAACCGTTAACCTTACATAGCTTAAAATGTAAACAAACCAAAATAAATTGAAATATATTGGTTCATTTCTCCTTAATCATTGGCTTCATTTTCTATTTATTCTTATAAGCAATACAATTTTCCCTATTCACTCCAACTCTTGTAAATACGCAGTAGTCTTACCCTATTTTTGTCTGTTTCGAATTATCATATTCGAGTCTCCCGTATGCAAATGGATTTCTCCACTAGACGTTCCACAAAAAATATCTAGATGTCACCCTATTCAACAACCACCATGAGAGTACTGTGGTTTTCATATACAAAGGTTTAGTTAATTAAGTTAATTAACAATGTTGTATTAATTTTATAAATAACTTTATATCTATGTATATGACTCAAATTACGTTCTTAATTAAATGCTATACATTCACTGGAATTTCCATCGCATTCCCGTTTTATTTCGCAAACAGAGAGGTACTTTGGGCAATTTTGTCTTTTAATATAACAGTTTACTCATTTTTCGAATTTGTTAACATAACCGTTGCGGGTTAACAGATTGTATCGCTTTAAAAACACAACATTTCAAATTCTTCATTTATCCAATACAACAACCGGATGGATTTTGAATCGATTACTCCACTGTTAAGACTCTTTTACTTCCGTTGCTTCTGCTGTTGAGAATGTAAAAATAACTACCGTTTGCGGGTTTCACTGCTGCGCACCTTTTCAGGTACTCTTCGTCGCTGTGGCTGTCGTCATCGTCGTCGTCATTCACCACCAGCAATAAATTTACTTTACCATGTTCATGTGTGGTTATGATAAAATTTGTTCCCCGTACAAACTTCAGTCGATTAACGATACTTCGCGAGTTTAGACGCAACCGCGGGTAAATTTTCCCTTTCAAAAATATTGAGATACATTCAAAACCTTTATAGTCGTCATAACCGCCGCCGCCAGCACCGCTGCCCTTTTCCATAATTTTGAATTATTTCCTTCTTTTATCTTGTCGTTTTATTCAAAGGTTACCTACCAGTATCGCGCTGCAGCACGTTTTGTTTACCAACAAGGTTCGCGTATATTATTTTCCGCGCATAGCATAGTACGGGTAACCCGTAGTAACTATTGTTTTTTATTGTGGTTTTATATTTGGATGATGTGAATAATTATGGTGAATTTTTAATATGATCAAACAAATTCAACAATTTTAAACAAAATTAACACAAATTAAAAAAATAAAAACCGGAACAACTTCAAATTAGTGTGTCAAAGAAAACAAGAACGAATTTTTCAAAAAAAAAAAAAAAAACTATTTATGGATATTTTTACACAAAAGACAATAGTGTAAGTATAAATTCAACATGAATGTCAACTTTAATTTTATGGTTTCATGTAGGTATTGTAGCTAGTGTGTGAGAACCTTAACATGATAAATTGACATTTCTTCTTATGCTGCTGCGACGCTGACCCATTTTTATAGCTACTGACGATTTACTTCAATAAAAAGAAAATAATACTCATAGTTCTTAGGGAATACCATATTCTCGCATTAGCTGCCTTACCTCATAATCCGATTCCTAAAGACCTGTTCGGATGCACTTTATGACTCGTTGTTAGGATTTGATTAGTTTTTTAACATTTTTTTCCTGCTCTTTATGGTAGAGCGGCTTGTTCAAAAGACTTAAAAGGGCAACTATTGATGATAGGAATAGTGGTCTGGGTATACCTAACCTTTATATTCAAAAAAGGATAGTTTTTATCGATCATAGTATAATATGACAGAAAGGGAGAGGACTTTAAGTCAATTCTGTGGAATTCATAAATTCCATCCTTGTTTTGAGGGATTAAAATCGAACTTCGTAGTTAGAAGATACGCGTTTAGAGAAGCGATGTATGTATGTACATATGTATCGGGTGATTTTTTTGAGGTTAGGATTTTCATGCATTAGTATTTGACAGATCACGCGGGATTTCAGACATGGTGTCAAAGAGAAAGATGCTCAGTATGCTTTGACATTTCATCATGAATAGACTTACTAACGAGCAACGCTTGCAAATCATTGAATTTTATTACCAAAATCAGTGTTCGGTTCGAAATGTGTTTTGTGTGTGTTTTATCGACAAATTTTGTTCAGCGATGAGGCTCATTTCTGGTTGAATGGCTACGTAAATAAGCAAAATTGCCGCATTTGGAGTGAAGAGCAACCAGAAGCCGTTCAAGAACTGCCCATGCATCCCGAAAAATGCACTGTTTGGTGTGGTTTGTACGCTGGTGGAATTATTGGACCGTATTTTTTCAAAGATGCTGTTGGACGCAACGTTACGGTGAATGGCGATCGCTATCGTTCAATGCTAACAAACTTTTTGTTGCCAAAAATGGAAGAACTGAACTTGGTTGACATGTGGTTTCAACAAGATGGCACTACATGCCACACAGCTCGCGATTCTATGGCCATTTTGAGGGAAAACTTCGGAGAACAATTCATCCCAAGGAATGAACCGGTAAGTTGGCCACCAAGATCATGCGATTTGACGCCTTTAGACTATTTTTTGTGGGGCTACGTCAAGTCTAATGTCTACACAAATAAGCCAGCAACTATTCCAGCTTTGGAAGACAACATTTCCGAAGAAATTCGGGCTATTCCGGCCGAAATGCTCGAAAAAGTTACCCAAAATTGGACTTTCCGAATGGACCACCTAAGACGCAGCCGCGGTCAACATTTAAATGAAATTATCTTCAAAAAGTAAATGTCATGGACCAATCTTACGTTTCAAATAAAGAATCGATGAGATTTTGCAAATTTTATGCGTTTTTTTTTTTAAAAAAAAGTTCTCAAGCTCTTAAAAAATCACCCGATATATGAGGTAGGTAGCTTAGCTAAACACATTCCAAAGTAGAGCTGAAGTTGAGAGAGTGGCTTATGAAAAGATTTAATCTTCTTTAGATATTTTTACACTGGTTATTGTACCTATGTGTCATTTTAAGGAAGGTGGAAAAAAGGAGTGGCTCAGAAATTATTATTATTATTTTATTTTCATATACAAAGTGCCTATAAATTTCTAGAAGAATAAATAAAGCACTCATTGCAGTCGTATGTTTTTGGTCTTATGCGACTGTAAGGTATTTGAGATTTTGTTTACGTATATAACTTATTTTTAAAATCTGTCTAACTAAGTGAAATTTATAGTTATCATACGTTCTCATCATTGAAACCAATCATGGGAATTTTTTTTTGACAGGTTGTTTTAAGCTGTCATTTGAAAATGTCTGTCATCGAAAAAATTCATGGTTCATGGGGTAATAGGTATTTTCTAAAAGAAATCTGTCATTTTTTGACACAATAGAATCAGTTTTTTTTTTAGGAAAATGAGTTTTCGCTAGGAAAACATGAAAATCTATTTTTACCAAACAAATATGAAATTATTAAATTAAACTTTTTATTAAAAAAGAAGATTTGAATTATTTTCAATCGATCAGTTAATAGGTTGTATTCCTAATCAAAATTCAACACTCTGAATTCCAACCATAATTCCAAACATTTTCCGGATTGATTATAATAATAGCTATAACTTTCTGCTTAAGACATACATTTTACTGGATATGATTATTTTTCCTTTTTATTTCGAAATTTTCCTCAAAAAATGAGTTAAATTTATTGTCATTCACATTAACTTGTTGTTTTTATTTAGGAAAAGAAGATCAAAATATTTAACTTAAAATAACAACAAGATCCTTCAATCCATCCATCCATCAAAATGTAAACAAAC
Organism: Eupeodes latifasciatus; assembly: GCA_920104205.1. Lineage (NCBI taxonomy): Eukaryota > Metazoa > Arthropoda > Insecta > Diptera > Syrphidae > Eupeodes > Eupeodes latifasciatus. The sequence goes on from OV049926.1 coordinate 12,068,235, forward strand.
TTTTCTATAAAACAATTCTGAAACTCCAAACCGTTACTTAAATCAAGTACCTATGTAGATATTTTGTCAAATTTATCAATGAAGACGTTTGGCAGCAAATGTCATAAACATCGCATCAGTCAGAAAATTTGTCTGCCAATGAATAAATTTGCAAATGTTCCTCAAACGGCATCTGCAAATTTATTCATTGTCAGACGTTTGCAGAAACGTCAGAAAATGAAAAAAATTTGGTGATCTCCCAATGAATTTTGTGTACACACGATTGCCACATCTGCAAATTAATTTGTCTTCAAAATGATTGATGAACAAATTTTTCTGCAAATCAATTTGGTGTGTAGACGGTTGTCAGCTTGCGTGTACACGATTGCCAGATATCTACAAATTAATTGGCAGATATTTGTCTGCAAATTAGGAGCCAAACCATTTGTCTGCAAATTAATTTGGTGTGTACACGATTGTCAGCCATTCGAGACAAATTTTTCAGTGACAGATCTGGCAATATTTGCAGTTTTGGCAATCGTGTACACTTAGCTTAATGCAAATTTCATTCCAATGGTCAAACATAACTTCATGCATATTTAACTCAAGTGTAATAATGCTTTTTTTTTTATTCCTTTATCTGTCTGAAATATTCATAAAAATATTACGCTAGTTGTCAAAATTCAAGCTGTCAGACATTCAAAATTATCACTTATTTAAGTGAATCCATACTGTATTATGGGCAGTTTCTAAGATTTGCCACAATCAGTCAAATTGACAGATAAGGAGAATGAAATATAAACACATTTCACAATTTATTCACACCTTTCAATCAAATTAGCTTTGCATTTCTTTTCTTCTAATATTGTGACAACAAAACTAAATAATTTGTAAACAAATTTTGGCTCAACTTTCCATTACCGCAGCACGAATTTCGACACGCGGTTTTTTTTATTTGATAGATATGCACAAATAAATAATAATTATAGCAATTTTAGAGCGAGGAAACATTTATTTCTATTTTAAATTAATTTTCAAAGTTCACTTTTTTACATACAAAACACGCAAAAATGGTTGATTTTGACATTTCTTCTCTGTTTTTTGTTCAGTGTTGCCATACTTGTTTTTTTTTTTCGTTGGGGATTTCTTTGTTTTTAGTGCTTAAATGCGAAAAGTACTTTGCAATACCCCAACTCGCACCCACCCCAAATCCTATAGTGATTCCAAGCAGGGGGGTTGCAGGGGGGCAGCATGCCCCCCTTACATACCTAGCTCTTAGTATACCGTAGTATCAATTAAAAAAAACTTGTTTTAGGCTCAAAAAACGCAATACAAAAAAAGTAGGGTTAAGTCCGAAAAAGAAAATATTTTTTTTATGACTTAACGGTGTTTCCTCGCCTTAAAATTTAAAACATGTTCTATTGAGACCCCTACCTAACTGTACAAAAAAAATCAGAACGAAATTCGTGCTGCGGTAATCGAAAGTCGCCCCCAAATTTTTGTTTAGTAGTAGTAATAGTAGTAATAATTTACTTTATTTCATTATAAAAGTTACAAGCAATTTTAGTCTTCTAAGTTTATTTTGGTTTGGCCCAAGGCCGTCTACCAGATTGGCATTGATTTAAATAAAATGTTAAGTCTATGATTTATATTTATTTATATTATTTTAATTTATACGGATGGATTAGAAGTCACCCTCGATTATGTGTTTTCTGTAGTGAAGTGCGCTTACGATGTAGTTGTACAATAGGTCCCAGCCTTGTTCTCCGTTTAATATATCGAACATTTGAACCGAAAAATTGTTTTCGAATTACCTTTAAAATTGGACATATTGCTAGAAAGTGTAAAACGTCTTCCCTTACTTTCATATTACATATGTTGCATAATAGGTAGTTCTGGTCGGTGTGGAATGTAATTCAAATTAACTAATTCTCCTCTCATTTTAAGAATAGTGCTTATTTTATCAGTTGTATAGCTGTTTAAAAGATATGTTTGTTCTTCAAGATTGTATTTAAGCTTGCTATAGTACACCCTGCATTGGGAAGCTTGGGCTTCATTGACATATTTTTGATATACAATTTTGCTAGTTTTTTCTAATAAGTTATCAAACTGTCTTCTTAGAGATTCAGAATTAAGATCTGGCGTAATGTCAAGGGCTACTCTACATTCAGAAACTAGACGCTCCCATTCTTGCATTAGATTTCCTTTTGTTCTTATAATATGCTTGAGGACTTTTTTAGGTAACCTCTCTTCCTCCAACGCAAGCACTTTTACCATGTAATTGAAATGCATTTTTAATGTGTTCAAAAACATAGGAGCCGTTCCCGTTTCTAAATGTAGCATGTAGTTGGGGGTACTGCTTGGTAATCTAAATATTCGCTTAAGAAAGTAGCGCAGAAATTTTTCAACTGCTTCAAATGAACAGTTTCCCCACACTTGGGCACCATATAAAAGAATTGATTTCAAAAAACTCCCTGGTATATCAGCATTTTAAAAAATGCGATTGAATTCAGATACAAGCGCTGAAAGGAATTCACGCGTACAGTTCTTATAAAATTCAAATGAAATGCGGTCATCTCCTGGGGCTTTGTTATTTTTAGAGCTTAAGATTACATTTTGAATCTCATCTAGAGTTATCGGTGAATCTAGGAATTCATCAACAATCCAGGGTGCTGCATATTGAAATGGCTGGGAGATTTGTGTTGTGTTGAGCAAGTTTTTAAAGTGATCTTTAAGTTGTTCCGCTTGCAAGCTTAGTGCGATATTGTTTTTTCTACCATTGACATGCTTAACAGCTTTCCAAAACTCTGCTGGGCGCATTTTGCTTTGTTTAAAAGGGCAATATTTTCCTCGTTAAACGCTTGTTTTTTTAGAAAGGCATACGTTTTTGAAATGCTTATTTGCTTCTGCATAAAGTGTTTTTAACGTATTGGTGTTGTTCTTTCTAACAAGCTTGAGAAATGAAAAAGATTCATCTCTAGCTCGCTTGCAGTCTATATCAAACCAGTTCTGTTTGCTCCTACCTTTGGCATTTTTTAATGGTGTTATTTTGGGTACGGCTTTTTTCATTATTTTTGTAAGGCTTTCAATATTTGGTGACGCATTAATATTTGTCAGAGCTACGAGTTCTTTGTTGAGGTTTATTTGATACGATCTTCGAAAACTATCTCTCCATATTAGTTTCGGTAGGAGGCTCAGCTGTGTTATGCTGCTAATTAGTGGGTTTTCGTGCAAGTAAAACGTAACTTCAAGAGGCATGTGGTCAGAATATGTCTTTGTTCCTACCTTGAATTCCTTAAGAAGTGAGCACAAGTTTTCGGTTATAAAACAGTAATCTATGACAAAACATGCTGTCCCACGTAGAAATGTGAACTCCCCACGCGAATCTCCCTCACAACTTCCATTAAGTACTCGGCAATCAAATTAATTAATTCCAGAATCGCACCACATTTTTTTTTGTTTATATTCTTATATAAGAATACAGAAATCTCTGAGATCTTACAAACTTGTCAAAATGAAAATTGGCAGCTGAGCTTAAAACAAAATAGTGACATTTAGAATTCGTTAGATTCGAAGAACTTGACGAAAGTTATTTCAACGATCTCGATATGAGTTCCAAATGTAAGTCCACTGAATACCATAAGTCAGGATTTTGTTAATTTCGTAGATCGCACTTGTTTTATTAATTTTAAAGTTCAGTCAACATCTGTCCTTAAGCTAAGTGTACACGATTGCCAGATCTGCAAATATTGCCAGATCTGTCACTGAAAAATTTGTCTCGAATGGCTGACAATCGTGTACACACCAAATTAATTTGCAGACAAATGGTTTGGCTCCTAATTTGCACACAAATATCGGCCAATTAATTTGTAGATATCTGGCAATCGTGTACACGCAAGCTGACAACCGTGTACACACCAAATTGATTTGCAGAAAAATTTGTTCATCAATCATATTGAAGACAAATTAATTTGCAGATGTGGCAATCGTGTGTACACAAAATTCATTGGGAGATCACCAAATTTTTTTCATTTTCTGACGTTTCTGCAAACGTCTGACAATGAATAAATTTGCAGATGCCGTTTGAGGAACATTTGCAAATTTATTCATTGGCAGACAAATTTTCTGACTGATGCGATGTGTGACAATAAGCTGAAAATAAATTTGCAGATCCAAAATTTGATTTGGTGTGTACACGGTTGGCAGAAAATCTACAAATGTTTGCAAATCTATTGCTAGCTATTTGGCCAAATTAGTTTGTCGACATTGTCAGACAAATATTTGGCAACAGATTTGCAGATGTTTGTAGATATCTGCAAACCGTGTACACACAAATTAAAATTTTCAGCTCATTTTCACACATTGTCAGACGTTTGCAGATCTGACAATGATTGTCAGACCTGGCAATCGTGTACACTAAGTTTTACCTCTTTTTCATGGTATTAAAATGTAACGTATTAAAATAAGGGTTTTTGTGATATGACGAATCTTTTTTCTTAACCCTGGCCATTTTTACTGCTCATACAAATACATACATATTTATTTCCTCCCAAAGAAGTGTCCAACATTAAAATTATTACCAATTTAACCTCAAATCCCAACTTAATCTTAAAAAAAATACATTTTTGGTAATTTTAAATCGGAGGACCCATTTTTATATTAAATTAAAATCCCCAAAATAATAAACATAAAAATACACAATAAAGAATTTCTTTCCGAAAATTCTCAACACATAAAATTCCCCGGTCTTCATGATGTGCGCGTTTTGTTATTGCGGTTGGTTTCGGTTTCGGTACCTTTTATAATCGCGTCGATGAAGGAGGGGGATCATTAGACTTTATCGTCGCTGTCACAAAGGATATTTTGAGTCAGTCTTATTTTATCTTACCTTGAATTTCATAATAAATTCCCTCTGATTGTTGTTAAATATATTTATATATACTCAACTCATATATAGGTAAAAAACAAAAAGCATTAAGTAGGTATGTATGTTCGTTTTTATTTTTATTTTGGAGCGGGACTTACCGCTTGACTGCTTAAAGACAGAAAGATGTCTCGTTCGGGTCAATGATTTTCACTGGAAGTATGTGTTTGGGGTAATTTAAAACCTGCTTATTATATCATGCGGTCGGTGTTTATTTTTGTGTAAAATATTATCAATTCAATATAAATTTTCGTTATATGTTTTAAGCGATTTTGCACATAAATTGCGGGCATTTTTTTAAAATTTTATTTTTAGTTGCGTATGAAGCTCTTGGCATTTGAGATGCTGATCAGCTTCCAAAATCATATAAAGCTAGATAATGTATGCATTATGTATAAATCCATTTGGAAAATGTGAACACATTATACTCGTAATATTTCATTGTGAATTTTGTAACTTATGCCACCTAGAAATCATAACATTGGGTTGCACAATTTTGTTATTTCAAAATGATGAAAAAATTCCAAGAATATAGGAAATTCATAATTCTTTCACGGTATTTTGTTTACACGTTTCGTCCCAACAATTTCGCTCTTCACTTTGTCTAAGAGAGTAGAACAATTTTATATTCAGATTGGTTTTAGTTTACCCAAAAAAATCTCAAAATAGTTGGTTTGGGCCCTAATTTCAAACGATCCTTCAGTTATAAAGTGTATTCAATGAACACGCCCATGTTTAAATCTTTCTGAAAGCATACATCTGAGATGTCAAAAATATCTTTTTGGAGTGAAGTTCACATTAGACACTTTTGAAGCGACTCATTTTGACGTTTTATATATTTTATCTATTTCTTACTGTATAGTTAAAATACACAGGAAAAATGAGATACAAATATTAAAACAACAAAATGAACCACTTTAAACGAGCCTATTTTGAACCCAGTTTTTTGCTGGCTCTAGAAGGCACGAAGCAGACAGGTCAGACAACACTGACAGCAGTCAGCTGCAGTATTATTACCATTATTATTAACGTCAAAATAAAACTTTTTCTTTGAAAGTTTTTTAAATGTAGATTTCATAGAAACCTGTCTATATTCTAACGTTAAAGCTGACATAGGCCACCAAAGACGAAAGAATTGAACTTTTTTTTTTATGAACCGCGATCCTTAAACTTCTTTTCTTTTTAAGTTTTTACAAATTATGGTCATTTTTGATATTATTTATTTTGGACTTGGGAAATGCAAATAAAGGAATTTTCTTCATGTTTTAAAATTCTATTGCTATTTTAAAGTCAAATTCAGATTGAATATGACGTTTGAGTTTGACAGCATGTTTGACGAATATGAGCTAATGGTTGCTATACATCAAACATACTTAAGAATGTCAACCACCCGATGGATGGCTCATTTTAATAAAAGCTCTGTTTGTTTCCGTTTTCCTTGCTATGTCCGAAGTCCTGTCGAGTTTATGTATACAAAACTGACAGTAATTGTGACCAATGACTAGATTTTTGCTTTTAATTCAAAAGATATTTTGTTGAATATCAAAATTTAAATACTTATGACTTTTTTATATTTTCAGGTGATTAACGACCAAACAATCAAACGAACATAACAACAAAACAAACAACGATCGTTTAAGAACGTCCATACAAAAATTTCTGTCAAATCTTGAATAAAATTAAAGTAAAAGTATAAAAGTGCATCTAACGTAATAATTTTAAATATACACATAAGGTAACCTTCTTCGGCGAAAAGCACCTAAATAGAAAAACAACAGAAAAAATCTTCTAACATTAAATTGCGCGAAGATTGCATGCTTGCACCACTTTATCGTGTTGGTATTTTATACATTTTTTCTCATCTCAGAGTAAATCAAATAAAAATTAATAAGAAAAGAAACATGCACAATGTTTATGTGAAGTGCGTTTTGAGTGCATTTGTTTGTATATCTTTATAATAAAATAAAATATGAGTGAAACTGGCTGTTCTAGTTTTTTATCTTCTGCATATAATGAATTTGACATGAATACGCGCCGCGGCCGCCGTCACTGTTAATCTCCCCCACATTCAGCGAAAACGTAGACATAATATATTAAAGAAATATTTTCACTGTCGCGGTCAACTTTCTTTGTGAACCTATTAATAAATAATATAATCAGCAATCTAACGTAAATTTATAACCATACAAGATTTAAATCCGTGGGATATTTGTATTTAAATAAATTCTTCATCATCAACGTCACGTTGTATATATTGGGCGAATATATATAACTCAGCGAAAAATGGATACATCAACAAATTCGGATAACAGTTCTGATCAACTGTCATTTTGTTTTATAAGGGTAAGTTATAACTTGATTTTTGTCATTTTATTATTGTTATTTAAAATTCGTGTTTAACATGAATACTTAATATTTGTCAGATTTTGTTCGCTTTAGGTGGTGTTTTCACTTTTTATTTTTGCAAATTTTGCACATTCCATAAAATGGAATGGCACCAGCTGCTTCCGCTTGAACCATAAGAAAAAACAACAACTAGACAATAATTATTTTGAATCACGGTACTCTGAATGGAATTTAAGTTATTTTTAAAATAAGAAAAATATGCAAAAAAGTTTCCCATACCGGGAATCGAACCCGGGCCTTCTGGGTGAAAGCCAGATATCCCAGCCACTAGACCATATGGGATATAAATTTTCTGTTGCTCATTTACCAACAAAATAAGTCAATAAATATTGTGTTTGCTCACATTAAATTATTTTTAAAAACAATAATCTAAAAAGATTAAGGTCTTTTCTTCATAAAACGACCGCGGCAAAGACCAAAATCACGAGACCGAAAATTGCCATAATCGATTAGTTGCTCCGAAAGGAGTCAATGACTGAAACTAATACGGAAAGTCACTGCTGAAAATGGGAACGTGATTTTGTCAGCAAGTTTGGAAATTAACAAAAAAAAAAAACAACAAACAAAATGGAAACGAGGTCAATACACCCACTTTTATGGTCCATGCCCATGCAGCAACTCAACGACGCGACGTTCGTTTATTATGTTGACCGTTTTCCAGGTCTAATTCAAATTAAAGCATCACGACATAGTACGTTCCTATAGCTTTACCTTTGCTTTAGGTATAGACATTTATCTTTCACTATAATGAAGCTTATACATATCTACGTTAAATCCGTCGTCTTGTCGTCGTCGTCATTGCCTTTGTCTTGAAGTTCAGTCATTAAACCATTTAGTTGAATGAAACTTTATGCATTTTCATAGAGTAACTTTTTTTTCCCGCGCTTAGTGCTTATGTCATTTGATATCAAATGTCATTGGTATGTTGGGATTGTAGGTATAGTTTACCAATTTGAGGTTGTAAGTTAATTATGTGCGGTTCATACTTAACGAAAGTCACTCAATCGATTTTGCGGTGAAGTTCAGATATATGTATAGGCAGATATAGACTGAGATAATTATTGTGGAATGTCTAATCTTTGATGCTTATTAAGCCTAAACATATCCAAACGCATTAAATCTTTGGTTGCGTGACGTGAACGTGACATCGCATCGTGTCGTGTCACTTCAGTAGTACGAGTACCTTACCTTTACTTTATGCTAGAGTGCCAATCCAGCCATAGCCAGCAGCGGTGGTTTAATTTTTTTCTGTGGGGTCTTTAAAACAAATTACTGGTACATGCTTCTTTAATAAATTAAAGCCAAACATGCAACCACCGACGCATGACCATGTGGACACTATATAGGTTCTTAGTTCTTGGTTGAGAACTTATACATTTTCTAAAAAATCGGTGCAAGAAAATCATATGGGGTCTCCTCCTTTGATGGGTTATAACCACTTATGCTGGTCAGACAGTGGAACTACATCAAGACGCGTTCGTCCATCGTTACTTATACTTTAATGCCTTACAACAAAAACAAAAACTGAAGAAAAATCATTCGATTGTAAAGTTCTTGGCGCATCATATAAAGCAAGAAAATAAAAATAAACAAGAGAGGGCAGACAGACGTTCCGTCAGCCATAACTTGACGGCAATTAAGCAGCGTTCAAAGCCCGAAACTGACATATGGGGGAGTGTTAATAAACGTGCAAGTTAGAACTTCAACAAAAAGAACAACAATCATCAACTATATTCCTACAGGTGAATCAAACAATAATGGAAGAAGAAGAAGAGGGTCTATGGTTTAAAAATCGTTGACCTTTTTGATATGATAGCATTCCACTTGTAAGATATTACGTGTACTCGTTACATTTGCTGACACAATAGCCTGGGGGCATCATTAAGATAAAAAAAAAACGATTTGTTCTTCATATTGAATGAGTATTTTAGGACATCTGTAATATTTTGAATTGAACTACAAGAAAGGAATTGCTAAATAATGTTTAATTATAATAATAAAATATTGTAAAAAGTTTTTAAAAAATGACCAAGGAATTTGACAGACGTCACTTTTGTTGTCATTTTATGTCTAGCTTGTCAATGTCACAACAGATGAGTTAAAATTTGGTATTATGACTGTTATTTTCATTTTACTTAGAAATATTTTACAAAATTAAGATGGATAATTTTTGAAAGATTTCAAAGCTGTGAATTTACTGTTTACACTATGTTACTTTTCTGAGTTTTGTTATTTTAGTTCTCGTGATAACTGTAAACAATTTTTTTACTGATGCTTTTTGTTTAACTTTTCTTATTAAAATGACATATGTATACCTGCAGAGCGATAGAGTCAACAATTTTTATCTCAAAAATGCACCACTTTATCAAATGCATTATAAACAATTAGTCACGTTCATGTCATCGCGTCATCTTTCTCATATTTTGATGTTCCATAGTTATGAAACCATAATCTGTAAAACATATTTTATTGTTTAGACACAGATTTTGAAATGAGATGTTTTTTTATTGATTTAACCGAAGTTTGTTTTCAAAATGTAATTACTTACAACTGGACTTGACAGTTGACAAGAGATAAGTAAAAAACAAGTGGAGAGTTCACACCAAATGTCAAAAAAAGTTCCCATGACAAAATTAATTTAAAACCCTACTGAAATGACAAGAACATAATGAAGATTATATAATTGTATTTTTGTAATTATGTTTTTGATAATTTAATAATTCATCAATCAAAGTAAAATCCAATTTACAATTTTAAAATTTCAACCAAGACACTAAATACCTTGAAATTAAATATATTACATTACATTACATCTTCCAGACCAAAAGTACATAGTTTAGTTAAAATTATTATTTATTGTTATTAAAATTTATTTATTTCTGTTGTACGCCATTTATTTTTCGGTTTATCTGTCAGCACGAACATGGCTGCCATTTTTAAAGTTGGCAGATTAAGTGATTGTTCTCTAAAACAATTAAAGTTTTTGAAAATGACAGCATCCAGAATTGTTATGCTTAAAATTAGGGGGAAATAGAAAAATCAAAAAAAATTAAAAACAAAAATTGAAGGAACTCATGAGATTTTATTTTAAACTTTAATTTTTAGTTTAATCCAAAGTATCTGTATTTCTTTTTTTTGCCGAAAAGTGACATCTAGTTGTAAGAAATCGCATGTTTTGCGTGCACTTCATTTGACACATAAATGCTGCGTGGGAAGTAGTTCAAAGTGTGCATTTTTCTTTTTAATACAAATTTCACGTATTGCGGAAAACTTAAAAAAAATTGTATGTAGGTGGAACGTGTGCATTCATCAGAGCAACAAAAAGTTAAAATTTCATGAATTTCTCGCATGAGTGTATATTAAAACGCACTTCTCATAAAATGTTTATATTATTTGTATTGTTTTTTAATTCCGGAAGTAACACTTCTTCCGACACTTCATTATTTACCAAAAGAGTGATAAATTGAGGGAGTTGCTATAAAAATATCTCTGCATTTTTGTACACTTTCAATCTGAATATTGGGTGTGAGTAGTTTGAATAATTTAAACGTTATAATATTTGACATATATTAGTGTCATGTATGTATTTCCATAAGTGATGAGATGACATTGACCACATTTTGACATTTCATCTGACTCACTTGCCTATTCTATTTCTGTCATCAAGTTTCTTAGGCGCCAGTTATAGCTATCATTGGTTTTCATCATTGAAGACAAACATTGGAATTTTTTTGACAGGTCGTTTAAAGCTATTATTAACAATTTGTCATCAAAAAAATTTCCTGATTGAAATCCACCGAAAAAATTTTACTGGTAGAAATCTGTCATTGGAATTGTGCGAAATTAGAACACAAATCAGTGGAACGATTCGTTTCACTTTTGAACATAAAAGTATCAGCTGGTCAGGAAAATGGATTTCCGTCCGGAAAATAGAAAATACATTTTTAGAGAAAAATAAATGCGCAATTACATTTCTTTTCCTCAAAAAAAAAATCTTTGTGTGATTTCCGATCGATCAGTACCTATGTAATTTTCGTTTCTAATCAAAGGAAACACCGTCAAATATCGATTCAAAAATTTTTCCGGATCGATTTCAATGATAGCTAAAACTGGCGCCTTAAAACGAATCTATAACAACTACTCCATTGGCTGCGTTCAATCTCGTGTTGGATATAGGGTATTTTGGATAGGTGGATTTTTAGATACCTTGTTGAACGAGTTGGATAGCTGTATTGAGATCGCTGTCAAAAATAAAAACAACTTTTAGCTGTTCACAAAAAGTTCACGAGAACAAAATATGTCAGTTTTGAAGTTTAAAAAAATAGATCATAATTACCTTCTAAAATTCGGAGGCAAATAGCTTCTTCATCGTCTATTATGTACAGAACATCCTCAAATACAACTTCAACTAACATTTTGTATCTTTTTGTTTACCAACAAATACAAAAAGCTGAAATCAATTTTCAAGTTTCTTGAAATTCAACCATGTGTTGAATCAGCTGTTCTGTCAGATACCTACATACGCCAAAAATTCTTGGATACCTTTTTTGACATCTCAGCTGTTTTTGATCAGCTGTTATTTTACACGTAAAACACTAACAAAAAGATATCCGGATACCCTATCTGTCTGAGATTGAACGCAGCCATTAATACTTTGACATAAAATAAATGTCATAAAGGTCTGTTTAGATGGACTAATTTTGAAGTGTTCAACAGAAATAAGATAAGAACGTTATTTATTTGGATATATATGTAACTACGGTGGTTTTTAGTCAAGAGATTTAAATTCAATTATCTATCATGTTATATTTTCTAAACGTCAAACTTCATGTTCAAATTTTTACGATAAAAAAACAGGAATCGATATCAAAAAGATCAATAAATATATTAACTAAATCTTCAAATGGCTGATCTTCAAATGCAAAATCTTATTACCTTTTCTCTTTTGGGTGCCAAATGAACATCGGGCCAGACAAAATATTTATCGGTTAACATTTTTGTCCACTCTCACTTTAGTTTAGAAATTACAAAATAAAAACGAAAACACCTGCGCTGCGCTGCGCTAAAAGTTGGCTAAAGTCAGGTTTAAATATGTTTTAAGTCAGCTAAAATATCTCCGTTAATTCCTATAAGCAGAACTCTTCCAGCGCGTTCATTTAGTAATTAATGAGTTACAATAATACTTAGACATTCATATCTATGAAAATATTCGCGTAATTTACTATGGCGGCACCTAAATTACCACTGCCACTGTCACTGTCAGTGCCACAGTCACTGCCACCTGACAGCGTCCTGTCCATAAAAGTAAGAATCTTTGGCTATTTGGTACTAATCCGATGTACATTTTTTTTCTAAAACAAAATATCTCAAAGCGGTGCGGCTTGGCTTGGCTTAGCGACTGGCGTGGCGGTGGCGATGGCGTTAGTATGGTGGCGCGCGGCAGCAATTTAACTTTCTCCTTCGATTCGATTCAAAGTTTATACCTAATCCTCCACCTCCCAAAGAAAACACTGAAAGTGCTAAACTTGTCGATCGAATGGATATTCGAGTTTTGTTGTTTTTGTTTTCTTCTGTTTTAAACTGCTGCTGATGATGCCGCCACTCCGCGAACTATAGATTTGTTGTATTCTCCCATCAATGAGTGGCGGCAGTAATGTCTTCAAATGATAATCATCTCAGGTTGTGAAGATTTTCTATACTTGTACTACCTTTGAATCTATGTATCTCAGTTGTTTTTTGTTTTTCGCTGTGTTTTCGCTGTGTTTTTGTTGTTTTTTCGCTTTTATAAAGTGAAACGATATTCCGTCCAGATTAAGAGATGAAAAAATAGGCGCAAACTCGCGTAGAGAAACTAGCAAAGATCTTAGTTTTTTTTTTTTGCATACGACGAAGGCCTCACCTATATTTGATCATTATAACTTTGGAATGTATCTTATGGATACATTTGTATCTTATGGATTATTAGCGAAAAGTGGACTTTTGCGGAAAGTGTAAAATGTTTCGCACTCCATCATGTGTATAGTATGTATGGAGAGTGGTATTTTTATGCATTTCCCTTTTTTTCTTGCTTGCTTCGAAAATGCATGTTTGTCATTCGTTTTGCTGTGAAAATGACTGTGATTTAGATTGGAAACATGGATTTTCACTTTAAGTACCTTTTAACTTAAAAAAGAAAATAACACAGACAACTTCAAAAATAAAAACTAGGAAACAGCTCTAAATGATCTATGGACATCCATAGGTTGGACGTTTGTTCGGTTTGTATGCGGTGTTATGTTGGAAGATTGAGAAAAAGTGAACTGACGAAGCTCGGATGCTGTGCTGATGCATAAATTACCTAGCTTTTCTTTTCTCACCATAGCATCATGTGGCATCATCATTGAGCGAGTTTCTGTTGCATTGCTTTAGAAAGAAACTCCTCTTCATTTCATTGAAAGTACATTTAGATGAAGAAGATTGGTTGGTATGTTATTTTGTATGAGTCTGGTCTTGATTCCATGGCTATAAAAATGTCTTATTTATCATAATGCATAAACTTGTATAGAGGAATAGGAAATTGTAAGAAAAAAAGTGTGTAAGAGCTAAGAAATCATATGATTTTCTTTTTTCTTTCTTTTTTTGTTTTAATTTCTGAATAATTATACACACTTGGATGTTTTCTTTAATGATTTGACTCATTTGCATAAAGTACACTTACTTTTTCTATTTGCGGCTTGTATATTTTTTTTCACATCTCATTTAGATAATTCTAAAGTAATTATACACAATAATTTCTTTATTTTTCCCGAAACCGTCTCATCTTCATTCGAATGAATGATGGAAATTTAATTGGTGAAAAAGTGGTTTCCACAAGGCTTGTTTTAATTTTTGTATTCTTCATTCAGGCTGTCAAATTTGAAATGAAAAGTGACAGCTTAACATAGTACAGCTTTTTAAAAAAGGACTGTTCGTTTTCATAAACTTAGCCATTCCTTTTAGAATTAGTTCGTTGAATTTAGTTATACATTATTTTCTCAATAAGCCGAACGCACCCACGACAGTTTATAAACGAGCCTTCTTTGACATAAAAAAGTAGCCGTTTGGTAATTGTAACTATAATTGGCTAGTTCTTACTTCTAAAATTTATGATGATTTTCTAAATGGAATGAAATATAAACAGAATTTACTATGTATGTATCTGATCCTTTTGAATTGTTCGAAAGAAAAGAATTCTTCAATGATCGAATCATACACATTCAATTTCTAGATTTTTGACAGCAAAAACAAGACATTTTGTTTATATTTCTGATAATATTTAAAAATCTCTGAAATAGAAACTAGCCAAGTCTAAAGAAAACAATTCAACTATGTACATAATTTAAAATTAATATCAAATTTTGAACAAATGTTGTTTGAGTTTTGACAGTTGAAGTGAAAAAGTTATAAATATAAACTAGCCCAGTGTGGGAGTCACAGTAAACCTAATTCGATTGTTCAGTGACGCTGTGCTGGACTGTTCTAGACAGAAAAGTACAGCTGTTCATTGAGGTTTTTTCTGTGCTGAACTGTTCTACTTTCCTGTTCATTGACAAACCTAGAACAGTTTAGAACAGGATTTTCTGTTCTTGCTTTTGAGTCAGATCAGGTTAGAACAGACTCGTGAGAAATGTCAAAATCGAAGTCGTCATTTTTTTTGTTTACGTTTTGATTTGGCTGTGATTTGTGTTTTTTTTTCTCGTGATTAAAAAATATTAAAGTTATTTTGCCAATTTGTTTAATTTGTTTAATTAAATAATAATAAAATATAATATAATAACTTTCAGTGCAATTTCTTTTACATTTCATCAAAGAAAAGGTAATAACATTCGTCACACTTTCATTCCAATCATCTAAAGAGGAATCCGACGAAAAATCACTATCGCTGTCTGGACCACTAACATTTTCATTTAGTATTATCTTAGCAATCACTTGATTTTCCATTTCAATAATTTTTAATAATATTTTTCACAGTAAAAACACAAAAAATTAAAAAAAAGAGCGAGAAACGAAAAATTCACACAATTTGCAATTTGTTTTTTTTTTTTTTTTTTTTGACAACTGACGTTTAACTGACTGTTCTAACTTGATCTGACGTTTCTCACGAAACTGTGCTGTCCTGTGCTGTTCTGATCTAGACAAAACCTCAGTGAACACAACTAATGTTCACGTTCGGCAATCAATCTAAAGCTATCCTGATAGGTTTGTGTTGTAAAAATAGCGAAGGAAAATAAAGCTAATGAAGGAATCATTTGTTGTCAAAGTTTGTTCGAGTTTTTTCTCCTTTTTCAACTTGTCAGCTGTTAAAACTTTTGTTTTGACAGATAATATTATATCTCAGATAGTCGATTGGATTACGAACCGAACGTTGCCAATTATACTTCATTCACCCCATGCTTGGATCTTGCTCAGCTTTAAATTTTCGTTTCTTGAAAAAGAAAATCATACAATTTTGTACTTTATCGTGGGCTTTTAAAAAATTATAGAATTTTTGGTAACCCCATTTATACTGATTTTCACATGTAATTGGAGTAACATTTTTAAAAACTAGTGATTTTTTGTA
Organism: Eupeodes latifasciatus; assembly: GCA_920104205.1. Taxonomy (NCBI): domain Eukaryota; kingdom Metazoa; phylum Arthropoda; class Insecta; order Diptera; family Syrphidae; genus Eupeodes; species Eupeodes latifasciatus. The sequence continues at coordinate 12,084,122 of OV049926.1, forward strand.
TTATTTTACCAGTTGTTGATTTTATTTCAAGAAAATGTCAATCAGTGTAGATTTTATTGGACCGTATAATATGAAATTGCTCTTTTCTTAATTCTTTAAAAAAATATCCCAAAAGGTTCAAAATATTATATCACCTGTATAAACAGAAATCAAGTCTGATACTATATGATTCAACTGAAGACAAATTTTATAAATCGTGATAGTTCATCATCATCTCTAGGTTTGTTTGTGTTCTCAAATATAAATAAGGAAATAATAGATGAAATAATTTGATATAAATTTCTTTTAAAAATAAAACAAATTCACCGGCTGGTGGCGGTCTATTATGATTTCTTCTTTGATGTTGGTGATGTAGAACCTAAAAAATACAGAACCTAAAAACATAAACTTGCTGTCGTGAAAACTTCAAAGTATTTTATTTGTATTTAAAATAAACAATTCTTCTTGATTAAATCAAGTTTAAAAATCAAAAATATGTATAAAGATGTCAGTAAGTATATACAAGGTGGCAAAAAATTAAGCACTCTATCAGAAGATTATACAATTGCAAATGGCGTTGTATGTCAATCGTACATACACTTAGTCCAAAAAGTCTCCGTACAGCAGCCTAATTTAAGTGTTTTTTTTTTGAAAAAAGTACTAGGAATAAATGTAAGAACCAAAGTGGTAACATTGAAAAAAGTTAGTTTCCACCTTCACCTTTTAACCAAATTTAAAAAAATCGTGATTGTGATTTTCAAAAACCTGTTTTTAATATATATCGTTATAGTAAATATTTTATCTCGAATCAACAAAAAGAAAGCTGCTGTACGGAGACTTTTTGGACTATGTGTATATGAGATATGACATTTGTGAACCACCAAGTTGCAGTATACACAAACAAACAGTAAACAAAGAGCGTGAAATAATTGTATTCATATTTTGTATAAATAATCGGTCGCTTATGTTGACGCAGGAAGCATTTCAACGACCGTTTCCTAATCTTGTCACTCAAACAGGACAAACATTCCGCCGCTTAGCTGCTTGCCTCAAACAGGTCTGTTTATTAACTGTCAATTTTGGTGATTTTCTGTTTTGCTCATATAAATTCCTGTCATGTTCTTCTTCTAAAGGTTTTACTCTCACTCAGTGAAATAGAATTTTGTAGGACTCTCAGTTAATTTAAAACCTTAAAAAAGTAAGAAAATATAGGAAAAACATTTTGCTATATTTAAATGTATTCAGTCCATTTTTTGTATAACAAATTATTTCCATTTCTCAAATGTCAAATTCTCGAATACTTTATGAATAGTATGCATGTTGCTTTTAAAGTTTTAAATATCGCAATGGGAGAAACTACAGATATGGTCAAGCACTCCATTTTCATGATGATGAAGGAAAATTGATAAACATTCATAGAAAATCCTTGCTAAACTCGGGAACTCCTTACATTTGGCTTCTTCGATTTTTTTATATTATTCCACATTCTTCATGTGTGGCTGAAAAAAGAATATCTCTGCATTACAGTACGTCCCAAATTGAAGTGCAGTCTAAACTGATGAGCATTATGCCTATAGAAGTGCAAATGTCACGGACAAATTTTGCAGGGGGGGATGCAACTGGCTACTTTTTATGTTGCACGCTCACTATAGGTTTTATGACAACCCTAATATGAATAAAACCAGTACGAGTAATTAGGAAAGGGGGATAAGATTAGATGAGATATAGATAGATACCAATGCATATTGAATTTGAATGTCTGCACATTGCAATTAATGGGAAATATTGAGCCTGGGGTGCCAGCACGTAACTTGATACAATCGAGGATTGTCGATCGTCGATCAACTCGAAACAAATTATTTTTGACAGCACGTAATTTGAGACGAGTTCCATTGTGACTTTTACTTAAAAAAAGTCATTGTGAACTATAAAATGAAATGTCAAATGAGTTTTCTTTGAAATTATTTCATTCTAGTTTCAATTTTAAGTTTTTTTCGAAATGTTTTTCTTTGATTCGGAGAGTGAAATTGAAGGCGAAGAAGTGTCCTGTGCTAAAATCAAAAGAAGATATTTGAGAGATAATAGCAACAACCCATTCGAATTGAGTGAAAATGAGTAAATATTCAAAAAGAAAAGAAAGATCATGTATAACATTTGTAAAACAATTTTGTTTAGCTTTGTGCAGCAGTTTAGAGTCAACAAACAAGGAATGTTTTCACACGATACTCAGCTCGTTAGATCTTCCAGAAGACAGAAGAAGAACGTCAGTTCCACCAGTTCTACAGCTTTGTGCAACATTAAATCTCCTAGCCAGTGGGAGGGTACCAAACCAATGTTGGAACAAATGTGTTGCTAAGTACGGCACAGACAACAGTTTCCAAGTTCTTTCGCCGAACGTTGAGTCTCCTGGAAAATAAGTTTTGTCCGCAATGGATTAAATTTGATAGCTCTAAATTTGGGGCTGCGTTGATGGTACTCATATTCCTATTTTAAAACCAGTTTAAGGCAGTTTTAAGAATTCCCCTCGCTAAATCAACGTAAGAACTCATAAAATTGGTCAAAATCTCAGTATGTTTTTTATTTATTGACATATCATTTTGTTTTTCCATTTTTCTCATACAAAAATCACTGCCGACGATAACTAATTTCTGTGAGTGAAAAATTTTGTTTCAAACGTCAATTTGAAGTTTGTGTGCTGCCAAATCTGATGAAACAATCGAAGACACTCGATTGAACCAAAATGTGTGCTGCCAATGCTCGATTGTATCGACTAAACTCGGTTGTATCAAGTTACGTGCTGGCACCCTTGGTAAAATATTTTACATTCTTGATGTGCGGTTGAAAAACTTATTACTACATTGTTCCCGTTTTGTAAAAGTTTTTAGAACACATTAATATAATTTAGTAATAAAAAGATACTTTTTTGAACTATACTAGATAATAATTTATTATAATTTAAAAACTTAAAAAAAAAGAACTTTCAACTATTTTATTTTTATTATTTTTCACTGTTTCACAACTTAATAATTCTTTTCTATATCATAATTCCCTCTAATAAAAAAAATTGTCATACAACAATAATTAAACGAAAACCTCTTAATTTCATTTCAAGGAAAGGTTATGAATTAGGAGTGCCATCATTATAAAGTTTTAGTCGTGCCTAATAAATTTAAATGCCACATTTTATACTCCGATTCTACTTTGTTCATTTCAATGTCAAATTAGATATGGTTTTCTCAATATGGTTTCATTTTATGATCTATTATTTATTTAGTTTAAATTTTATAAGAAAACTTTTCTTGTCTTGTCTTTGATGGCTTTAAAGACACTGCGACGTTTGTCAAACTTTCAATAAACCTTTTTCACAACGGAAGCTTTTGTTTAAATTCAAATGTGTTTATAAAGTCAAAACAAATGTCCCATTAAACAAAATGGTCAGAAAGACCTTCTACTTTTTATATAGACAGCTACTGGACTTGCCTATTTAGAGCGCACTAGTTATGAGTTCCGTCTTTGGTGTGTTGAGGCCTGTTTAGCTTCTACCTAACCTACCTTTTTGTAATAGAAATAAAAGAAAAAAAAGGTGTACAAGACTCAAGACTTCTGTTTTTCTATTGCTGACCGTTTATGGCCATCAGCAACGATGATTGTACACACGCATCCGTGTTGTGTTTTCTCCCTGAAGTTGGACAAATCCACATGGGACTTTTCATCAGGCGAGGCGTAGTGTAGTTAGTGTAGTTGTTGCGCCTTCTGGTATTGTGTCTTGTGTGCCTCTATGAGGAATTGGTCTTTCCGGGTGCGTACGCGTAGCGTATCATCAGCTGCGTGTACTTCTAAACTTGTTGGCATGCAACTTTATTTTATTTTTCTTTGGAGTGAAAACTTGAAGATGCATTTCTTTTCTTTTAACATGTTGGACGTCTTCGTTCGTCGCGTCGCGTCGCGTCGCGTCGTCGTTGTTGGGGCAGTTTATCTTGGTTTTCATTTTTATTTGTCCGACATGGCCAAACAGGTGACTTTCTACTTGGAAAACAAGAGCTTGGTGTGGAGATGATGGATCTTGTTGTGGCTCTGGTTCTGGAGTATGTTGATGTTGCTTTTGTTGTTGTTGCATGATGATGTCTTTGCGTATAGCATCACTTTACGTATTTGCTTATATGCCTCGCTCGCATTTTAGAGTTGTTGCGTGCAAAGATGGTATTAAAAATTCGAATTTGGAAAACTTGTTTTTAGAAATATGTACCCAAATAAATAGATACTGATGAAATGTATAAAAGAAAAATAATAAAGTAAAATGAAAAAATACACGTTTGTATGCTCTAATAAATTTTGAGGGACATCTTTATTGATTTTCAGTTAATTAAGATTAAAGTTTATGTTAAACTAGCATGAAGAACATCCGTAGAGAGTGATTTGTAGGAATGGCGACCTACTTTTAGCGTGGGAAGTACCAACTTTGTATGTGCAGATGAAAATGTTTCAGATGATAAATGGTTATTTTATGTGCTTGAAAAAAAAATGATTTCAAGGACAAAATTACATTTTTAACACAGTATTAAGATGATAACTAGAACACCGAAAAGGGGGAACTAGACACATGTTTTCTCTCGTCGTTTTACAACGTGTCCACTTGGAAATTTAAGGAGTTTACTTGAAATTTGGTACAGAAAATATTCACATGACAGCAACCAACGACCGGCGAATAAAAAAAACGGGGAGAGTACGATAACTTAGGCGACAAAGTTAAATGACGGATTTGTATAGAACAACTAAAAACAAGCATTTTTTACAATGGGAGGGCGGGGGTCTATCTCCCCCCGTTTAGGCGGTAGGGGCAATTTAAAAAAATATGTACATTAAATGGAAAAAAAATAATTAAAAAATAACGGTAGTACTTACAATTAAGTATTATACCTTTTTTTAAAGCCAACATTTTTGTCTACTAGCTTGTTTTTAAATCAAGTCAAAACTATGCACAGTTTTTGAAAAAAATTGTTTTAAAGTCAAAATTTGTGATAAAAAAAGTTAAAAAAAAGGTTTAAAGTGTAATTTTTCAAAACTTTCAGATTATCTACTATTTTTTTTTAGAATTCATTGCTCTTATTTATTTTTGATCAAAAACTGAAAACTAGATAACTTGATGTCTTCTAGTTCTTGAGAAAATTGAAAATTACCAAAACAAAATATTTTAATTAAATTACTTTTTCCTTGCTTAAGTATTAACGTAGTCTTATTTTGATAGTAATAATCGATAAGATATACCTAGGGTAAATTAATTTTTCTCAAAATCCAGCTTATTTAAATGCAAAAGAAACTTTGCATGTACCCCATCTTGCACCCACCGAACCTTGCCCCCTCCCCACCTTGCACGCACTCCAACTTGCACCCACCCCAAATCCTATAGTGTTCCCAAGCAGGGGGGTTGCAGGGGTCAGCATGCCCCCCTTACCTACAGATCCCACTGTTGCATACACCCAAACTCGCACACACCGTACTGTTGCATACACCCAAACTCGCCATTACCATTGTTACTATCAAAATAAGACCACTCAAGCAAAAAAAAAAGAATTAAATTAAAATAGTAGTTGTGATGGTTATTTTTAATTTTCTCAAAAACTCTCAAAAACTAAAAGACATAAAATCATCTAGTTTTCAGTTTTTGATCAAAAACAAATAAGAGCAATAAATTCTGAAATAAAAACAATGGTAGATAATCTTGAAGTATTGAAAAAGTTTCACTTTATACCTTTTCTTAACTTTTTTTTACTCAAATTTTGAGTTTAAAATTAAATTTTTCAAAAACTACGCATAGTTTTGACTTGAATTAAAAACTGGCTAATAAAACAGAATGTTGGCTTAAAAAAAATTTATAAAACTTCATTGTAAGTATCACCATTATTTTTTAATTATTTTTTTCCATTTTAAATAATAACTTTTTTAAATTGCCCCTCCCGCCTAAACGGGGGGAAATAGACCCCCCCTCCCATAGTAAAAATGCTTGTATTAAGACCCTCTACCAAAAACCGTTATTATATCTTGGCGCCAAAGTTATCGTACTCGTGCCCAAACAAATATCTGACAAAAAGTGTTAGGTACGTATCTTACAATCCTTTGAACACACAATTTTTATTATTGTCAGACAATTTGGAAATTTTTGAAGTTGTAAGAAAATTTTCAACTCAAAGTCAGAGAATTGTGAGCTAAACATCTTATAATGGCTCCGTTCAATCTCAGACAGATAGGGTATCCGGACAACTGATCAAAAACAGCTGACATGTCAAAAAGGAATCCAAAGGTATCCAAGAATTTCTGGGGTATGTAGCTATCTGACAGAACAGCCGATTCAACACATGGTTGAATTTCAAGAAACTTGAAAATTGATTTCAGCTTTTTGTATTTGCTGGTAAACAAAAAGATACAAAATGTTAGTTGAAGTTGTATTTGAGGATTTTCTGTACATAATAGATGATGAAGAAGCTATTTGCCTCCGAATTTTAGAAGGTAATTATGATCTATTTTTTTAAACTTCAAAATTGACATATTTTGTTGTCGTGAACTTTTTGTGAACAGCTGAAAGTTGTTTTTATTTTTGACAGCTATCTCAATACAGCTATCCAACTCGTTCAACAAGGTATCTAAAAATCCACCTATCCAAGTTACCCTATCCAACACGAGATTGAACGCAGCCAATGTAATAATTACACTTTTTTACAAGATCTGCCAGTCGTGTGAACAAGCAATAAAATGTTATAGGATATTGTCAACTCATTGACAGCTATTGTCAAAGCACTGACAGATCTTACAAAATTAAATTTTTTGTGTACTTTTCATCACTTTTTTTAATTCATTTTGAGTATGAAGCATAAACTCTTTAGTACGTTTAATCCCAGTCTACACTGATAGAATTTTGTACACAAAATATTAATTAATGAATCGAAGAGTGCTCATTACATAATCAAGGACCTGATTTTGAATTAATATACTCAAAGCAGATAAAATGTTGGCCTGTGGCTTATATGTAACACTGTTAAGACATTTCTCATCATTTGTTTACACAATTTTTCTTATTTCTTCTGTGAATTTGAGTTTATGCTGAATTCGTAATTCATATTAAACTGCAAAACCTATGCTAAAAAATAAGCCTTACCAACAAAGATTACATGAATATAACCCTGATATCAATGTGAGACCACTATTTTTACTCATGCATATCAGTCTCAGCTTAACCTTAAACTTCAGTGTGTTGTGTGTAACCACTAAACTAAACTAAACCAAAAACCGTTACATATTAAAATAATTATACATTTAAATGTATGTTAATTTCTTATGAAACTTATAAGCCATATCAATTAAAAAAATAAAACAAAACCAAAAAACATAAAACATAAACAAACGTTTGAGCTTTGTACGAGTAGATTATGAAAACCAAACTTCTTTTTCACTTCCAAAAACTAGTGTTAAGATGCCCTTAGTTTACCTTCTATATTTAATATGTATGTTAACTGGCTGCACTCATGTGCTACGCATTAAATGTGGAATGACCTTAAGACTGAATAATTTTCTCATACCTAAAGCGTGTCAAAATATTGTTTTTGTTTTATTTTAACAATTTTTGAGTTACAAGCTGTCATTTTTAGTACACAAAATATCTGTGGCTACAAGTTGTGCGTACTTATTTTTAATCGTTTAAATTTGAGTCACTTGCATTCCAATGACATGTCATACTCTGTCGAGGGGTATATGGCAGATACATATGTATGTACATTGTACATACATACATACATTCGCTCGTTAATTCCGATTTCAATGAGTTTTTTTTCTTTTCTAACAAAACAAAATTTTAAATTAATTTTGTTTTGCTTTATAAATTAAGACCTTGAAGAATGTTTGAAAGGTGAGTTAAGATCTATGAAATACTATACATTTAATCACCAATTAAAATACTGAAAACAAAATTTTACTGTTATACGAAACTAAAGACTTAGTCAAGACTATGCTTTGGACAGGAGTGTTACCCATCTGGGTAGGTATAAATCTTACCGCAAACAGTTAAGTTTTTGTTAGCACATTTGAGATTTTATGCAAATTTCAGAGACCAAAGAATGTTTTTAAATTCTCAAGATGATTTATTTTTATGAGTTCGCCGCACTACTATATATGTAGGTACAGTGAAAAGAATATCTTAGAATCATTTCTATGCGATAAATAGTGACTGGGGATTAATGGAAAGATTTATCTTTGCATTCAACTTTATTTGTGACAAAAGACACTTTAAAAAACGGGATAAGAAACAGATAATTACGATGTTATGAGAAAAATTCTTTATATTTGGGATAGAATTTAAGTTATAATATCAGTATTTTTTAATGGGAATACTCGTGCTTCCAGAAATACATACAGTTTACCCTTGAGCCGGACGTACTGTTAAATACAGATATTCTTTTTTAGCCCCACTACACGAATGTATAATGCTGTACCCATTGCAATGTGCACACATTCAAAATCAGTACAGTACCGTACATCAGTACGGTACATTGCTCACAATTTTTTTGATTATTTTAGGGGTATTTATGACCCCTTAACATACAAATATTATTTTATTTTTGGGAGCGTAAAATGCCTTAAAATTTGTATTTAGGGACAAGTTATAGTAATCATTGGTTTTAATCAATGGAAACAAATCTATTCTTCATTGATAACGGTTTTATCATTTAAAAAAGTAAAAAAGAGGCTGGGATGCGACCCACACTGATAGCTTCCTATCGATTTGTCTTGCTTAAAAGTTTGTCTATATGTATCAATTTTTACAAAATTTGCGTACTATTTTTTGTAGATTTTTTGTAAAAAAAAAAAAACTAAATTCGATTTTTCTCAAAATTTTATAGAATGTTGAAAACAATATTTCTTAAAAGATAAAATTAGTTTGAAGCCAATGTCTCAAATTTTTGAAAAGATATTTACCTCGAAAAACAATTTTTACCAACTTTTATACATTTTGTTTTAGGTTTTTATTTTTTGTAAAAAAACTGTCAATTCGATTTTTCTCAAAATTTTTTCTATTGTTCAAAACAATATTTCTTATAAGCTAAAATTAATTAGAAGCCATTATCTCAATTTTTTGAAAAGATATTTGAGTCAAAAATCAATTTTTAACAATTTTTGTTAATTTTTTTTTTGGTTTTTAATTTTTTGTAAAAAAAACTGTCAATTCGATTTTTTTCAACATTTTACTGAATGTTGACAACAATATTTTTTGAATGATTATAGTAGTTTAAAGCCAATATCTCAAAGTTTTGAAAAGATATTTGAGTCGAAAATCAATTTTTACCAACTTTTATTAATTTTTTTTTTTGGGTTTTTATTTTTTGTAAAAAAAACTGTCAATTCGATTTTTCTTAACATTTTTCAGAATGTTGAAAACAATATTTCTTATAAGATAAAATAAGTTTGAAGCCTTAATCTCAAGTTTTTGAAAAGATATTTGAGTCGAAATTCAATTTTTACCAACTTTGAGTAATGTTTTTTTTAGGTTTTTATTTTTTATAAAAAAACTGTCAATTAGATTTTTCTCAAAATTTTACTGAATGTTGACAACAATATTTTTTAAAAGATAAAAGTAGTTTAAAGCCAATATCTCAAAGTTTTCAAAAGATATTTGAGTCGAAAATCAATTTTTACCAACTTTTATTAATTTTTTTGTTTAGGTTTTAATTTTTTGTAAAAAAAAATATCAATTCGATTTTTCTCAAAATTTTTCCGAATGTTGAAAACAATATTTCTTATAAGCTAAAATTAGTAAAAAGCCATTATCTCAAATTTTTGAAGAGATATTTGAGTCGAAAATCAATTTTTACCAACTTTTATTAACGTTTTTGTTTAGGTTTTTATTTTTTGTAAAAAAACTGTCAATTCGATTTTCTCAAAATTTTACTGAATGTTGACAACAATGTTTTTTAAAATATAAAAGTAGTTTAAAGCAAATATCTCAAAGTTTTCAAAAGATATTTGAGTCGAAAATCAATTTTTACCAATTTTTATTAATTTTTTTGTTTAGGTTTTAATTTTTTGTAAAAAAAAATATCAATTCGATATTTCTCAAAATTTTTCCGAATGTTGAAAACAATATTTCTTATAAGCTAAAATTAGTAAGAAGCCATTATCTCAAATTTTTGAAGAGATATTTGAGTCGAAAATCAATTTTTACCAACTTTTGTTAAATTTTCTTTTAAGTTTTTATTTTTTGTAAAAAAAACTGTCAATTCGATTTTTCTCAAAATTTTTCCGAATGTTGAAAACAATAATTCTTATAAGTTAAAATTCGTTGGAAGCCATAATCTCAAAATTTTTGAAAAGATATTTGAGTCGAAAATCAATTTTTACCAACTTTTGTTAAATTTTCTTTTAAGTTTTTATTTTTTGTAAAAAAACTGTCAATTCGATTTTCTCAAAATTTTACTTAATGTTGACAACAATGTTTTTTAAAAGATAAAAGTAGTTTAAAGCCAATATCTCAAAGTTTTGAAACGATATTTGAGCCGAAAATCAATTTTTACCAACTTTGATTAACGTTTTTGTTTAGGTTTTTATTTTTTGTAAAAAAAACTGTCAATTCGATTTTTCTCAAAATTTTACTGAATGTTGATAACAATTTTTTTTTAAAAGATAATAATAGTTCTTAGTCAATATCTCAAAGTTTTGAAAAGATATATGAGTCGAAAATCAATTTTTACGAACTTTTATTAATTTGTTTGTTAAGTTTTTATTTTTTGTAAAAAAAACTGTCAATTCGATTTTTCTCAATATTTCTTATAATGTTGAAAACAATATTTCTTATAAGTTAAAATAAGTTGGAAGCCATAATCTCAAATTTTTGAAAAGATATTTGAGTCGACATTCATTTTTTACCAACTTTGAGTAATGTTTTGTTTAGGTTTTTATTTTTTATAAAAAAACTGTCAATTCGATTTTTTTCAAAATTTTACCAGATGTTGAAAACGTTATTTTTCTTCGCACAATATTGTTTTGGTGATAAAATCATTTTGTATTCGTAAAATTTTCGAGGTAACACATTTTTTTTCCCGTTTTTTTTTTATTTATAATAAAACCGTTAATTGGATTTTTTTCAAAAAATATACTTGTTTGGTATCACGTTACAATATATTATATAAAATTTAATTCAAGTCTCTAGCGGTTTTGGTTCATGAGATATTTAGGGATAACCAAAATTTTCACCTTTTTTTTTAAACTGCTATGGTAAAAAAAACCACCCACGCCCTTTCTGCATCTTTCTGCCTTATTATCTGTATAACAAAATTTATTTGAAGTCGATCCCTCTTCTGGTTCTTGAGCTATGGATAACGAAAAAAAACGTCGCGAACGTACGGACGTACGAACGAACGTACACACACACGCACAGACATCTTTCTAAAAATCTTTTATTTCGACTCTAGGGACCTTGAAACGTCGAGAAATGTCAAAATTTTCAATTCGACAAATCGGACCCATTACAATAACTTCCTATGGAAAGTTAATAATTATAGTAATTTAAAGACACAATTCTGTACAATTTTTATAGCATAATGAATATTTGTGTCATGTCCCAGATCAAAACAACAATCAATGCATTGCGAAAATCCTAAAACACCATAAAATTACATATTTAAATGGTCACATTAAATTGGTACTTCCATTATACCATACGTTCATACCCCTCTATCATGATAATAACACAACAAAATCTTCCTCTACTTTGTTTCAATTTTAATCGAAAGTTGATGTAACTATAACCATCTTCTATATACCATCCTATAATCGATATAAAACGATGACTTCCAATTTCATTGAAACATGCAACGCACATGTAAACTACCCATAAATATAAGTATCTATATGGATTTATAACATATAGAAGAAGCAAAAAAGATAAATGCACAATTCAAGTGCATTCAGATCTGCACACAATTTCTTAACCATGCAGTAAATTGAATATTATTTCTTTTTATGTTTTTGCTGTCATTGAGAAGCTGCACAGCATTAAACAAAATCAAAACAAAAAGAAGCCCAAGTGCGGTACATTGTGATATCACAAAGTTTGACACTGAAAAAAAAGTTATAAATGTCATTTTAAGCTAATCGTAACTGAACATAAAACAAATTAATTTAAATCAAACAAACCTTTGTTCATTTTGTGCTGAACGCATTCATTCGAAAATCAAATTGCGTTAGTGGTATGTATCTAACTCTTTTGTGAAATTTACATAGTTTAAGCAATTTACTTTTATAGTACGTTTCCACCAACAAATAATCCGAGATTTAAGGCAACTGATTTAAAATAAATCATGAGGTGTTTCCACCAATGAAAAGGAGATTAATTTGACGGTTGGTTTATGTCATAACAACCAAACTTCAAATTATTCTCCTTTCAAAAAGAAAAAAAAATGTATTTGTTCACTCATCATCTGACTGTAAGTAATTAGTTTTATTATATTCTTGCACATATTTATTATTTTTGTATACTTACATTTTATTTCGTCTGTGATTTCTTGAAAGTTGTTTATTGTTTTGAATTTGAGTCATATGGAAGTGCGACAGATAGTTTTTGTTGACATTTCCATCTGTCAATAAACGAAATTGGCGTTTAAATGGGTCGGTTCAACAATTATTCTCCGAAAAAAAAGTTTGTTTGATTTGACAAACTAATGTTTCCAAGTAGATTTCAATGAGTTTTATTTGAAATCTTCATTTGAGGAGATTAAAATTTGTATGGTAAATCTTCGAGATTTCAAGGAGATTTGTGACAAATCTAGCTAAATCTCGGTTTAGTGCCCGGTGGAAACGTAGTATTAAGTTTTCAGTTAAACTTTAGAATCTAATTCGAATGTATACAATTTCCACCAATATTTTTTCTAAGTGCACAAAATCGAAGAACGAAGTTCTTTTCAATTGCATTTGCAATTACATTAATTTCAACTTCTTCTTCTTTCTGAACATTTTTGAATGATTTGAATGAGCACAAGAGTCTAGCACAGTAGATGCTTTCAATGGATGCATTCAGTGCTCTAAAAAAATTAATGATTTGTTGGCATATCAAATCGGCACGATTGCGCCGATTGAATGAATCTGAAAATGGACAATCAAGAGAAAAAAAGGAAGCCAAAAGACAATATTTTTTATGTAAAGCGTGTTACAATGACAACGACGACAACAACAACAAAAAAGTCGTATTAAGTTACAACAACATGAGGGTTTGCCCCTTACCATTGTCAGTGTTGTCATGTTATATGGAGGTAAGTTAAAGTGGAACACACTGGGAATATTTCTAACAGTGTGCTAAATTTTAAACTTCAATAGAGCTCTACTCTATTGAATATTTCTTTGAGCATTGAAAAATATTAATAAAGACGCATGTCCGAGTTATCCGATATGACAAGAGGAAGTTACACAATGAACTGTATATGAAAATTGAAATTCAATACAAAATAGAGAGGACATAATGTTAAAAAAATGTTAGATTTTACCAGAAACAGATAATTTCATCAACTTACAATATTGTCAAAAGTATAATAATGCAAATAAGTACATGGCTAAAAGTTTTAATGAACATTCCACCATCATCATCATCTCATCATCATGAAACGTCACAGTCTATTAAATTATGGAAAACTGGAAGACAACTGACAAGCTCTGTTGTGGTTTTGTGCGGAATTTAGCTTCTGCGTTGACAGTTCAGTTATATGGTATGACTTGTTTTTCTGTGCAGACTTGATGGATAAATATTCAGGAAATACAAACCACTACACTGTGCTGCCGCCCTGTTCTTCATCAATCATCACCACACACAGACTTATTGGTCACCACAATAGTTTGATAGTAACTTGACGTTCCGACTGATTAGGTCACTTTTGGTTGGATTCACGGTTTGGTTCGTCGCGCGATCGGTCGGTGCATTGAATGATGTGTATTCAATGTGGCCGGCCGGCCACGGCGGCGCGGCGCGCGGTCAGTGGCGGCCGTTAGCATTTTACGTTGATTCGCGGTTGAATGTGAGGTGTGCTTTGCTTCCGGCCGGTGGTCAATTATATATAGATGTATGTATGTATATTGATTCACTTCCAATCATTGGAATTTGAGTAAGTGATGTGTGTTGCGTATCCGTAGCGTGTAAAGAAATATACCCGCATAATCAAGATGCAACAGAGAGGAAGTGATAATTCCTTTTAGTCGAAGAGGGTTTATATGGTGTTGTAATCGAATGCCGTTGCTCATTTTAATTGGTTTAGGAAAGGTTCATATATATATAATGTAGATAATACCGTATATATTGAACAGCTGTGTTTTAATAAAATGCACTTGTTTGAGGAGGGGTAGTGGTACAAAACTTATATAGTCCTATATGGCAGAATAAACGTCATTATAGAAGAATTATTCCACACAATGTGTACACTGCTTTGCAGACTGCAACATAGCAATTTCTATTTTTGACGTTTTATCCAGATTGAAATGTCAAATGTGAATTATAAGAAATGTTCTCTAATTATAAACGAACAGATCTGATTGAAGCATTATTATGGTAGTATTTCCTTATGTTAACTTGTAATTGAAAGAAACACAGATCCGTTTAAAACTGCAAATGTCAAAATAAAAATGACATTTGAATTGCTAGGTTTGTGAATTTTACATGGCGTCTATTTGAAAAACATATGTAATAAAGCTTCAACTCAAACCGATTGAAACGAGGAATCCATAAAGTAAAAAAATGACGTAAGACATTTTTTCACTCAGTAATACAAGTATTATGGTATGTCTACATAATGTCTGCTTATTTGTAAGGTATGAGCTTTCACTAAACAAATCGTATATTATTCACCAAAAAAAGAATAGGATAGGAACACATTTGGGATTAAATGTTATTTAACTCAAACAAAATAGGGACATTGTTTTGAGAGTTTTGCGTGACAAGAAACTATGTTTTACATTTATAGAAACCTGGAATGGCATTATATAAAGCATGTAGCAAAAGTTTCATAATATCGATTTATTTTTCCACATTGAAATTTGTATTTTCCTTTTTACTTGTATTTATAAACCTACCGATGATATGGGTGCCAATGAATTTTATTATACTATAGAAGCCATAGAAATAATTGGTTAGACTTTATCAATAATTATAAACACAGATTTTTGTATGAACTTTAAACCGATTTAGATGGCATCGAACTTGTATTCAAATAATTGTTTATAGCTACCAAAACCTTACATCCGCATTCTTCAAAAATGCTAGAACTAATAATATTAGGTTTTAGACATAAAATAATATATGTATCTTAAAAAGGTCATTCATAATCATAATTCATTTACACTTTTGCTTTATATTCTTGAAGCCTTATAAGTAATCAGTCAAGTTATTTTCTTTCTAGATTCTTTAATATGAAATAATGGGGGTTATTACGAGTATTGAAGGTGTTAAAGACCATATTAACTGAAATCGACCTCGAAGAAAATTTGTACTTGTAGAAAAGCTCATACATGTACCTAGTTTAAATTACAATTAGTTTATGGATTTAAAACACAGTTAAAGAATCTTAAATTGCATCTGATGTCTTTTGTTTTGCGATTCGTATGTTCGTAGATTTGTAAAGTATTTTGAAATTTAATTCATAAGTAATTTTAGTTATAAACTAAAGTGATAATAATTTTTGTTCACTAAATCTTAGCTGTCACACAAATCCTGATCTATCTAAACGCACTGCGTTTGTATTTTTATATTTTTATTTTTGTATTGTTTTTTTTTTTTTTTGGTGCCACCCTGACTGTCCCTAACCTAATCCTTAAACCTATGTTAGCCGGCCAAGACCAAACGTCCTAGACAACTTTAAATGACATTCTAAATTTGAAGCCACCAAAATTGGTTCTCCTGCCTCACCCTTTCTCTACGGTCCCTATCTGAAACAGTCCTACTGAACAGAAGGCGCTCGGCTTCGTCCAGTGCGAGGACGTCTCGACTGTAAAGAAGTCGCCTATCTAGAGTTTTACGGCTGACGTGGTAGATTAGCGGAACCGCCTCCCTATCCTGTATCAGCCCTCGATTGTCTAAATAGAGGAAAGCTTCAGGCGGAATGTTGCCACTTAAACGTGCACTTTCGTAGTACTCATTGTTGGGGTAGTAAGCTGTTAGTCAATGACATCGCTCTCGCAATATGACCCCTACCAAGCTTCAGCAAGAAATTATCTATTCTGTTTAGTTTATGTTGGCTCTGTTGTATAGAACCTGGTTGGAATAGTAAAGGGTGTCCCAAAAATAACGCAGGATTTGAATTTGCCGCCATTTGTGCAGTGAAGTGTTGGCAACCCTGAAAAAAAAGCAATTTGACAGCTAACAGTATAGGGTTATTAAAAATGGAGCGTTACACGATAGAACAACGTGTCTTCATTGTTAAAGAATATTTCAAAAATAGTGAAAGCTTGGCGGCTGCAGTTCGAAAATTTCATACAAAATATGGTAGGAATAGTGTTTTAACTTCGTCAACTGTGAAGAGATTAATTGAAAAATTCATGGAGACTGGATCCGTTGGAGACGCCAAACACACTGGTCGTCCAAAAACAAGCCGTTCAAATGTGAATGTCGAAGCAGTGCGTGAGAGTGTTGCTGACAATCCAGGAACCTCAAATCGACGTCGTGGACAAAAATTGCAAATTTCAAGAACCTCTCTACAGCGTATACTCACCAAAGATCTGTGTCTTCATGCTTACAAAATTCAATTAACACAACAATTGAAGCCTAATAACCATGGACAGAGAAGAGAGTTCGTTGAATGGATTATTGAACATCAACAAATGGACCCTGATTTTTCGAGCAAAATCATCCTAAGCGATGAAGCACATTTTCATCTTGATGGCTTTGTCAATCGCCAAAATTGCCGCATTTGGGGTTTGAAGAACCCACATGTGATTGTCGAAGAACAAATGCATCCACAACGCGTGACTGTATGGTGTGGATTTTGCGCTGGAGGCATAATTGGGCCATATTTTTTTGAAAATGATGCTGGTCAAGCAGTGACTGTTACTGGTGCTCGATATCGTGACATGATTACACAGTTCTTTCTGCCAAAATTGGATGATATTGATGTGTCCAATATGTGGTTTCAACAAGACGGTGCCACATGTCATACAGCCCGTGAAACAATTCAATTACTGCATGAGACATTTCCAGGTCGTGTACTCTCTCGTTTCGGTGATCAAAATTGATCATGGAAAATTTCAACAAAAGAGTGCGCATGTGCATGCAAAGCCGTGGAGGCCATTTGTCCGATGTGTTATTCCATACATAACCCTATCCTATGTACTTTACGAGTCAATAAAAATATAACTATCAAAAGACTAAAAACGGCGTTTTCTATTTAATTCAAATCTTGCGTTTATTTTGGGACACCCTTTATAATGTTTGTACTCCGACTCTGGTGTTTTATGTAGTCCAAGGCAACGTCGGTTGCAGACATTGTCTCCCAAACACACCGAATTTTTTCCATTTGAACTGGGGCAACGTTGAACCATACCGGATAAGGGCCATGTAGCAAATCACCTTCACCCTGCTGTCAAGACGGCTGTTAAAAAACAACCGTTTTGTCAGGGCAAATTCTCCCCTACCTCTGGCCAGAGCAACACTCATATGTCTGTCGAAATACAAATACTGATCCAATCAGATGCTAAGGTACTTTACTACACTTTTATTGCCAGTGGCTGTCGATTTGGTCCAACGATCACTAGATTTTTCCAGTTCTTTCTCGTATCCCTTGAGGCTCCATACAGCGGAGTCCTGAACAGAATAGTTTCGCATTTCTGAAAGTTGATTTTCAACTTCCAGTCATCTCAATATTGCTGAATCTTGTCGAAGTCACCCTGCAAAAGTGTCTTGATAACCTACATTTTTGGGGCCGTTCTGTACGCAATTAGGTCGTCGGCGTACGCTATTGCCTGAGTCAGACTTGCTATCAGATCACTGGTGTACAGTGTTACCGCTGGGATTTTTGAAAAGGTCGCAAAAAAAGGGTCAAATAAAAAAAAAAGGCGCATTTAGATTTTTTTTAATACATACCTAAATCAAACAAAATCTGTATAAATTGCAAAAAAAATGAGTTGTTTTTTAGTTTTTTATTAGGCATACCGTCTAAAGAAAAATAAATTCTTATGCTAGTATTCAATACATTCGATTTATATCACACACGTTCCTTTTTTTAATAAATATCTACGTTAAAGAGTATATGTAGCTATATAACATTAAATAACAATAACAGTCAATTCAGTTGATTTAAGTTATATTAACTCAAGTTTTAAAGTTAAACTAAAAAATAAATAAATTCATATTCTATTCAGTTCTTTTGAAATACAAAAATTAAGGTACATTTTAGGAATTTATATTATTTATATACATACCATACATATATTTGACTTTTACATTTACATTATTTTTAAAATAGGAGTCATTATTTGTTTATGATTAATTTACGGTAGCTTTTTATAAGCTCCTCTGAAGATTTCCATTCATCAAGAGTTTACTTTTCTAAAATAAACATATTCTCCGAGAGGGTTTTTAATTGCTCCGATCTTATGCCAAAACTCCTCCAAATTTGGCAGTTCCAAAAAACTTTCATAATTCTTTTCATGAATTTTGAATTCTAAAAGCTTGTATTCTTCAATTACTTTTTCAGGTTGAATTATAAGGTGTTGATAGTCTGATACTAGATAATTATAATTAAACTCTTCGCCTAGTTTGATTACTTGAGGATCCAAGTGCCTCAAAACCGAAAACTTCCTATCATTAGTATCAAACCTGGAAATAATTTGCCTGCAAATTAGTTGGTAATAAATAAAAATTTTACTTCTTATATTTTCAATATCCGAACTGGAAATACTTTCTTGTTTTATATATGTTTCCGCTTCATTCCCTATGTAAATATCACTTACAATTTTTATATTTTTTGGGTCTATAAAATTAATCTCTTTAAGTTTAGTGCGTAGTATATATTCTTTTGTTAAAACATTTTTGTAAATCATTATCAAAATGTCTTTAAATGAAATGGCTAAGTGAATTTGAATTGTGGAAACGAATTTTTATGCTAGAATAGCAAGATTTCGATTCTGAGCGAACGTGATCGAGTCGACCCAAACAATTTCAACTTGATACCATTTTATAGATTGAAATTATGTGTGACAGTGTTAGATATGTTCTTATTTCAATGGAAGTTTGGAAATTTTGTATGAATTAAGGAAATAACTTATCGTTTCCATGTATTTTTCTAGAGATGGGGTCAAAAAAGTCGCATAACTTTTTAAAAAGGGTCAAAATAGACAATTTTTTAAAAAGTCGTATCATGGTCGCATGAGGCACAAAAAAGGGTCAAAATGCGACTAAAGTCGCATAGCGGTAACACTGCTGGTGTAAATGCTGAATAAGATCGGCGAGTTAACCGCTCCCTGTTGTAGATCATTTTTAATATCAAATATTTTGGTAGATGTTACATTGCCAATTTTGACAATAAACCGTCTACCATTAAGCATGTCATAAAGCATATACAACAGTGGTTTACTTAAGCCTGTTACACTTTTTATCACTAATCGCGAGGGGGAATTATATTATTTAATATTAATTTTTTTTTAAACGAACAATATCAAATTAAATCAAAACAAACTATAACAAGACTAAACCGATAAACTAAATCGACGACGACGGCGGCTGCGTAGCGACGACTTTATCAACTCGCACTCAAATGAGTACGAATGCGACACAAAAGAGAGAACGAAAAAAAAAGTGCAACAATACAGCTCGTTGACGAAGCTGTACCCGCGGCTGCTCAGCTGGGCTGGGTTCTTTTGGAAGAATTTGTTTATAAATTATAACAATGTTGATTGATTTCTAAAATCAATCAAATTGTTACAATTTGGAAATAAGTTATTGCAAGTACCTACAGTGGGGTACGTTGCAATAAAAATGGGCGCCAGGAATTTTTTTTAACAAACCGAAGAAGAAAATTCCAAAACTCTTTGTGATAAGTGAAGCGATTAAAAAAAGACAACACAACGACCGTTTGGTTTTTTTTAAATTTAATATTTATTCTTTGGGAAACCGTGGGATTGAAGATCCCTGGATTAAAACCCAAAATGTTTTCAAATGAAAGTTAAAAAAAAATTTACAAGAAAAAAAATTGAAATCAAGAAAAGCAAATGGCAAACAAAAAAAAATAGGTTTTTAACACCGGACGCGTAAGTTTGTATATATATATATCCGAACTGAACAAAAGAACAACAGAATAAAGAACAAAAGGACAAAGAAATAACTACTTATCTTTTCCTTCCTATTTTCTTCTTTCTCCAACTTCACAACTCGAATCTCGATTCCTTTCCTTTTTCTTTTTAATTCCTCGAACTTTTCTATCCTCCTTCTCGATTTTTCTTCCTCCTTAAATACCTCGAAATTTTCTATTTATCTTGTCGCTTGTAGGTCTCTATCAAGAGTGCCTTCCAAGCTAATTCCCAACTATGTTCTTCCTCCCTCGTCCATTCCAGTCACACACACATTCATCCAACACAAGCATCCGTTTTCGTGATTGTCGGTCACGGTATCGCGGCTTCCTGGAAGCTTTACGCTCATCAGGAAAGCCACCGTTGTTGACTCTCAGCGAAACTTTGCTTTCACACACACAATCACGGTTTCGACAAGTTGTTGGATGAGTTTCCAAAACTTGCCGAAACATAATGGCGAGTTAAGACCCCTTCCCAACTATTCCTATTTTTCGAGAAAGTTCAAAGAAAAACAAAAATCGAGAAGAAGTCTCAACTAGGCATTTTCCTATTACTATTATTACGCGCGAGGTTCGAGGTGTGAATTTCGTATTAAACATTAAATTAATCTACTTTAAAACGCGGCGTTAAAAACCCATTTGTACATAAATAGTTAAGAGAATCTACGTTAAGAATTCGAAATTTTAAAACACAATAGCTATGTTGTTGTTGTTGTTGTTGTTTTTGTTGTTGTTGTTGTTGTTGTTTAAGTAAGGGTCCGCCTGACCTCAAACTTCTTCGGCTCATCCGCCGGCATTTTCGACCTTGTCGAAAGAACTCGTTCTGGAACTCGATCACCTGCTTTTTGTTGCTTTTGCAAAATAAAGGCTAGGTACACCTGTGGTTGATGAGACCATGGTTGCCCTCAACTTTGCCGATATTTTGCAGCCACAACGAGAAAAAGAAAACAGCCAAAGGCTGGTTTTTGTTGCGGTAAAATTTACCGTAACAAATCCCACCCTTACCTCCCAAGAAATGTGTTTACTTTTCGAGAAAAGCAAACCATTTCTTAAGGCTCAGCCAGGGGTAGACAACAACAACAAAGGACCATCATTACATTTAAAAGAAAAAGAAAAAAAAATCATTAGTATGGCACGTTAAGTAAACAAAAATGACAATGAACAATCAAAAAAAAATACTACAACAAAAGGGACTTGACTCAAATATCAACAACCGGTTTTAAATCTTTAACGTGCCACGTCCCACGCTCTTTACCATGATCATCTACCAAAAGATATGTCCAAGGTGACATTCTCTTGCTGACCTTGAAAGGTCCTACAAATTTGGTCGCCAACTTCGCCGCGAAATAATTTGCTGCATCGGACAGCGCGAAGTTCCTACGCCAAACGAGATCACCCGTGTGATATTGCGCGTCCCTCCTACGTAAATTATAAGTCTTAGCAGCCTTCTTTCCCGCTGCTTCCAACTTCCTAGCTATATCCTCTCTCAGTTTCCGAAACTGCCTATCAATTTCCGTTATATCTTGGTCCCTATCACTGTCCCTAATTCCTACATCATGGCCACTAGTTACCATGTTCCTACCGAAATTTGCGAAGTATGGCGACACACCTAAAACCTCATGTTGCGAAGTTCGGATTGCACAGGCCACTTTTGCCAGTTGCGAATCCCAACCCCGCTGGTTTTCCGAAACATACGCCCGGAGCGTAGTCTTAATAATTTGATTAATCCGTTCCGCCGGATTCGCTTGCGGATGATAATTCGCCGTAAACCGAAGTTGTGACCCGTACGCTTCGCTAAGCGTTTTCAGTTCCTTGCCACGGAACTGGGGACCGTTGTCACAGACGATCCACTTAGGAATCCCGAATAGAAGAAACACGTTTTCTTCCAATTCCCGACATACCGCTTTCGCCGTTGCGGACCGTAACGCGAACAACAAAGGGGATTTAGTAAAATAGTCGACAACCGTTAAAATATAAACGAACCCTCGCGACGATTTTGGTAATGGACCCACCAAGTCCACGCAAATCATTTCCCACGGTTGGGAATTCCCTACTCTTTCGGTCATTAGACCAGCTGGTTTTTCGTTCACCGGTTTCACACTTTGGCAAATTTTACAACTCCTAACATACCTCGTAATATCACTCCTCATTTTGGGCCAGTAATATTTTTCTGCTACCCTAGCAAAAGTTTTCTTAACGCCCATGTGTCCTGACAACGGAGCATCATGGCACTCGTTAAGTATTCTAGACCTATCATTTTTCCCTAACACTAACTTCCACTCCTCACCATTATCATGAACGACTATATGGTTCAACCTAACATGTTTATAGAGCCGCCCATTCTCCACTCGCCAAGATGGGTATTCTAACGGGCTCTTTTCTACCTGTGATTTCATTTTAATCACCCAAGGGTCCGAATCCGCCTCAGAGACACCAGCTACTTCTGGAACTCCTCGCGACAACATATCAGGAACGACATGTTCTTTGCCCTTTCTGTGGATGATTTTGAAATCAAATTGTTGGAGCCGAATGGCCCAACGAGCTAATCTACCCTGCGGATCCTTAAGGTTGCTTAGCCAGACCAAAGAGTGATGATCAGTTACGACTGTAAATCGAACACCTTCGAGATACGGCCGCAACTTTTCAATCGCCCAAAGGACCGCTAAACATTCCTTTTCGGTCGTAGAGTAGTTCCTTTCATTCCTATTCAATGACCGACTTAAATAACAAATGGCTTTTTCGCCATCCTCAAACTCCTGAGATAATACGGCCCCGATGCCATAGTCCGACGCATCTGTTTGCACAACAAACGGCCTTGAAAAATCCGGACATGTCAGAATCGGTGCCGTAACCAAACACTCTTTGGCTTTCCTAAAACTCTCCTCACATTCTTGGGTCCACTCAAATTTCTTACCTTTCTTTAGGAGATCGGTAAGAGGCCTAACTAAAATTGCAAAATTTGGTACAAACCTACGGTACCACGAAATTGTCCCTACAAAACTCCTAATTTCCTTCACATTTTTCGGTGCAGGAATCCTAATCATGCTTTCCACTTTTTCCGGGTCAACATGAAGCCCGTTCCTATCAACTACATACCCTAGAAATTTTAAAGAAGGCCTACAGAAATTACACTTTTCCCTACCTACTTTTAAACCTGCATCTCCTAACCTTTTAAAAACTTCTTTTAAAATTTCTAGGTGCCTATCGAAAGAATCGGTGACGATGATAATGTCATCCAAGTACACAAAGACGAACGGTTCTAAATCGGGACCTAAAACGTCGTCAATAAACCTTTGCCAAGTTGCCGGGGAATTGTGCAAGCCGAATGGCATCCTGCAAAATTGAAACAGGCCACGCCCTGGCACAGTAAAGGCTGTGTACTTGCGCGATTCTTTTTCCATTGGAATCTGCCAATAAGCAGATTTAATATCTAAAGAAGACAAGTACTTCGCGTTTCGAAGCTTGTCTAAAATTGCTGAAATAAAGGGTAGTGGATAAGCATCCCTATCAGTAACCTCGTTTAACTTCCTATAGTCAACACAGAACCGATAACTGCCATCTTTCTTCTTAACTAGAAGAATCGGCGATGCCCAAGGACTCTTCGACTTCTCGATCACTCCAGCTTCCAACATCTCCTGGAGCTCCTGATCGATATGTCTCTGAATCGCTGGCGAAACAGGGTAATATCGTTGTTTTATCGGTTCTGCAGACGTCCTAATCTTGTGCTCAACTAAGTTGGTGCACCCTAAACCTTCGGTCATTGTTTTAAAAAGTTCTCCTAACGCTAATTCTAATTTCCTATTTTCAAAATCGTTCAAATCCGATTTTTCCCTAATCGCTACCATGTCTGTCATCGAAGCCAATCTCTCTTGGTTCGAAAAATTCCACACCCCTGATCTCAAATCCGGGACTATGCCCGATAGTGCCCAAAAATCGGCACCCAAGATCAATTGGTGTGGAAGGTTCGGAATGACCAGACATTCTATCAAAAAGGATTTGTTCTCAACCTCTACTGGTAGAGAAACAGATCCAGCTACACCTACACCTGCTCCATCTGCTAACGCTACTGACCCAACACTACTCTTTCCTAACCTAAGCCCTAACTCTTTAAAAATTTTCCACCCGTCACCACCCACAATGGTACGGGAGGCTCCTGAATCAAGCAACCCCAAAAACTTGATTCCATAAACCCTAACTCCTAAATATGGTCTAGTGTCCCTACCATTTGCCGCTAACGTGAAACTCAGTTGAACTCCTACACGCTGATCGTCAGCAGACGACCTCCCTAACGCCGACGGACTCCTTGTCCTGCTGACACAAGGGCCCGATCCCCATTTCCCGAACACCTCCTACAGTCCCTACGATACACTCCTACCGTTCCACAACCGAAGCAACGTTTCTGAACAGCACATCTCGAAGCAATGTGCCCTTCCTTGTTACATTTGTAACACCTAACCGACTGCCTAACTGGATCTTCAGAAACTGGCGCAACAGCCGCTACTCGGTGTTGTCCAGACGAACTTGGTTGGTAACCGCACTCCGGTTCCAACAAATTTTTGCCTCTAGAAGGCGGGGTAAAACTATCTACATTAACCTTCAGGGTATCTAACTCCCTACCTAAGATAGCAAGTTCCTTAACCGTCTTTGGTTTGGCACTAGCTATCTGCACCTGATAAAATGGATCTACATTTTTCCTCAATATCGACAACATCCTTCCCTCTGACAAAGGTTCCGATAATCTTCGAAACAATGTCCTCATCGTGGTAAGATACGCGCCGAAAGTTTCCTCCTTTCCCTGCGAACGCCGATTAATCTCCTCCAACAAGAGATCATCGTAATTCGCAGGAAGGAACTCCGCTTTGAGTTCCTTGACGAGTTCCTGCCAATTCTCTAAGTCTTCCCTAACCGTCCTAAACCACATAAGTGCCCTACCAGCCAATAGCTCCGAAGAGGATTTAAAAAGGTGGTTTTCAGGAACATCGTTAGCCAAACGAAGTTCCTCCACTCTTTCTAGGAATGAATTTACTGATGCTCCACCTGAGTCACCAGTAAACTTCACCCCCCACTTCCCTATACGTTCAATGTGTTTTTGCTGAACGACCACTCGTTCAGAAAACCCATCGACCCTATCCAGCCTACTTTCTAACGGAACCCTAACAGAAATGTTCCCTACTGCAGGACTACTGACACCAACTCTTGGCTCAGCCAACGTCTCTGTCCCTAACGCAGACCGCGAACCAACACCTAGGGTCTGACCAACTTGTGCCTGAAGTTGGGTTTGAATCTTAATCGGAGTCTTTGTTTTCTCCACTTCCTCTTCCCTATCGCTATTCTCACTATCACCAGTGAGATCTCCTAACAAACACAAAACCTTGTTCCGAAGTGAACTAACTTCATCTTCTTCATCTTCGGCCTCACAAGGTGTCCTAGCTAACCTGCCTATACACCACTCAATTTTTGTCACTATCTTAATGTACTCCGAAGACTTTGGATTCCTCGGAGGTACTTTAAGAAGGACCCTAATCTCCTCAATTTTCGCTTCTATTGCCTCAACATCCTCTTCATAAGTAAAGGGATAAACTAAACTAACTTCCATCGAGTTCCTCTTAACGAGTAACCTCGATGACCTTAATGCCTTTCGCATTTCCTCCACTGTCCCTACTTTTAATCCCCTGACCTTCATCTCGTAGGCCAGTTCGTCCTGCGCTAATCTACCAATATTCATTTTAATTTACAAAAAAAAAACTTTCAAAAAAAAATTTATAAAAAATATTTTAAAAAAACTACTAGGCAACCCTAAATCTAAAAATTCTAATTATTAAATTAATTTATTTGTATTAATTAAAAAAAATTAAAACTAAAAAGAATACCTACAAAATTATTTCCTATCAAATTTTAAATGTTATCAAAAAAAGTTTGGACGCTCACACCAATCCCCTACTCTAACTAAATTCACTCAAACTCTTTTAAAATTTAAAAATTAACTTTCACTCAAAAAGTAACACACTCTGACATAAAAACTATCACCCAAGAAAAGTCACTCGGATATTGTAAGTCGCTAGCGATAAAACTCTCAATTGATTTCAATAGCACCAGAGAATTTCTATCGCTGCACAAAAAGAGAGAAAACAACAAAAAAAATTACGAAGACAAAATGTCGACAAAAATATTATTTAAATATAAATGATAAAAAAAAGAAATAGAACCAAATTAAACTAACACCACACAATAAATAAGAAGAATAAAAAAAAAACGAGTTTACACAACACAATTAAAAAAAAATACTTGCTATTTGTTTTTCACTTTGAAAACTCCCTCGATGAAATTTCACACAACCAAAAGAACTTTGTTTACTGCCTCGATCTCGCAGGAACAAAACACCTCCAAAAGAAAAACACCTTCAATAATTCTCCACTGGAACCAAAAACAACTCGAATCAAACACCTATAAAAAAAGACAAGGGCAATTTAATGTTCTTTTTAAAATTAAAAAATAAAGAAAACACGACACGAAACTACCACCGGAATTCTTCCAATTTTGTTTGGCCCCACGTTGGGCGCCAATTTGTTACACTTTTTATCACTAATCGCGAGGGGGAATTATATTATTTAATATTAATTTTTTTTTAAACGAACAATATCAAATTAAATCAAAACAAACTATAACAAGACTAAACCGATAAACTAAATCGACGACGACGGCGGCTGCGTAGCGACGACTTTATCAACTCGCACTCAAATGAGTACGAATGCGACACAAAAGAGAGAACGAAAAAAAAAGTGCAACAATACAGCTCGTTGACGAAGCTGTACCCGCGGCTGCTCAGCTGGGCTGGGTTCTTTTGGAAGAATTTGTTTATAAATTATAACAATGTTGATTGATTTCTAAAATCAATCAAATTGTTACAATTTGGAAATAAGTTATTGCAAGTACCTACAGTGGGGTACGTTGCAATAAAAATGGGCGCCAGGAATTTTTTTTAACAAACCGAAGAAGAAAATTCCAAAACTCTTTGTGATAAGTGAAGCGATTAAAAAAAGACAACACAACGACCGTTTGGTTTTTTTAAATTTAATATTTATTCTTTGGGAAACCGTGGGATTGAAGATCCCTGGATTAAAACCCAAAATGTTTTCAAATGAAAGTTAAAAAAAAATTTACAAGAAAAAAAATTGAAATCAAGAAAAGCAAATGGCAAACAAAAAAAAATAGGTTTTTAACACCGGACGCGTAAGTTTGTATATATATATATCCGAACTGAACAAAAGAACAACAGAATAAAGAACAAAAGGACAAAGAAATAACTACTTATCTTTTCCTTCCTATTTTCTTCTTTCTCCAACTTCACAACTCGAATCTCGATTCCTTTCCTTTTTCTTTTTAATTCCTCGAACTTTTCTATCCTCCTTCTCGATTTTTCTTCCTCCTTAAATACCTCGAAATTTTCTATTTATCTTGTCGCTTGTAGGTCTCTATCAAGAGTGCCTTCCAAGCTAATTCCCAACTATGTTCTTCCTCCCTCGTCCATTCCAGTCACACACACATTCATCCAACACAAGCATCCGTTTTCGTGATTGTCGGTCACGGTATCGCGGCTTCCTGGAAGCTTTACGCTCATCAGGAAAGCCACCGTTGTTGACTCTCAGCGAAACTTTGCTTTCACACACACAATCACGGTTTCGACAAGTTGTTGGATGAGTTTCCAAAACTTGCCGAAACATAATGGCGAGTTAAGACCCCTTCCCAACTATTCCTATTTTTCGAGAAAGTTCAAAGAAAAACAAAAATCGAGAAGAAGTCTCAACTAGGCATTTTCCTATTACTATTATTACGCGCGAGGTTCGAGGTGTGAATTTCGTATTAAACATTAAATTAATCTACTTTAAAACGCGGCGTTAAAAACCCATTTGTACATAAATAGTTAAGAGAATCTACGTTAAGAATTCGAAATTTTAAAACACAATAGCTATGTTGTTGTTGTTGTTGTTGTTTTTGTTGTTGTTGTTGTTGTTGTTTAAGTAAGGGTCCGCCTGACCTCAAACTTCTTCGGCTCATCCGCCGGCATTTTCGACCTTGTCGAAAGAACTCGTTCTGGAACTCGATCACCTGCTTTTTGTTGCTTTTGCAAAATAAAGGCTAGGTACACCTGTGGTTGATGAGACCATGGTTGCCCTCAACTTTGCCGATATTTTGCAGCCACAACGAGAAAAAGAAAACAGCCAAAGGCTGGTTTTTGTTGCGGTAAAATTTACCGTAACAAGCCAAGTCTGGTTAACTTTAGATACAGGCCCTCTAATCATACGGTGTCGAAGGCCTTCTCCAAGTCAACCAAACAAGCACCCGTACATTGCCTTTTAGATTTGTTCCACTGGATATCAGAAATAAGCTTGGACGCAGCACGATTAACAGACTGCTTTCAGAGCTTGAAATGTGTGCTTTTACTGAGTATACCTACATACATATATTCGGTGTTTTGAGCATATTCAGTGGATTTGAACACGTTAAGTGGAAACAGAAGCATTCAGACCTTAATTTTTTAATGTATATTTTCAATTCTAACCATATTTAAAAGATCTGAGCATTTTAATAAGACATTTTTCATGTTTTTTGTGCATGACAAGAACCTGACCTGTCAAATAGGGTTTTTTGTCTGTTCAGCGTGTTCTAAGCTTCAAAGTTGTATGTCTTATTTAGTTCATACAGAGCATGTTTTTGTCAACAAACTCAAACAAAAAAAAATATGGGGGGTTTGAGTAAGGTGCTGAACACAACTAGTTCACAGTGTATAAAACATAGAAAATGAATACATAATTCTCAAAACAATTAAAATGGTTGAAGAATCAGGTTGCATCTTAAAGAAGGTCCCTTTTTTAGATTCATCAAAATATCAACACGTAATTTATTGATTACAAAACAAATTCTCAAATACATTTCAAGACAAAATCTGATTCAAGAAACGTTCAGAGCAGATTTTGTTCTGAGCGTGTTCAGTATGCTCGATATTCGGTTGCCCTAAGTAATATGAGTACGTTCAGTGAATTTCTCGCAGTTGATTTTCAGATTCCTAACATTTTCTTAAAGTATAATCTTGATAAAACGCCATCTGCAGAATTTTGTCTGAATTACAAATTTGTTATCTCATACCAAAGATCAACCTGACAAAAAGAATAAAGAATTTCCAATTTCCTTCACGTTCTACAAAACTATATATAAAAGTAGTAGGCGCTCTTCTTCTTCTTCTTTTTAACCTAAATGCAAATATTTAAAGTTCTTCTTCGAAGCTTGACCATAATATATCTCCCTTTCGTTGGTGCTGTTTTAACAGGGGGAACACTCATTCTCCTGCATCTACAAAACAATCAGACAATCTTCTCAAAACAAAGACAAACCCTATCTTTTGACCAACTGGTGGTCATCACTCTTACTCTTCTTGCTCGAATGCATTTGACGTCACTTAGGCACCCTATCTTTTACTCGTACCTATTTTGCTGAAGATGCCGCTGTTATTGCTGCTGCCATCCATATCGGCAGTTGCTTGCTTTAGCCGCCATTTGTCAGACCGTATCCAGCAGGTTCATTTCTTCCACCATCAGTATTCCAATTAGTGTATCCTGGGCGATAATGCATTCATTCTCGCATTTTAATATCCTCTTCTTTTTCCGGTTGTTCAGTCTGACTGCTGGGACTGGCATTGGCAACCAGCATAGCCAACAGTTCAACAGGTACATTGGAGGTACTTCCAGCCAACACCATATTAGCCAAACGATGGTGCTGTAGCTGGTGCTGGTGCCTGTGCTGGCGGCAAGCCCAACGTCCATCCTGACGCTAAACGCCCAGTTTCACTTCACTGAACATAACAACACACAACACAACACAGTCATCAGCTGATGTTGATAGGTAAGAGTGGCTGCATTCAGTGTGTCTCCACTTTAAACATATCTTCACGAAGTTGTATGATGTGTCTTTGTCCAGCACCAGCTCTAGCTGCAATGTTATTGCAATCCTGAACCACTCGTAGATGTTCGAATGAAATTGCATAATTAGTCTTGATGTTCTGCAATCAAGGATACAAATGAGAGATGAGAAGAAACTGCCTCGAGATATTTTTGCTTCTTCATATATGGTTTGAATTTGCAATTATACCACAAGCCAATAACGATGCAAATTTTTGCATCATTTCTAGGAATTCCAATGCAGAATTGCCATCATTTTAGTTGGTGGGGCAGCGTAGACTTTCATCAACATCAACAACAATATTTTCCTTTATTTGGTTAAATTTGGTTTCGAATTTCAAACGAAGCCAAAGCTGGAACTATGTATGTATAATGGAAGGTGGAAGGCCCGCAGCGGTGTAATTAACTTTCGCTTATGTGGAGCACCATCTATATGTGAATATTGTAAAATGTAAACAGTCATTTTATATTTTCAACAACAATTTTGATGGAATTCGTCGTATAAATGTAGGAATTATTTGTTTTTTGGTTTTGTTTTAGAAATTCAGAAGGAAATTGATATTTTTGCTGTGTTTATGTTTACGGTTTTCCGTCTAAGTGCGCATTTACACTTTACATTTTTTTCCAGGAGCGGATTTGAATGCGTCAAAATAGTGAAAGGCCAAGAGTTCACTATATAGAGTTTAAATATAATTTAATATAAATATTTTATTAATATCTTTATAGAAAAGTCTTTTAAAAGATCTAAGCTTTATCGCATTGTGGTTTTAAGGGCTCTCATTTTTTGAAAAATGTCAAAATTTCACATATTTTATTGTTACTTAACGGACGTTTCTTGCAAAGTACTTACTTAAGTACTTATCCGGCTCCCGATAAATGGAGGGCCTTAGCCTGAGATCAAAAACACTCAAATAAAGATATAAATCCTCGGTAGCCATCTTGGTTTGTCTACAAGCTAAACCGGAAATCAGACTCATAAACTTATTTAAGTATGCGTATCATTTCTCCTCTAATTTATGAAATTTCCCCTAAAAACTCAGTAGTTAATTCTACTCGTATGGATGCGTGAAAACACGTCAATTTGTCTCGTTGAATTCGTCCACATTACAAATAGAACAATGTAAACAAATGCGTTTTGGAGGGTGATACGTACGAAGGATTTATATCTTCATATAAAGTGTTTTTGCCTGAGATATTGCATTCTTCCATATCATTTGCAAGCTCCCTTGCAAACTTTCTCCAGTATTCGCCTGGAGTATTGTTGTCCATTTGCATGATGTGGTCGAGGCAGTGTAGTCGGCACTTTGGACTACGTCGACATCTTGATACAAGTCGTACAATTTTCGATTGAATATTCTCCTCCATTCACCTTCCTCGCATATGGGGTAAAATATCCGCCGAAGTATTTTTCTCTCGAAAATTACCAAATCCCCCTTTTATACCTATCGGGTTAGTAGCCTAACTCTTAGGATGATTAATTATTTAAAAAAAAAGGTTTTTTCCTTATTGACCGCAAAAATCGTAATAAAAAGGCAAAATTTGTTGTTGTTTTTCAATTTTAATTCTTTTTATTCCATACGAATGTATTTCGGTTCTCAGCTGTGGAACCATCATCAGCGGACGACAATTAAACAAAAACACAATGAGATTACATAAATTACAATTTACAAAAGCTTGACTTTAAGAGAAAACAAAACAAAACAAAGAGTGTGATAAGTACTGTTTTTATCTATTCTCTTTCTTAAGAGCGCTGAATAGTATGGAGTCAATTGGTCCAGGTTCTAAGTTCATGAGGTTGTTGTTGATATATATATGTATAGATTCATATGCGTCCAGTTAATTTGGTTTGTTTACTTTTTTTAAAAGTTTAAAATTGTCGTCAAAAGAAGTTATTGTGTGTGGACTATCGTTGCCTAGGTCAAATATGTGGGCTGCTATTGCTTTGTCTATCTCTTTCTTTTTCACGGATCGATGGTGTTCGTTGAATCTAACCTCTTAGGATGACACTAAGATTTCATCCTTGGAAGTGACCTCCAAGAAGGTGAACTCCTTAACTACCTCGAAATTACTGCCACGTAAAGTGACGTTTTGTCCTTGGCGATGAGGCTTTGTTTGTTGATAGCATATACTTTGTTTTGTCCTCATTTGTTTAAGACCCACGCTATAGCTATGAATGCTTCTAGAAAAGCTCTTTTGGAGAGGCTGATGATGTCGATGGCGCTCGCATAGCCAAGTAATTGTGAAGACCTATTAAAGATAGTGTCTTCCAGGTAAACACCACTTTTACGAAAGGACTAAGTTGAAGAAATCGCATGATAGCGCATCTCTTTGCCTGTACCCTGCACATCACATGTCTGGAATAGCTCGGATTAGCTGTTACCCATTTGAACTTTCTACTACGTATTTTATAACGTCATGCGCAAATAGAACTGCCTGGTGACTTATGTTATCATATGCGGCTTTGAAATCGATGAAAGGATAGTGGGTCTCGACTTGAACTTAGTTGGTCTTTTCCAGGATTTGTCTTAATGTGAACATTTGATCTATCATTGATCTGTCTGGTCGTCTGAATGCCACACTGCTACGTGCCGATTATAAAGAGTTGCAGAAAGGTTAAATATACTTACATAATACGTTAGATATGTAATACCATAATAATTAATATGATATGAAAATTGACTCATGAAAAATGCAAAATGTAAACGTCCTATTATTTTGGTCGATCGTCTCGATCTGTCAAAATGAACCCGAACTATTCAACCACCAATGAGATCGCTCGTTCTATCGCCCAATAGGATAGCTCGTTGTATTTTATTTGAATAAAAATAAAATAACGACTGACTCACTCTTAAAGTAAATGTCGATAAGTAAAGTTCTATTATTCTTTTTGATATATTCTTTCCTGTTTTATAAAGATAATTAACGAAAAAATATAAAGCATTTTATAAAATAAAGAGTGTTTTAATTTTTGCAAGTACATATTAAAGATAGAATTTTGTAGGGAACATTTGGCAATGATATGCCGCTTTTGTATTTGACCAGTCATCGAACATACTTTCCTCTTCCCACACTTGGTTGATGAGCTGGTGGATGCACGCTACCAGGAAATCATATTTGAAGAATTTCCCAGACAGACATTGCGAACCAGGGTATTTGTTATTCTTAAACTCTTGGCTGGCTTTCTTAACGTCTTCAATACTGGGCTATTGGACTGGGTTTTCATTTATTGGTCTAATTCTTGTTTGCTCTTTAATTGTTTTATCTATGCCCATACAGCAGCTGCTTCAACATGTCTGCAATGCTATTTCGAAGAGCCTGCGGGCCGGTACTTTGACCAGGTACCATTTCTTTGGCAGTTTTGTAAAACCAACGTGTTTTAATGGCTGTGCTGGACTCGTCGTTGCATCATTAAAGCATTTTTTATCGCCCTTTCCCAGTGCCAGTCTCGGTTACTTTCTTAATGATATCACGGTTCCACTGGTTTTTGATGCTTGTGAATGGTAGTAAAGCTGAGAGTTTCCCGGCCAAATTAGCACTTAGTCTCTGACATTCTTTGGGCGGTGTTACTTTCTTTTCGTTGGACAGCCGCGCTCTGAACTTTGTCACAACAAGCAATTGGTCCCCGAACGTTCGAAAGCTCAAGATGTTAAATGCGTTCCTTGTCCAATTAGCACGTGGTCGATTTGGTCAGCAGTTCGACCATCTGGAGATCGTCAGGTTATTGCGTGTATCCTTAGTCTGAGAAATATAGTGCTACTTAGGTAGCTTTGATACAGTAAGGCGATCGTTAATGAGCTTGAAATCGATAACCTTCATCTAAGCCATGAACATGCACCACTTGCAAGCCACTCCTTAAATAATAATAATAATAATAATAATAATAATAATAATAATAATAATAATATAATATAAGTTTTTAAAGTTTTTTGAGTTTCTAGTCCGGGACTGGATTTTTCTTATACAAATTACTTATTTAACCCAAGTTATTAGGCTTGAATGTGATTTTGATTGGGCTTAGATTGTAGCTTCTTTTTTTTATTCTAATTTGCAATACACGATATCACGCATCAACAATTATCTTTAGAGCCACGTAATTAAGCAATATAAAATAGCGTGAGCAAAATTCTATTAATAATATTATGTCTCTGAATGAATTGTTTTGTTATTTAGAATTGTTGCTGAGATTCTTACTGAAATTAAAAAGAATTTAAATTTTGTTGGGAAATTTAATTCAAATGATTTCCTTTTTTTTAAATCTCAGGTTCAGTTCTGTTTTTTGTTTTGCTAAGATCGCAATATTTTGTTCAAATTTTGTTTATTTATTTGTTGAAGTTTATTAGCTATCTATTCATTAATTTTGTATTCATTCATTTATGAAAAAATTTTAATTGTTTTGTTTTTTTTTTTTTCTTTTTTATTGCAGGTAAGCACGATTTATTTTGAATGTTTATATTTACTGGTTTTTAATTACATTTGATACCATTTCATTTCAATGCATGAAGGTCAAGTTCAAAGTAAGTAACTTTATAGTGAGTTGCTATTCAATTTATTTATAATTTTGTTTTTGTTAAACGGAAATTGCTGTTCTACTCAAATGGTTTGTTGTCGTTACGTGATAATTTTCTGATGAAACAAAATACTAACAACTCAACAAATTCATTTAAATATGATAAATCATATTAGATTACGAAAAAAATATAAGTTTATTAGAAGGGCTCCAATGGAGGGGAGGCAGGGGGGATAGGGAACACAAGTCAAACTTAAATTTATGTTGTTTGTGTATTTTTAACTAATTGGTTTTAAAATTTTGAAAAATGACAAGTATTTTTAAAATTGTATTGTTTTCCAATAAGAAGTTTCATTTTGGTATGAAAAAAATAGTGCAGAATTGACACCATTAGGCTGGTTTCACACTATACGGTTTTGACTGTACGGCGAAAAAACCGGACGGCGACATTTTGCAAGAGGCGCGAAGAAGAGCATATATACGCTTTCATATTATACGGTCACGGCCTCTAGCAAAATGTCGCCGTCCGGTTTTTTGCCGTATTGCCTTATTTTGAATCGCAACGCTCGTTTCACACTACACGGTTTTGACCGTACGGCAAGAAACCGGACAGCGACATTTTGTTAGAGGCGCGAAGAAGAGTATATACGCTTTCATATTATACAGTCACGGAAATATGCCGGCGCCGCGCCGTGTAGCAACCGTCTACTGCCACTACAGTATACGGCAACCGGACGGCGGCGCGATAAGCTTAGTGGCGTACGTGATGAAATGCATGTTTTCACATCATACGATTTTATTCGTGCGGCAGAGTTCGATCAGCCAAATGAAAAAAGTATACTAAGCACAGAAACCCTGCATACATCGTGTTTTACCGTACGGTTAAAACCGTATAATGTGTAATTAGCCATTGATCCGGTTTATGCCGTCCGGTTTTTTGTCGTACGGTCAAAACCGTGTAGTGTGAAACGAGCCTAACAATTTTACTCCATTTTCGAAGGGTTTATCGTTTACTTTCTAGTACCCGTGATGTAATGGTTAATGCATATGACTGTTTTGCCGGAGGTCTTGAGGTCAATCCCTGCCGGTGCGACTTTAGTTTTTTCACTGGTACTGCCTCCAAGAATAATTCTTGTCATGAAAAGTGCTTTCTCAAATTAGCCGTTCGGATTCTGCATAACACTGTAGGTACCCTCTATCGCATGACTCGCACATGGTTAAGAGTTAAAAGTCACTAGGCCCTAGTGCCACCTACATAAGATACTTATGGGGTTTTCCATGGGTAAAATAAATTAATTTACTTTTGATCTAGATCTGTCAAGCACACAATTTTCTCTTGTTTTTGCATTCCATGAGTCAAAATAAATTGATTTATTTTTGATTTAAGATCAAATCTGCAGATCTTGATTTTTCTGGACCCTCTTTGCACTAATATTAAAACAATTATTAAATAATGTTAAGATGGAAATTTGAAAGCTGAGCCGCACTTGTTAATACGTACACGACGTTACACTAAAAAAATGACAACAAAACAAAATAATTTCAATAATTTTCCATGCACCACGAAAAACAAAGCAATTCTTGATGGAAATTTTATTTTATTTTATTTATATGTATATGGAAAACCCATCATATGTCATATGTCAAAAATGACAGCTACAAAGGTGACAGCTGCCCAATAAGAAGGATTTTCAAGAATTCAATGATTGTGAGAGTAAAAGTAAGCAATATTTAAAAATAATGGGGAGAGTACGATAACTTTAACGACAAAGTTTAATGACGGATTTGTATAGAACAGCTAAGAACAAGCATTTTTTACTATGGGAGGGGGGTCTATCTCCCCACGTTTAGGCGGTAGGGGCAGTTTAAAAAAATATGCACATTAAATGGAAAAAAAATAATTAAAAAATAACGGTAATACTTATAATTAAGTATTATACCTTTTTTTAAAGCCAACACTTTTGTCTATTAGCTTGTTTTTAAATCAAGTCAAAAAAAAAATGTTTTAAACTAAAAATTTATGCAAAAAAATTTAAAAAAAAAAAAGGTTTAAAGTGTAGTTTTTCAAAACTTTCAAATTATTTACTGTTTTTTTTTTATAATTCATTGCTCTTATTTCTTTTGATCAAAAACTGAAAACTAGATGACTTTATATCTTCTAGTTGAAAATTACCAAAAAAAATATTTTAATTAAATTACTTTTTCCTTGCTTAAGTATTAACGTAGTCTTATTTTGATAGTAATAATCGAATATGGATTAAGAAATACCTAGGGTAAATTAATTTTTCTTAAATCCAGCTTATTTAAATGCAAAAGAAACTTTGCATGCACCCCATCTTGCACCCACCGCACCTTGCACCCTCCCCACCTTGCTCGCACTCCAACTTGCACCCACCCCAAATCCTATAGTGTTCCCAAGCAGGGGGGTTGCAGGGCGGCAGCATGCCCCCCCTTGCAGATCCCACTGTTGCATACACCCAAATTCGCACACACATTACTGTTGCATACACCCAAACTCGCACCTACCATTGTTACTATCAAAATAAGACCACTCAAGCAAAAAAAAAAAGAATTAAAATAGTAGTTGTGGTTATTTTCAATTTTCTCAAAAACTAAAAGACATAAAATCATCTAGTTTTCAGTTTTTGATCAAAAACAAATAAGAGCAATAAATTCTGAAATAAAAACAATGGTAGATAATTTTAAAGTATTGAAAAATTACACAATTACCAAAAACCGTTATTATTTCTTGGCGCCAAAGCTATCGTACTCGTGCCAAAATAATTTTAGCATAGACTTTTAGCAAGGTGACTTTTTAACAGTTACAAATAATTTTTTGAAACATTTTTTATAAAAATTTAGATTAAATTAAAATTTTAGACAAGGTTTTTCCAAAATAATTTGTTTAAAATTCGTTGATAATAACTTTTACTCAATGTTAACTTTTAAATTATTCAATCAGTTTGAAGTTTGTTATTTATTTTGATTCAATCAATGATCAAAAGTTGGTCCGAAATTATGACGATGAAAGAATTTATTACTATTTTCGTTATTATAAGGTTCAAACTTAAAATTTGACCCTAAAGACACAATCGAAAACCTCAAAGGCTTGGAGACTTCTAAAAACGAAAAAAAATGTGTTTTTAAAAATGGGTATCCTAAAATTTGACCTTGAAAATTAAGCTGAAAATCTCAAAGACGTGGACACTTTTTAACATCTATCAATTTTAAGGTATAAAGGCTAGAGGAATTAATTTTAAGTTCTGCCAATTAAAGATCACTCAAATATTTAATTTTGTTTTAAACCTTGGAGACCTTGAGGTCTCCAAATTAATTTCAAGCGTCAAAGTCAGGAAAAGTTACAAAATTGTTTTTGTTCTAAAAACTGAGCATGAATGTAACATTTTATCCCGTCATTAGTTTTGTTTTAGCTTTTAACTTTAAGGTGTGGTGATTCCAGACGTCAAGCCGGAAACACCACAGGTTTGAGAGGGAAGTGATCTTTTTATGCTCAATCAGGATAGGCACATTTCTACAGAATTGCAATTTCAATTTTGGTGTTTCCAACTTTACGAACATATTAAAATTGGTGGTGGAGTTTTTGAGTTGTTCAAATATAAAAATGCAAAAAAAGTTCTTATTTCATCAATTGAAATATTACCTCTTATTGTTACTTTTCTGGGATATTAAAAAATGACAAAGCAGTAATATTTGAAGAACAGAGTAATTCATAAAATTTGGTTGCTGAGGTGAATTCATAACCTTAATTTATCTAGAATCACTCTAAAATAAAAGTTCTAAAATCAGCTCTTTTGTTTCACAGTGTAATTATGAATAGCGAATCGAACGTTCGACTAAAAGCGAATGTTTTAGGGCCCTTTCACACCAAACGAATTCGAATCAATCAGAATCACTCCGAATCAAGTTGAATCTGATTGATCAAGATTCGGCTTCGAGCGCTCCGTTTAAATGTGAAGGGATTCTTTTCCCGCCTTCAGACCGGACGAATGTGGTTCAATCAGGTTTGATTCGAGGTCGCACTTGATCCAACCTGTCGGATTCCTTGATTCTTGATTCTTGAATCAACAACCATACGATATGGACGTGGAGTTATTAATTTTAAAAGTTAAAGAAAATAGTGCGATTGATTCAGGTTGATTCAGCTGGTGTGAAAGAGTGGAGATGACGAATCAGATTCAACTTGATTCAGAGTGATTCTGATTGATTCGGATTCGTTTGGTGTGAAAGGGGCCTTAGCGAACTTCGGTAATATCGGTATTATCGTTAGCGAATAGCGAGCTTCCGCATTCGCTTCAAAATCAGTGCTGCCAAAAATAATTGCATTGAAATAACATATGTTAATTGTCAAATAATGTCAATTGCTTTAATTATTGTGAAATTTGTTTTCTCATATTGTGATTTGCGTTCTTCAATGAATTTTCATTTGTTTATTAAAAATTAATTATAATGTTAAGCAACGTCGATTTGTTTTTTGAGGAAACTGATTCTGAAAGTACGAGGGAAGAAAATATTACGATGGGTAGAATTAGGAGAAACATTCGAGATAGATCCAATCCCTTAGAACTCCCAGATCATTTGTAAATCCGCCTGTGCTCATCGAAATAAGTGATACATTCACATCAACCAGTACACGTTCCATTCCACCT
Source organism: Eupeodes latifasciatus (assembly GCA_920104205.1). Lineage (NCBI taxonomy): Eukaryota > Metazoa > Arthropoda > Insecta > Diptera > Syrphidae > Eupeodes > Eupeodes latifasciatus. The sequence goes on from OV049926.1 coordinate 12,123,525, forward strand.
CTTATAAAACTAGCTTTTACGCTGCGATTTCTTGGAAGTGGTAGCTACCAAAACTGTGTTGGTAATGATTTCGATCTCGGGCTATCCCAACCAACGGTGTCAATCGTTTTGAACGAAGTTCTTCAAGTGCTAGAAACCAAACTTTGTCCAGCTTGGCTACAGATAGAAATGTCACAAAGGGAAAAACAAGACGCGAGAAACTACTTTTATAGAAGGTCCAGGCTGCCTGGTATAGTTGGATGTGTGGACGGAACACATATCGGAATTATTTGTCCAAATCAGTTGCAACATCAGTTCTTTACAGCTTAAACGCAATGCTTGTAAGCTTTGATATTTCCAAAGCATTTCAGGTTATAAACATATTTTTGTACAGGCCTGTGATCATAACATGACTATTCGTTATGTTGATGCCAGATTTTCTGGTTCGACTCATGATTCATTTGTTTGGAATTGCAGTGAATTAAAAGACGTTTTAGAAAGGTGGTGGCGAAATGGAGAGAGGTCAATGTACTTGGGTGTGTAAACAAATTATTGACTTTAATACTAATAAATTTTACATTAAGGAGATTCTGGTTATCCTCTACAACCCTACTTACTTACTCCATTTAGAAATTCGGATTCAATTCCTAGAAAAGCCTTATTTAATTCATTACATTCTAAAGCAAGGAATATTATAGAAAGAACCAGCGAAGGCAGTAAAAATAGTAAATGTAGCTTGTGCCTTGCACAATATAAGCCGTAGATACAATGTAGCTGATCCAGACACAACAGGCATAGAAAACAGCTTGCAGGACGTTACAGATGAACCATTTCAAAATGAAGTGAACAACACAAACTTAGAAGCCCAGAGAATAAGAAATGAAATTTTAGCGTCTATATAAAAAAATAAATTTATAAAAATGTAGTTCTATGGAAAAAAAAACAACAAAATAAAATAAAGTAAAATAAAATAAACAAAACAAAAATTCATTTAAAAAGGAACAATAAAGATAAATAATTAAATAAAGTTATACCAAAAATAAACAGACGAAGAAATAGAACTTATTTAGAAAAATTAAAGTGAGTGCTTACTCAAATCGTCCTTTTCATTTCGATATCGATTTTTTAAAATTTTATCTCAATTTTTTCTTTGTGACGTCTATTTTTTTCAATATTTTCTTTTCTTTTTTCTTTTTCCTTCATAATATTTAGTTTTTCTTTTTTGTATTTCATACTTTTTTCTTGTATACCTAGCAATTTCTGAAATATTTTTTTCGATAGATCTGGCTGCCACTAACAGATCTGCCTGGGTGTCAGTCTGTCCTTTTAATAAGTCCAGTCGCTCGGATTCTCTACGATTTAAATTCATCACCTTTTTCCGACTTTGCAAGGAACTTTGATTGAAAGATGCTCCTTGACCGTGTTCACCCTCCGTTGCATTTGAATTGTTCGGAACAGATGCTTGACCCCTTTGAGTTCGTATCCCTTCTGTTGAAATTTCTTCCTGCAACATTTCTTTTAATTGTTCTTGTATGTCCTCGAATTCGTTTGATTGCGAATTAATTTTTTGGATCAACACTTTTTCAGGAAGCGTAGTTTGTATGTTTGCACCAAACCGGTTGCCAAGTGGATTGACTGCCTGGCTTAGACTTAAAAGGTCGTCCACAGCTTGCTCCAAATAGACAAAGAAATCTGGCTGTATGGTCCTCCCCCAGTGGCTGTAACATTTTTTTTGTTGGATGAAATTTGTTGCTTAAGTTTTAGCTTGTAGTCCAACCAAACCTAGGTACAAAAAAAATGTTCCTTAAATGTAAATAAAACAATTTGAGAATGCACCTTATGCCAATCTTTTCCCTCACGTGACGGAGGACCAAGAGAATTTAATTCTACTGCAAATTGCTCCCAATAATCTTTCTGGTTTCTTTTGGATGACCCAAAAGCTCCTATGCCTCTAGCAATATCGGGATTCCTTTCCATCAGTTCCACAAGCTTTGCAAACTGATTTGTATTTGTTCTTGAAATAAACATTATTTTTTTCGTTTTTTATAATAATTCACAAACTACCTTTTTCTTTTATCACACATTTTTAATTAAAACAAACAAAACAAATAATAACAAATTATCGATAGAAATTTTTCCAGACACGCCAATTTGTAATTCGCTAACGTTATCACTAAATATTTTGATTCGATAGGATTTGACAATTTGAGCGGTTAAATTAGCGAACTCTCGCTATTTGTAATTCGTCGATAACTTAATTCGCTAAAGTTTTGACATTTAAAGCGAACTTAATTTGAGCGAATCGCTATTCCTAATACGAAATTAGCGAATTCGCAAAGTTTTAAGTTCGATTCGCTATTCATAATGGGGGCCTAAATTAGCGAACTCTCGCTATTTGTAATTCGTCGATAACTTAAGTCGCTAAAGTTTTGACATTTAAAGCGAACTTAATTTGAGCGAATCGCTATTCCTAATACGAAATTAGCGAATTCGCAAAGTTTTAAGTTCGATTCGCTATTCATAATGGGGGCCTAAATTAGCGAACTCTCGCTATTTGTAATTCGTCGATAACTTAATTCGCTAAAGTTTTAACATTTAAAGCGAACTTAATTTGAGCGAATCGCTATTCCTAATACGAAATTAGCGAATTCGCAAAGTTTTAAGTTCGATTCGCTATTCATAATGGGGTCTATACCTATTCTTTTTCTTAATTAACGCTAAAAGTGTTTTAATATTTTCTTTTTGTATTAAAACACTAACTTCTGACCTTGGAATTGAGAAAAGAAAATAGTCGATTGTAGCTTCTGATATTATTAAAACTTGCAGCTAGCTGTTTTTCTAAGATAAAAACATAAAATATAAAATGTTGAATGGATAAATAATTTAATGTCATTATTGACCAATGACTAATTTCGTTAAACCAACCACTGGGTGATTTTATTGGAAGGTTTTGTTTTATTTATACAAAAAATGATTTAAATAATTTAATACAAACATTATAACCAAAAATACATCAACTTAATGACCTCTCTACAGCATTATAATGTTAAGTTGTATTCAATCTTTAATCAATGCCTTAATGCTTTTTGCAAAACGAAGTACAAGAAAAATAATGCACAAATTTACTATAAACACACCTCACAGGTAAATATGTACATTGGATTATTATCAAATATCACCAACCATACCCAACTTAAGTAGGTATACTATAAATCATATTAATATTAATAATACTAATAAATTGTTGTCTATAAACTCACAACACCACCGTCCCGTCAATTGCCCCACACCACACGTGTTTTGTTTTATTTCTATTTATTATTTCATGCATTTAATAAAACAACATTATTGGCCTCTTATACAGCAACTCGCATGTTGACAATCACTAGACCAACGCGAAAAAATAATGCTATCAAGAAATATTTAACACTGATAGTTGACATTGAAACCATTCAACTTATTGCTAATTTTTTGTGTTGTTGTTGTTGTTGGTGTTTAAATAAGCGCAATTAGCAATTCAGAGTTGTGGTAAATAAATTTAAAAAAAAATTTAAAATAATTTCCAAGTAAATATAATAAGATATTTGTACCTAGTTATTTATTTAATATTATGGGTTGGGCATTCAATAATTTAAATGTTGCCTTTCTTCTTCTTTTTGTGCATATATGTAAATTCAATATTTCTTGTTTCCTTAACTTTTTGAAAAAAATACAAATAATTTTAATTTAATTAATTATTTGGATTTAGATAAAGTCGAAGAGCATTAAAAGTTCAAATAAAGCATCTAAAGGGTGACCAAATAGTAATTACAATCTTGTAAAAAGTAATATTTAAGCAGCTGTCAAAGTTATCAACAACAAGCAGCTGTCAAAAATCAAAATATGCACTAAAAAGTTTTTTTCAAGATTTTCGCAATTGTATCGATTGTTTACTTTACTGCTGGAACACAATGGTGACGGAGTCGGAAGAGTTGAGCAACTTTTAACTTTGACGTACGACACTTTTGACGTCTATCATTTTTGGCACATCAAATTTGATTTCGTGGTTTGTATTTGTGCATTAAATTAATATTTTTCATTGCGGTTGTTTGAATAAATAAAAAAAAGTTAAATTAAATCAAATAAACAGTTAAATTAAATCAAATAAAAGTTAAATTAAAAAATACAAAATGGATGAATCGGAAAAAAATATCCAAGCGGTCATTAAAAGGGACGTCCTTTGGAATTTGGAAAACAGACACTACAAAAACAATAAAATCAAAGCAAAGGAATGGGAAGCAATTTCCCAACAGTTGTATATGCCAAGTGTGTTTTGTGTGATGTTGTCTTCGTTTTCAAAATCCATTTTATTAAATATGTAGTTTTAAAACTCAGCCAAACTCAAACCAAATGATAAGTATCAAATCAATAATTTCAAAATACAACTAAATCTATATAAGATTATTTTCTATAGTTTGCTCAAAATGGCATTGAAATAAAGACACTACTGAGTTTCTCCTGTAATAAGAGATTTGATTTTATTCGCCTTAAAAATACTATTTACAAAACTTTACCTGTAATAAGAGAAACGACATTAAATGTCTATTATTTACTATTGCCTTTACTCAAATTACAATTTATAGTCTTAGTAAATCTTTTTTAGTATGTACTTTCTTTAATTCTTTTCCGGTTTTCTTATTCTATTAAAGTCATCTTGACACATGGGCACATGTTATGATGACATTTTCATTATTCTCTTTATTCTGCTATTTCTTATCTAAAAGTTCAGGGGTGGTAACATCTTACATCTGTATCAAACGTCAAAAAGTCGTACGACGCATTGTGTGCGTACTGTCTGTTAACGTACGGCAAGCTGTGACAGCTATTTCGACTCCGGCTGCGGCTCCGATTTTTGCATTATGTTCCAGCAGTTAACTGCGTGATCTGACAGTTGAGAATATCAAACTGTGTTGACTTTTCTGTTTAGTAAGTTTAGCAATTCATCATAAATCGATTATTGCAAGAACTATGCTACCAAAGAAAAAATTAATCTGTTCGCGAATTTCATAGAGCAATTATTAGAAAAATTAGCTCAAAATTAGACTGATCAAACGGACGCACAACGGAAATCATTTTTAAAATAAAAATATCAACTAATTATCAATCATCAATATTACAAAAAGTTTATCCTAAGATATCTTTCCTTTATTATTAATTAAAGTTAACAAACTCTTAAAAAAACACCCAACATAAAAAAGCTGTCAAAGTTATCAATTCCATCCATCTGTCGCAATATACCGTAAAAGGTCTTGTTTTAAATTCTTGAACTTGAAAAAATTTGCTTACACTTTTGACAGAGAGAAGAATCGAAATGAGTTGTCAAAAATGTACTTTCAATTAAGGCGAAGTTCATGGAAAGTTGACTGGCAAGTTAGTGAAGAAAATTAATATTGACCCATAGAATCCGTCGTATGCGTTGCAGCAAAAGAACCGTTGACAACGTAATGGCTGCGTTCAATCTCTAGTTGGTTGGTTTTAAGATACGAGTATCTTATTAAACGAGTTATATTGAAATAGCTCGCAAAAAATATAAACAACTTTCAGATGCTCATAAAATGCAGACAAACATTAAGATTTCGAGGTATACAATTATAGTAAAATTACAATTTTAATGGATAACTTTAATAATTCACTTGATTTGAAATTAATTGTCGGGTTCTTTCAAATTCCACATATGTTGAATAAGCTGTTCTGTCAGATACCTATATATATATACCAGAAATTCATGGATACCTTTGGATTCCTTTTTCTTGACAACCCAGCTGTTTTGGATCAGCTGTTTCTTTAAACGTAAAACACTAACAAAAAGGTATCCGGATACCCTACTTGTTTGAGATTGAACGCAGCCAATTGATATGTTGCGTTGTTTTGACAGCTTAAATCAAATAAATAGTTTTGTTCAATTTATTGAACCCAGGGCGCGGCGTACTGAGGAATTTTAGAGTACTCGTATCTTATAGAACTGATTAAAGGTTCACTTTATATTTTGTGTTTGCTGGATTTAAACAAACTGAAAAACTGTCAGAAGAGTTTACAAAATGTAGAAAATAAGAAGCAGGCTCATTTTTGTATTTTGTGTACAAAAATTTCGAATTTATTTGTTTTCTTTTTGTTCAATTATATTATTTAAATTCAACACATGGAACGATCCCGTTTCGCTCGATTAGAAGAAAACAAAAAAAAACAAAGTTTAAACATCGATGTCGTATAAAATCAATCATAATAATTATAAGGAATAAGAAAACTTTAGCGTCAATTATTTGTTCTTATATGTACATACCATACACTCAAGCGGATTTGTGTGTGCATAGATAAAAAACCTTGAACTGGCCGCAACTAAACCAGAGAAAACAAACCTCATTACAACAAGTTCAGAGCTTTTGGATGCACCATGTTATCGAACATGCCTATTTTATTGACAACAAATGTCAAAGAACCTACCGGAAAGAAAAGCTAAAAGTGGTTAATAGTACGTTTCCACCAACAAATAATCCGAGATTTAAGGCAAGTGATTTAAAATAAATCATGAGGTGTTTCCACCAAAGAAAAGGACATTAATTTGACGTTTGGTTTATGTCATAACAACCAAACTTCAAATTATTCTCCTTTAAAAAAGAAAAAAAAATGTATTTGCTCACTCATCATCTGTAAGTAATTAGTTTTATTATATTCTTGTACATATTTATTATTTTTGTATACTTAAATTTTATTTCGTCTGTGATTTCTTGAAAGTTGTTTATTGTTTTGAATTTGAGTCATATGGAAGTGAGACAGATAGTTTTTGTTGATATTTCCATCTGTCAATAAACGAAATTGGCGTTTAAATGGGTCGGTTCAACAATTATTCTCCGAAAAAAAGTTTGTTTGATTTGACAAACTAATGTTTCCAAGTAGATTTCAATGAGTTTTATTTGAAATCTTCATTTGAGGAGATTAAAATTTGTATGGTAAATCTTCAAGATTTCAAGAAGATTTGTGACAAATCTAGCTAAATCTAGTGCCCAGTGGAAACGTAGTATAATCGAGCTGTCGGTTTTATACGGATTCTATAGGTCGGTCACTTTAGTATCAAACCTACTTATGTTAAAATGACAGCCGATCATGTTTTTTTTTTCGTTCAAGTGAAAAATGAACTTAAAAAACTCTGTGAGATATTTATTTATAGTTATGTGTAAAAGGATTTCTTATCATATTGGAAAAGGAATAAGTTCTATTTACTTACAATTTCTCTAAAAATCATCTCTTCACGATGAATATTTTTATGAAATCTTAGTTTTAGATCTTTTTTATTAAAAATTCTAAAAATTCTTAACAAAATTTATTAATAACTGTTATTACCAATTAAATAAAAATGCTTTTTAAATTGTAGTAAAATTTAAGTTCCTTTTAACCGTTCGCTTAGGTAGGTATTCAAATAAAATCTAAACTTGTTTTTGCGCTGTTTTCTTGTATTTTGATAGCTCAATTTATTCTTTATACAGCAAAGGCAACAACTAGCGTCTAATTTAGTTAAATACATTAAAAATCCAGTAGCTATAGGTAAGAAATATAAAACGCTGCTTCTAATCAATGTGCAATCAAAATAACATTACCGCCTCAACAGTATGTACTCTATTCGTACCATCCATACGCATCACATATTGATTGGAAAATGGCTTCGACTTGGACTTCGACTACGTCTTTGGCCAGCTGTGGATGCGTAGTCTGGTTTTCTTTATAAGTCTGACGGTGATGATGATGATGATGATGGCAAAACACATTCAGCACGCTTTGTGGACATATGAACAGTATAGCCTATAAAGATTTTATTGGGAACACTGGAAGCCGACGCCAAAGCCGAAGCAGCACGCCGCATTTCCATGCAATTTTGCGTGGCTCTAATTGATGATGGCCATCAGTCAAGACAAGACAGACTAGAATTATAGCAAGCTGAACAGCCAACACGATAAAGAAGAGGAAGAAGCAGAAGTATAGGTATATTGACAGGTATCTGTCAATATGACAGTTCTTTGTACCATATTGGTTCTCTGCATATAAATAGGTGCGCAATTTTAGCGGAAACAACTGTTAATTCCCCGTTTTCGGAGAGTACTATGTAATAAAAAAGAAAAGTCTTGCATTGTGAACAAATACGTAATAGCTACATAAAGTTTTATGAGTAGGTGACCGGGTATAAAATGGACGGTAAACGTATACAAACCATCGCCATTCATTCATACTTACGGTATCGCGACATTAGTGTCACCTTTTAAACTGTTTACGCCGCGCCGCCGGCCGCCGCTCCGTTGGTGAATAAGAGTGTTACCACTTATGCGTTATTGTATGAAAGATCAACTATAAGCTCTTTGTGAGTAGAGAACAAAAAATGAAGAAATAATAAGCCAAAGCATAACTGAAAGTAATTATATTATATGGATGGATGATGGGTGTTTTTCTTATTTTGTTTTTCTTTGTTATTGTGGGCTTAATTGTTGCAATTAACTTGGGATTTAGCTAGCAATTTAAATTAATGTTACCGCTAATAATCTGTGATCAATCTGAGACGAGACTATGGGATAATAGTGCGCATGCCGTTCAAATTCCAACCGCATCACATAAAAACAAGAAGGAAGTTAACTTTGTTAAACATTTTTTTTTTAATTTTAGGAATGTTTAGTGTTTTATTGTTAAAGTTAATTTTGACATCTCTTTCTTCCTGTTTAAGACAGGTTGTAAATTATGTATTGACGCAAAAGAAAAATGATCAAGGATATGGTTCGTTATGCGAAAATGCAGTTGATAGAGAAATGTTATTTGTCAAGACAATCAGTTAGAGCCTGTATTTTGACAGACACCAAATCAAAGATCAATAGCCATCTTTTTTTACATTGTCACTGTCAAAACTTGAATAAATGTTTTTACAAATCCTGTTTGTACTCAGGTAAAATTGATGTTTTGAATCAACAGGAAATAACTTTGCGTAGGGTCAATGATTTCATATCAATGAATTGTTCGAACGAATATTTTTACAACTTTGGCAATATGATGTCAAAATTATGACAGAAGAAGTCAACTATTACAACATAACTTGAATTTATGTAAAAATTAAGTGTATAGTTGTAGCCCTAAATGGGTAAATTGTTTTCATGTATGTGTGTTGCAATTTCATCAAACTGAATGTGGTCTGTTTCCTTTTCTAACTATGTATATTGAAATATTGTTGTTAAATCAAAAATAATTGTTCAGGTGTCAAGTAATTTGTTGGAATTTGTTAGATTCGTTTAGAAGTGACTATTGTTGTGAAATTTAATACACATTTTTAATGTATGCTTCAAAAAATATCTGCATAACAAAAGATGAAGAGGATAAAGGATTCCACGAAAAAATTGATTTATTGTTTAGATGACGCATTACTTTTTATTTTAATTGTTTTCTTTCATGCTATTGTGAACTGCAAATTGAGTGCTCACCCTTAAAAATTGAGATCCTCTATCCTTTACGTGTTTTAATAATGTTTACACGTTGTTGTTTTTATATACATAAGAAATTAGTTTTGATCGTTTTTTATTCTTTCGGTGGATTAATTATTTTATTATCCTATCCGCTTGTTGTAAACAAATTATTCAGTTTGACAGTTCAGTACTTTCAAATTGTCTTCTTAGCTGAGCTGTTGTTTGTTACAAATCGTAACTATTTGACACTTCAATAGTGTATTTCAGAACAGTTTGAAGTTTTAGAACGTCAATAGTTCACATTTGGTAACAATAGTAAATGATAGTAAGAAAAGGAACAAACCAATGACATTTTGAAACATTGTGACGGTTGACAGATGTAGGCAATTTGCTAAAACGTCAATCTAAAGACAGTTTGATCATCAGATGATCCTCATTTTTTAATGAACCTATTAAATAAAATTAAAAATGTATGTTTTGAAATTATCCTTAGGCATTTGCCGTTAATTCGATATTTTAATGAAGATTCCAATTTGCATCACCTATTTTTTGACATATTGCAATTATTTAGTGGTAATAGGAAATATGTTTTAAAGATTTATTTATTATCAACTTTCTAGCCACGTGCCGTGCATGTTTGAAATTGAATAAAATTTATTTATGTGACAACAACATTTATTAAGAAATCTATTTCAAAGGAGCTTGAATCACAATTTTTACTTACAACCAACCAGTTTAACAAGAACTAACGCAATGTCCAATCCAACTACTGATGATCTTAATCCCCGCATCAAATGTTATAAAAATATACGACCTTGTCTTGTTTGGTATTTTTTCATATACTAATTTATTTTTAGTACTTGAATATTCAACTTATTTGCAAGTCATTTTTGTTTTATATATGTTTCTATCTTTCAAAAAACTGATTGATAAAACTCACCGCACATTCAATGGTGCAGGATATTATCATAATTCGATCATTTGTCCCAATAACAAATAGAATTCCGTACAGATTGCGTCTTCCAATAAAATATATTAAACGAACGGTTTAATCAGGTTTATTTCCCATGAGCCATCACCATCATCATGATGTGATTGGACTACTTCTGTTTTAAGAAAACCAAAAACAACAAAATAATACACCTGACATAAGTAAATCAATCGGTAGCAAAGCTCTCTTCACCGCAGGGATTATTTTCAGTTATATACACATTGTATAATTAATTATTATGCAACGCATATTCATGTATAGAGGGATATGTAGGCATAAACGTATAGTATTGCTACGCCACCTGGTGGCGAACTATTTTGTTTTTCTTTGTCTTGTCGCATCTCAAGACCAGATTATCTAATTATTGTTATCTTTACTCTATACCTCTCTTATGCCACCATCATTGGAACTTGGCTGAATGCACTGCACCGCACAGTGAAGTGGTGCAGAGTGCATCCAGCAAAGTTCCAATACATTTTTGTTGGTTCCTTTAGTTTTTTTTTCTGTGAGTTTTTGTTTTACTTCTTCTTTTTCTTTGTTTTGTTGTATCCCATTTTCGTAATTTACAATTCTGAAGCTCTTAACCGTTACAAATGGTACCTGTATGATGAGACGGTGAGAAAAATGGGAATGAAGAAAAAAATTAAAGAGACGAAAGAAGCAGGGGAAAAAAGATTATCTTTGGGGACTACGCGTTTGGTTGATCGCAAAGTGCAGTGCACAGTGGGACAAATACAAACATTTCCAGAATTAAAAAGAAGTAAACATTCGACATAAGTTAGCGAATTTCCCAAGTGAAGCATTTTCGATACTTTGTAATCTTACATTAAGTGAAGTACTAAAAACTCAAGACATACATACATAGAACCTAATTCCGAAATCCAGCACTTTCAAACTCTTGAAATCATATACATCATACATTAACAGAACAAATGCGTTTCTTAGTTACCACAAATTGTGTCTGAATGCTTACCAAATGAGTGCGTTCAGATATTACATTGTTCCAAATGGAATTAACATTTTAAATTCTATCAATAAAGTACTTGAAAAAACCAAAATTCGTACAAATGAGTACGTTCAGAATTAAAATTTCAGATTCTGAATTCTTCCGAATAAGTGCTATTCACGAAAATTATTTTGAACGAGTGTGTTCAGATTTAAATTCTTCCGAAAAAGTGTGTTTAGGTTCTGCGTTAATATAAGTTGTGTTCACTGAGGTTTTGTCTAGATCAGAACAGCACAGTTTCGTGAGAAACGTCAGATCAAGTTAGAACAGTCAGTTAAACGTCAGTTGTCAAAAAAAAAACAAAACAAATTGCAAATTATGTGAATTTTTCGTTTCTCGCTTATTTTTTTTTTCATTTTTTGTGTTTTTACTGTGAAAAATATTATTAAAAAATTATTGAAATGGAAAATCAAGTGATTGCTAAGATAATACTAAATGAAAATGTTAGTGGTTCAGACACCAATAGTGATTTTTCGTCGGATTCCTCTTTAGATGATTGGAATGAAAGTGTGACGAATGTTATTACCTTTTCTTTGATGAAATGTAAAAGAAATTGCATTGAAAGTTATTATATTATATTTTATAATTATTTAATTAAACAAATTGGCAAAATAACTTTATTTTAATTTTTTTAAATCACGAGAAAAAAAACACAAAGCACAGGCAAATCAAAACGTAAACAAAAAAAAATGACAACTTCGATTTTGACATTTCTCATGAGTCTGTTCTAACCTGATCTGACTCAAAAGCAAGAATAGAAAATCCTGTTCTAAACTGTTCTAGGTTTGTCAATGAACAGGAAAGTAGAACAGTTCAGCACAGAAAAAACCTCAATGAACAGCAAAAAGCTGTACTTTTCTGTCTAGAACAGTCCAGCACAGCGTCACTGAACACACTTATAAATGGGTGCTGTCAATTCAAAATTCTTCCAAATGACACTCTTTGGGATTCCTTAAAGGTACGTCCAGATTCAAATTCTTCTGAATGAATGCGTTCAGATTCTTAATTCTTCCGGAAAAGTATGTTTAGATTCTAAATTCTTATAAATGGGTCCTGTCAAATTGAAAATTAATCCGAATTAGTGCGTTGATTTTAAATTCTTTCAAATAATTGCTTCGAAAATCTTAATTCTTCCAATTAAGTGCGTTCAGATTGCAATTTCTTCCAGAAAAGTGTGTTCAGATAATAAATTCTTCCAAATAAGTGCATTTAGATCCTTATTCACTATCAGACCTATGTAAACTATCTGTGTTGTTTTGTGCTCAATTTGGAAGCTTTTCTTTTTGATTATTGTTTCAATTTCTTTGGACCACTATGTTGATCAAACTTAAACTCAAAAGAAGTGAATGTATTTTGTTGTGGTGGATCACATGGAGAATAGAACCGCATGCGCCATTTACTTCTCAGTTTTTCTCTCAAAGAAATGTTTTTGTTTTGATCTTGGTGAAAGAATCTTTCTAAGCCACCACATTTCACAAGAGAAGAGATTCATCCATTCCACTCCACATAAACACGAACCAAAACCAAAACCAAACGAATGAACGGGGAAGACCTCTGGATGAGAAATGCAGGTTCTTAGAGAATGGCAATTAAGGTTCATACGAAGATGACGGCAACAACGACGACTACTACTACGACTACGGCTACAACGAGAAGCTCCAAGGAATTGGTCATTTCCGTACAAACGGACTCTAAAGAAGCTCAAGATCTATTCAGTCGGTTGTGGAGTTTAGACGGATTGTTCCTCATCTCTCATCGTCGTCGTTCTCGGTCGTCGGATTTAAATTAGATTTAGATTTTTTACTAGTTATATTTTGTTTGTCTAAATATTGGCTTCGTAGTCATAGCTAGCTTAAGCCATAAGAGAAGGTTTATTGCGCTAGTAATCTTTAGTCGAGATGTGTGTCTTTTGCTGATGTTTATGTAGAATAATTTGTGGAAATATATTTGCCATTTGAAAATACGATTCTACATACAAGTGAGAAGTTAAGTGGTGATGATCTGTTAAAGTTAATAAGCACCTATACGGGCTGAAATAAGTAGCTAGAAGATTATATAAGCAAATTAAGTGGATATAATAATACATTTTTGCAAAATCTTCATGAGTGATTTGGACAAAGCGATGGGCTATTTGCTGAAGCTGGAACAAATGGTATGAAATAAGTGAATGAGAGTTTAATTTTATCCAATTTAATTTAAACGCTATACCGTGTGAAATTTTTGGTATTTATGTTAATTTGTTTGTCGCGTCGCAATGTGCCGTTGTGGTCATTTGGTTAGTTAATATGAATTTGTCATGAATTTTTAAACAAACTTTTAATATAAAAGTTACAAAAACATGATATGAAAGTAGGTTAGTTGTTCGGTTTGATTTACCAACGAAAACGATATTAAGAAGATATAAACGTTTTCGTTTACAACATTTTTAAAGCGAAATTAGTAACAAACATTTAATTTTAATCAAAATTAGGCATAATTTCAGTTAAAGTATACTTTTGAAAAGTGTAGAGCCTAAAAACTAGTACCATCTATTTGACACATTTCACAGGTTTATTATTGTCAGAAAAGAAAAAATCAAAGTGTAGTTCAAAGGAAAGGATATTCGACATACGAGCTGAGCCCCTATAAGAAATAAACATAATTAAGTGTTTCTGTGAGGGATAAAACTTTTTAAAGTTAAGTAACTACAAAAATATTCCTGCCTTAGTTATACACTAACGTCAATATAAATGCTTTGGTATAATTGTTATTTAAAAAAGTGATATACTTGCAATACCTTAAACTATTAGCTGTCACTTTTGACAGCCCTCACAAAAACTGTGAAAAAATTGAGTTTAAGCCGTGTTTGTTTTGTTGTAAAGAAAGTTTTTAGAAGTATGGAACTATAAAATGGAGTAAAACAAAGTTGATCTTTTGAAATTTACCTAAAACTTGCTTATTTCGAAAGATTATCTCCTGGCATTTTAATTTAAATATGACTTCTGGGCGTAGTCTAATCTGGAGGTCGAATTTTCATACCTCTTTCCAAAATTGAAAACATACATAGCTCTTGCACATCATAGTTGTCCAACTGATGATAGAAAAAGTCAGTAGTCATGGCTCTATACGCGGACACCATTGACTATAACGTTCTGACAGGTACGGACCTATAACAGTTTCGGAGACTTGTCAAATCAACCAAAAGTGAGCATCATCGCTAAACAAAATTCACGCAATACGGATTTCGAATAAACACATGATTTTCAAAATAAAGTGTGCACAATTTTAATTTTAATTAATTTATTTAATTTGCAAGCGGTGCCTAGGCGTCATTCTTGTTGACATGACAAACAAAATTTAAAATAAATCACATGACAGCTGAAAAATGGCCACCAGTTAAAATAGTGTTGCCAACTTAAAGTTCTATAACTCTAATTACAAAATCACACTTTTTACCTTATGTTACATCTACGGCTATTGCACTTGGTATTTTTGACACACTACTAAATAGAATATTGTAAGTCACTTGTATTTATTTTGAATCTCACAGAATATAGACACTTCTTCTTCTTAGTACAGCATGAGGTTTATAAGATTTATTGTGTTTTTGTTTTCGTTCTGCTTTCGTACCATTTCTCAATTCTTTAAGGGAACCAACAAAAGTTTTCGAGAGGAGCGTGCTTAAAAAATTGAAAAAATTAAAATCATGGTATTTATTATCAAAAGCTTCATTTTTTTAAATCATTAATATCAATATTTATTTTGTATGGAACTGTCACTTTTTATGTTGAACTGTTAAACTGTTAAACTGAATACTGTCTAATTTTTGACAAGGAAATAGTTTTCTTAATTTTTGACACTTTTAAATTTCACAACCTAAGGCAATTAAGACATTAAACAAAAAAAAGTTATGGAAGATTCCTCCCACTTTGTTAAGGTGAATAATCGATGTAGTGTATAAAAAAAGTATCAATCAAATGTCGATACATACGTTTTTTTGGTAATCCTCAAAACAAACAAACACTTTATAATAATAAACAAAATTATGCCTAAAAACAATTTTCCATCCATGTTTAACCCACGCATTTTTATAGTTAAATTAATTGACTAACTCTGCAAACATTCGAATTTCCTTATAGCTTATTTTAAGTGCATACGGTCCATTATACATAAATAATAACTCTTCTGTCAAAAGACCAAAAGTCAATGGCTGCGTTCAATCTCAGACAGATAGGGTATCCGGATACCTTTTTGTTAGTGTTTTACGTGTAAAATAACAACTGTTCAAAAACAGCTGAGATGTCAAAAAAGGAATCCAAAGGTATCCAAGAATTTCTGGGGTATGTAGGTATCTGACAGAACAGCTGATTCAACACATGGTTGAATTTCAAGAAACTTGAAAATTGATTTCAGCTTTTTGTATTTGTTGGTAAACAAAAAGGTACAAAATGTTAGTTGAAGTTGTAATTGAGGATGTTCTGTACATAATAGACGATGAAGAAGCTTTTTGCCTCCGAATTTTAGAAGGTAATTATGTTTTATCTTACAACAATTTTGACTTCGAAGCTTAAATGTTTCTCTGCTTTTTGTGAACAGCTGAAAGTTGTTTTTATTTTTTGACAGCTATCTCAATACAGCTATCCAACTCGTTCAACAAGGTATCTAAAAATCCACCTATCCAAGATACCCTATCCAACACAAGATTGAACGTAGCCAATAACTCTTCTGTCAAAAGACCAAAAGTCATCATCATCGGACAGTATCTCAAGTGGACTCAATCATTTTGTTTGATTGATTACAATTTTTGTTTTTTTTTTGGTGTTTTGTTTTGATTTCCGGTCAATTATGTATTATTTCTAACTACGTATATCTCAGCTATAAAAAAAAAACTTTGTTTCTTTGAATTTAATAGAGACCCTTCTGTCACTTTCCAATAAACTTAAACCCCTTCTGAGTGTACAGATTTGTATGCCAAAGAGTCAAACAAATTACGAAGTGACACATAGATTGCTTATATAAAGTTATCCTTGTTTTTTTGGTTTTGTTTGCTGGAAAAAGTGTAAGCCTGCCTCCTTCATTTATTTCAGCCCAAGCTCTAGCCAGCCAGCCAGCCTAATCGGTCGAATAACCACAGATTCCTGACCTAGAAACCGACTTACTTGTCAGAGCTTCAGAGTTGACTAGGTACCATTCAAATTAGATTCGCAGTTGTTGTTAATGATGTAGAAGTTGCCAACTGCAGCTGCATCATCACGTCATCGTCTCTAAAAGTATAGTAGATATACTTAGTTGGTCTTCCACGACTTTTTGGCCTGCAGAAACGACTGACTGAACAACTAACTATACAGTTAGGCACACTACTTTTTATACAATTGCAGATAGATACATAGATGATGGTGATGATGCTGGATGGTGTGAACCTGAGAGACTATCTAAGCTCGCTTGACAAGAAAACAAATTAGAAATCTCTTTTTCGAACGCATAATATCTAGGTCAGTTGTTGTAGCTAGTTGTTGTTTATATTAAAACAACAATAAAACAAAAAGCCTCCTCGTCGTCCACCATCTCTATCTTCTCTGGAGACCTGTGTCTTTATTAAGACAGAGCACATGTAGATTGTGAATGTTGTTATGGCACCCAAATTAGCTGCTTCATCTTCATATTCATTTTAGGTATATTCATAAGCTACTTCTTCAAGTTTGAAGATTTTCTTCTTCTACATTTTAGTTTAACCGCTTTTGTAAAAACAACTAGTGAGAGAGAGAAAGAGAAAATAATATGTCTTTTCATTTCGACCATCACAAGTTGGCATTTCGTACTGGTAGCGGGTTTTATGGACACACACGAAATTCCGCATATTCCGGAATTCCATGTGCGGAACGGAACGTAGAGGGAAAATATTAATGGCAAAACGAGTTTAAATGTGACAGTAACACACTTGTGGCGGTTATAATTTAAATTCAGGGAGGCGTATAAAATTGTACATGAAAGTGCAACAGCAAAACAGATTTTACATCTTTTTTTTTCACCAACTAAAATGAATAGTGGCTAATGGCTAATGGCTAAACGGAATATAACTGTGACTTTGTAGAGATTAATTTGACAGCCAAAAACCAACGTTTTTTTTTTCAAATGGAAAATCAAGCTGAGAAATGTCCCATCATCATCATTATTGGAGAGAAGAAGAAGACGACGAGCTACAAATTATGGACGTCTTAATGAATTCTATGATTTTTGCCTCGAGGCTAAATTAATTTATTGTTTTGGTTTTTATTTATTTATGTATGGTTGTTATTTTTATTTAACTTTCCGGTATTATTTATGCATATCTACCAAATTAAATTATAGAATTGGTGTTAACTGGTCGTACAGTTTATATGTTTATTTTTAATTTAAAAATAACTTTAATTTAAATAATTCCTTAAGATTTAAATAAATTTTTATAACGAGCGACGAAGAAGACAAGGCTTTAAAATTCTACTGTTATTGAATTTAAAATGAAATGAATTTCATAAAAAGATTAAGATAACTGTGAAATGATATCTTAATTTGTGATTCTTTTTGTTTTTAATTATTTCTTATAGGTCATTGTGAAGATTTTTTTGTTTTGTAAGATGGTTGGGGAAGTTTGTGGTTAAGAACTTTGAAACCATTTTAAAGAGCTTGGAAAAGGTGGAAAATTATCATAAATTAAATACTTAGGTCTGTGTTATTGACTTCTTCAAACGGCATTTAAGGGCCTAAAGGTTTTTTTGTTTTGTTATTGAAAACAAAATCTCAAACTATTTCATGACGAATGAAAAAAAATTGTTCCCTATTTTTACCATCAATTAAAACTACACTACTTTTTTTTCTTATATTAAGCATTTCTCAGGAACAACAACTGTTATTATAATTTAATGGTGTTGTTAGACTTTAATGTGTTTCTGTTTTTGCAAAGTTAACCAGCAATCAATTTAGTGTTAATGATCTATAAAAACAAAGTAATTAATTTACTTTTACCTTCTTTGTGTTTTGTTTTTGTCTGATAACGAAACAGAAATAGGTTTAAGTATGAGTATTAATTGCAAAATTTTAAATACATAATGGTGAATAGTTTTGTAGCGATAGAAATTGATGGAATAGTGAAAATGCAAGTATGCATAAAGAAATTGTTTAATTTAAAAGTTGTTTTAAGCATTTGCAGTTTGAACAGTGCGCTAAAGGGGTTCCAAGGGGAATCGGTTGATGTTTCATAGGGTATATTCATAAACGCAGAAAATCTGCGCTAGTACAATCGCATTTCTTTTCTAATGCATTTGTGAACACACTCCCAATGTAGAATGTCTGCAGTAAATAAAAAGTTCTGACTTAGTCCGATTTGTATGTATGTAAACAGAGTTCATAAACGTCAGAGAAAAATGACTGCCAAACAAATTTTGTTGAACTTGATTTTTGATTTGCTTACCGAAAAAGAATAGAAAATTATAATTGGCACAAATATCTTGCAAAGAAAAAATAGAAATAAAATTATAACGAAACAATTTTTAAGCTTAAAAAATTATCGCATATTGCCGAAAAATGCATTCTTCATGAAGGTGATTTCAGAGTATCCTGGCGATATATTCCATAGTCATTTTAGTATGTCAAGGTCCACATTCAATGTAAGCTTCTTTGTGATTATTATACAATATAAAAAAGAGGCTGGGATGCGACCCACACTGATAACTTCCCATCCCGTCTGTCGATTTGTCTTGCTTAAAAGTTTGTCTATATGTATCAATTTTTACCAAATTTGCGTACTATTTTTTGTAGATTTTATTTTTTTATGAAAAAACGGACTGTTGGAGTTTTATATAGAATGATATATGAATATCGAAAACAATATTTTCTGTGAAATAAAATAAGTTTGAAGCCAATATTTGTAATTTTTGAAAAGGTATTTGAGTCGAAAGTAAATTTTTACCAAGTTTTAGTATTGTTTTTTTTTAGGTTTTTATTTTTTGTAAAAAAAACTGTCAATTCGATTTTTCTCAAAATTTGATCGAATGTTGAAAACAATATTTCTTATAAGTTAAAATTAGTTAGAAGCCATTATCTCAAATTTTTGAAAAGATATTTGAGTAAAAAATCAATTTTTACCAACTTTTATTAATTTTTTTTAGGTTTTTATTTTTCGTAAAAAAACTGTCAATTCGATTTTTCTCAACATTTTTCAGAATGTTGAAAACAATATTTCTTATAAGATAAAACAAGTTTGAAGCCTTAATCTCAAGTTTTTGAAAAGATATTTGAGTCGAAAATCAATTTTTACCAACTTTGAGTAATGTTTTTTTGGGTTTTTATTTTTTATAAAAAAAACTGTCCATTAGATTTTTCTCAAAACTTTATCAGATGTCAAAAGCATTATTCTTCGTTGTACAAAATTGTTTTGGAGATGAAATCATATTTTAGTCGTAAAATTTTCGAGGTGACAAATTTTTTTTTCAGTTTTTTTGATTTGTAAAAAAAACCGTTAATTGGATTTTTTTCAAAAAATATACTTCTTTTGTATCACGTTACAATATATAATATAAAATTTAATTCAAGTCTCCAGCGTCATTGGTTCATGAGATATTTAGGGTTAACCAAAATTGTCACCTTTTTTTTAAACTGCTATGGTAAAAAAACCACCCACGCAATTTTCTTGAGAGCCCTTTCTGCATCTTTCTGCCTTATTATCTGTATAACAAAATTTATTTGAAGTCGATATCTCTTCTGGTTCTTGAGCTATGGACGACGAAAAAAACATCGCGAACGTACGGACGTATACGGACGTACGGACATACGGACATACGGACATACGGACATACGGACATACGGACATACGGACATACGGACATACGGACATACGGACATACGGACATACGGACATTCGGACATACGGACATACGGACATACGGACATACGGACATACGGACATACGGACATACGGACATACGGACGTACGAACGTACGTACACACGCACGCACAGACATCTTTCTAAAAATCTTTTATTTCGACTCTAGGGACCTTGAGACGTCGAGAAATGTCAAAATTTTCAATTTGACAAATCGGACCCATTACAATAACTTCCTATGGGAAGTTAAAAATGTAAATGTTAATTTCCATAGTTTGTTGAAGACGAGTTGAAAAAATTATTTTAATAATGCCCGCTCTTTCTGCAGCCAAACAAATTCAGCTGCACAATCTACCCGACGCTGATGACAGTCTGACGTTTATGAACGGTAGGTACTGCAGTTTGACTAGGTTAGTTCGATCGAAAATCTGACTTTATGAATGCAGATAACACAGTTCTTAGTTAGGCTGACGTTTATGAATACACCCATAGTTATGACTGATTTTGACTATATTTTTCGGGCTTATTATAGAAAATTTTCCAGAGTAACTGGCAATTGGCGATGGTTCACATAATAACTTTTTAGTATTGAAGATTTAAAATACATATTTTTTTTATTAAAACTAGCTGGCCCGATAGATGTTTTTCTACTTTTCAAGTAAGTGATGATACGATTCACAAATAACGAAACCTCGACCAAACAGTTTGACATTATACATATTTGACATATTATAAAAATAAGGGTTTTTTAATGTTTTAAAAATGATTTCAGCCAAGTGACAACTTCGGCTGGGTAGAATGAATTCCAGCCGAGAGGATAAATTTTCGACCACTTTTTGTTTTAAAAGCCGTATGTCAGCAATAACTCACCCAATATTTTCTTCCAAGGCGTCATTTAGGGCTAATATGGGTATACAAGCGACTTCACATAAGCCCACACAAAATAGGCGTTAAATCGCACGATCTTGGCGGCCACTCCTCAGGCTCACTCAAATTTCGTTACGTTACGTCAACCGAACTATTATTTTGGTAATAAATTTGCACGATCTTTAAACATCGTTCAAGAGTAAATCTATGCACTGACACAACAAATAAAAGCCCAAATAAATTGACAGCTGTCAAAAAGACCAACTCCAAACAAAGTGTTGCCAAATTGAAAACAATAGTTTAAATAAAACACCCATTTTAATAAAAAGTGCAAGTGCGTATACCCGCTCAGTATACCAATTTTTTATAGTATCGTATAAGACGAGAATTTCAAGCAAACTCGCACAATAACTCTCGACCCTAATGCGAATTAGACAACTGGACTTTAAAATATCTGTTTATAATGAGATTGTTAAAAAGTTTCAAGTTTAATTTTCTTGAACATTGATTAACTTGGTAAATCATATAAATATGATCATTTTCTTTCATTAAAATATTTATAAGTGTACATTTAATTACACCTTTTAAAATAATAGCACGATCTATTTGCAAGAAAATTAATATAAAAAATAATAAACTGATATTGAATAATTATATTTACAATTCTCTTTTTCTTTTAATTACAGGTAAGATTCCTTTATAATTATTTTATTGGAAAAAGAAAAATAGTGAAGAGCTTCTATTGAAGGTATGATTTGTGAGTATGAATTAGTTGAGACTTTTTTTAGATTTCCAAAAATAATTAAAAGCAACCCAAACGGCTTTTCACGATCCGATGCAAGAAATGGTGGTGTAAATTTAACTTCGTGAACACACCATTTTAATCTGTATTGACATCTGAGCAAAAATATCAAAACAACAAAGAAAACACTAACATAAGACAGAGATGACTGAATGTAACCTCTGCCAAACACACATTCTTGACAGAGAGTGACAGCTCCCCAATTGTCAACCATACCAAACGAAATTTACACTTTGGTTGGGTTTGGCAATTAGTTTAGTTTGTTCGGTTAGCTTGTTGAGAAAACAAGATGGCTAACGAATTGACATTTTCATACAATGTTTTTAAAAATAACCATCCGTAACACTTGTATTGTCATCTCTTGCTAAAGTTTGCCTGTTTTTCACTTTGCCTAAGAAACTTAAAGAAATCAATTACATTTTCTAAGATAAAAACCGGCTTACAAATTTTGTGTACAACGACGATTCAGTCTTGAGATATTAAGTGCGTTTTTTTTCGTATTCCATAAATAGTACAGTGAGAAACTGCCAAAAAAACGATCCGCAGTAGTCCGGTTTTTATATTTGAAAGTTGATACAACTGAATATTTGCCAGAATAATTTATCAAAAAATTCTAAGAAAAATAGCGAAATTCAGACCAGCAGGGGTGAAATCGTGTAAGCTGATTTTTGATAGTTGACCATCAAAATCAAGAAAATACGTCTGTGTTATGTGATTTCAAAGTTTTAACCAAAACATTTGACATAAAATAATAAATTCAAGAAGGGGGTTTGTGCGTAGACTACTACATTAACATGTGGTGTTGAAGCGAACTTGAAGCTCGCCTAAATTCTTTATACATACCTGAATTGATTTGAAATGAGCTTGATTCGCCTCGACTCCGGTCGGGGATCGGAGTCGAGTCAAAATTTGTGAAAAAAAACCTGTGTGGAGGAGTTGGTTTTACAGATAATGCGTTATGGTCTGTATATTTGCATGTTTGTGTACAAAAAATATAGTTTTGTTTTAATCAAATATTATTAAATATAATAATATTTAATAAATATTCTTATATGGTGCTGAACTCTTCAGTTTTTCATTGTTTAACACGAATCAAACTATCTCACTTGCACTTCAAAGAAGCATCGAAACACCATTTGCATTTCAAAAAGTGCTCTCAAACTTAATCATTTTTAAATCTTCTTATGCGGTGGAAACACCAAAAAGATTTATCTAATCTAAACTGAGATAAACATTTGGTGGAAACATAGCAAAACTTAATTATCTTTTCTTTTGTTTTCTCTTGCAAAATAAGCCCAGTTAGTCCACTAAATAATTTCAACAGTAATAGATTGGGTTTTTCCCCAATGGAAAACACACATGATTCCAAATGCACAACTACTCAACGAACACAGCCATCGAGATACAAATGCAATATCAATCGTACCAACATTTGAGAACGAAATCACATAAGATCCATTCGAGACTCCTATAAATGTCAAAAACTCATCCATAGTAAGATTCTACTCTAACTTTTATCGGTGTTATTCATACTATGGATATTGTTTTTGTTATTCGTGTAAAATCCTACTATACTATGGATAGATTTTCCAACAAAACACGGGTATTGCTGAAAATATGTTTTAAAAAATGGCAACTGACGAAAAACTTTTTAATCCTACCATTTTAAATGAATAACTTGCCTACAGTTAATATTTAACTTCTTCAATGCATATCTGCTTTGAAATCAAATGTGCATTTTATATTTATTATTGAAAATGCAAAATTGAAATTGGTGCAAAATATGAAATCTGTACGATTAATCTTTTAAAAGCAGTTCCAGGTAATAGGTCCGTTTAAGTTTGTTTGCTTTGTTTATTTTCACAAACTGTCACTGTTCAGACTTGTTTCGATGCCCGTTTTTTTAATAAAAGGGAATAAGCAATTTACTTGTTAGCAAAACGAAAAGAAAGTTTTAAAATTATAAGGTTGCTTTGTAAAAAACTAATTATTTAGAAAATTGCTACTCAGTAAAATGTTTAGCCCAAAAGGTTATTTAAAACGCTGCGCCCTATTTAGAAATTTGTGTTATAAAACATTTAATCAAAAATTTACATACAAACACCGACAATTTTCAAGCCCTTGAAAAATAATTGTTCTATACATGCGGAAAATAGCACAGCTTATTGAACTAAAATCCTTGGTTAAAGAAGTCCTTCAGCCACCCTTTTTAAATTGTCATTCATTGTTTAATTTAAATTTTATGTGTAACTTTATCAACAAATTAATTGTCACAATTGAACAATGCAAATAGGAAAAAGTCATACTGTTCGAATTTTAAGTAGGTTTTTAGATTTAAACTTATAAGTTGAAGACTTACCCTAAATTTACTATACATTGTTAAATAGCATTTAATAAGAACATTTCTTAGAAATTACTACCTTAAGCTTTAAAACCAAATAAATATTATAAACATTGAAGTCAATGAAATTATTATTCCTTTTGTCACGTTCACATAATTAAAATATAATTAAAATTTATTGTTTTATATTAGCGACGACGTAACCCCGCAATCAACCTCAAGACGTTCATTGAACTACAAAATGAATCGTCATGTTTATTTTTTTCTTTTAGGCACTCACAAGCCCATAAAATGCTGACTCAAAATCTATCTATACAAATTTTGTTTTGGCTTTAACTGTATGAAAGTATCTACTAAGATCAATTTTAAAACAATGAAATATGTAAGTTAAAGTTTTGTTGATTTTTTTAAATGTGAACAAATGTGATACATTATGTAAAATTCAGACTTGTCCCTAGAAAATAAAGACAATTATTGAAACCAATAATTAGAATTCTTTTCACATTTCAGTTATAGCAATCATTAAACATATCTGTCATTGAAAAAAAGACCAAATGGAAATCACCGGAACATTTCTTTTGACAGATAACTGTCATTGGAACTATATGAAATTGAAACATAAATAAGTAGAGTGATTTGTTTAATTTTTTGACAAAACAAAATCAACTGTACAGGAAAATTAATTTCCATACAATAAATAGAAAAATGCACTTTGCAATAATTGTGAGTAATTACTTTTAGTGATTTCCAATCGATCAGTCAAATATCCATTCCAATTTTTTGTTTGGCATTTATTTCAATGATAACTTAAACTGATGAAGTTGTACTCAATGGACAGCTGATTTTTTAATTAGGAACATAATCGGTCCACTGAAGGTGTTTCACTTTCTTTGTGTACCCGCCTGTCAGTTTTGCTTTCAGTAATCAACTTAAACTTAGGGGCCAGTTATAGCTATCATTAGTTTTCATCATTGAATCCAATTTATGGAATTTTTTTGGCAGGTTGGTTATAGCTTTCATTGTAATTAATTATTTGAGGTTAGAGTTGATCAAATATAAATTTATCAAACTGGGCTTTCTTTACCACTTTTTAATCGCGAAACAAAATTTTCAAACCAATGATAGCTATAACTGACACCTAACTTAAAATTCTTGATTTCAATCAGTAAATTTTGTTTCAATGACAGAAATTTTTAATGATCTGTCAAAAGAATTTCAATGATGAAAACCAATGAAAGCTTAAAAAATACTTAAAAAAATCTAAGATGCCAAAAATTCCCAAGCTTCAAGTTAAAAGATTTAAAAAATGTCTTCTAATTCCACTACCAGCTGGAGCTACATGTTCTTTTTGCAATATAAAAAGTCATATCTTGAGCAATCGTTTAAATTACCCGTACATCGTCACTCGTCGTGATCACCGTCAAAATGAATACCCATGTAATTACTTTACTAATTGTTAATGGCCATTAGAGTTAATGAACACTCTTAAGGTTGTATTTTCACTACATTTTCCTTCCTTACCTCCAATTTTGTGCTATAATAAAGTCTACTCTACACTATCCCACATGTCAGACATGTGTATAAAGTGTAAAAAGTAAACATTTTATTTTTATGATAGATAAATGCAATTTTTTGATGAAAAAAATGATATGCAGTTTTTATCGGAAAAAAAAATTATTTAATTAGCTCGTATAGGTAGATACACTTTTATAGTAGATCAAGAGCTCAAAAATAGCTGTATGGCACGCAAGAGGAATCACTTTCAGATGCATCATGCGAGAATGATGGTTTTATATAAGATTGAGAGTGAAGATTATATTAATGCTTTCAATTATTATCAGTTTGTTTTTGTTTTTTTTTTGTTTACTAAAAGTTCAAACAAAAATACGGCATTTGAGTTTTGAGTATGATTAATCAATTAATAAGATAAGGTAAATAATTGTATAATTACTTGTTATTAATTTTGTCTAGGGAGACTTTTTGTTCTTCCCTTAAGTTATTATTATTTTGAAACTGAAGGTAAGGTTGACATAATCGTTTTAAATAAACTTCATTTACCTAGAATCTTTTCCGGAATTTTTATTTTAAACAGTTAGTTTTTGTTTTGATTGTTAATTACCAAAAAATTGCTGCAGCACTATAAAAATACTTGCTATAATTAATTTTATCGTGATAAAATTAATGACAGGAATTTGTTCATCATTTTGGTATTGAATTTTGACAATTTCAATACGTTGTTGAAGCGTGTATTGTTACTTTTCTAGTAATGGTGTAGTTTTTACTTGTCAAATATTAAAAGATGACAGCTTCAAAAGTGACATCTGTTTTGTTTATTTAAAAAAAAAACATAAAAATAAAAAATATTCCTTTTTCTCTCTGCCAAAGCTACAAACAGAACTTGTTTTATTTTCTTGCTATAAAATCTAAAACGAACTGTACGTTGTATACTCATAAAACCATGTCTATGAAAACCATCTTATTTTGAAAACAAAGTAATTTAAAAACAAATATGTTAACTAAAGAACTACCAATTCCATCCCGTTCTTCCGCGGTTTTCTAGCTATAATATATGTACGTTACCTAAGTCTCTATAACTCCAAAGCATTAAACTCTTGCAGGAGGACCCGCATATAAATAATTTATATGGACTATCGAGTAATTGCAATCAAAACAACCCCATGGCTCGTTCCTAATTCTTGATCTTCGTTATAATATATTACGTTGGTGTAGATGGCGTCGGTGGTGGCGGTGCGCGGTGATGCTCCACTTTGCGCACAGTAATGCCTGTCAGCAATAAAAATTAATTTGTAATTAAAATCGCGTGCCGTCTTTCGATATGTGCTCCTCTTAAGGATAAGATGCACCCACGGACATGGATTTCTCTCCCTGTTTCTACTTTATGTATAATGTATAAAGAAAACTCAGACAGTAAAATCGTCTAGTTTCAAGAAAAGCTCAAGCGCTTTGCAAAAAAGTGAACTACGAATAAATTCATGAGCATGACCAGATTTGGAAGAGAAAAATGTTTATGAACGTACCCACAGTGCATGCATTTTTCTGAGCAAAGTTACTTTGTAACGTAATAAACAAACAGATCTTAACTTTGATATTTTTGTAAAAAAGTACGTTTAACCACAATTCAATTCTGATGTTCAATACGATCAACACTTTAAAACTAAAAGCAATGAAATCTGGTTGACTACCTGTCTTTGAAAGAGTAAAATGATTTCTAATGACATTAAGTTCTGTTTGATTTGTTTTTAAAAAAATAACCATCTTCAATTTAAGTTTTCTTCGGTCGTGAACCTGACCATGATGAAAACATTAGTTTAACAGATTGTTTTGACATTGACTGTCAATTCTGATTTTCAATACGATCAACACTTTTAAACTAAAAGCAATGAAATCTGGTTGGCTTACTGCCTTTGAAAGAACAAAATGATTTCTAATGACATTAAGTTCTGTTTGATTTGTTTTTAAAAAAATAACCATCTCCAATTTAAGTTTTCTTCGGTCGTGAACCTCACCATGATGAAAATATTAGTTTAACATATTGTTTTGACATTGACAGTTTGGTAATTGTTTTAAAGGTACGTTCACAATGAATACCCAAAGTTTTCAAATCTAAAATGGAAAACTGTGTATTTGAGACATCAAGTCATGAACATGTAAGTTTGATAGCAAAGCCCTAAACGAATTTTTAATATCCATACCATCACTACTGCCGAAGGAAAACGGTAATCGTGTATCAAGTATCGGATATCGATATAGCATAATGGCCTAGTGCTTTCCTGCTCTATGAAATCCGTTTTGAATTTTTAATTTAAATGAAATCTATTTTTGGATTGAAAATTTACATTATTTTGAATTGCTTCGAAATGTGGCTTTGAAAATCAATATCATTGCCGCACTTCCGAGTGGGCGGGCGCGGCTAAACAATTGGTTGGTCGGTCGGTGACAGTGACAGTGGCTGCTACAGGTTAAGCTGTTAAATTTTATTGAAAATACTTTCCTTCAACAGAGGAGACAAACAGACAATCAATATGCGATAAAGAACATAACGATCCACGATTTTATAATCTTATCGTGTTGTTTGAGCTTGAATGTTTAATGAACCCTTGCTCGCGAGAAGCGTTGAATTATAATATTTTATTGTTTTGTTTTCTTTTTAAAGACGCATTGTATTTAAACTATACCTATAGCATAGGTAATGTAGAGCCGTATAGTCAAGCGCAATTGTGGCTATCAATTAGATGAAACTCGTGATCGTGACGTTGTGAAGTGTTCTTGTCTACCCGTTTCCGTTTTGGACTTGGTTGTATAAATTGTAATTTTATTTGTACAAGGTGATGAAGACGACGACTTATACCTACGCTTCGTTCTGTTTATAAAAATAACGTCTGGGTTCATTTTTTCATTGAATTCTCGCCACCCCTTCTGTCATTTAAGTATAGCTCAAATAGCTCAACGTGTTTTTGTAGCTCAAAATGTCAACCGATGTTCTAATCTGTACTTTCTTTGTGCTTGCTTAAAAAATATCCAACCTCCATCAAAATTACATTTGACTTTTTGTTTAAACATAGTTAAGTGATGAGTGCAATAATTATCACTTATATCTTTAAAATTTCATCTATGTACATTATTTCAAAATGTTTAACAACAAGTTCATCACAGTTCAATGTGCATGATGTGATTGTATGACAACAAAACTGACAAGCTCCATGTTGCAATTAATCAGATGCTTGTCAAGTCAACCAAGAAAAAGAAAGATCCTTGTTAAAAAGTTATTCCTATAAACTTCTATAGTCATAGTACCTATGACTGTTTGTAAAGACATCAAGACATCAATCAACTTGCTATAATATGGAACCACACCACGCAACAAAAACAAGCAAGCGACTTTTGCTGGTAGTGTGTCTTATAATGATGTGACTGATGTCGCACGTCTGAAATTCCAACGTTTGGAATGTTGTCCCAAGGAGAACAAGTTGTATATTGCAGTACAGTGTAACCACAACTTATAGTATCAATCTACGTTTTCAAATAAAATAAACAAACAAAACAAAACAACCTATTGCAATCTGATTGAAAACTTTGACTGGATGGTCCGATTAGAGGCAGCTAGTGGACTTGTTGATGCTGCCGCAGCGCAAGCTGCTATATACATAGTCTTAGTGAAGTACTGGTGGAAGCAGTCATGTATTCCGAGTTCCGACCATCAAGTGGTTCAGTGGTGCATACAATTGCCGCCACTCCTACAAATGGTGACATTAGATGGTTGCAAAATCTGTATCTTATTTAAGTTTACTTTGTTTACCATGCACTCACAGTAACACTACATTAACTTGTACATATATTTCCAATCAAGACCTGTTTTTCTTTTGACCAGAAAGTATTTACTTGGTTTTGAATTTCGGAAAACAAAAATATTTTGCCAAATGTCAAAGAAACTTACGGACTCAAATTACAATATTGTAATGTCATGTTTAATGTGAAATCCAGTGATGCCCATTTAATAAAACTAGTACTTTATTTTATTTGGGTATCATTTTGCCAAACGATTATAATGATTATAACTTTGTGTTATTAATTCTATTCCATTATTTTCAATAGAACGATTTTGAAAAATTATGATATTGTAGATATTCTTCGATTTTGACTTTCCTTAACGCAGCTGCTGTCATTAGTGTCAGATTAACGAAGCAGTAGAATGAAATTTAGATGAAAAGAATTCACTATTTATTCCCAACTGTCAATCAAATTAGCTTTTTATTTCTCTTCATCTTTTTTGAATTGTGCGGTGTGCGTGGAGAAAACTTGAGAAAAATTAAAAAATCTGTTCTCAGAGTTTTGCCAGGAAAAAGTAGAACTTTTTTACGATCTTAAACAACTTCAAAGTCTTTTTTAACCAAATATTAACGTATATTTTTTGTCAATACGTTCGACAACAATTCAGAGTTGAATTTTAAGACAGCACTTAACATTTACTGTCAAATATTAACCAGAGACAAATCAATTTTTAACTTAATGTCACTCAAAATCACCTAACTATTTGTGAAAGCTGACTAATCAGTGACTTCAATAATTTAAAAATCACTCATGTCAATACTTTTCATAAAAGGCTATACAGTTTTATTGATAGTACACCAATCAAAAATTAGTAATTTTCCGTTAATTAAGCTTTAATTACTTATTAGAGACTAAATGCTGTAGTGTCATGTTTTTACATAAATTTTGAAGTTTTGTTCTTGTAACTTTTTATGAATTCAACAACTTATGTTACGATTGGTTTAAGAAATTGTGTCCAATCAATTGAAGACTTGTTCAGTGAAGTCTGGTAATTTTCACGAAACTCGAGTGAAATCTTACATTTCCAAATATTATACTCGTATTCTAAAACACCATTTCACTCGGTTTGATGTTCTCTTTAATTTTTACAACTATCACTTGGACATTTTTGCACGAAGAAATTATAGGTCCGTTCGCGTACCCTCCTAAAACAGTCCAATTTTACGAAAAAATACGAAATTTGACCAAATCCTGTTCGCGTACTCAAAAATTTCGTAGTTTTTCGTAAAAGAGAGCGCTCACGAGAGAGTAAAATATTTCCCCAACCTACGAATTTTAGCCTAAGAAATTTCTTTGGACTGATTTGTGAAAATTGTCAAATTTGATAGAAATTCAAATAAATTAAATAAATTGCTCGCTTTTGCTGTCAGTTATAAGATTTAAAAACAAATTTTCAAAGAACAGCAACAAGACAGTAATATTGTGTGAAAAATTTGTTGTTTTCCCGTTCGCTTACTTTTTTGTAGTTTTTTTTTTTTGGTGAGAATTTTTCCACCACTCTTTAAAATATTTCTTTTTACGAATTTTAGTGCAGAAAGTACGCGAACGGACCTATTGTGTGAAAAATTTGTTGTTTTCCCGTTCGCTTACTTTTTTGTAGTTTTTTTTTTGGTGAGAGAATTTTACCACCACTCTTAAAAAAATTTCTTTTTACAAATTTTAGTGCAGAAAGTACGCGAACGGACCTTATGTATGTACATTGCCAACGATAAAATCATGTTAAGTGACAGATAGATTCTGTTTCCTCCATTTTCCTTGTGTACCCAACTTAAAGTTGATAAATGTTATGAAATGTCATCAGTTTCAAATTATAATATTGCGGATGTCAGAACATGTGATTATTCCGTTAACTCGACTAAGAGTACAAAATTCCTAGAAATTGATTGTTTCAATAACTGAAACATGTGAATTCATTGAAAACTTATGAATATTTAAAATGTCTTCCCAGAAATGGGCTTAAAATCCGCTGGTGAAAAAAAAACCTTTTTAATGGATCATTGTGATCTTCATCGAATAACTCTATCCCTAAAAAGAAGTTAACAGTCCCTCTATAGATACCTTTGTCGCAGACTTTTATAGCCCATTCATTTGAACCATTAAGATCAATCTTGGGGTTCTTTATATATAAAAAAAAAAAAAAAAAAAATACGATTTATATCAACAAATTAAATAGCTCAAGTGTTGGTTGCCAAAATCGCTATCATCAAACCCACACTCCAATTAAGTACCTAGATTCCACCAAAGTCCAATGTTCCATATACATAAGTATAAGTAAAGCCAAGTCGTATTGCGGTTGTGTCTAAGATCTAAGTTTATAATGTGGACTTTGTCGAGTGCAGGCACTCCATTCAGCTTTATAGTTATAGCCTATTAAACTGTAAATAGATAAACCTACCTTTCCAGGTTTTTTTTTTCTTTAGCTAGGTATAACTTTTTTTTCTGTCTTCTAAAGACTCTTTTTCTTTATATATCTAGCTAATAATGCCGGTTTAAAGGTGTTCTAGGTCTGAGGCTAGATTTGTATCTTTGATGTCCTCATCTTGAAGAACGTTTTCTTTGATGTTGTTATACATTTTTTTCTTTTTAAATGTTCTATTCAGAGCCGTAGATCTAGGGGGGGGGGGGGGGATTATGGATATTTTATTCGCCCATATTGTCGACTATCTGTCACAACTGTCAAAAACTGAGCTTGTAAATATTTAGAAAGATTTGAAAATATTTGTTAGCGTTAGAAGAATATTAAACTTCTTTAGTTAAAAAGTTGATTTCTGATCTACATACCTAATTTGAAATTAAGCTCTGGTTACATTTCTATGAGCTTAAACACTGAAGCAATTTCAGGCCCTACCTTCATTCTATTGTTCAGATAGAATGATTTGTCAAAACACTTAAATATATCCCACCAAAATATGTAAATATGTTGCTGGTGACGTCTCTGGTTACAATTCTGATAACTCCAAGATGAACTTCAAGTTTTATGGCTCATCTCAGCAATCAGTGTTTATTACCCACTATGATCTCATTTTGAGTGAGATGTTTTACTTTGAGGAGTTTACTCACTTTATACTCTCATCACAGTATGCAAGGTGTAAGGGAGGGGTAAACCTTTTTTCTTATGAACGTTAACGCCATTAATTACGAGTTATAGAGGGCACCTTGTTCCCGGTCTTATTCTATCGGGTTTGTCCACTTGTCAGACCAAAGGAACACAACAACGACCAAGAACATAGGCGACCGGCGCATCAGCGGCGGCGGCGCGGTGGCGGCGTAACAGTGACGATGACTTCACGTCCAGTTAAATTTTCATCATCATAAGAAAATCTAAAGGCTTTTCAACCATCTTTATATATCAAGTGCATATAGAAAAGATTGGACTCAATCTGCACGCGATG
Source organism: Eupeodes latifasciatus (assembly GCA_920104205.1). Taxonomy (NCBI): domain Eukaryota; kingdom Metazoa; phylum Arthropoda; class Insecta; order Diptera; family Syrphidae; genus Eupeodes; species Eupeodes latifasciatus. The sequence goes on from OV049926.1 coordinate 12,156,559, forward strand.
TTAGTTTAAACGTGGTCTAATCTAACTTTAAAGATTGAAGATGATGGAGGTGCGCGTAAGACGACATGTGTTTACATTTCTGAGTACGGAAGATTAACTCTTCGCGATATTATAGTAGAATAAGTTTGTTTGTAGAACATTTTAAAATTCAATTTTCTTTTGGTGATAACATTACACAAGGTTGGAGCAAGGTTAAAGCAGGTTTATAACTTTGTTACACAATATTGCTGCATGTGGAAAGCTGGTTTATGGCATCCATAATTTGTATAACCTCAACCCACACAGACGGGTAACGTAACGACCAACCAGCCTTTGACGACGCATCATTTTATAAAATTGACTTATCAGTAAAATAGATATTGGTTGGCAAATAATTGCAATTAACCTCAATCGAATTAACGTTCTGTTTTAATCATTTAATGATAAGAAATTTATGGTATTATTAATACTAATTGTTAAATACATATACCGTCCCAGAACAAGTTGGAAGGTATACGTTAACCAGGGTATCTTATTAATATATGTCAGTTTATTGGCTATTTCATATTACTCATCATCAGACTTTTATTTGTCACCTTATTTCTGAAAACGGTTTTTTTTACATTTATATGTTGCATGAGACGTTAAAATTGAATCATCTAAAGTATATATTAGTTAATGACAAGAAAATTAATAGACAACTCATTCGCCATTTTTTAAATTGACAACAATGCAGCAAGTAAAATAGAAAAAACATTGAAATTGCCAAAACTAATCTAAATCAATGACATATTATAGTAAAAATAATACCTTTTTAACCGTTCTTACGGTGGTCCTTTACTAAGTTCGCACGAAATTAGCATAAAACATAGAAAACATCGAACATAAATTCGAAACTGACATAACTTGCTTACGACTTATTAACTGCTAATTATTATTCAACAATAAGTTAATTGATGTTAAAAATTTCTTACGGATTTTCTGGGACTGTTATCATTAGCTCAATGACAATTTAACTGTCAATTTTTAAATGACAGTTTACTTCACAAATTTTAAATGACATTTTCAAGCATTATATCGTTATTGCTTAAGAACAAAAGGGGTGGTTGTCACATTCTTGATGGCTGAAACACAAACACGCTTCAGCTTCGGCTTCGTCTGCGTTACGATGGGCCTGCTTCGAGGTTGCTTTGAATGACATTTCTAATATAACATTTCTAAAATGACACTTCTGTCATTAGTAGCTGTTATTTTTTCTCAAAAGTTTGTTTTAATTTTCGTGCAGTAAAAGATATGAATTTTGAAATCGAAAAAATTGAATTTATCGTGGAAGTAGCTTACACGGAGCAAGAAGAAGCGCAGACTTAGAGACGTTGGTGGGTCCGGGAGCTCAATCTACGGAGTTTTTCAATCTATAAGGAGTTCTTCAAAACTCATTTTCTGTTCTACAAAAATAAAACGTTTTCAAGATAAAATTGTATAGTTATTCTATGTATATTTCAATAACTTACCTTTTAACTTTTTCTAATATTCAATGGTTATCTCTCCAAAAGCAAATGTATGTATTTTGTTTGTTGACTTTTTTTTACAGCTGTTGAGCTGTCAGACAAAGCAAATGTTCAGCAAATTTGAACTAGAGCTTCCGTTTGGAGTCACATTACGTAACATTACGTTCCTTTTCTTACGATTGTCAAACGATACGTGAGGTCAAATCTTCATTGTGATAGCATGCATTGAATTCCTATGGCTGAACTCGTAAACGTCAGGCGAAGCCGAAGCTGAAGCGTGTTTGTGTTTCAGCCATGATGGTCAAATTGACTATAAGCCTGTGTAAGACAACTCAATTCAATTCGATTGAACAATGTCTGATTAGAATTGTCAAAATTCATTGTTGCAAAGATAAAATTTCAAAGTGGTTCCTATAATAAACCTAAATAGAAGTAATAAATTGGATGTTTTGTGATAATATTCAAACTTTTTTGTATGAGATTCGTAAGCTTTGGTTATTGAGAAAACATTGGAGTCGTTTTGGGTAAGCGTCTGGTGGACCTATCAATATTGCAACAGAAACGTCATATTTGCTATAAAATGACTATGATCTAATTCGTCAATTTTGACTGCCAAAAATCATCTTATCCGATTCCACCTCAGATGACTTTTGTCCCAGCTTGTATGTATTCATTTTTTAAGAACTTGAGAACTTTAAATATTATAATACGAGAAATATGATTTCTGACATACATACATATGTTTGTTTTCTACTAAATCTAATCTGCTCGTATGGTATGTATAGTCCAGGTGGCTTGAGGTTTAAATATTGAGTTCCAATGCTCCAAGAGCTGCTGGTTTTCCAACGATGTAACATAGCCCTATAAAAAGAAATTTTGTGGGACCAGTTAAGTTGCGCATATCCGTTTTGTGGGTATATCAATTACCGTAACGCAGCTTCCCCCTAAAAAAAATAAGGACCGATGATGCCATCAGCAGCAGGTCAACCCTACCATACAGTCAAATTTCGCTTGTTGACGAAGCTGTTTATCACAAAATGAGCTTCATCACTAAATATCGTAAAATAGACGTAGTTCTCCTATGGACTTGGCGAACAGGTTTGTTTCTTTTTTTCAAAGTAAATTACCACACTTTGGAAGCGTTGTTCTGGCGTTGAAAAATTCATGATGAATTTTCAAACAGTTTGACATTTACAACTGTCAAAAACCAATCATAAAAACGATGTACCAGAGATACAATTTTAAAAATCGATATTGTAATTGTTTCTGCTCGTTCGAAGGTATTTCAAAGTTACTTATCGACTAGCGAAAAGTTATTCAAGCTCAAATCAAGTCAAATTACTTTTGATAATAATCGTAGTTGAAGTGTAAAAAGGTACGTTCATATCGAAAAAAAAAATATTGTACTAGTTGAATTATTTATCGTTTATCGCATGTCTCACAAGAAACTAACCTCCAGTTTCAGACACTCTCCATTTAATTTTCCCTTTCTCTTAAAATCGTTCATATACAAAAGTCCATATACCTAGGTATAAATTAGGTACCTTTTTCATGGAACCTCGGTTAATCTAATCCATTCGTTTCAACTAAGTTAAAAATTTCATGGAAAATTAACACGTGGTGTGAAAAGTACACCACATCAGAATTCGAATGGAAGGAAAACGTAATTGATTGTGAGTTGTAACAAAGGCTTTACCACAAAAACAACATCAAGCCATCAATAAACTAGCTTTAACAGTTGGTAGCAAATTTATAAACATTTAAGTGCATAGGACATGACTATGAGTCTCTAAATGTTCATGGTGCCGAATTTGCCATAACAACAGATTTACAAAATAGATTGTAGTGTTGTTTCCATGACTAAGCATTATACTTTGGGGGGCTTATGGAGCAAACAACGAGTGAAGTTTATTTCTTCAGTTTCAAAGAGACAAAGGAGAACAGTCAAAAAATATAATGTGGTACACATGAAGCTGACCTGACTTACGAGAGCTCGTACAAAGGTTAAACACGTTCTAGAGGTTGGTTTGGTTTTTGGTATATTCGAGTGTCTTCTCCATATTTTCGCCAGTAAATCATCGCGCTTTTATTTATATCCATTCCTTATAGTCTTGGCTTGGCGCTTAGTGATGGAAGAAGAAACTTTACAATTATTGGCCTGGGAAATAGAGTTTGCTTTCTTTTGAAATTCAGCCAAAATCGAGAGTTCACGAAATTATAAAGCGAACGAGTATAAAATGACCATCATTGCGAGGCCAGGCCGCCATTCAATGTCAGGTAATACCTTTGGTGAAATTTTATCAAGACGCTAAGACATTTTGTCCACGTCCGGAGCCGGAGCTTTAGCTGGAGTCGGAGAGAGGAGTGCGCACAGCACATGCATAGTTAGTTGACTTTCTTGATGGCATAGATGATGAACGAGTATAGCTATGCTGTTGTTGGATGCAGTTGAAGGTAAAGGATGACGACGATGATGATGATGATGATGATGATTATTCTTCTTCTTCTTGTTCCTCTCAAGCTATTTAAGTGTTCCGATCAGGTGCTGGCTGGTTGTAGTCTCGTTTCTTATTTTCGCCATGGTCGCGCATAGTCAATTATTCCTCCTCATCGCCTCATCGTCAGTTTAGTTACCCACCGCGCGCCATCGTCGTTATCATTTAGTAAAGTTGCACGTTACCACCGCTGTGGCCGCACCGCGCTGCCATTCGCCATTGATAGATTTTTAAGTAACTTTTACTTTTACACGAAAAAGAAACTTCACGGGCACGAACAAGCAGCAAGCAAAACACCACATCACTCTTAGGTCTCCAGCAATTGATCGTGATAGTGATGCTGATTAGTTTGAGCTTGAGCCATGCGATGGTGGCGATGGCCATGTTAATGATAAATGCTGGAAATACTCCAAGAAGATGTCTTCATCATGAAAACATTGTATGTATTTTGTAATAATTTTAGAATAAAGATTGACTTTTGACGTGATTGGGTTTAAAAAACAGAAGAAATTAAACAAAACAAAAAGCTTTGAGTTTCTATACACATCTTGCGTGAAAGTTATCATGCAATAAATAAGTTAAGAATTATTGTTCCAACCGAATTGTGCACATATACGGTAATTTTCAAATTGTTGAGTTATGTAACGTCGAAAATTGAAAGCTAATGGAAATAGGGCTATTTTGGGCTATTTTAGAAAAGAGAGAAAAGGGAGTATTATAGTACGTTTGGATTGTGTTCAGGTTCCAGGAAAATTGTACTTGGAAATTTTGAAATTGAGTTTTGAGGAAGAAACTAAACCCATAAAATTTTATTTACTAAAATTTGAATTGTAAATTTTGTAAAATTTCTTATTGAAAAAATAAAATCTAATCTAATCTAATCTAATGTTCCTGTAAAATTTACCATAACAAATTTCATCCACCTTATCATTCTTCCCCAATCCATTTTCAACCTTCCAATTCCGTTGCAACTCCAAGTTGTCATAAAGTTTAGTTCAAACCTTGTATCCATCAACAAAAGTACACAAAGTGGTTACGTGTGTGACAGATGGACCCCACAAACCAAAAACACTATATGAAGATATAAATCAAAAACACTCTATATGAAGATATAAATCCTTCGTACGTATCACCCTTCAAAACCCATTTGTTTACATTGTTGTATTTGTAATGTGGACGAATTCAACGAGAAAAATGTACGTGTTTTCACGCATACATAGAATCAACTACTAAGTTTTTAGGGGAAATTTCATAAAATTAGAGGAGAAATCACACGCATCCTTAAATAAGTTTATGAGTTTGATTTCCGGTTTAGCTTGTAGGCAAACCAATATGGTTACCGAGGATTTATATCTTTACTAGAGTGTTTTTGACACAAACATCATATTTAAGTTGAGAGTTAGATGGTCACACCCGAACCAAAAGTAGAACGGGTGACCCTTGATCCCTGAATACAGATGTGACTTGGAAGAGAATGGCTGCGTTCCAACCTAAACATTTAATGAATTTGTGAGTCCCTAATCCCCTATAGTCTGCTTTTAAATCCAATGACTGTAGAGTAGGTAGTCATGGTAGGTCAGAAACTAAAAAAAACCTAGGTTAGCTTCCACCAATTTTCAAGTAATTTCTAAGTTCTTACAAGGAGGAATAAATAAATACGGTCTTAAACTTCAGTTTCTTGACTTAAAAATTTGAATTCAGGAAATATTCTTTAATTTTTATGTCTGTATACTCAAAAATTGTATAGTTTTTCTCGGCGTCTAAATCAATTGAATTATCTTGTATCTTTTCTCTTCTTCTTGATTTTTCACGAGCAGTTGGATACAAAAATTCTTCTTCATACCTCGTACGCCATCTGGTGTTGTTTTGATGTTTAGTAGTAAGTTAAAGATGTTGCCAGCAGTTCTTTTTACGTAACAATAGAGTTAGAATCTTACTTGAAAGTTTCATTTAAATCCATTAAAACTTCCTTCGAATGTTTAAATTCATTCTTTAATTCATTTAAAAAGGTTTCGTCTATTAAATAATCATAATTGTTAATACATTTTTCACATTTTCCTTACCCATCTCAATTTCTGTCGGCGGTAAAAATTGCTGAACAAATGATTGGCATTCGTATGTCATTATTAATAACTTTTCTTCCCTACGCTCGCCGGCGATATTTTACTCGTGATTGTTTTGCTTTTAATTTAATTATTTTGATTCTCTGGATTATTTTAACGCCACCAGAAAAAAAAAATAATCCGTCATTGTAAAAACTGAGAATTCTACTGTCACAAATTACCCGATATCAACTGATCTCACAAACTCATCTGTTGATTTCACAAAAACGCGCAGAAAAATATGTCAAATGTATCAATTCATGTGGAAAAACAACACGTTTCTAAATGTCAGCTTCACAATATTTTGTGTTCAAAAAAGCCTTTATTTTATTTACCTTCGATTTGTAGAAATAACAACCTGTTATTAGTATTTTAACGGGATGTGTTCAATATCACGCTTTTTATAATCCAGGTTCTCAAAATCCCGCTATTAAAATCCTACTATTAAAATCCCACTTCTTTTATAATAAAACGGTATTGGCGGGATTTTAACAAGCGCTATTATAATAGATCGGGAAACATATTTTAGCAGACGGTATTTTAAAACTTTTTTCGGGTTTTTGAAAATCGGGATTAAAAAAAAACATTTTAACTTGTTTTCGAAAATAAATATACATACTTAAAATATTTTGAAATTCTTTGTATTCATCTTATTTTTATAAAAGTAAATAATTATAACATAAATTACAAAAATACGTATAGGTACATTGTAATATTAAATTAACTTATTTATTAAGACTTTTTTACCGTCAGTTAATGTCTTAAGATATAAAATTAAAGTTAAGATGAGGTCATTTTCTTTATAAACATTCCTTATAGGCTTGTTGTTGTATTTGAGAAGAAAATTATATGCAAAAAAGCTGCAGGTGGATGTACATAAGTGTTCCAGCAAGTCTTGTGACAAGTCATCGATCTAATTTTCAGTACTTCTGTAACTCGCTGTTTAAACTAAATGTCACAATAATTTTAATATTTGTGTGTACATCAAAAAATAAATAAAGGTTTAACTTACTTTTTTTTCCACTTATTTAATTCATATTCAAATTCCAATTGAAGACCAAGTTCCCTATCCGGAAATATTTTTGATAAGTGCTCTGATTTAAGCAGCAATAAACTTCTCTTTGTCAATCCACGACCTGTCAAAACACAAATCCCATCAGATAAAAAAGGTATGATTGACAATGAAATATAAAACTCACCCTGTAAAAATGGTTCAACACTTTTGCACAGTTTGAAATTATTAACAATTTCAAGAACTTCCGTGTCCAACAACATTGAACTGTCAACTTCTTCTATTTTCTGTACCATCTCCGTTAATCACTATTTTTGTTATAGAAGAAAATTATTATCTAAAAATTAAATTATTCACGCAAAGATTCTAAAAGTGACTTATTGGCTTGTGACACTACAAGCAAATGCGATAAAACTAACTAAAAGTAATGTCTAGGTAACTTAAAAATGACAAATACTTCCAAATATAGCTCACATTCAAAACTTGTTGTCGTTCCAACAATTGTTAGTTGTAGATTTGAATGCATTTGTTGTTAATTTCACAATTTAATGTCAAATTTTTTTCAGTGGGTGATATCGATTACCTGTTAGGGTAGTTTATAAATCTAAGTGAATAAATTTTAAGATCTATAACACATTGTGCATGGATTGTAAAAATTTTATAATTTATGGATTTTATTAAAAATTAATTTGACAGCTCGCTATCATTTATGGGGTTTTCAACCTGCACAAAGCATAGCAATTGCTGTTAGAATAGAACGCTGTCACTTTTACATTTGTCATTTTGACATTTGTCACTGTTACTTTGACACATGTCATTTTGTCATCTGTTTTACACTATACCAATTGCTGTAAGAATAGAATTCTGTCACTTTTACTTTTGTCATTTTGACAGATGCCACTTTCCCACATGTAACTTTCATATCTGTCACTTATACAGCTGTCCCATGTAACATCTTTCACTTTGATATTAAAAAAAGTTTGTGATAGAAAATAATTGATCCCCCAGTTGGAAACTTCGCTGAATAAGCTTGAGAAAATAAAAACTTTAAAAATTTCAAAATTTGACGTTCTGGAAAGAAAATTTTAATTAAAAGGAAATACATTTATATATGTATGTAACGTATGTATACAAAAATCAAAACAAACGAACAAAATAAAATCAACTTCGGAGACACGAAAAACCGACAAGATAAACGTCACCGCAGACCAAATAAACATATGTATAACTGTGTTTATAAATCTACATTCAACTCCTTTATGGATTCCAAATGCCTATTATGCTCCATCTTTGTCGCGTCACCGTAACCATGTTGCCATTCAGCGGTTCCCTTGCTTCAAAGACACACATAAGAACCTTTCCACAAAGTAATGGGAGTTAGGTATACATATATTTAACCAGCAGCACCTCTACGCTGCGGTTAGACGCTCAAGGAGAAGAGAAGGTGACATGACGGAGGAAAATTTAGTTTTTTTTTATTCCAATATTGTCTCCCCAGAGTTTGTTTGTGATTATGAAGAACTCTTAGAAGTTGAAGTGTCAACAACCTTATTCTTATTTGTGGCTTGGCTGTTTTGTCTGAAGCCAGTTTCATATGTATTAACAAACAAAAAAAAACTATCTATATGCAACCCCACCCTCGCGTACCTATAACAAGCTTTGCATTAGAAAAGTTGTAACACTTATACCTTCTGTTGTTTTGTAGGTAAGTAAGTACCTAACCTATGTATACTTCTATTCATATGTCTGAAGGTTTCGTCAAAATGTTGCGTCTTTGCCATTTTGACTTAATGGTAATAAAGTACCTACATATGTATATACTCATTGAGGAGGAGAACAAACGCGGTGATTGTTGTGACTTTAAGTTGCATATAGATTTGACAGTTAGCTGTGGCATTTTTATAATCTATTATTATACATACTCAAACAGACCTATAAGTTATAAGTCAACAATATCACAATGAGTTATAACTTCAAACTCTTGCCCACGTAATTAAGTGCTGAATTGAATTATTATTTAGATGGGAGAAGTTTTGACGCCTGAACGAATGTGAATGTGAAGTAATATCAACGTAGCGTATTTATTTTAAGAACAAATATGAATTTCCTTTAGACAATATATTTTTGTGTAATGAAATACATATTTAGACAGTGACGTTAATGACCTTTGAGTGAGATAGTAATTTTGCTGACAATCAATTTTGAAAAAGAGAAGAAATTACATTTGTGAGTTCAAACTTGTTGGCAAGCTTTGAACAGCAAAAATTGACACATTTCGGTGAGGAATCCTTTTTACAAATCCCAAATATCTGAACATGCCTAATGTGTGTTCAAATTCCGAAGACTGTTGCACACTTTAATACTACGTTTCCACCAAAAAATAATCCGAGATTTAAGGCAAGTGATTTAAAATAAATCATGAGGTGTTTCCACCAAAGAAAAGGAGATTAATTTGACGTTAGGTTAATGTCATAACAACCAAACTTCAAATTATTCTCCTTTCGAAAAGAAAAAAAATTTATAATTTAATATTTTTTTAATTATGAAATGTTAATTTCTTTAAAAAAGAATGAGTGTCGGTAACTTAAAACTTTCTGGTCAATTGATTCTTCTCAACAATTTGAAAGTGGTAATCGGTGCTTTGGACAGGAGAATTCACTTTTATAGAAAAAAACGCCTGCAGTGCTTAATAAACATTTTGGTAGCTAGAAGGAACAAAAAATCAATCCAAAATAAATTTTTAAGAAAGCAGCCTATAAGAAAAGTCTGGGTTAAGGTAAGTACAATGTACAACAACCCAGTCCATTGTATTTATTATATTTCCAATTTCACAGGTACGTTCAAGTACTTTTTGGGAAGAGGATGTTATTAAGAACGACGATGAATTCTTTAAAGAAAATTTCCGTATGTCCCGACAGAATTTTGACGATCTTTGTTCTCATCTTCAGCATTTAAAAAAAAAAGACACCAACTATAGGAAGTCCATACCTCTTGAGAAGAGGATTGCAATAGCCTTATATGCACTTGGATCCTCTGCAGAGTACAGAAGTGTTGGACACCTCTTTGGTGTTGGAAAATGCACGGTTGGTAAAATTTTAAAAGAATTTTGCAAAGCCGTGTGGAACGTGCTCTCACCTATATATTTGTCTGCATACCCACTTACCGAAGAAATAATTAAGGAAAACGTAAATGGATTTGAAAAACTCGGCTTTCCACAGTGTTTTGGAGCAATAGGTTAGTACAAATCTTTGAAAAAAAAAACAATATCTAAAGATTAATAACGAATAAATGAATTTTACCATTTCTTAGACGGCTGTCATATAGAGATACACCCTCCTGCTGAAGATGCCGTCGATTACTATAATTATAAGGGTTGGTACTCGACGGTACTGCTAGCCGTTGTCGATTTTAGGTAAACATTTTATAAAAGAACCTTCATTTATTCTTATGTTCAATTAATTTAGATATAGATTCCTTTACATAAATGTTGGAAGTCCAGGCCGGTGCAACGATTCCCAAATTTTTGAAAATTCTTCCGTTAGAATACAGCATGAGAATCCATTACTGAAGAACATGTCAAGGAACCTTTGCAATGTTAGTGTTCCTGTCGTTCTTATTGGAGATTCGGCATTTAAATTTTCCGATGTTCTTATGAAACCATATCCCTTTAGCATTGCCTTAACCCCAGTTGAAAAAAATTTCAACTACTATCTATCAAAAAGCAGAAGAGTTGTCGAGAATGCCTTTGGTCATTTAAAGGCTAGGTTTCGGAGAATCGGAAAAGGGCTAGACAATCAAATTGAAAACACCAACCTTATCATCAAATCTTGTTGCGTACTGCACAATTTTTTGAATGTCCGTAATGATGAAATTAATAACCATTGGATACAACATTCTAAGGAAATGATTGTGAGGGAACAGCCAGAGTTTACTATTCACATCAACGATACCAACCCAACAGCAGGAACCATTAGAAATGCAATAAGTGCCTACTTATGTAAGTAATAAATTTCATTTAATTATTTTCTGTGTCCAAGTACTTCAACTGTAATTGTCTTCTTCAAAAATGAAATGTCTTTGTTTTAATAACAAAAGCATTAACAAAGCCGACAAGAAGAAATCCCACACCCCATTCATTAAAGTAAAACATTTCATTTGGTTTATATTATTTGCTTTTTAAATCATTATTTTAATTCATATATATGTACATATGTAGGTACAAAAAACATAACAAAAATAGGAACTTAAAAAAAATACATAAATTACATCAATACATAAATAACATAAATTTAAAATTCAATATAGCACGTTTGTTATCACAACACAATCAAAAAACATCACAAATACGTATCAAATTCATCCCAAGAAACTCCTCTGGCTTGAAAGTGCAAAATCTTGTTGAAGAGATTCGCAAGATTTTGCAATTCTTTCCAATATTGCGTTTCTTTTTTCCTCAATTAAAATCAATTTTTCATCAGTTTCTCTGATTAGTTTGAAATTTTCAAATATTATTTCATCCTGCTTTTGAAATTCCTCATCCCTATGACTTCTCTTCCTCTTTTTTCCAGCTGTTGAGTTTGATGAACATGGTACATCCGGACTGGATAATGCGGCAGGAGTAGTGGATGCAGCAGCGGTCGAAGTGGAAGCGGACGAAGCAGCCGACGGAACAACGGCAGTGGCAGGAGGGGAAAATATCTCCGACAATGAGTCTTGAGATGACTCTTGAGTGGAGTAAATTGATTCTGAAATACATACATAATAAATTTTAACAAAATGATTTTTTTGAGTAGTTATATTGTTTTACCCATAATACTGTCCTCTTGTAAATTTTGTACATTACTTAGTGGTCTCTCTCCTAGTATTGCATTTATTTGCAAATACAGAGACCATTGAGATGGAGAACCTCCAGAAGGGCCCACCAATTTCTTTTCCTTTCTGTAAGTGAAAAGAATTTAATAATAAATTCTAAAAAGAAAACAAAAAAAGAACTTTACCTATACCGATTGGTCAAGTTGTGAATTTTAACTTTAATTTCTTCTGGAGTATATCCCACCATTATTTCGGCCATTTCCTTATAAACGTGGGAGTTTTTTCTCTGGCCGATCAAGCCAGCCTGTTTGTCGGCCCACAACTCCAACAAAAGATTTTCATCGTCCGCTGCCCAGGTTTTTCGTTGTTTTTTTTGATTTTTTTCACTCATCATCTGTAAATAATTAGTTTTATTATATTGTTGTACATATTATTATTTTTGTATACTTACATTTTATTTCGTCTGTGATTTCTTGAAAATTTTTCTTTGTTTTGAATTTGATTTTGAATTATATGGAAGACAGGCAGTTTTTGTTGACATTTCCATCTGTCAGTAAACGAAATTGGCGTTTAAATGGGTCGGTTCAACAATTATTCTCCGAAAAAAAGTTTGTTTGATTTGACAAACTAATGTTTCCAAGTAGATTTCAATGAGATTTATTTGAAATCTTCATTTGAGGAGATTAAAATTTGTATGGTAAATCTTCGAGATTTCAAGGAGATTTGTGACAAATCTAGCTAAATCTCGGTTTAGTGCCCGGTGGAAACGTAGTATAAAAAAGCTGGACTGGCTTAAAGTTTCTCTCTTTCAAATTTTGACATATCTGTCATTTTTATTACAAAGTCTACTACTTTTATATTTTTAGTTTTGTTTACAGATATTTAAGGTTTGAAGAAGGTTCAACTGAACACAAGCCTTATGCGTAACATCAACTTAAAGTCTTGCTATATTTTCAAAAACATATTATTTTTTTCTTTTCAGGGATCTGATCCTCGAGCAGCAACATGCCGGGGTAAATTACAAACTCGTCGTTGTAAATTAAATCAAGAAATTAACAAAGAGCTTCGATTACGTGCTGGAGCCGAAAATCTATTTAAGGTAAGGATTTAAAAATAATGACTACAGACGTAGCTGTCACAATGCAAACTTAATGTGCAAACAAAAACGTCATTCTATGACATTTTCAACAATATTTTCTCTATCTCTTTCTTTCAGGCTACCACAAATCGTAAACTACGCGACACAGTTGCCCTCGAACTTAGCTTTGTGAATTCCAACCTTCAACTTCTGAAGGAACAATTAGCCGAGCTAAATTCATCTGTGGAAATATACCAAAATGATAGGTGAGTACTTTGTATTTCAGAGTGTACGAAACATTAAACCTTTACATGCGATACCAGACCCACCCAATCAGCTTCATATTGTAGGTACCTAGTATAGATAGACCGCATTTAAAATACTTCAGACCACAAGCATCGCAAAAAGGTGGTGCTGAAGCCGATACCCTCACTACTTATTACAGTACAGCCTATACCTACTCCTTCGACTGATCACGTGCGTTCAACTATTATTATCTGCATAGGGAAATTTAAATAAATACCAATTGACCCTTTGCGCGATTGTCGTCGTTGATGTTGTAAATTTAATTTAAAATAAATACTCTTCGATCCGCACAATTATCCTCCTAAACAGCCAACAACAAGTAAAATAGTTAAACTATACCATCCATATCCCCAAGCCCGAGCCCATTGCTCCAACTCAAGCCCAGAAGAAATAGACCTCCTTGAGCCAACAATATCCAATTATTTTTCAACTCCTTCCGATAATTCTTAGCATGAAATAAAAGTCGTTCATCTACTAAAAGGAGTGGATTTGTTATTTTGCGCCTGAACTTCAGAATAGAATTGATACAAAAAAGTGACAGTTGTGAATTTGACACTTGTCATAAATCGGCCACAACTTATTTAAGAAAAATGTTTAGAAATTAATTAAGAATTCTGACGCTTTTTTGTTCTAAGTTTTAAGTACTTCTGATGAACTGTCAAAATATAAACAATATTTAACGAAACCCTAAGTCTGTTTAATAACGTGAAATTTCCTTCAAGCTTAGTCAACCTAATCTTTTTCCTTTGTTCTGACGGCAAAATACGAACAGTTTTGAAAATTTTACATAACCAAACAGAACTTTTTATATTCGCTTTTTCTCTTTCTGATTTTGGCATTTTATACGAAAGTAAAAGATGGCGTCGGATATACTCTGAAGATACTTAGGTACTGGATGATTTTGAACTCTTTATATTCGCTTTTTCTATTTCTGATTTTGACGTTTTGTACGGAAATAAAAAATGGCGTCGAATATACTCTGAATATGTTCACTGGCTAATTGTCAAACTGTTTTTCTTTTGACGTTTAATTTAGCTTTAATGTCAAAGAATTCATATCTACGGGCCTGTTTTGTCTATAAAATTGACTACGTTCAACTAGTAGAACGATATTGTAATACCAACGATAGACGTGTTATGTAAATTTTCTTTAATGATCCCAACGCTAAGGAGTCCAGGGAGGAAGGAAAGTTTAGGTATAGGTTTTCCACTACTATGTTGGGTTTTGGGTATATCTAGGTATAAATTCTTAAATGGCAAAGTCTGTCGTCAAAGGCAAATGTTGCATAGAGAGAGAAGAGATACGCCGGGAAAATGACGACAAAAACAAAAACTAAAACGAGGATCATTTCAAGCAAGCCCTTTCGTGGATTCATTTAAAATGCATGAAATGACATGGTCTACGTGTGATGGCATTAATTCAGTTGCATTGCATACAGAGCGGAGTGATCTTCATGCAAAGATATTCTCACTGTCGATGTCGTTGCAGTCGTTGCAATTGTCGTCAACAACGCGCGCTCACTCGTCCTCGTTCGTCGTATTATGTTTTTACCATTTTCTTCCAACCAACCAGAGTTTAACTTTGAAAGGACTTTGTTTACATATAGAAAGGTAGTACTTTGGATACTATGCCTGTCTGATGATGTGCTGTGCACTCTTTTGCTTCATGCATGTTCTAAGAACTCATTTGATAGTTTGACTTGACATTCTCAAGAACGTATAACAAAAAAACAAAACAAACAGACTCTATCCGAAAAGGTATGTCTGCTTATAGGTCCATAGGTACTTTATGGCTTTTTTGGTTCAATCGTTATTTCGTGCAGTTTGGTTTGACAGTTTTTTTTAAATCTGTGAATCTCAATTGCATATTATTTCATTAACGAATTGTAAGCGATGCAATGTGAGTTTTTTTTTACACTTTGTAATGTTGGGTATAGTAAGACCATGTGTAGCCAGCTTTAAGCTAAAAAATCAAAAGAAAATTATTTTCAGTTAAAACAATTTTAAATTTAAATTTTTTGAACTACTCTTGTGTTTCAGACATAAAGAATTCAGTGAATTTTTGGGAGCTTCTTTTTTGAAGTGTGACTCCTTACCAATACCCTTGAAATTGTTTTCCCTAAATCTGACAATACACCAAATCGCCACGTGTAAATGGTGAATTTTTGCCGAAATGTCAAAAATTAACGGTTTATGGGGCTCAACCAAACACTTAAAGTGTCATTAAAAGCTTGTCAAGGAAATACCTTAATTTATTACATAAATATTTTTAAAAGATGAAGAAAATTCGCCTTATCTGCCTGGGTTAACTGTGATGACTACGTAAATAAAGTTCGTTTGCGTTCCCTGTTTTAATATGCCTGTGGCAACAAAATAAACGTATCCCAAATATAGAAAGAAACAAAAAATAAAAAGAAACAAATTGCCAAATAAATGTGATTATTATAGACATAGGTTATTTCTAAACAAGATTTCTGAAAAGCCAACCACATTCCTTGATATAAAAACAAATTGCAAGTTTTTCGTTTACATCATGAACAATTTTCTTTCAATTTGGTCTTAAGTGTAAAAATAAAAAATGCACTCTGCATGTACATTTCAGATAGAGATGGAAGATAGACATTTATATAATACTGCTGCCAAAAATGATAAACAAGTCTTAAATCAATCATGGCTCCATCAACTTCAATTGTGGTATTAATCCAAATTCCAAGTTAGCTGAAAAGAATTTAATGGCCAACAAAGTAACACTCAAAAATATACATATAGCCGCCCGGGCCGAGCCGTATATAACACAAATAAAATTCAATCTTCACAATTTCGAATCAGATCAATCAATTTATAAGATGTTATATAGGTTATAAGTATGCATATTTACATAGCATATTTCTTGATTAAAGATATTTTCAAATTTATACAAAATATAAGTACACTCTCTGTCGCCTGAATTAGCCCAAACTATTTAAAATGGATATCGCAGTCATTTTGACAGATCCTAATTCCCAAAGCTGCCGCTTCATTTTTTGAATTAGAATAACTTTCTTTTGTTCTTAGAATTTACAGACGAACAGTCAGAGTTATCAGCGAATTGTCATATGAACCAAATCTCAAAATTGACGCTTATACATCGTTAGCAATTCCGGTGTTACATGGTTAAGTTTTTGACAGCTTCAAGCTGTCATACTGTGGAGTGACAAGTTGCTCAGTTTTATTGAAACCTAAATGTCGTTGGTGTTTAAGTGAATACTTTAAAAAAAAAAATAATAATATGTCAATTCGAAATTCGTCTCCGGACGAAGTGCTCTATGAACTACACGAACTTATTCGTTTTTTTAAAAGCAAATTGTCCACTATTTGAAAACGTTGATCTGACATTGAACGATTCATAATGAATTGCTAATCCTTATTCAACAGAAATTCCAACATAGTTTGATATTCGCAACTGTCAAATCAAACTCCACTGTCAAAGCAAACTCCACTGTCAATGCAGACATTAACCATCTAAACTTCTTATGCAGCTAAGACAACACCTTATCATTGCCTGTTTATGGAACACATTCAGTTCGCAAAGCATTTTTGTTATTTTTTTTTACTGCAATTAATTTAAAAGAAGGCAATCCACTTCTGGTCTCTTTGATCATTGGTGCTGCATTTTTGAGATCAACACATAGCCCATAGCTTACAAGGTACAAATGTATGCTAAAAGAAAGCAAAATTGTATATTTTATTAAATTTGGGTGCTTTTAAAAAGTTCTTTCACTGAATGACTTAATTTTTATGTTAAAAGAATGTTAATTAAAAACAAAGCAATAATTCATAAGAAAATATGTTCTTTATCTTGATCGAATGACACCAGAGTGTTCATTTCTTATTGCCTTTTAGTTACTCTTATTTGCGCTTAATTGCACGGTCAAGCGCGAAATTTTGCAACCAACTGGAACCATCACTGAAAAGCTTAAAATATATGTATCTACATAACGTTATAGATACTTAAGAAAAAATCAATTTCTGATCTCGAAACAGAAAATATAAAAATGAGGTTGGGTTGGGTTAGGTTTTTGATGGGTGTATACTCGTGGCGGTGGCAGTGACGGCGCGCGGTGAGTAACACCACACTTACCGGCCTCCAATTCCCCAGATATTGCCAGAGGGACATTCACATTATAGCAATGTTAAAGCAGAAAAATACTTCCAATAAAAGGTATATAATATACCAACTATGCAGTGGTTAACTACTGGAACGCAATCACATTCACCTGCTTTAATATACCTACAATTTTTAGTTGTTGCTTTGCTCGCTTGGTTTTATTTTTGTTTACTTATTTTTTGTTGTTTTCATACTTTGCTATAAAAGTTTGAATTTCAATCCATAAATGCTGACTTGCAGGTTCCAAACGAAAAGTCATTCAAGCCAAACAACTAAAAGGGAATTACATATATAAAATTTTTCTTCATTTAGATTTGAATTGTTTTGTTGTTCTTTTTTTGTTTAACAAAATCTCAAATTGAAGGTTGATGTTTGGAATAATTTTTTTTTCAATTGAAATTTCAATTGTTATGATGTAGTTTTTCTTTTACTTCCTAGCACGTGGTTTGGTTATATCATGATTATGACGTCGCTGTTTATAGTGACAATTTTGTCAATTCCTTTCCAACAGCATTGAACAAAAAAATTAAATTTCCATTTATTTTTCTTTTAAAAAACAATGATCTGCTATAATATCGTTCTAAAATAATTTTAAGATTCTAATCGTAGTTCAGACAAAATCCACCTGGCGCTCTTACATAATAATTCTTTTTTTTTATAAATTTTCTCATCAAATTCAAACTACGAAGTTTCAGTATTATGAACTTCTTATTGTTATTCATGAAATGGAACAGAATCAAATGGTTTATAAATATACTTTAATACATAAATATCTTTGCTATAAAACGTGCAAAAATGCGAGAATTTGTCACATTCAAAACGCAACGTTAAATCACAGCATTTTTATCGATATAAAATGCAGATTATGTAGTCAAGGAGTTAGAATGATTATATTGCACATATTATATTTTGCGACTCAAATGTATACAGGGTGATTCGTTTATAAGAAAGGAAAAAAAACTTAGATAAAACTTAACCGTAAGAAGACTATAAACTATGGTATAAGAACATAATATTAGGTGTTTTTTAGCTTGATGAGAAGTTTAGATGTTTGCTGTCTCTGGTTTGACAGTTAAGAATGTCAAACTGGGTTGACATTTATGTTCAGTACGGTTTGTCAATTTATCATTTTAATTTGTTTATATTTCGAAAAAAATTACTTTGTTGTGTTTACGATCTACGCAATCTTTTTTAAAAATAAAATCAGGAAAAAATAAGTTTTTTCGAACCCTAAATTGGTATACCAACTATAAATCAAAAGAATTTAATGGTAACAGCTCATTAATAAAATTCTGGAATGACTTGGGTAATAGGTATAACATCAATTTTTTTAAACAAAAATCATAACAACAATGTGATCAGTTTAGGCCTTTTGGATTATTATCTACGCCTACGTAATTTTGTATTTTTGACAAGGGAAATTACTTTTTAACGAATTCACAACATCCACTAAAAATGGGTATTTACCTACCTATGCCATGTCTATGTCTAAGGCTTTGTTTACATCATAAAAGTAAATGAATTCAGTAATCACTAATCGGCTCTTTTTTATTGTGGTCAGCAATTTAAATGCCATCCCTCGTCATAACAAATCAAACAAAAATAACAACAACAACAAAAATACAAAATAACTACACAGAATTTAAAAAAAAAGTAAACATGTTTTGGTATGGAATTGCGCATTTCAAAATAAAAACACAATCTACAGTGTATTAAGTAGAATTTATAAGTGAAGTAAAGAATACAAAAAAGAGGTAAAGTGAGATCATCCCCTAAAAAACCCTTGTCAATCGTGCGGCAGGATTGAGAATTAATTTAATTGTCAATTAGATTAAATTAGGTATTTGATAATAGGATTTTACAAAAAAGGTGTAAGAAATTAGAATCAGCGGTTGGAATTCTCAGGCATACATATGTATGAATAAAGAGAACTTGAAGGAATTTATTTTCATCAGGATTTTATTTTTAAATAATGATGATTTATTTTTTATACCTTTTCTTTGTTCCACTGATCTGAAATTTGACATTAAAAAAATGTTTGTCTTCTTCAAAGTAAAATTAATGACTTGGGTTCATAATGCTTTTTAGGGGATTTATTTTGACGTTTTATCTTTTTATCTCCTTCCCACTTGGCAGTTAAAACGAAAAGTGAGACAGACATATGAAGATTTAAGAAAATAAGTCCAAAGAGATCAAATAATAAAACGTCAAAGTCATACTGTACTTTTTCGATAATTTGATAATTTTTAAGTGGGTTTCAGGCCCCGCATACATTTTGTCCCTGAATTTTGACAGCCCAAACGAAAAATACCAAAAGTACGAGAATATTATCGCATCTTAAATCTTAGAAAAATAAATTGCTGGTTTAACAATCACTTTTAAGAATATGAATTAATGGAATATTTTAAAAAGTGCATATCGTAAAAATAATTAGGATTAGATTTATAGGCGAAGCAATTGTATGAGGGGTATTAATTGGAATTAATTCTTTGGCCAGAAGTTTAGACCAAGTCAACAAATTACTTTTTGAGGTGTCATTAGCTTCAAAATTGGTACTGTACTTCAGTCATACGCTTAGAAAACACCAAAACGTAAAACAATCCTGCACAAACTGCAAATCCATTGTTAAATATGATAAAAACTATAAAGGCCCAACTATAATAGACTTAACCGAGCTTAAGCCAGCTTAAGAGAACGAACCAATACGCAGCCTTATACATATGTCACTTACCATAATAGACGTTCTGCTCAGTTTCGTTAAATTTCGCTAACTTTCGAGCAATTACGCAAGAGCCATTTAAATGGCTCGAGCTTAAGCAAATGTCAAATTTCAATTGAATTTGCTTAAGTTACTTGAATCCATTATGGTTTATTTTTTGTTTTGACGATAACTTCTGATAACTTTTCGTTCGGTTTTGACATTAGCTTACTTTCGGTTAAGTCTATTATAGTTGGGCCTTAAGGTTTTTTATAGGTACATAAATTCAGATTTCCGTCAAAAGTTAATTATTTTTTCGTGGCAAATGGCACGCGATAGGAATTATTTTATTTTGTCATTGTATTAGCGTCAAATGTCCTCCTAAATAAAAAAAAATTGTGTTAGTGTTAGTGCAAAGAGAAGTAAATCTGTTCAAAAATTCAGATCTGCATGTTTTATTTTATATCTAAAATAAATCAATTTATTTTACTGCATGGAATACAATAACAGGGGAATGTATGTTTTGATAGATATACATAGATACAAAATAAATTGATTTATTTTACCAATGGAAAACCCCATAAAAAATTAAGTTCTTTTCTATGTTGAATAAAAAGGTATCAAGAGCTTATTATTTTGACACAAGTGAACTTTTAAGAGACGTGAAAATACAAATTATAGAAATTTCTTCATCTTTTGAATTCCATTAGCCAAAATTCAAATGCGATGTGATGTTTGACAGCGTGCATATGTTTGACGAATGTAAATGGGCAGGTTCAAGCGACATAAGGAACATGAAAGTGAGGAAAGTTTCTGGTATCTGATTGGCCAGCTACCAAAACAATTGTCTTTCAATTAAGGCAACTTTATTGGAAAGTTAGCCAGGAAAAATCTCCCCAACTATCAAGTCAAGTCCACTTATGTCAAAAATGCCAGTTGATCGTGTTTTTTTATTTAACTGAAAGCTGAACTTTAAAACTCTATGATCTGTTTATTTTATGCACATTTCCAATTCATGTTTCGTGTAAATTATTTTTCCTTTTCAAATTGAATAAGAAATAAGTAATATTTCTTTACAATACAAAATACAAATCGTGATGGACTTGTAGCTCAGTTGAGGAGTGTTTTGTTTACAAAAATGCTTTTGTGAGATGAACTGTAGAGGTTAGTGAAGCAAAGTTTAAAATGTATGACACTTGAAAAACTAGGCAGGTTCAGGCAACATAAGGGACTTCATTTGCAGTCAACTTCATTCTTTGAACGGAAATTTTGACAGGCAACTAATTAGTTTTCCAAAGTGTCATAAATTTCAAATTAGAACTTTACTTCACAAACCTCTACTTCAAGTTTATAGTATAAAAACTACCAAAAACATTATTGTCTACAAAACACTTCTCATCAGGCAAGCTGCAAGTCCATCACGATTTATATTTTGTATTGTAAAGACATATTACTTATTTTTTTTCCAAATTGACAAGGAACCTTTTTGTAGAAAACATGGAATGAAGTTGTGTAGAAAATTAATAAATCATAGAGTAATAAAGTTCAGCTTACAATTGAATGAAAAAACATGATCAACTGTCATTTTGACAGAAGTAGACTTGACTTGATAGTAAGGGAGATTTTTCTTGACTAACTTTCCAGTCAACTTTCCATTAAAGTTGCCTTAATTGGAAGGACATTTTTTGGCAGCTGGCTAATCAGACACTAGAAACTTGCCTTACTTTCAGGTCCCTTATGGCGTATGAACCTGCCCACTGATTTGTTGCCTTAGTCAAAATGTCAAAAATTCAGTTGACTGCAAATGAAGCCTCTTATGTTGTCTGAACCTGCCCAATGCTTATGTGTCCAATTCGCTAAACATTGGGCAGGTTCAGACAACATAAGGGACTTCATTTGCAGTCAACTGCATTCCTTGAACGTACATTTTGACCAAGTCAACTAGTTCGTTTTTCAAGTATCATAAACTTCAAACTCAGAACTTTACTTCCCTAACTTCTACCTTCAGTTTACCGTACAAAAACTACCAAAAACATTATTGTCTACAAAACAGTCCTCATGCACGTTTCAAGTCCATCACGATTTGTATTTTGTAGTGTAAAGAAATATTACTTATTTCTTTTCCAATTTGACGAGAAACCCTTTAAAACAAAATATTAAATGAAATTGTGCGAAAAATAAATAAATCGTAGAGGAATAAAGTTCAACTTTCAGTTAATTAAAAAAACATGATCGATTGTCATTCTGACATAAGTTGACTTGACTTGATATTCAGGGAGATTTTTCTTGACTAACTTTCCAGTCAAGTTTCCAATAAAGTTGCCTTAATTGGAAGGCAATTTTTTGGCATCTGGCCAATCAGATGTTAGAAACTTGCCTTACTTTCACGTCCCTTATGTCGGCTGAACCTGCCCATTCATTGAGCCATAATTGCTTATCATTTCTGAGAATGTAAGTCGGCCTTTTATAAGTCTGTTCAGTGAGGATTTTTCTAGATCAGAACAGCACAGGACAGCACAGTTTCGTGAGAAACGTCAGATCAAGTTAGAACAGTCAGTTAAACGTCAGTTGTCAAAAAAAAAAAAACAAATTGCAAATTGTGTGAATTTTTCGTTTCTTGCTTATTTTTTTAATTTTTTGTGTTTTTACTGTGAAAAATATTATTAAAAATTATTGGCAAAATAACTTTATTTTAATTTTTTTAAATCACGAGAAAAAAAAAACACAAAGCACCGCCAAATCAAAACGTAAACAAAAAAAATGACAACTTCGATTTTGACATTTCTCACGATTCTGTTCTAACCTGATCTGACCCAAAAGCAAGAACAGAAAATCCTGTTCTAAACTGTTCTAGGTTTGTCAATGAACAGGAAAGTAGAACAGTTCAGCACAGAAAAAACCTCAATGAACAGCAAAAAGCTGTACTTTTCTGTCTAGAACAGTCCAGCACAGCGTCACTGAACAGTCTTTATGAGTTTCTGTCGAAATTAAAAGAACAAAATTGATAGGAAAAACAACGGTTTTGTGACAGGTTCCCCACCGTTAATATAAGAGTTCTTTCTCATGGTTTTTAGGCATAATGTTGATATTTAATTATGTATTTTCTCTTAATAGACCATCAATATTATACTTCATCTAATTTAAAACTTATGTGGTTAAAACTTGGTTTATTATGACTAAAGGATCCACTGAGCAGTGATTAAATTTAAGTGTTCGTTAATTTTCAAACACCTAAAAAACACAATTTCAAATAAAAGTAAGCCATAAATTCATTTAATTCTGTCCGTTGATCCTTGTATCGTAAAACAAGTCCACAAGTTTGAGATGAATTAAGTAGCACATAAAATAAGTGAATTTATAAACCCATCGCTCTATCATCTTCTTTTTTTTTTTTCTTATTCCAGTCAAGACGGTGTAATGCCAATGATTCCACTTGGACTAAAAGAAACAAAAGAAATAAACTTTTTAGAGCCATTCTCGGATTTTATATTGGAGCACTACAGTGAGGAGCCCTCGATATATACCGATGCAATTGCAGATATTACAGATACCCGACAGGTAATTTAAAATTTAACATAAATCGATGATTTGTTCGATTACATGATGCAACAAAATAACCTTCTTTTATTTTATTGAAAAAGGCTTCAAAAACACCATCAAGAGACTTGCAGGGTGTTGCTTTGCTCTTTCGCTACTACAATCTGCTGTACTATGTCGAAAGGAGATTCTTTCCACCAGATCGAAATTTGGGAGTCTATTTCGAGTGGTATGATTCACTCACAGGTACGTATTAGACATTTTCGTATTTCTATAAATCTTCCTAATCTTTGAAACCTAAAACTTATACTTTTAGGAGTACCATCATGTCAGCGTACCATAGCTTTTGAGAAAGCCTGCACACTTTTCAATTTAGGAGCAATTTATACACAAATTGGAGCCCGCCATGATCGAACAACAGAAAAAGGACTCGATGCGGCTGTTGATAGTTTCTTAAGGGCAGCAGGGATATTTCGTCACATCTACGACACATTTACAAATGCTCCTTCAATGGATCTGAAACCACAGGTGCTGGACGTTTTGGTTTCACTGATGCTAGCCCAAGCTCGTGAATGTCTCTTTGAGAAGCTTCAACTCCAAATCGAATCACTATTACTCACCGAATCAAGTCATGTAAGTTGCACAATATCAGTCCAATTTCGATGTAAAATAAACTTCATCTCATCCACTCCACCTCTTTGTAGCTTTTTAAAGATCTAGCCGGTGAGGCAGCACAACTTACAATGGAATACAACGAGATGCACAAGAATATTCAACTGAATGATACCCACACGTATTTGCCCGAATGTTGGGCTGGTTTGGTGCCCCTGAAAGCAGAATATTACAAAGGTGAGGTTACAAGACAACAACGCTCTTCTTCGTCTTCTTCGAACAAGCATTCAATTTCCATTTATAAAATTATTACAGCATTGTCACATCATTATGAGTCGCGGAGTATTGATGCAAATGCTGACAGCACATCATCACATGGAACCAGTGGGAAGCGAAGCCAGACCACCGTCGAATCGTTTATTGGCAATGCGGAGGAGGATGCTGCAAGTAGCAGCATCTATGAGGATGGTGGGTGTGCGAGTGCCTTGAAACGGGCACACCTCAAAGAATCATTAGCTAGTCATGAGGAGGCACAGAGACTGCAACGTATGTGCCGGTATTTAAAGGTGAGTTTCAACGTATGCTCGTATATTATAACATCATAGAGGTGAAACAGACCATTTAAGGTGGCCTTTGTGGAGCTATTAAGATTAATAAATGGGTGCTTCATTCTTTTTGTACAAGACAATTACATAGTTTTGTTTGATTAAAGAATTTCTTGACTTTGCATCCGTTGTGATCAGTAAAATAAAAAAATACTACATTGTAGGGCTTTGTGAATAAAAAAAGCTAAGTTTAAGCTTGGATTTTAAAGTAAAGCCTAGGTTTTGAGTGAATAGAATAAAGCTTAAGATACATACATAGGTATATAGATAGCACAAATAGGCTTAATCCTATTTTTCCATTTTTGTCTTCAATTTACTTATTTACTTAAGATGGCACTACAGTCTGAGACGGACCAGGCCCTTAACCAACATGTGGGACCAAAAATCATCATTCTTCTCGAAGCATCTTAAGAAGTTCTCATCTTGCCTTGACAAGGTCCAAGCCTCAGGGCTATAAATGAGAACCGGGATGATGAGTATTTTTTCTACTCAATTGTATTCCGAGCCCAAAGAAGCAGCGATTCCTAAGAGTTTTTCTCCGTTTGAATTTAGCACTGGTGGCGTTGTCTGAATTTATAGTGGTGCCTCTATACCAACCTCAACTACTACCTCAAAGTTATGGCCTTATATGGTGTTTTGATATTTTTACCAAGACTTCGTCGTTTCTTGATGACAGTATATACTTATTCTTTTTAATTCGCTCACAAACGCACCAACCGGCATGGATGGAATTCTGGAAGATTGTGCCTCTAGTATTGACGATTGAGTTTTGCACAATTTTTCTCAGAACGATGTTGAAGAGGTCTCATGACAGTACGTCCTATTTTCTAAAATCTTTTTTTTTTTTGACATCAAGAGCTTCAATGAAATATTTTCCCAACTTGATAGGGTAGCTTGCATTCTTCATCGTCATTCTACACAAACGTACAAGTTTGACAGGGATGTCAAATAAAAACATTGGCAGGTTCAGACGATATAAGGGCCTTGAGGTAAGGCATGTTTCTTCTATCTGAATCTGATTCACCAGCTAACAACAAATCGCCTTCCAATTATGACAATTTTATTGGAAAGTTGACTGGAAAGTAAGTCAAGAAAAATCTCCCTAACTATTGGCTGCGTTCAATCTCAGACAGACAGAGTATCCGGATACATTTTTGTTAGTGTTTTACGTGTGAAATAACAGCTGATCAAAAACAGCTGAGATGTCAAAAAAGGAATCCAAAGGTATCCAAGAATTTCTGGGGTATGTAGGTATCTGACAGAACAGCTGATTCAACACATGGTTGAATTTAAAGAAACTTGGAAATTGATTTCAGCTTTTTATATTTATTGGTAAACAAAAAGATACAACCTGTTAGTTAAAGTTGTATTTGGGGCATGTTTTGTACATAATAGACGATGAAGAAGCTATTTGCCTCCGAATTTTAGAAGATAAGAAACTTTCTTGCTTACTCAAGATCCAAACAAAAAACAACAGTTTTTTCTCCAAGTTAAAAGTTCTTTTATTTTCCTGCACTTTGTGCAAGAGATCCTAATAATTTGAAATCTTTAATAAGCAATTAATTATAGATATCAAGACTAGTTTGTTCACATTTTATTGGCTATTCTAGTTCATGGTGCCCCTTGAATGGTTTTTAAAGAAGCGTTGGATAACCAAACGGATATATCATGCAACAAAATTTCTTGCGTTGGTCCCACAATTAACCTAAAACTTTATCTACTGTGAACAAACCAACTCAAAATCTTACCGCAAAGCAACTTCTGCTAACTGCTGGAACACAATGCAAAAATCGGAGCCGCAGCCGGAGTCGGAATAGCTGTCGTACGTTAACAGAAAGTACGCACACAATGCGTCGTACGGCTTTTTGATGTTATTTGGTATATTTGCAGTTTACAACCACATTAAATTTCTCAGAAAATATTTTTTTGTTCACTTTTATTTCTTACTTAAATATTTTTCCACTTTTTTATTGAAAAACTATTAAAAAGAAATATAATCACCAAGTTATTCACTTCAAAAATGGAAACGTCACATGTGTCCTACGTCAAAGTTAAAAGTTGGTCAACTCTTCCGACTCCGGCTGCGGCTCCGATTGCAGTTGCGTCGCGTTGTGTTCGTACATTTGCATTTGCGTACATTGAATACTTTGACAGCTATTCCAGTTACGACTCCGACTCCGGCTCCGACACCATTGTGTTCCAGCAGTTAATCTTCCAATGTAATAGAATCGGCGAATCTAGGTTATTGGATGGAATTCTGGAATATTATGCCTCTAGTGTTGACGATTAAGTTTTGCACAACGATGTTGTTTCTCAGAACGATGTTGAAGAGGTCTCATGACAGTGGGTCCTATTTTCTAAAATCTTTTTTTTTGACATCAAGAGCTTTGGTGAGATCTTGTCCCAACTTGATAGGGTAGCTTGCATTCTCCATCGTCATTCTGCACAAACTTACAAGTATGACAGGGATGTCAAATAAAAACATTGGCAGATTCAGACAATGGGCAGGTTCAGCCGACATAAGGGACTTGAAAGTAAGTCAAGTTTTTAGCATCTGATTGGTCAGCTGCCAAAAAATTGCCTTCCAATTAAGGCAACTTTATTGGAAAGTTGACTGGAAAGTTAGTCAAGAAAAATCTCCCTAACTATCAAGTCAAGTCAACTTATGTCAAAATGACAATTGATCATGTTTTTTAATTCAACTAAAAGCTGAACTTTATTACTCAATGATTTATTTATTTTCTCCACAACTTCATTTAATGCTTTCTGTAAAAGGGTTGGTTGTGAATTTGAAAAAGAAATAAGTAATATTTCTTTTCAATACAAAATAAAAATCGTGATGGACTTGTAGCTTGCCTGAGGGATGTTTTGTAGACAATAATATTTTATGTAGTTTTTGTACTACGAACTTGAAGTAGAGGTTTGTGAAGTAAAGTTCTGAATATAAAACTCATGACATTTTAAAAACTTACTAGTTGCCTTGGTCAAAATTCACGTTCAAAGAATGAAGTTGACTGCAAATGAAGTCCCTTATGTTATCTGAATCTGCCCAATATAAGGGCCTTGTAGGTAAGGCATGTTTGTAGTATCTGATTCACCAGCTACCAACAAATTGCCTTCCAATCAAGACAATTTTATTGAAAAGTTGACTGGAAAGTAAGTCAAGAAAAATCTCCATAACTATTAAGTCAAGTCCACTTACTCGTATGTCAAAATGACAGCTGATCATGTTTTTTTTCATTTAACTGAAAGCTGAACTTTATTCTTCTGTGATTTATTTATTTTGTGCACAATTCCATATCAGATTCTTTCTCATTTTTTGGGTTCTTAAATTTTTGTAGCGTTTTTCGCATTAATAAAAATATCAACAAAAATGAATATAATCTTTTTGGAAAAAAGCTATGTTTCAAAACTATGTATTTCTTACATTTCTGCGTGAAAGCAACAAAAACCCTCTAAACTATTGTGTTTGGCTCTTAAATATGGCATATTTAGAAAACTGTTGGAATGTTAGCCTCCTTTACAGAACATTAAAACAAATTTTTAAGCGGTGAGTAAAAACTGGCCTATATGTTAAGCGTGTGACCCCTCCTGATTAAAAGTCAGGATCCGACCTTGGAAGGAGCTCTAACAGCCTGTTTGAATGCGTGTGTCAGATGACAGATCCTCCATAAAATTAGCATTTTTCGTTCACTTTCTGATGTCGAAATTTCAATAAATTTCATTTCTTGTAGGGTCAAAGGGGGTAATTGTAAACGATTTTGCATTTTTTTATTTTTGTTCACTTGTAATGTTTGTAACAGCTTAACCATGCAATGTCGAACATTTTTGTTTATGCTTCTTAAGTTTGGATTGTATTATCTATCAAAGAGTAGTAATCTTAATGGCGTTTGTTTATTAGTTTTCATAAAATTTGATGTTTACATTTACCCCCCTAGTTTTTTAAGTAAACGAGAAAAATGGGGTAAATGAAAACGGTACCAGTCGTCCTACCATTGTGGAAAGAGGTAACAAAATTCTCTCTCCTTATATATGTAGGTACCTACTAAACCAAGGAGATCATCCTTATCGCAGGAGTAACCAGCACGAGATCTGAAATAAGGCACCTTGCTATAGTGTCCTCCATGTCTGACGAAAGTGCTGGTTTTCTGCCTCTAGATACATATAATGACAGTAGGATTTTTCCCTTCACCGATCCACTCACGTGTATGATGGAGCTGTGGTTTTGGGTTGATATGTACGTGGCATCTTTTTGATATAAAATATTGTTAGACCAACACCAAATCCATTGAAAATTAATGTTTACAGTTACCCAAATTGTTCACTTAACTTACCTCGATCGCCTTTGTTTGTTCTGCAACAATTTTAATAAGCACTGAAAAACTTAAAAACGCAGAAAAACGAAAGACTCATGGAAACGAACAAAACATAAATATCCCTTTGACAGATAAGGCCTTCCACGCGTCAATGTGATTGAAATATAATGGGCAGGTTCAGACAACATAAGGGACTTCATTTGCAGTCAACTTCATTCTTTGAACGTAAATTTTGACCAAGGCAACTAGTTAGTTTTTCAAGTGTCATGAATTTCAAATTCAGAACTTTACTTCACAAACCTCTACTTCAAGTTCATAGTACAAAAACTACCAAAATTATTATTTTCTACAAAACACTCCTCAGGCAAGCTACAAGTCCATCATGATTTGTATTTTGTATTTTAAAGAAATATTACTTATTTCTTTTCCAAATTTACAAGGAACCTTTTTACAGAAAGCATTAAATGAAGTTGTGCAGAAAATAAATAAATCAATGAGTAATAAAGTTCAGCTTTTAGTTGAATTAAAAAATATGATCAATTGTCATTTTGACATAAGTTGACTTGACTTTATATCGGGTGATTTTTTAAGAGCTTGAGAACTTTAAAAAAAAAAAAACGCATAAAATTTGCAAAATCTCATCGATTCTTTATTTGAAACGTTAGATTGGTCCATGACATTTACTTTTTGAAGATAATTTCATTTAAATGTTGACCGCGGCTGCGTCTTAGGTGGTCCATTCGGAAAGTCCAATTTTGGGTAACTTTTTCGAGCATTTCGGCCGGAATAGCCCGAATTTCTTCGGAAATGTTGTCTTCCAAAGCTGGAATAGTTGCTGGCTTATTTGTGTAGACTTTAGACTTGACGTAGCCCCACAAAATATAGTCTAAAGGCGTCAAATCGCATGATCTTGGTGGCCAACTTACCGGTCCATTCCTTGAGATGAATTGTTCTCCGAAGTTTTCCCTCAAAATGGCCATAGAATCGCGAGCTGTGTGGCATGTAGCGCCATCTTGTTGAAACCACATGTCAACCAAGTTCAGTTCTTCCATTTTTGGCAACAAAAAGTTTGTTAGCATTGAACGATAGCGATCGCCATTCACCGTAACGTTGCGTCCAACAGCATCTTTGAAAAAATACGGTCCAATGATTCCACCAGCGTACAAACCACACCAAACAGTGCATTTTTCGGGATGCATGGGCAGTTCTTGAACGGCTTCTGGTTGCTCTTCACTCCAAATGCGGCAATTTTGCTTATTTACGTAGCCATTCAACCAGAAATGAGCCTCATCGCTCATCGGACGTAAAGCGCGAAACACATTTCGAACCGAACACTGATTTTGGTAATAAAATTCAATGATTTGCAAGCGTTGCTCGTTAGTAAGTCTATTCATGATGAAATGTCAAAGCATACTGAGCATCTTTCTCTCTGACACCATGTCTGAAATCCCGCGTGATCTGTCAAATACTAATGCATGAAAATCCTAACCTCAAAAAAATCACCCATTAGTAAGGGAGATTTTTCTTGCCTAACTTTCCAGTCAACTTTCCAATAAAGTTGTCTTAATTGGAAGGCAATTTTTTGGCAGCTGGCCAATTAGATGCAAGAAACTTGCCTTACTTTCAAGTCCCTTATGTCGGCTGAACCTGCCCAATGTCTTTTCAAATAATTTCATGGCATGCTTCAAATTATAAACGGTTTTGAGAAAATTAAGTATGTTTACAATTACCCCTGTTCAAAATTACCCCCCTTGACCCTAATTCAAGTAAATCCCTCTTGCTTTTCTCTTTAAGATTGACCTGTTTAGCTTTAGCTTCTTAACAAATCCTTAGCTTAAACCTTTTTTATTCACAACACCCATAAGTTACACTTGCTGTCCAAGCAATACAAAATTTGTTAAATATATGTACATATTTCTGTTTGATTTCAGAACAAAACATCACTAACACAGGTGCTAAAAGAAGCTCACTATAAAACTCAAGACGAATACGAAAAGTACACAGAGGAAAGAGTCACAAAGGACATTGATGAAGACTTTGATTTGATCGACGTCATTGTTGATGGTAAGAAAAAAGTCTCACTTAAAAACCCAAAACTTTTTAAAAATGTTATTCATTCTTATCTTCCGAAAAAAAAGCTTGTTCTAAATTCACCCTCACTCTAACCGGACCTGACTTCACATCGTACAAAGTTGAAGATCCCTTCAAACGGTTAGGACCGATTGCAATATTCTCTGCGAGACGGCATTGGACTGCTCCGAGATGTGTGCGACTTCAAAAGGGTTCTACTTTGTACCGAAACGGAAATGCCTATCATTGTCATTGTCCGGCCACAGATCAGCATGAGATCGGTTGTAGCTTGTACAAAGATGATGTCGACAGCTTTGGATTCCATGTAAGGGGAGATGCACCAGTGATTATTGCCCATGTCGAGATGAACTCTCTAGCGGATGTAAGTTTTTGAATTCCATCAAATCTGGCAGCTCTTATTTAACTTATTTTTTTTTTTTTGTTAAGCTTGGAGGAATTAAAGAAGGTGACTTTATAGTCGAGGTCTCTGGAATCGATGTCAAATGGTACTCACATCAGCAAGTTGTCCATGCAATTCAGGCTGCTGGTTCAACTTTGGAATTGAAAGTCATCACACCAATGGACAGAAATTATCTTAAGGTATGTTTGAATTTTTCATTTTTAAAAATAAAAGTTGTTTCTAATTTTAAAACAATACATTTTACAGCCATTATCATCGAAAGGATCTATATCCACATTATCAGCAGCTAGTTCGTCGGGAGTCTCATCGGGCTCATCGAGTCCCACTGGAACAACAAGTTCAAAACCAAAACTTCGATGTAAAACACCGAAAAACCGTCTAGGAAGCATCTCGTCAAGTTCGTGGAATCCCTTTAGGCGAACTCATAGCTTGGGTAAAATATTTTAGCACAAAAGCTCAAACTTAATGTGCGGATGTGAATTTTTACAGTGGCCATTCTTCTTTCAGTTGGATTATTTCTTATCAAACAGACAACCTAAAAATGTTTTCTTACCCTACTCTACTCTCCAACTCTCCAACTCTCTCCTTCGCCTTCCTGATATAAATCTCCCTTCTGTACAAAATATATTTTATCTTTTTTATAAGTTAAGTAATTTTCGATTTAAAATAATTATGTATGCAGGTACATTTATAATTAAAATTATTATTATATTTTTTTATAATTTGTTAACTATATTTTCTATTTGCATGTTTAAAAAACAAAAAAAAATAGAGTTTTTATTTGTTTTATTTTCGTTTATTTTCCATACATTGGAAAATTTTAAAATTGTAAAATATCAAGTAAAAAACGTAAACTTAGATTAAGGCGGGCTTCCGTGGAAAGAAAATTTACAAAAAATGTTTTAATGAGAAAACAGACAACAAACAAAATAAATTTGTACCGATTAGAAAACCCAAAATTGTATATTTCAAATATTTTTGTAATCTGGACAAATAAAAAAAAAACTAATATGTCGCCATTTTTATAAGAGAAAAGTTAAATTAATAATAATTATTTTATTTGTATTGTAATAGTATGTGAATAATAATAAAACATTTTATATGATAAATAAAAAAATTTATTTTAATTTTTGAAAAGATTCTGTTAAGTTTTTTAAGATGGGGTAACTAATTCAAATATAAGAACTTTAAGCAAACTTTTGGTTTGAAATTTATCCAAAAGTTGAGTATGAAAGTTTCTAACTACTTTCGTGATATCGAAAGTAAGCGCTTGGCACTTGGTGGGTTTGTGTTGTAGCTCAATAATGAAACTTATTATCATGGATGGGACGCGTTGTTCACAACGGATAAGATTTAGAAATAAAAAGATAATCTTGTCCTTTGCTAGCTAAGTACCGCAGGCAAAATAAACCACTTAATAAAAACTGTAATTTTACTTGCTTTCTTTAAAAACAGTTATCATACCTATTTTATGGTCAAACATACGAATTAGATTTTGTTTCTTTTAAAAGAATGGAGTTGTGCACCAAGGCGTATGCGCATTCTTTTTTATTTCACTGTGCATCGGAGGATATTCATTCTACGAATGGCAAACAAAATGTGTCATAGCTTACATTCGAAAACTTGGACTTCAAGAAAGGTGGCATTTCTTATCTCGAATTCACGTCCCATACTTTGTTCAATACTTCAAAAAAAAAAAAAAAAAAACAATCTAGATCTGAAATTAGCGGAAAAAATTAAATTCCAAATCCTACCCACCATCAAAAATATTACATTATTTTGTTTTTTTTTTCTTTTAAACGTCAGGTATAGAAGTTCAACACCAAAATTTTATTTTAAACTTCAAATTTAAAGGTGAAATTATAAATTGCCAAATTTAAAAATTGGCCAAAATTATTGCACTTATAAAGCACATTAATCCGCCTCTGATAGTTTATTTTTTAATCTTCATTCTTATGAAGTCTCCAAGTTTTTGAGGTTAAGCCTAGTACATACTTGTGAACCATCTCGTGAACCCATACAAATTTCAGTTTTTGGTTCACCCGTGAACTTGCTCGTGAAGCTGAGTGGAGAACAAAGTGGAGAGTTTTCGTTCACGGGCAATTTACGTGCAAAATGTACGGGAACTGTTGGTGAAGCTTTGACGTGTACTCACAAGTGTGTACCAGTGAGCAATGTCAAAAGTTCACTTTCTCCACTGGCGAATGTTCACTTCACGAGGAAGTATGTACTAGGTTTTAGGAACCAATTTTGAAATTGAAGGGATTTTTAAACCAACCCTGGAATAAAGAACTTATTTAACCCAAAAATAGCATTCAATTCCCGCATCATAAGATTTTTAAAATTTTGTCTGGTTTAGAAAGTCTCCAAAAGTTTAAACCTTTCGAATTTGGGGGAAAGGACTTGATCAAGCTATCTGGAGCTTTGCGTCTGCGAACTAAGGAACCCAAAATACCCTCATCATTAATTATTAAAGATATTTAGTCTTAGGCACCAGTTATAGCTTTCATTGGTTTTCATCAATTAAAACAAACAATGGATTTTTTTGGCAGGTCGTTTATAGCTATCATTAAAAATTTCTGTCATTGAAAAAAATTTCCTGATTGAAATCCACCGAAAAATGGGCAGGTTTAGGCAACATAAGGTCAACTTCATTTTTTGAACGTAAATTTTGACTTAGGTAACTAGTCAGTTTTCCAAGTGTCATGAATTTCAAATATAGAACTTACTTCACAAGCCTTTACTTCAAGTTCATACTATAAAAACTACCAAAAACATTATTGTCTACAAAACATCCCTCAGGCAAGCTACAAGTCCATCACGATTTGTATTTTGTATTTTAAAGAAATACATACTTATTTCTTTCCCAAATTAAAAATGAAGCCTTTTATAGAAAACATTGAATGAAGTTGTGCAGAAAATTAATAAATCATAGAGTAATAAAATTCAGCTTTCAGTTGAATGAAAAAACATGACCAACTGTCATTTTTACAGAAGTAGACTTGGCTTGATAGTAAGGGAGATTTTTTTTGAATAGCTTTCCAGTCAACTTTCCATTAAAGTTGCCTTAATTGGAAGGTAATTTTTTGGCAGCTGGCCAATCAGATACTAGAAACTTGCCTTACTTTCAAGTCCCTTAGGGGCCGGTTAGGGGCCAGTTATAGCTATCATTGAAATCGATCCGGAAAAATTTTTGAATCGATATTTGACGGTGTTTTCCTTTGATTAGAAATGAAAATTATATACTGATCGATCGGAAATCACACAAAGAATTTTTTTTTGAGAAAAAAAAAGTGTAATTACGCATTTATTTTTCTCTAAAAATGTATTTTTCTATTTTCCGGACGGAAATTCATTTTCCTGAACAGCATGGGCAGTTCTTGAACGGCTTCTGGTTGCTCTTCACTCCAAATGCGGCAATTTTGCTTATTTACGTAGCCATTCAACCAGAAATGAGCCTCATCGCTGAACAAAATTTGTCGATAAAAAAGCGCGAAACACATTTCGAACCGAACACTGATTTTGGTAATAAAATTCAATGATTTGCAAGCGTTGCTCGTTAGTAAGTCTATTCATGATGAAATGTCAAAGCATACTGAGCATCTTTCTCTTTGACACCATGTCTGAAATCCCGCGTGATCTGTCAAATACTAATGCATGAAAATCCTAACCTCAAAAAAATCACCCATTATATGTATATGTTAGTATTACCAAAAAGTTTTCAAAAACAATTAGGAAGCAGTATTCAAAAACTTCAAAAACGGAACTCACAAGTTGCAATGTTTCTTAAAAAAAAGAGGCCATGAAAAAAAAAACAGAGAAACTTCAAACATAGTTGAATAAAAAGTCAATGGAATTTAAGTTTTTAAAATATCAGTTGGGTTTTCCGGAAGTTGAATAGTAATTTAAAAGTCAAGTTATTACCTTGAAAACGCTCAAAACTTTCCTTGAAACTGTAGGGACATGCATTCTTGTTTAATTTATTTTGAAGACCGAAATCTTTTGTAAAAAAAGAGGTCATCAAATAAAGACAAATATTCATTTCTCTTCTATATTTTACAAGTAAGTCCAACTGATGATGATTTCTAAGTCATCGTCAAGGACATCAAGAGTTTCGAAATCCGTTTTTATTTATTTATTTGTTTATATTAAACGTGTTCTACAAGTGCTTCAATTAATTATGTCGTACTGAATTATTTTATGTGGAACTTTTTGTAAAATATGAATTATGTTGCACTTAGAGGGTTAAGCCACTGTAGAACAATCGATTTATTTTTTTAAATTTTAAATTAGTGCCTTGGTTAGTTGGTTTTCGAATTTTAATATTAATAGTGCATATCATCATTTTCTACTATGTAAAATATAGGTTGTTAAGGTACATAGGTCAAATAATTTTTTTGAAAGAATAAAATTTGGCATCGTTTTCGGTTTTCTAGTTATTTAAATCATTCATCATCACTTTAAGCCTTGTCGAAGCCCATTTAAGATGTTTTAATAAATTCCGCAAAAAAATATTCATATTTCGCATATTTTCACCAAATAGTTTGACCATAGAAACATTTGATTTAATAAAAACCCATTAAAATATTTTTAAAGACGAGGTTTATTTCAATAATATTTTTTTCACTTGTTTCTAGTTTTATGTTTGTTCTGTTTTCCATCAAGTGATTTTGTGGTTTGTAGGGTTTTCCTTCCATTTGTTATTTCTTTTTTTTTCCTTTTTGTTTTATATTTCTCTAAAATGACGAAAGACATAAAATATTTTTTTTTATTGTTTTACATTTTTTTGTTTACTTTGAATTACACACACATACACATTGCAAGAAATTTGTTACGTTTTTTTTGTTTTGTTTTTGTTTTTCTTAAATATTTTTTGTTTTTTTTTTTTGTTTAACTTATTGTTTCTTTTCATAATAATATTTAAAACTTATTTGTAAAATGTAATTAAATTTTTAATTATTATGTTTTGTTTTATTATTGAGTTAGTCGAAGTGTTTTGAATTCTCTTCTTATTTTTTTTTTGTTTTTGTTTTCTTTCTTTCCAATCGATAAATGTAATTTTTCTGTAAAGATTAGTAATTTTTTTTTTTAATTATGATAAATCATTAGTTTTGACGCTTAAAAGTTAGTACATCGATTTAATTTTATATATATTTTAGTAAATTAATAGCTATGTTAAAATTTTGTCTGTATTTTTCCATTTAGTTTTTCATTTGTTTTTTTTTTTTGTTTTCTGTTATACATTTATTGTATTTTCTTTTGTTTTTATTTCTTTTAAACTTCTTGTTTTTCTTTTATAATACTGAAACACGACTAGAATTCTTTATGTCATAATTATTTATTTATTAAATCTGTTTTTAGAAGGAACTACTGTCCCCACTCGCGACCACACTCAATATTTTCTCATCATTTTATTTTCTGTTTATAATAATTCTTTTTTTATTATACTTAAAATTAATATACAGTTAATATCGATAAAGATATATATATATATATATATTTATATATATATAATAAGTAGATATTTAGGTAATATTATTTTTTGTTAAATCAATTTTTATATAGTTATTTTTATCTTTGGTTTTTTTTCTGTTGTTGTTAAATTATTATTAATAAATAAATTGTTTTACATTTATATATATTTCACTTTGTCCTCAATATATATATATTCATGTTTATATATATATATATAAGATTTTTTGTTTTGTTTTCATTCATAATATATTTATATATAATTTGTTGTTTTAGGTACTTTTAAAAAATTATTACTTATTAAATTTATATCTGGTATTTTAATTTTTGTTTTTACTTTTTTTTTAGAAAAATGAAAAAGAACTTATCTGTATGTATATAATATAATTTTATTTTTTTTTATTTTCACATTTA
The DNA here is from genome assembly GCA_920104205.1 of Eupeodes latifasciatus. Taxonomy (NCBI): domain Eukaryota; kingdom Metazoa; phylum Arthropoda; class Insecta; order Diptera; family Syrphidae; genus Eupeodes; species Eupeodes latifasciatus. Next base: position 12,194,142 of record OV049926.1, read on the forward strand.
TTTATGTTTTTTCTTTATATATATATATGTATGTATATAATATATAAATTTGTTTTGTTTTGTATTGTGGAAAAATAAATTTAAAAAAATAAAAAGAGTATAACAAATAAAAAAATAAAAATATAGTATAAGATTGCGTCAGTAAAGATTGAGTGTTTTTGTTTGTTAGTACATATACATATATTATATATTATGTAAGTATATAATGCAAAATACAATAATAAATAGATTTGAAAAAATATAAATCACGATAAAGATACATTTTTGTTATTTTGTTTTTGCGTTTTTATAAATTTTATATTTTCAAAGAAAATGTACATTATACATATTTTTTTTTATTATTATTAATATATTATTTTTATTTTATTTTATTTTATTTATTTTTTTTGGAGGGTTTATATCCGCGCGCAGCGGTTAACGTTTAGATAAATGGTATGACACATTGAGATAAAATGACATTTGCTATCTATGGAAACGAATAATCAGTTTTTAGTTTTATTAAAAGTTTTTGTTTTTTATTTTCTTTGCTAAAACACATATAAATCTACGAAGCTAAAAGGAACACTACTTACATTACTAATAAGCTAAATTTCTATCATTCTTATTTTTGTTTTTGTTTTATTTACTTACAATCTATAATATACTCATTTTGTTTTATTTTTAAATAAAATATCTGACCAAAAACAGATAATGATAATGAGATAAGGAAAAATATAGTTGAAACACACAAAAATATACATATATAACACCACAGGCAGCAGAGAACAGGTGAAAACTATAAAAAAAAAATTCTTAATAATTAATTAAAGAACGAAATCGTCGTTGTTCACTGGGTGGGGGGAAGGGTTAAGGGAGGGCAAGGATAATTAGTAATTATGTGCGCGTGTTGTGTGTATCACTTTATTTCTTTAACTTTTTTTATTTTTTGTTAAATTATTATTCTATTGCTCAAATTTACACAGGTACACATGGATTTACTTAAATTCGAATTTTCTACAAATCAAAAATTTGTGTTTCTTTATTTTTATTTTTCAATAAACAATAAAAAAAAAACAAAAATAAGTTGCCTTTTTTGCATCTTTTGAAGACTCTGCCTGTGGAGGATATATTAATGTTTTTAACAAATAACATTTCTTTTTTTTTTTTTTAATTTGTCAACAACTTCACTTACACTAATTTTAATGAAAAAAAAAAAAAAGAAAAATAAAGATGAGAAGAAAATAATAATAATTCGAGATAACCTACAAAAATTTCACATTATACAAATTTTCTTTTGTTTTAATTTAAAGATAAATTAAAGTTTAACTTTTATCGATCTACTGTTACACCTCATTTGTGTGAAAGAATCACATTATTTTTTTCTTTTTTTTTTTATTTTATACTAAAACTAAAAACTATATTAGAAAAAATATGTAAAATATTTAACAAACAAAGTAAAAAGTATAAATCTACTTCGAGCTAATTGCACGTTATTTTGTGTCAGAATATGAATTTGAATAAAATAAAACAATCAAAAAATATTGAACAAGAAAAATAAAATAATTAAATTTATAAACAAAAAGAAAATGCTTAAAAAAGGTACTCGTATTTTTATAATAATTTACAATAATTTTGTGATGTTAATTTTGTTTTATATTTGTTTATAACCAAAACTCTCAAAAAGTGGGCAAGTCAACATATTGTTGGTTGGGTTGGGTTGGTTTGGTTTTGGGTAGGAAGCAAGTCTTAAACGCAGCATACATTCTTGTTCAAATTCCTTAGGATAGAAAAACGGAAGAAACAATAGGTAGGTAGGTATGTACACAATGGAAGATTTATTGATCGATGCTGGCCTGGAAGTAATGAACGTGAATCTTTTGTAATTTAACACGTTTGAATGTGTACAATGTATATATGTATTTTGCATCCTATTAATTTCGGTTAGTAAACATAGACTTAAAGTAAATTCGTACAAAAGTTGGTGTTCTTAATTATGTTCTAATTAAAGCTCAAGTTAAGGAAAATGGGTGAAGATTCTGCTTTTGTTTTAATTTTTTTTTTGTATTTTATTTAAAAAAAAATAAGGATGAATACTTTTTATTCGATCTGATGTGGTAAAAGTTATATAAAATTTCAAACTATTCTCTAAGAACCGATAGAAAATGCTGAGAATATTCTAAGCGTTCGGTGGGGGGTTTTAAAATAGGTATGTATGTCAAAAAAAATCTGAAACAATCAGCAGATTACAAAAGTATACAGTTGAGTTTGAAAAAATAGCACTGAAGTGTAACTCGAAATAGTTTCTACATTTAAATGGAAAACCATACAACGGAAGCTTTGACCAATTTTGCAATTTATGTAACTTGAGAGCTTAAGAATATTGCTTTCATTTCATCAGTGTCAGTGTGTGTCCAATTTTTAACCAGCAAAGAAGAGTATGTTTTGGTAAACCATCTCTATCAGTACAGGAAACGATTGAAATTTTAAATGAATCAAATTGGACGAACCTTGTCAAATTTGTCAGAGCTAGATACCACTATAGAATGCTTATAATAACGGAATATACATACATAAATCATATAATGCAAATATTTATACAATCAAATCATACCTTTTTTCCTTTTTTTAATTTTATACCATTATACATACATATGTACTTGTTCAATTGTATACTTAAATATTTTAAAGTTACCAGTCGAGCTGACGGCTAAGCCAATGCTTAAAAATTCATAAAAGCTTTTGTAAAATTTAAAATGATTAATTGCAATAAATGAATATTTGAATTGAATTGAATAGTTTCATCCATAAACATGTTGGTGGTAGAAAAGTTTTATAAGAGCAAAATTGTGTTTTATTGTAAAAGAGGTTCCTGGGGGGCATAGGCAAGAAATGTTTCTGGATAACACAGTTGAAGGAATTGAATAGCCTGCACAGAAGAACTTTGGTCTATCACTAAGCGATGCTAAGAATCGATTTCTGTTGTTAGATGACAATGGCTTGTAAACCCTGTACAACAGCGCTGTCCATCAGTTATGATAGAATTGATTCGAATCATAGGATTTAACAGATGGAAAGTTAAATACTCAATACTCAATATTAATTTAAAAAATGAGCAATTTTCATTAGTTGATGATATTCTACGTTGCCAATTTTCTATCGCAGCTGTAAGTACTCAACTCCCCTCCCCTCCCCCTACACTATACTCGAAATTTAAAATTGAACAGATTTTTATCGATGGAAATTTTCACTTTTGGATACAATATTATTAAATATACCACAGATGGAAAAGTTTGGTAACTTTGATTGGAAGGATATTGTTTTTGGCTTCGTAAAACTTAGAAACTGGTGGTATAAAGGAACTTTTTTAAAAGTGTTCTTTAAGTTTTGTTCCTCAATTATTTGGTATTTTAGATGGATCAATGATCAAAAGAGGAAGTTAATTTTTCTACATCTTGAAAAAAAAACAACTACTACAAGAATTCCTCCCTTTCCCCTCTGATGGGTTGCATGTTTTACATAATATGTTAAGAGACGTAGACTGCGGTTGATTTAGTTATCGCCACACTTAGATCAATGTAGATACCCTTGTAACACCCTGAAAGTTGTATAACTTTCGGAACTAAACAGATGTTGACGAAGCATATGTTGTCTTTGTCTATAAAAGAAATTGTAACGAAAAAGATAGAATAACATAGTTGAACAAATAGTGTACTCAGCTTTCAATAAAAATGAAAAGCAGCCAGATAATTTTATAAAAAGCCTCAGGAACGCTTCTTTAAAAAAAAAAAAAAACTAAATGAATTTTTGGATAGGCAATACAAAAACCTTTTGTTTTATGATACAAACAATTTCTCTTTTATAGATTAACATAAAAATATTGCCCGAGAAAAGGTAAAATTACTAGAAACTTTACAAAAAGAGGTTGACACTAGAATGATTTTTTAAAACAAAATTATTTAGCTGAGGTAAAAACGTCAAATACAGATGTACAGTGACCCCCACGACTAATCGGACACAGAAAAGAAACATTTTAACGGTGCAATTTATCTATTTAAATGTATGGAGGGTGTAGAAATTTACCTCTGATTTATTAAATAGAAACCCTAAAGTTTATTTTTTACTAATAAAATCTTATTTAAAATTAATAAACAAAACAAAGTAGACTAAAAAATAAAACAACTCTAATATTCCGTCTCCCACAAATAATCGGACACTTGCTACTGATGCACTGTAGAGTGCTCAGTAACAGTACTTTTCCGGTCAAATTATGACAGTTTTTACGAAATGTTCTATTGCGATTCCTATTCAGTTTGTTTTTTTTTTAAGTTTTCCGCTAAAAATGGCCCCGAAAGGTAAACAGACGTCTGTTGAAATACGAAAATTGGTTAAAACGCATAGTCAGGATGGAAAATCATCGAGAAATAGCCAAATTTGTCCAACGGAGCCATTCAACAGTTCAGGACATAATTTCACGTTTCAAAAATGAAGGTAGGATCCTTAATGTTAGCAGGATAGGACAAGGGAAAAAGTTAGATATGTGCGAAGAAAAGCTACTTGTTCGACAAGTGAAGGAAAATCCTTTCTTATCCTTGGAATCTCTAAAGGCATTTTTGAAGGAGACCAGGAATAAGGAAGTGAGCAACGAAACGATCCGAAGAGTACTGCAAAAACAAGATCTGAATGGCCGCGTAGCTCGAAAAAAGCCATTCATAAGTGAAAAAAATAGAAAAGAAAGGCTTACATTTGCTAGGGAACATTTAACTAAGGATACGTCATTCTGGAATAAGGTAACATTTCTTGAATTTGTATTGTTTGTGTACGGATGCACATTATAACATCATAAAATAGGTTTTTTCACAGATGAAAGCAAATTTAACTTGAAAGGATCAGACGGACGAATGTTTAAATGTTTGAAAAGAAAAATGGGGATGTATGTTTAGTTCTGGTGTTGGAAACTTACACTTTGTGGAAGGAAAAATGGATCAAAAGGGCTACATCAACATTTTACAGCAACATTTGGTGTCAAGTGTCAGTAAGCTTGGAATAAGAGACAATTTCATCTTCTACCAGGACAATGACCCCAAGCATGCATCTTACACAGCAAGGTCGTGGTTGTTGTATAATTGTCCCAAAGTGCTTAAAACACCTGCCCAGTCCCCTGACCTTAATGCAATTGAACATATTTGGGATGAATTGGGACGTCGAGTCGCTCAAAAGAAATTTCGAAATATTCAGGAGCTAAAGACGGGTCTTCAAGAAGAATGGACAAAAATACCCCCTGAAGTTTTTTCAAAACTGGTTTCTTCAATGCCTCGACGCCTTGAGGCGGTAATTAAATCAAAAGGATACGCCACAAAATATTAAATGCAATGTGTCCGATTATTTCTGAGACATGAAATTATGGAGTAGTATTAGTTTTGTTTTTAGTTTCCTTGTTTCGAATAAAAATAAAAATCCAAACTTAGTTTATCAGAAAATTATATATAACAAATCACCAAACGGGTCCAAAGAGGAACAGTGAAAATGAATGCATAATTATAATTATTTTTTGTTTAAAATAGTAAAATAATAGCAATAATAAAAATTCAATTTTGAATATCGATTTTAAATATATAGTGATTTTTGTATAACTTTTGAATTTATCTGGAAGGGGGAGAGGACGAAACTGAAATTGAAACTTCTGGCAGTTATATTTTTTTAATCTTTAGATATTTTATTATTCATTTGGCAAATCGCACTTTTAGCTATAAAAATCCACCAAATTTATATCGAGAAGCTTATCCCTACAACCCTATTTATCAAAATTTAATTTCAGCTCTTGTACAAAAAAAAAATATCGTAAGATTTTACTACAATCACACTTGCTAGTCACAGATTTTTGTTTAGAAAATGAGCAGCAAAGAAAGTATTGCCACCAACAAATTGAATGTTACGATCACTGCCAAACATTGGAAATTCTGGGAGCTAATGGGTTTTTCATTGGTAAGTTTTTTAAAACAAAGTTGCAAGTTTCACCCAAGAAGCCTAGCAAATGGAAGCCCCAAATGAAATTTATTTAAATCGGAGGTAGCGGCAAACGTGTATCTAATTTCAGTTTTAAACAAAAAAATTTGCTCCACAAATTGAAGTCACTAATGGAAGTGAATGTGTATGGTATAAAATTTACGGAGTCGAATAATTTTGCAACATTGACACAGAGGTATGTTTTTTCTAAAAACTATTAAAAAATTTGTTCAGATTTGTTGTTTTATAAACAAAGAGTTTGAGCTCTAAAGCATAATATGACGGTTTATCAGTCGATGTTTTTAAGTACCAACTTTAAAAAGACAAGTGCAGTAGAAAGTTTGTTTTTTGACAATACCTCGATTTGCGTCGTTTCGTTTTGTGTTTTTTCGAAGTTGTGTCGATGCTGAATTTGTACTGGTTTTTACTGTGCGTCGTTAGATTTTCGAAGTTGCGTTGTTTTGGGTTGCAGTCTAAAATTTTTTCTTGAATACATTTTTTTTTTAAATTTTTTTAAAAGATGGTCATGATGGGGATTCCCTCTTATCTGAAAACAACGCAACTGATGGGCAAGATAACCATACTAGAGTTTTGGAAGAAGTTCAACATTATGAAAGCCATAGAAATTATTATTTCCGATTCATGGAAGGAGGTTAAACCATCTTGCATGAATGGTGTTTGCTGCAAAATTTGGCCTGAATGTGTTCACAAAATATGTGCAGCAGAAGTTGATGGTACATCAGCCGTTCTTCATGAAGTCTATAATTTAGCTAGAGTCTAATTTTGAAGGTATGGAGGAGTTAGACAGAAATGAATTGCTAACTTCGCACAACCCAGAATTGTCTAATGAAGAACTATTGCAACTGGAATTTCAATTTGCTAATAAAGAAGATGACCGTTCAGTAGATATCTCGGAAGAACAAAATTTAATCTCCAAACAAATTTCGAAAGCGAAAGTGTCCCAAGCGGTAGCTTCAAATATCAATAAACTACAAAGAAACGTATTTGTTAAAAAAAAAAAAAAGATGTTCAGCAAACATTGGACCAGTATTTTGATAAAGAAAGTAGATTAACGACAGCAAATATGGACTTATTAGACAGTGATTAATTTTTGTTTTTTTTCTTATAAATTGATTGACTATTTTATTTTGTTTTAATTAATTTTTTTTTGTTGTTTTTATGAATGTAATAAAATTTAATATTATTTTCGCTTTTAAAATGTTTACTTTGTTGAATTTTCTTTTTAAAAAGAAGTATTTTCGTAACTCTGGAACCTATCTTCAATCTTTATATGGCTTCCTATACAAAATCATAATTCACTTTGCGTCGTTTCAATTTGCGTCGTGTTTTTTTAAAACGTAACCACGACGCAAAGCGAGGTATTGGTGTACTTTATATTTCCTATAAACTGCTTCTATGACAAATAAGCACAGAATTACTTTGGCCATGTTTTTGGGAATATTGAAATGTGTGCTTTCGAATGAAAACACTAAAATTAAAACTGTAAATAAGTTGCATTTTGTTTGCATTCAATTTTTTTCTTTTCCAATCTCAAATCCTCTAAAATCTTTTCAAGTTTTACCCTTTTTTTTTAATACCTATACCATTCCAAAAAGGTAACATGATAAATAAAAGTAATTCAAAGATTTTTAATAAAGACAATAGAGTTCTCGAGTACGAAATGTCCGACTTCGAATAAACGTGTTAAGATAAATTAATTTCAAACAACAGAGTACATATTTTCCAAATTCGAAAGATTTAACTTTGGAATCTAATAACAGAGTTAGGCAGGAAACCTTTGTTTGAAAAGTTTACAGAACAAATCTGAAAGTAAATTTGTTTGTGCAATTAAATTTCTAAAAAAAAAATTAACAACAAATTTTCTCAGTTACCAGCAATTAACATTTCCGGTTAGTAATTCGAACTATAGTACTTGCTCGGGGTAATACGCAGATGGCCACTAAACGAATCTTTCAGCATAAATCTTATAGCACAAATAAACTATAACTATGTGAAGGATTTAAGAAACTAAAGGCATTCAAAAGTTTCATTACAGAGCAATATATCCTTAGAAGATACACTCTGTATATGTCAAGCACTCAAAATGTTCTTTACATATGCAGATATGCATAGGATGCATAGGATTTTATCAGAAAATGAAAGTAATCTTTGAAATCTGATATAATTTCAGAGGAAGTCCTATTAGAAGAATATTCAGCTCTCAGATTAGAGTACAATAGATCTCGAATTCATTGATTAATATAATTATGCAACAATTCAAAAAATAAATGGTAAAATAATCAGAAGGACTTCAGTTGGGGGCTTAAATATTCCTGTTCGGAAAATCGTATAACCAAGGTAATTTTTGGAAAAAAAAATAAATTCATTTTTATAGCCACTCTTGTGCGTTTATCGTTCTGCTAACAAAACAATTGATACTATGAAAAGCAACTGACTATTAAAACCCCACTAAAAACACCATGGATTTCGGCTTTCAAATCACATTTTGTCTAAACACCTATAATACTTTTTCACTTGATAATGATAAAATGCAATGTTACCCAAACAAATGCTAACATTAAGACAACTCGAAATGTTTAATTTCACACACAATTTTCTCTCAATATCATAATTTAATTAAAATACAAATTTTAAATAATAAAATATTAACTACTTTATGAAATGAGTAACAAGAAAATTATTGTCAAAAAATAAAAACTAATGTATGTAGTTAGGCATGCAGATCAAAAATACATTTATCTATAATAATAATAATTAATTACTTTGATTTTAATGAAAAAAATTCGTTTGCCTCTCATTTGTCTGTACTGTAATTTTTACTTTATAAACACAAAAACATCAAGTTTTTATGTTTTCTCAAAAAACACACTTGAACCAACTTCCTTAATACCCTTTAAATATACAATTATTACATATTTATTTAATTTATTTATGTATATTATGTTTTTTTTTTGTCTAGAGACCTCATCCCATTTATCTTTAGTTACCTGCTGCTGCGAAAAAAGAACTCCTCATGTCACAGTACGTTTAGTTTTGGTGGAAAGATAGAGATTATGCATGCATTTTTGCGCTTAAAAATCGACAACAAAATGTGACGTACGACGACGACGAAGACGACGACACGACCGCTACTGCGACCGTAAACGTAACCGTGTACATCACAATGGGTGATAGTGAAGATGACAACAAGAACGACAACAATGACGACAACGATGACAACGACACGACGATGACAAGTGTTATTTTACTTTTGTTAATTGTAAATAAAGTTGGCAGGATCACAGAGAGCGTCGCTGTCATCGTCGAACTTGCCATTGATCGTGTAACCGGTCCCGGAGCCATACACCCACTCCTTTTTGATGAAATCCCCATCGGTGGTGGACGATTGCAGGCCCAAGGAGCTGTGGTCCAGTCGAAAGTCGTCTGGGTCGTCCGGGTAGAGGTCATCTGGAATGCTGTCTGGAATCGAGTTCGGTTCGAAGAGATTCGAGTAAGGTAACGAATGCGTTAGATCGTGTGCGTCGACCAGGTCGTCGCCATCGAAATTCGTGTGGTATTTCGAGGTCGGTGGAGAGTTCTGAGACGGTGCTGAGCACTCGTCAAATATTTCTTTTTTGATGAACATATCAACGGAGTTATCACCTGAGGAGTAAAGATTTGGTTCGCTTTTGATTAGTAGGGCCGTAGTGGCCAGGGACGGTGAGTTCTCGTTTGTGTGTCTCAAGGACGTTGATGACACTGATGATAGCGATGTGTGAGCGTGAACAGCGACAACGCCACCCGAAGTGGAAGCTGTTGCCGACACCGAAGCCGATTCGTGAGAGCCCGGCGATGAGGCCGACTGTGACGACGAGGACGACGACGATGAAGATGATGGCGATGGTGATGGAGAGATGACCAAGGACTTTGGCGACTGCGACGACATGGATGCAGCGGTGGACTTAATTATTGCTGAGACCCGTTGGAACTGGTGGCTTTGTTGGTGCCGCAGATGATGCGGCTGTTGTTGTGCGTATGTAACCTGAGTGGGAGGCCCGTTTTGTACATCGTTCTTTATCACAAGTGTCATGTTATCATGATGAGATTCGTTCGAGGATTCCTCGGTGGTGGTGGTGCTTGTTGTTGCGTTGGCTGTTGTAATATTATTGTTGTGGTTGTGCGAGTACATTGAAACTTCATCGAGTTCTTGTTCGTGTTTCGGCTGAATGAGCATCTCGTGTTGATGCAGTAACTGTTGGTGGCGATGCAGCTCTTGCTGCTGTTGCTCCTGTTGAGATTCGAGTGGTTCGAGTTTTACGGCAACCAATGGCTCGTATTTGATTGTGGTTGTTACTTGGCTTGTTTGATCTTTTTGATGGGTCTGCATGTGAGTTTGTAGACTGGATTGCGTATGGAGTTTCTTCTTGCAGATTTTACACTCGAATGGGAAGTCACCGGTGTGAGTGCGAGCATGGATTTTTAGATTATATCGTTGACCGAAGCCTTTGCCGCAGACATCGCATCTGAAATTTAGTTTTAATTATTTAATGATATTTTCAATATATTGAAGATAAAAATTAATTTAAATTTGTATTTAAGTCGTTTTTATAAGAAATATGTTAACATTTTGTACAGGTTACTCCTTTTATTTGTGTAAATATAAAATCTAATATTCTAGGTTCTTTTTTAAACTAAAAAGTTAAGATAACAATAATGCATAGAATCCCTAGGTCTGCTGCAATTTGTTTATTGCCTGTGCACGAATGAATCATAAAAACCGATCTTGAGATTGGAGACTATGTATATTGACGTTACAAAAGTCAAAGCAATAAATATAATTGCTGTACGCATATTTGAAAAAATAAATTGGAAATATGTGATACAGAAATTATAATATTTATATACACTTTATGAACATAATGATTTTTGAGATGTAAATTTTTAAAATTTGAGCTTTTTGAGGCTATGTAATTTTTGAAGTAGTTATTTGTTTCTAATTAAATTCGTTATGATCTTCCAAACCTATAATCCCTATTTGCATTAATTATTAGTCTTTTGAAAAATACTGTTGAAAACCGAACTTCTAAAATCAAAGTTCGAACCAATGCAAAACCTCTGTACAAATCCATTCAAAAAACAAGTGAGTAAAACTTTTAAAACCTTAAGTTATTAAGCCACAAATAGGACCTAAGACACTTTATACACTTGTTATAACTTATATAACTTATCGAACACTCTTAAAAATCTTCTTCAACTGGCTATCAGCTTTTCAAATTTTCAAGCTTACTGTAAGAACTTATACAAAACAATTCAAGTTTGCGACACTATAACTTTGTTGAAATGCTTAAGTTACCAAATAAAGTTAATAAATGGATAAATAACTTCTTTATTAATCAAATATTTTGATTAAAATTCTTCGGTCTAATTTTTCAGTGTCAGATCACCTTCGTTTCTGAGTCAAATTGATGTTAACTTCTGAATCATATTTTTTATGTTATATTAATCTTGGAGCTTAAATAACAGATTTATTTGACAGAAGCTGAATCTATACTAATATTATAAATGCGAAATTAACTCTGTCTGTCTGTCTGTTACTCAATCAAGCCTAAACTACTGAACCAATTTGCATGAAATTCGGTATGGAGATATTTTGATAGCCGAAAAAGGACTACTTTTTACCCCGGGAAAATGACGTATTCTCATGGGAAAATTCATATGGGCCGATCGCTTTTACGCCTAAACTACTGAACAGATTTAAATGAAATTTGGTAAGGAGATAGTTTGAGACTTAAGAAAGGACATGAGTTACTTTTGACCTGGGGTAAACAACAAATTCCCATGGGAAACATTACTTTCTGGCGAATCCGATCGCTTTCACTCCTAAATTAGCAATGATTTGAATAATATTTGGATAAAATTGGTATTACGCGAAAACAACGCATTCCCAACCCTTATGAAATAAGATGTCGAACATGTTAAACTTATCATACACGTATATCAACGCGGGCTTCGCGCGCCACGTGCCTCAAGCCCTCAGCGTTAGACCCAAACTGTGGCTCCCACCAAGTTCCACAAATAATAATGTTAAACCTAAACTTTGCTATGCTTAACCTTTCATCGCCAAACACGAGCCATGTAGGTACAACTAATAATTCACTGGGTCTATCTTCTACTTCTGATAATTCTGTTTCGGCTGAGGCGCAGGGCGAGGGCGTGGATCGCACGCGGTAGACGAGGCACGTGGCGGCGGCGGTAGTGCGACGCGGGGGAGGACATCACTGAGTGGTTCTACCCGAACGGGCACACACGTGAGGGAACACGCCGTTGTCGGACGCATTCAAATTACAGAGAAATCCTGCAAATATTTTATTTGTCGTGTAAATTTAATTGTTTATTTAATACTTAATAATTTACTCGGTTCGTCACCTAACCTAACCTATGACAATCACACTTAGTATGGCCTCATCCCATCTCGGCACAATTCAAACATACGTACAAAAAAGTACAGCTCAAGTTTTTTCATACTACTATCCAAAAAAAACTATCTTATGCGGACGAAATCGCGGGTAAAAGCTAGTAAGTAATAAAAAAAAGTTATTCTATTTTATTTTTGTGATTAAAGATTGTTGTAAAAATGAATGAGTTTTCGTTATTTTTCTCCATTTTCGAGTCATTAAAAAAATAAAGAAAATTACTGTCAGTTTGGAAAATGAAAGATTTTCAGTTTGGATCTTCAACGAAAAAATTGAAAAACAAACTACGAAAGAAAACGGTCAACAAATCAATACAAAAACTTTCGATTTTTAATTTTTTTTTATGATTTACAGGCACTCAACGGGTTATTAATACCCTTAATATGTTTACGTTTAAACACTGTGCTAGCTTTAGGAAGGATTTAAGAGGAGATATTGGTGCACATTGGTCTTAAAGTTTTGAATACCTAATTAAATGGAAAGGAAAAATAGAGTTAAGTACAGCATTCTACATTCTTGATGTACGGTTGAAGAAGCATTTCTGACAATGTCGAATATGTGATAAGAGGTGATCTTTGATACACATACTGAGTACAAAAAATGATTAGTTTCCTGGATGCAAGTGCCACTCATGGATGGAAAGCAGCACGGTTAATAAATCCCTATTGGACAATGCTGACGAGATTGGAACTTAATGAGCTTATCTTACGCCGCCGTTGAAGTTTCACATCCGAAGGACTAGGATGTATGTAAATCGTGAAACGGCTATGAAAAGCTGAGGTCACTGTCGTCAGAGAAACAGTTTAATGGATCAGATGTTTCGGATAAGAGATGAGATGAATATAAGGAAGAGAGTCCGACACAAAACAGAACTCTGATGGTTACCAGCATTTATAAGTTTTAGATTTGTAACTAATTAATACAAATTGTATTAAACAGTTAGAAAGGTAGTTTTTAATCCAATGAAGAAGAGATTCGTCAATAACAAAATTACGCATTTTTGATAAGAGAGCTTGATGCCTTTCAATTATCAGGTACAAAAATCTTACTTTCTCCAAAACGATGTAAAGATTTGTTCCACTGATCGGCGAGATAATCCATCAATTTTTTTTTTATTACTCTATTTGAACGTCGAACTTGTCGAGTTGTAAAAGCTGAGTAATATTCACCTTTGCCGGGTCATAGAGACATTCCAGATAACTGTAAAGCATTATTCACATGAGCACGACCAACGACCAACGAATGAACGAATATTCGTCGATTTTGACATTTCTTTCACATGAGAGTTTTTAATTCGTCGCGAATGAAGTTTGACTTTGACAATTGTTTTTTTTTTTTGTGTTTATCATTATTGTGTTTTGTTTGAAAACAACCGATTAAGAAAATGCGGTCGAAGCTATATTTGTTAAAAAAAAATTATTGGTGTCCTTGTTAATAAACAAAACAAGGAAAAGATTTCATGTGCATCCGCAGCCGAACACCATTCACCATCGAAATCAAAACACAAGAATGATTTTTTAGGTTATGTAGCGCGCGAACAATTTATTCGTTGCAGTGTGGATGGTATGTGGAACGCGATCAATTTATTCGTTGCAGTGTGGATGGTATGTGGGACGCGAATAAAGTTTGACAGTTCGTATCAACTAGAATTTTGTTCGCGACGAATAAATTTGTTTTCTTAAATTTATTAATACCTATATGACATTGAAAAGTAAAAGTATGCACAATAAATCAAATAGAAACTTCATTGCTATCGTTTTGTTAAGAATTTGTGTGGAAATATGTCTTCAAACGTATATAAACTCACATTTTGTAATTCATTCGTCGTTCGTTGGTCGCGCTCATGTGAATGCTACTTAAGGCAACTACAACGTAAATAACAATCGCTACTTTTAAACTATTGCTAATGCAGGACGCTATGAAGAAGGCAAACACCAGGTGGAACAACATCACAACGTGTCAGGTCACAAAAAACATCTGGCCAACACTAGATTTAAAGCGATCAAGGTGCTTGCTATCTATAAGCAGATCGCATATAAGCTCGATAATAGGTGCCATAACCGGACACTACCAAATGACTTTTGCAGAAGCTGTATGGACGAGGAAGAGGAGGAAACAGTTCTTCACCTTCTCTGTACATGCCCTGCTCTCAGGGCCGGCCCCAGCCAAACTTGCGCCCTGTGCAAGATTTGTAGAAAGCGCCCCTTTTTTATATTTTTTTTTACACATAAACTGATACACAAGCATAAGCCTTTCCCACATTACCGAGGAGGTAGAATTTCAATGCGTTTTTTTATTGAGGTATCCCCAGGTGGCCTAAACCATTAAACTAAGAAGCAGCGAAGAAATGAGCAGAGGGGAAACTTTTAAACTTGGAAACTTACTTTTCTGGCCTAACATTTTGCAAATTCAGAAATGAGATCATCAAAGTCTAAAGAATTTAATAATTTCTTTTCAATGGACATTATAGATAAACCTACCAATCTCTCTTGAGTCATGGTTGTCCTAAGATAATTTTTAATAATTTTAAGTTTAGAAAAACTACGTTCTCTTGAAGCTACAGTGACCGGGATTGTATTAAGGATTTGGAGAGCAATTACTAAATTTGGAGCAAAATCTTCAAGGTTTGAACTAAAAATAAAATTTAACACATCTAAACTTGAGCTGTGTGTTGTAACAAGCTGGGATATTACGGTTAACTCTTGAAACAATTCTTCTCCATCTAAATCTTTAAAACTACTTTATGTTAAAACATTCTGGAAATTAAGGCATGAAGCACGTACATATGTACATTTATATTTTTTAAACATTCGCTTATGTTATTTAAAAATGAAAAATTGATACTATACGTATCAAACCTTTCAAGTATTTAAAAAAAAATTCAGCTTTAAATCTTTGTTTCGGGTCTAAGATAGTTTCAGGACATTCATCATCATTAAGTATTTTTCTCCGTTGAGATCGCAATGATGAAGCTACAGGAAACATATTTGGTATTTCTAGGGAACTAGCAATACGCTCGGTTAATTGAACATACCTACTCATTAAATTTTACATCGGAACGCATTAAAATCAAACCTGTTTCAAAGCATGACTTGGAATTTTTTTCTTATAAATATCCCACCTCGTTGTGGAACTTTAAAAAAAGTTATACAAACATTGAATTGTATCGAAAAATTTAACTGCATATAATGAGCACCGAGCAGCATCATTAACACTAAATTTAAGGAATTCGAGCAACATGGAACGAAAAATGCTCTTGGTTCCAGGGTTCGAATTCGATTCTGAACACCCGCTTCTTTTCCTTTCATATTCGAACCATTATCATAACATTGGCTTCGACAGTTACTTGTTAAAATTCCATGTAATTCAAGCTTGTCTAAAATCAACTGAGTAAGTCACATTCCGGTCTTGTCTTGTCATAAAATACGTCACTTCTATTAAAAACTGATAGCTATTTATTTAATATTAATTAACCAACAAAGCGAAAAAACAATTGAAACAATCTGCATTCTGAACCATACTAGATATGGGTGATTATACAAAAGTTGGGTAACTTTTGAGGATATTTTGTTTACGATAGTTTTTAAATCAAACTTCTATAAATTCGGGTGTATATGATAGCTAATCTAATTAATATATTGTTCCCAATCGGGCCAGTCACTTTTTTGAGTACATTGTAAGATATTTAAAAATTTCAGAATTTGACTGCCAGAGGACTGACGAGTATACACAGTTTTGAAAGTATTATAATGAAATTTAATACAAATTAGTAAAAATCTCTTAGGATTCAATAATGATCACTTAAAATCACTTAGTAACAATTAAAAATAAATATTAATATGTAATACTAGGAGAAAATACTACATCAGTTTTCAAAACAGACTTTTGACATTTAACGTAACGTTATTCACTTATCTTTTACTACTTTCACATAGTTTTACTAAATATTTCAAAGTAATCAACAAACAAAATCTAACAATATTCATCTTAAAAGTACTAATGATTAAGAAATGAAGAACAATAACAATTTACCTGACACAGAACTGACGCCACAATACTGACGAAAAAGACGAAATTTGAGATTATAATCTGGACTAATGTTTTTTTTTTTGTAATTTCAAATATCAACAAACTACATTTTAACAAATCAAAGTCTAATACGAATAAATAAAAATAAACTTTAGATTAACAAAAAAATAAAGACTCACCATAAAACTGACGTGTTGATTGGCTAAGCACGTGTATAGACAACAAACATAACGCAAACTCTGGTACAGTTATGGTGGCCGTCAAATTGTGCGACCCGCAACTAACTTTATTACCAACATTAAAATTCAAAGTGGGATTTGACGTTGAGTCGGCGATATTTCGCACGAATTTTAAATTTAAATAACACACTAAAAACTGACGAATAAAACTGAACACAAAATTTCTTATTTTTTTTAAATAAAGTGGAGAACACTGCATTATGAAAGTTGTAGTATATATTAAACTATATACATCGCAGATTGTATTAATTTAATAAGTTTTCTCAAATCAATGATAATGTTTAATAGACAGTCACTTAATAGTTGGTTTTCAGGGTTGTGACATGCCAGAGGACTGACGTTTTAAGAACTAATTGTGTTTTTTTAATAACTTGTATTCAAAATGAAGAACTGAAATTGGGTGACTAAATAAAGGTCTTTCCATTGTTTTAAAATAAATTGCAATCTCAATAAAATATAATCAGACTTTGTTGATGACATCGAGTTACCCAACTTTTGTATAATCACCCATATACATTAAAAGTAGCCGTTACAACAGTCATGAACTTTCAAAAAAAAAAAAAAAAACAAACTGCCTGCCTGCCTGCGCAAGAACAATTCGACTCCACATAGAATCATCCCTCTTTAATTTTTAAGCTCTATGCTCCTTTTCCATTCCATTAAAAATTTCATCTCCTGTAATCAGGCACTTAACTTTTACACAGTGTGCAATAAGAAAACCTGCACGCTCTGACCCATATGATTCCGTATAAATGAGTTTTTTTTTTTTTAAATATCTCCCATGTTAAGCTAGCCATAGACGGTGAACATGTTGGTGTGATTTGTTGGGCAGCGCTTCGCCATACACGGCCCAACATATTTATAAACTTCATTTTTTGTGTGACTGTCATGAAGTCAAGATGTGCGATAGAAGTGCGGATGATGCAATAGCGTGTTTGATAACGACATGTTAACTCATTGAAAATAACAACACAAATGACGAATTGTTGTCGCACAACGCCATACACGACGAACATGCTGAACAGACTTCAAAACGTGTTGTAAACTTGCCCATACACAGCCAACATGTTAGCCACAACTTCACGGTTTATAAAATATTTCATAAACCGTCGATTTGTTGGCCAACATGCCCATACACGAATGATTTTCAGCCCAACACCAACAAATCACACCAACATGTTCATCGTCTATGGCTAGCTTTAGTTTCGATACTCAGTGTGCAAAAAAGAAAACTTGCACATCCATTGACCATTTGTAGCAAAGACACCTACCTACCTCATTTCCAAATATTTCAACCTGTTCGTACAAGAGAAGGAAAAATCTCAATACAAAAAAATTCATTGCAAGAGAAAAAAAGAAAAAATCTCAACACAAAAAAATTCCATGCCACCTCATATCATATGTGCAAATTTATTTCATGCACACCGAGTCCCAAAATTAACATAGAGAGTATGACGAAGCAAAATTCTTATTCATATTGAATCGTATGGGCTAGAACGTGCAGGTTTTGTATCTATTTATTTATTCATCAATGGATTTGACTTAACAATCTGCTGATAACAAAAGGTTGGTATTTACATTAATTACAATTTACTTATTCTAGCTCAACTCAAGAATGAAATATATTTTGAACAATATTTTTAAAATTAACCCTATTCATAGAAAGGTCGACTTCACTACAGATAGAGTTATACAATGTTAACGAACGAGTTACAGGATTATTTAAACCATAATTTGTACGATGAATGGGAACATAGAACAGATCATTACGAGTTCTTAGATTTCTTTCTGGAACATACCAAGAAATTTGTGCAAGTAGTTCTTCAGATTTTATACAATTACTTAAAATGTCTTTAATAAAAAGAACGCATTGAGCTTGTCTGCGGCTTTTAAGGGTTTTCAAATCTAATAACGCACATCTTCAAAAGTAAGCAGGCATTCCGTCGGACCATCTCAAATTCCTTAACGCGAATCGCGAGAACCTTTTTTGTATCCTTTCTATTCTTGCAATACCATTTTTGTAAAATGGGGACCAAACCACACAGCAATACTCTAAGATAGGCAACACTAATGAAAAAAAAATTGCCTTCAAAGTATACACATCTTTAAAAACGCTTGAAGTTCGTTCGAGGAAACCTAACATGGAATTAGCTTTCGAAACAATAAAATCGATGTGGGCAGAAAATGTGAGTTTGCAATCAAAGATAACACCAAGATCTTTCACCTCACTGACCCTTGAGAGTGTTACCATTCCAAATTTATAATTAACGGAGTTAACGTTCTGTAAGCACTAAAAATTTTACATTTTGATGTATTGAGTTCGAGATGGTTATACGAGCACCAATTTAAAAATAAATCAATATCATTTTGAAAGTTTAAACAATCACTATCTGAAGATATTTGACTAAACAATTTAACGTCATCTGCAAACATCAAACAGTCACAAAAATTGAAAACGCCAGGAATATCATTTACAAACAAATCGAACATAAGTGGTCCCAAATGACTACCTTGGGGGAGACCCGACTCCACCTCTATACAAATTGATGCAAAACCATCAATCTGGACGACCTGTTTACGATTTGACAAGTAGGACCTCAACCATTTTAAAAAATTCGTAAAGAGTCCCAGTTTTCCAAGTTTATGCAATAAAAGTGCATGGTGAACTCTGTCAAACGCCTTAACAAAATCTGTGTATAGGACATCGACTTGCTTTTTGTCGTCCATAGATTTTGAACAAAATTGGGAAAAAAGGCACAAATTTGTCGAAGTTGATCGGCCACTAATAAATCCATGTTGTTTTGACGTTATTGATTCCTTAACAGCAAAAAATAGCCTCTGGGTCACTAATTTTTCAAATAACTTTGGTACAGCGGAAAGTTTTGATATTGGCCTGTAATTTTTAACGAGGTGTTTAATGTCACTTTTGTAAATCGGATTAACAAACGATAATTTCCAATCATCAATAAAAACACCAGATGATAAAGATTTATTGAAAATAATTTTAAGAGCGTAGCAGAGAGATAAGGCACATTTTGACAATAAGAGCGGGGGAATTTTATCCGCTCCAGCTTTTTTAATCGAATCGAGTTCATTCAGGCCATCAAGAACGTCTTGTTCTGAAAAACACTTTAAATCGAAATCAGTGATATGGGAAATATTTGAGTAAAAGTCATTAATATTTAAAATAACATCAGTATTATAATTCGATTGGAAGTATTTTGCAAATAGATTGCAAGAAGATTGAATATCGCTTGACTTTTCGTTATCAAGTTCCATTGCTGTTGGCAAAAATGAAGTTTTTCGTTTGATATTCAGAAAGACCCAAAAGGATTTGCTATTCTTTTTTATATTGCTTTCATTAGCGCTTATGTACTGATGATACAAAAATTTGTTCAAAAAATCAAATTCTCTCCGAAGCTGAAGAAAGCGAGCACGATCCTCTGAACTATTTGATATTTTTGAACGCTTAAATGCCTTATTTTTACATTTTCTAAATTTTTTAGCCTTTTATTAAACCACGGAAGCTTAAAAGAAGATTTTTTATTAAAAACCGGGACAAACTGTTCAATGTCATCAAAAATAACTTCTTTAAAAGAGACATACATACTATTTAGAGATCTATTGCAAAGTCTTTGTTCCCAGTCAGTTGAATTGAAGAAATTATTTAATCCAGTGAAATCTGCCTTTTGGAAGTTATAGTTCAAACAATTATATTCACTTGAAAATTCTTGGTTAAACTCATAAAACTCAAAAATTACATAAACAGCTTTGTAATGAATTTGATTGTTTACTAAGGGAAAGTCTGATTCATATAAGAAGAATTTCATATCATTATTACAAAAAATAAGATCTAATGTTCTATTTAATAAATTTCTAGAATGGTTTATTTGAAATAAACCCAGTGAGGCTAAAGAGTCAACAACTTCAGTTTCGATGTCAGTGGTGACATTAAATGGGACCAGAGATTGTTCTGCAACCATAAAACGCCTATTTACATTACCGATGTTAAAGTCACCTAACACACAAGGAAACTGATTAATTGTCAACCCTTTCACCATTAAGCTAATGTTTGAAATAAGTTGAGCATATAATTCAAAACTACTATTAGGTCTAATATAACTTACAATAAAACAAATTTCATTATTATTAGTTGTAACGAACACACAAAGTTGTTCAAAAAATAATGATTTTGAAGGTAAATCGCACTGCCGGCTAACTAATGTAGAACGTATAGCGATTAAAACTCCACCTCCTCGTTCCATTCCAGATTCAGTTGAACGATCCACACGATAGACGACATAATATGAATCAAATAATTCAGACGATAGAAAGCTTGCATTTAACCAGGTCTCAGTTAAGATTATCACATCATGTTCATGCAACAAAGAGTTTATAAAAAGCTCATTTGTTTTTGTGTGTTGTAAACCACCACCGTACCACTGTATGTGAGTTCTCATCTACAAATTTTTTGTGTTGAGATTTTTTCTTTTTGTCTCTTGCATGGAACTTTTTGTGTTGAGATTTTTTCTTTTTTTCTCTTGTACGAACAGGGTGAAATATTTGGAAATGAGGTAGGTAGGATTTTTAGTTCTGCGATATCTTGAGTTAAATTTTCATTGAATGCAACAATGAAAGTGATGTTGGTTAGTGCGCAAGAGATAACTTAGGACAGTTGTGATGGATGTTTTTTTGAGATTATTTTAAGAATGTTTGTGGTTAAAAAAATGGTAAATAGTAGTACATATTTGTTTGCAAGATCAGATTACATTTTCTTGCTCCTGGTAATGCGCCCCCAGAATTCTGCGCCCTGTGCATTTGCACATCTTGCACATATGCTTTGTCCGGCCCTGCCTGCTCTAGCTCAACTCAAAGACGCAAGAATTACCTAGGATAATTCTTCTATAACGAACTAAACGATCTAAATCATATAAGCATAATCAGCCTCTCACGTTTCGTAAGGGACTCAAACTGGTTTTATTGGGATCGGGTGGAAAACAACATGTCAAAAGGCTAAGAGGTGAGAGACTAAATCCAAAATACACTAAAGGGACGGTCAAACATAGAGGTAGTTCAATTTTGGTCTTGGGCTGCTTCTTTGGCCAAGGAATCGGGCCAATTCGACAAGTGGAGGGCATAATGAAGTCTGAAGACTATGTAGACATCATTTGTAACACCATGCTGCCTTATGCCAATTGGGAAATGGACGTTCCAATACGACAATGATCCCAAACACAAGTCGAAGTTGGTCACAAAGTGGATTGCAGAAAAAAAAATTGAGGTTTTACCATGGCCAGCCCAATCCCCAGACCTAGACCCAACAGAGAACCTGTGGGAAATTGTGAAGAGAAGAATTGGGAGCAACATTTTTAAGCACAAAAGTGACTTATTCGTTGGAATTCAGAGGCAGTGGAATGACATTCCAAAAACGGTTATTAATAACCCTATAGCTTCAATGCCCAGAAGATAAAAAGCCGTTATAAAAAATAAAGGGTATGCAATTCAATTCCATTCCATTCAATTCAATTCAATTCAATTTATTTAAGTTAAGGTGAGTACAAATAAGACGTAGTCTTTTATAGTACAAGTTATTGGTACATTATAAGAAACAATAATAAGTATTAAATATAAAATTATATAAACCAAAAAAATAATAACAATAAAAAAGATAAATAGAATATAACATAAGAAAATAAAAAAAGTTATGAATAGTAGAAGATGAGAGAAATAAAAAAAATAGAAGACGAAAGAATTGAGAAAAAGAAAATAGTTGTTAAATTTTTTTATAAATACTGTAATGCAATACTTTTGAGTCTGTTTGCGCTAACTATCTGCTTTACCGTAGTGGGAAGAGAGTTCCAAAGTCTGGTAGCATGGATGAAGAAGAGGCGAGAAGAGTTTAAGTAATTAAACGGAGGTGTTATAAACTTGCATGTTCTGTGAGATTGAGCAAACTGAATTTTGTCGAAGAGGTATCTAGGCGATCTACTATTAATAAGGCTGTGCATGAATTGACAACATCTGACATTCAAAAACTGTTGAAAAGTACAACCGAATACCAAAGCATGGTAGTGCGATATATGATCATATCTACGCAGTCCATAAACATACCTTATTGCATCATTAAACGCTACAAGTAGTTTGTGCTGAGAGTGGGAGTCAGGTTTGCAGTACACCGTAGTTGAATAATCAAAAATGGGAAGAAATAAGGTTTTAATAAGCCTAAGCTTAGTGTTCACTGGGGTGAAGTCAGAGGTTAGCCAGAGCTTTAGTAAGCCTGCATAAATTCGACGTATCACGTAATTTGTATAATCAACAGCGGAAAGCGATCGATTTATCTTGAAACCCAAATTTGTTACAACATCGTAAAATTTAATATGACTATTATTTAATAGTACGGGTGGTAGTTCAATCGTGTCATAGTGCTTCTTGGATATGAGAATTGCTTGAGATTTTTCTGAGTTTAAATTCAGCCCATTGGAAAGTGACCAGTTATAAATATTTAAAAGATCCTCATTCATCCTGGCAATAAGATCTTCAATCAGTCCAATAGGACGTGACAAGTAAATCTGGGCATCGTCCGCGTAAAGGTGGACAGAAACATTTAAGCAAACACTAGGAAGGTAATTTATAAATAGGCAAAATAAAATCGGTCCTAATATTGACCCTTGAGGTATTCCTGTTAACACAGCTTTAAAATCAGAAGCTTCCCCATCATAAACAACTCTTTGGTGCCGATTAAATTAGTAACAGCGAAGTAAGCGTACATTAAGGATCAAGAGCCCATATCCGACCAATTAAATATTAACATTTCTTTGCCTTAAAGTAAAAAATTAGTTTGAAATTTAGTTGTAAGATCTAAGTTGCACAGCAATTTTACCAACTAAAAAAGTATTTAGTTATTTATTTTTTGTTTAAGTGAAGAGTGTTAATTCTTTTTCCAACAATTATAACGTAATGTCAAAAGAGTTTAGAAAACTAAAGAAAGAATTTTGCTGTTTGATTTTCTAAACAATTTTTTTTTTTAAAGAAAAATGTTGGAGGTTCTAGTTGCAAATGTTTTGCACAGTACTGTATATCCTCAAATTTAAAAACCAAGCATTTTTCTCTCTACAATTTTTAAGTTTTGTTGACTCCTTCAACCCTTTCGGTACGCGAGTGGTACAAAACAAAGAATATTTATATGTAAACGTACCACTCGCGTCCCGAAAGGATTAAGTTCAAAATACGAGTAAGCAGACTGATAGCGATAGTAATATTAGACTCCCGAAAATTGAGTCCGAAAAAACTACGTCAAAAAAAAAGCCCGACAGTTCTTCATATCAGATCGTCTCTCTTGAATTTTTATAGCATTCTTCGCATTAATAGAAATGGAAACAACAAAAGCATATTTTATTTTTCGAAAAAACCTACGTTTCAAAACAATTTCTTACATTTCTGCGTGAAATGCACCAAAAACCCTCTAAACTATTTTTTTTTATAATAACGCACACTCAAGGGGATAATACTACCCTTATTATGTAGAGACAGTGTGAGCTCTAGGAAAGGAAGAGAGGGGTTGAAAGGAGGTGTCGGTGTACATTGGTTTTGAATTCCTGAATATTGCAATGGCTGGGAAAGACAGAGTGTGGCAAGGCATTCCACATTCGCGTAGTACGGCTAAAGAACGAATCTCTGCATTTGACAGTACGACCGAAGTTGGCCTCGAGGGTATATTGATGAGCATTCCTAGAAGAGCGAGTATTAAGGTTGAACTGTTTAAGGCGACAACTGGCTATTTCTCTAGAGCATAAACCGTTAAAATAACGGTAAAAGAGGGTGAGACAAGAAACATTTCGACGATGTTCAAGCGACGTAAATGATCTTATGATGGTAATATAATCAATCTAAATGCCCTACGTTCAGTACTGTCCAAGAGGCTTAAGTAAGTTGCAGGAGCACCAGCCCAGATATGGGAGTTATACTCAAACTTTGGACGCATATAAGTCTTGTAGATAACAGCCAGATGAGAGGGGGAGAAAAACTTCTTTCATCGCCTTAGAAAACCCAAACATCTTGCAGCATTTTTGGCGACATCGCGTATGTGATCGTTCCACAAAAGGTGGTTGATGATACACATACCGAGAATATCGAGATGTTCAGTCTCCTCGATGCAAGTGCCATCTATGGATAATCGCAAGGGGGGTATATCTCGCTTTAATGATACAAGACAGCATTGGGGTTTTGAATCATTAAATTCCACGCGGTTTTTTATTCCCCATTTTATAATGCTGTTTAGATCGGAATTTAATGAGCTTATCATATTTTGTCGTTGTAGTTCCACATCCGAAGAAGAGGGATGTGAATCTGATAACGAATATGAAAAGCTGAGAGTACTATCGTCAGCGAAACAATGTATTGGATTAGAAGTTGCAGACAGGAGATCATTAATAAAAATGAGAAAGAGTGTTGGAGATAGAACAGAGCCCTGGGGCACACCAGCATTTAGTTTGTGGTTTTCAGACTTGAATCCATCCAATACAACTTGTATTGAACGATTCGAAAGATAATTACTAATCCAATGAAGAAGGGATTCATGAAAACCGAAAGCACGCATTTTCGATAAGAGAGTCTGATGCCAAACCATATCAAATGCTTTTGAAATATGAAGTGTAACAATCTTACTTTCTCCAAACCGATGTAAAGATTTGCTCCACTGTTCGGTGAGATGAACCATGAGATCACCAGTGGACCAATTGCTGCGAAAGCCGTATTGTCGGTTATTAAGAAGCTTTCGATCTTCGAGATATTTCTTGAGCTGATAATTAATCAGCGTTTCCATGACCTTGGAAAGAAGGGATGTAAGTGCAATCGGTAGGTAATTAGAGGGTGGGGAAGATTCGCCTTTTTTGGGGATGGACTGGACAAATGCAGTTTTCCATCCTCTCGGAACGAGACCTGAGGAGTAGGACAGATGAAAAAGCTTACGCAGTGGTTTTGCCACCGTTGAAGAACACCTTTTCAGAACAATAGCGGGGATACCATCCGGACCAGCGGATTTATGAATTTTGAGATCTTTAAGAACTCTTGCCACAGTACGAGTGCGAAAAAAGATTGGTCCCATAGAATCACTAACGCGCTCGATGACAGGCGGAGTCATAACACTCACTAGCAGCGTTGAATTGGCGGTGAACTGCCTAGCAAAGAGATTAGCTTTCTCTCAAGAGCTAACAAATGGGGTGTCATTGACAACGAGCGTAGGAACCGAGGAAGAGGAATATGGCATATTTAGAAAATTGTTGGAATCTTGTAATGCTTTCATATGTGTAGGGAGTCATCCAAATTAAATAGTTAGACCATACCTTGCTGGACAACAGTGTTCTAAAATAATTTGTATTTTGTATTTTGTATTTGTATTTATTTTAATTTGTTTAACAATATACAACAAGATAATGAATCTTTTAGATGTATTTAAATAAACAATTACCAGGTTTACATGTTTGACTAATACTTAAAATAGAAATATTACAGTAGAATTTAGATTTACTTATTTTTAAATATAAGTTAAATAAAAGACAATGTAAATTAAACATTAAAACAAGAAAAAAAAAAGCTAAGTTTTATTTTAAATTAGTTTAATGAAGCTGAGAAAAACAAAGATACCTTTTCCCTGAACAGAGTTGATGAGGTTAATGTCTGCAATTCGACTGGTAGACTATTCCACAGTCGAACAACGGACACGAAGAATGATCTCTCTGCAATCGTATGTGTGTAGCGCGGCAATATTATTTTCAGGCCTCTCCTTGATTGGGCGAAACGAAGTAGTTCTTCTAAGTAGCTCGGACTATTTTTATGAATTATGTTGTGAAGTAAAATCACATTCTTACGTTTAAGATAGTTTTCAAAGCTTAAGCCTAGAAGTGAGGTTTGAATATTGGAAACACTTACGAATCGCGGAATGTTATAAATGAAGCGAAGGCAGTCATTGAACGCAACATTTAGTTTTCGCTTGCATTCAAAATCTAACTCAGGATAAACGGACGAGTTATAAATAAAAAATGGTAGTATCAAGCTTTTAACAAGATGTTTTTTTAAATCTGGGGGGTCATTCCGTAAAACGATAATCGTCAGACGATATCATTTCGACGATAGTCTCACTTCACGTAAAACGATTATCGTCAGACGATATCGTTTCGACGATAGTCTCACTTCACGTAAGACGATAATCGTCAAAATGATATCGTCAAAACGATAGCGTTTGCACGATAGCTAAGTAGGTATCGTCTGCTATTAATTTCCATTGATAACCAAAACAATTTGAAGCAAAAATGTTTCGGCGAACTTTAGTTTTGTTACAAAATGAAAATAAAAACTAAAAAAATACAAATAATACGGTTACGAAGAAATATAAGACATTTATCGGACATTCTATCTATTCTAACCCATATGTAAGCATTTTATTTATATACAAAACATAAATATGTACATAAGTAATCTTTCCTAATTGTTAAATATACATATAAAACAATTGTAGTTTTGTTCAAAGTCTTGCAATTGCAAAAGAGGATAATGATGATATTGGAAACAATACATTTGTCAGACGGTTGTCGTTTTACATACATACATACTATACTATATACCTTCCATATTAATATTTGCTGTAACCATTGAAACTTTGGGGAGGAGGAACATTGGTATGTTCGAAAGGCAACGCTTTTAGTATCGCTCTTGCACAAAGCACTTATCCAAAGTAGTTTTGGAAACAACAAATATTTGTGTCCCCTGTATATAAAATGGAGTCTTATCTTCCTTCCTTTGGACAGAATTGGGTTTAATATTGCAGCTGATTTTCTGTTACTGACTTTTGTTTACTCTAAATTATAATTAGAATAATTAATTTACAAAAATATCAGACATAAACAAAACATTTTGATATTACAGTTTTATCGTCGACGGCAACAAATGAAAACACAAAAAGTAACAATAACAATAAACATCACAAAATAGTTGGCATGTTTACTAACAATACATTTTTTGCAAATTTTCAAAATTTTCCATTT
Organism: Eupeodes latifasciatus; assembly: GCA_920104205.1. NCBI lineage: Eukaryota > Metazoa > Arthropoda > Insecta > Diptera > Syrphidae > Eupeodes > Eupeodes latifasciatus. The sequence continues at coordinate 12,221,904 of OV049926.1, forward strand.
AGAAAAACCAAGTTTAATAACATTTTCAAGTTATTGAACAAGCATTTTCTTTCGTTGAGTTCTTTTTGACATTTCAGTTATAGTATAATAGTATTTGAAGTACACTGAACGATCTACTATTAAAAACGATTGACGAGACGATAGCTATAAAGTTACGTGAAGCAAATTATTGACGATATCGTTAATGATAATCGTTTTGACGATTATCGTTTTGAAAATTACGGAATGACTCCCCTGAATTTAAAAATTGTGATGACGGTCTTAAAGATCTTAGTGTAAAATAAATTCTTCGTATGGCATCAGAGATTGCATCACAGCATGTTAAATTATTATTTATTTGAAAACCTAAGTACTTCACTTTCGTCACATATTCAATATTTTGTCCATTCAAAGTAGTCATAGGAAGATTTTCTATATTTATTTGTCTTCGAGAACAAGCCATACTCACTGTTTTTGCAGGGTTTAGATGAAGTTTATTAGAAACTGCCCATTTATGAATATTAGCTAAGTCCTTATTTATTTCTGTAACACAACAATCCTGGTTACACGGTTCACAAAAGTTGTAAATTATAACATCATCTGCATACATATGAACTGAGGAATATTGAACTACATCAGGTAAGCCATTGATATACAATGAAAACAACAGAGGCCCAAGAACGGATCCCTGGGGAACTCCACTGTTCATGTTATAGAGACTGGACGTCCCAATATCAGTTCTTATTGCTTGAGTTCTATTTAGTAAATAACTTTGCAAGAATTTTATGGCCGTCCTTGAAAAACTGAAATCATTACTTAACTTAGACAATAAAATATTGTGATCTATGCTATCAAATGCTTTTGAAAAGTCAAGCAGAACCATTATTCCTAGTTGTCCATGATCCAGAAAGTTACGAAAATCTGTTGTTACCCTCAAAACAGCCGATTCACAACTATGTTTAGCTCGAAAACCAGATTGCCATTTAGTTAAAGCGTTATTCAATTGTAAAAAAGATATTATTTGGTCAGCTAAAAGTTTTTCTGTAACTTTGCTGAAAAAGGGAAGTATACTAATTGGCCTGAAGTCAGATGGTTCAATTGGTTTGCTCTTTTTAGGAATAGGTAAGACTGTTGCATGCTTCCATTGCTCTGGAAAAACACTACTGTATATACATGTATTTATTATATGTAGCAACGGAGTGAAAATGACAGGTAAAATTAACTTAATAAACTTTGGAGAGATGTTATCCGAACCAATAGCATTTGAATGAATTGACCTGATAGCTTTACTTAATTCATGAGAATCAACACAGTTAAAAACGAAAGCATTGTCATGTTCACTAATATGCAAGTTACATGTTGAGCTAGGAACTGGTATAACTAGAGTTGCCAATTTAGCAATTGAAATCTGTAAATGTAAGGTTAAGATACACATTATGTTATAAATTTTGTCAGCCTCCTTTACATTTTTAAGCGGTAAGTAAAAACTCATCTCAGTGTGTGACCATTTAACCCCCCCCCCCCTGATTAAAAGTGTGTATCCGCCCTTGGTCTCGTTTGATCTTAGCCTAAAACGGCCACATTATGGTAAATATAATTTTTTAAAGAATTATATTTGAAAAACTTGACCTAAAGCAAAAATTATAAAATCAAATTCAAAATCAACGATAACAAAATCTTCGGAAAAGGATTAGGGATTTGATTTTTAAATCTGACAACAAGCTTAATTTTTTCCATCATTCCGAGCGAAGTTTGGAAAATTTAGAAAAACCATCTCCAAAATAGGGAAGATTTTTTGAACCGCAAGTTAAATATTAAACGACGAAATAGCAAGTGGCCCTAAAACTATTTTCTAAATTAACTCCACACAACAAAAAACAACAAATAAAGTTCCGTAAATAAAATAAGCTCTACTCATTGGGGCAGCATTATCTATCCTTAGGTGGATCTATTAATACATAATGTTTTTAATATCTAATTATGTTCATGCACGTTCGAATCCCCTTTTGCGCCAGAAAATATTTTCTAACGACGTAACGAACCCAACAAATGTTTACAAAAATAACTATCAACTTACTTGTGCAGTTTAACTCCCGAATGAAGCTTGGAATGACCTCTCAACGATGCCAGTGCGCTAAATACCTTCCCGCATATCTCACAGGTCAAGTTAACATTATCGTTGTGGATCTTCTTGTGCACTTTGAAGTACTCAAAGCTCATAAACTCCTTCAAGCAAACGTCGCACTTGTACTTATGTCGCTCCGATTGCTGTCCAGTATGGACGCGCATGTGTTTGATGAAATTCGGCCGAAAACGTACCACACGTCCGCAAATTTGGCACTCATACGGCTTGCAGCGCAAGCAGTGTTTCTCGTAGTTCTTTAAGCTCTTCAGCACCATGTTGCAGATGGCGCACTTCATATTATTGGCATGGCCAGTCTTATGGATTTCGAAGAGCTCCTTGTTGTCGAACTTCTCCACACACTCGAAGCATTGGTACTCCTGCGGTGGTGTGGGAGGCGGTGGGGGAGCATGCGAGGAGGTGGTGGGACCGCCAGCAATGACAGTACTGCTGTTGGTGCTGGTGCTACTGCACTGGCTGCTGACGCTGCCGCCGCCACCGCCGCTCATGGTGGGCGCTTGTTGTTCTATCGATGACATCCGACGGTGGTGGTGATTGTTGTAGGTGGAAGCGGAAGTGATGGTCGAATTGCCACTGCCGCCACTGCCGCTACTGCGGCTCAAATAATACGTCTGCGTCCCCTCAATTTTGATGGGGATCGAGGAACTGGACACGGAAGACGATGATGGCGAGATGCCATCCTCGTCGTCTTCGTCCTCCGAAATGGCTGCTGCGTCCATCAGCGACACCGATCCTCCCTCCTCCGAATTGTGATTCAGTCCGGACGACGAGTTGAGGGTGGTGATCTCCTCCTCGCGACCCACATCGTTGTCGTCGTCGTCCATCCGCTCGACTTTTATCACTGCCGACGAGTCCATCATTTGGTACTCATTGCTACAGCCTCCCCCTAGATCCGAGTCATCAGAGAGTCCGCGAGATGTACTTACTAAGTAGCCATTCGAATCGAGGTTCAGCTTCGGAGTCGCTGGTGGTGTGCGGTCAGGCATCGGATCCTGAAGAATAAATTCGATTTGTTGCGACAGCGAGTTGTCATTGAGCGTCATCAAACTATCCACATCGTTCTTAAGTTCGAGGAAGAGTGGAATCGATGTGACTCCACTTAATGTTGATTCCATGGCTTCAGCTCGAGGGATTGAGATTCTTTGAACTTTGATTCCAAGAACTCAGAATGATGATGCTTCCTGGTTAATCGCTATTTTTTTTTTGTTTCTCACTCACGTTTCGTCGTGGTCGTGGGAAAAAGATGAAGACGACCAAGACGAAGATGAACGATGGCGATGGCGAAGGAGATGTCGATGGGCCGATGGGTGTGTGGGGCAATGGGGAACTGCTGGATGAAGAAGCTGAGGCAGAGCAGCAGCAGCAAAAAATTCACAACTTTTCCTTTGCCTATTGCTTCTTCTGCGTTTTCTTTTTCTTTCCTTTTTTTTTAGTTTTTGATTCGTATATTCGTCGTATTTATCGTCGTTTCTTCGTTTGCTATTTGCTCCTCTCCCTTTTGCCTTATTTTATGATTTTTCTTTTTATTTTTTGAGTTTTCACTTAAAAATGAACGTACGTTGGTGTTGGTTAATGTGGATTGTGTGTGATTGTTTTGCGAGTGTGTGTGTGTGAATTTTTCATCAAAATTCACGACGATTTTTCTTTTTATTTATAAATGCTCAACTCTCTTTCGGTTTTGGGGAAAATTTTACACAAGAAACAAAAAGAAAATAACAAACAACAAAGTTTATTGATTATATTATCTCACATGTAACATTTTTCTGAATTTTCTTTTATGCATTTTTATTAAAAAAATATTTTCACTTTTGTGGAAGGAAAAATAAAATTTCTTTCGCAGCGAGTTTCTTCAGTTTTGTAGTTGGTGTTGGACACGATGGTGATGGAGAAACGAAAACGAAACGACAAACGAGAAACCAGAAACGAACGAAAACGAGAAAATTTTGTTCTTCTTTTTTGCTTTCTGCCTTTGCTGTGGGGATTTTTTCCTTTTTTGTCTTGTGTGTCCGTGTGTCGTCGCTTTTCTTCCTGCTAGAAAAATTGAAAAATTGGAAAAAAAACTGACATTCTTTTTTGATTTGACATTTGTTTAGTTGGGGGGCAATTGACGCGGATAAGATGGCTCCAACTGGAAGTTGATTTATTATCCAGATGCTGGGTGATTTGTTTGCGATGGGATGCGTCTGATTGGAATTTGTATGGACATCTTGAAGTTGGGCTAGTTGAATATAGGTGGCGGTAGAAGTGTTTGGTAGGGAGTAGACATGTTTATCCAAAATGAGTAGAGTTCTAGATTGGCGAAAATAATGTGCAGTAATTTTGTAACATTTCGATGAGAACTTGAGATGGTTATGGAGCAATAACAGGCAATATTTCGGGACAAAATTTACAAATACATTGAATTTTGCTAGTAAAAATCATTTATAGAAATAAGGTGAAACCTAAAAGCACTATTCACATGAGCACGACCAACGAATGAACGAATATTCGTCGATTTTGACATTTCTTTCACATGAGAGTTTTTAATTCGTCGCACAGTAGAACACCATTCGCCACCGAAACCAAAACAAGAATGATTTTCTTAGGTTAAGTACGAGCGATTATTTTATACGTTGCGAGTGTGGATAATGTGGAACGCGAATAAAGTTTGACAATTCGTATCAACTACAATTTTTTTCGCGACGAATAATTTTGTTTTCTTAAATTTATTAATATATGATATTGAAAAGTAAAAGTATGCATCATAAATCAAATAGATAGATAGGTAGACAAATATGTTTAAGTTGAGCTATCAACAAGGATCTGTGTTTCTTTTTTGAACACGGTACGCATCTTAAGCTAAAATTAAGCGATGGTCGTGAAGCAACATCCCTCAATTTGTATCTTGGAAAATAGTCTCCGCAGGATCAATTGCACTTTCTACATAACGTTCTTCCATCAAAATTTAGCACAGGTTTCAGCTGAAGTTTGGAGAAAAGACATGTGAACTAATTTATAGATCGAGCTGCGTACTACCCTTTAGCAAAGAGCGCTCAGGTTGCGTATCTTTTTCAATCAGTACTAGCTTGAAGCGTGCTCTATGAGCTTAAAATAAAATGAGCAGACTATACGCAAATAAAAAGTTGAGCGCAGATAAACTTACCCCCTTTTGTGTGAAACAAGAAAAAGAAGTGACAGATATTCACGCCAGCGGTTCTTTCTCCTTACAAATAATATTTTTGTATTCGCCTTTAAAAGTTTTAGTTAAATATTCAAGTTTGTTTATCAAAATTTGGTAAAGAAAAAGAAACTTTTAAAATAGTGCTACTTTAAAAAAAGTGCTCTATGTTGTTACAAAGAGTAAAAAGTTCAAACTTTTGCTAGGAGACAGATTTGCTTTCACACTTACATACGCTCAAGGAGAGTACGTTTATGCATTTAGCTACTAGTAACGTTTTATGTGCTGTCTCACTTTTTCAAAAAAACAAAAACTTTTTTTATAGTAATTTACCTTTATTTTATTTTTAATAATCTAGAACTTGAAACTTAAGGCCTAAGATCCAAAGACTATGATGGGCAAATTGAACCCCATGTAAAAGGTTTGATCTACCGTTGAATTTTAGCAGCCAAATTAATAAACGTGGAATAGCGAAGGGTTAGGTCTTATTCCATGGAATAAGGTCAAAATATTATGAATAAAACAAAATCCCCACTAAGTGACGTTTACTAAGTTAAACCACCGAAGAAGGTGACACAATACAAATAATTTAAAAATGTTAATAATTTTGACAGAAACAATAAACAAGAGAAGTCCTAGGTGCGTTTACAAATTATCACAATTTGCTGTCAAAACCCATACGAAAAAACAAAAAACAAATCTGCGGAACTTGGTGGAAATTTCAAGTTGCCAAACAGGATTTCTTAAGGGAACGTCACTTTTACTATTCCAAAAACATTTTGATTTTATTCATGAAAAATTTTAACCGACAGCTTAACTCTTATTCCTTGGTTTAGTAAATTCGCGGAATAAAGTTGGAATAAGATTTTTTAATTAATTTGGCTGTAGATATCCAACCGATGCCAAGACAAACCTGTGATTTACCGATTCTGGAAGATCAGTTGAGGTTACAAGTATAATTCAAATGTGGTTGAAGTTAAGTTATAAACTTAAGCTGCAGTTGAACCTCAGTTAATTTATTTAAATCAGTCAATTAAAATTATTAAAGCAAGAATTAAATTGAAACTCACTGTTTTGAGTATATTAATTAAGGTTCAACTTAGGCACGCTTAGCACTTTTTTGCGAAAGTCAAGTCCCCGCGTTCATAGTTTTGCGACATAAGGCCTTTTATTGGTTCAAAAATTGAGTACAACTCTCATATTTGGGAATGTACCCACCCTTTAACAAGATTAAGTCTTTGGAGATAATCCAAAAAAGAGCTTTAAAATGACATACTGTAAACAAAACTCGTATACTTTTTGAACACCACTGCATGTTTCATGTCGTTCGTTTTTTTATCCGATATATTCTATTGAAATTGCCATAGTTGAGTTTCTGCTTCCAAAAAATCTTGTTTATCAGCTAACTTTTGAGTCAAACTTCGAACATTCTGTCAAGTATAGATTTTTTTTGTGCTGCACATCAAGAATGTGGATTATGCTTTACCCAACACTAATTTGTACTCTCATTTTAAACTTTTAGACAAAATGCGTGCGTGAATTATTAAAATACAAAAATTTCCACTTTTAAAAAACCATTAAAATAGCCAAACTCTTGATCATTGAATTAACTGCCCTATTCTGGCGACCTCTCAAAAAATAAAGACCTCTCAACTCGAGGTGAATTTGATTTTGAGACTTTTTTGGTATTCTGGCGAAAACCTCTCAACTTGTTAGCATCTCAAAATCTTTAAAATTGAGATCTGCTCTTTGGCACATCACAACTGCGTTTTCTTTTTTCATACAAAGAAGAAGGCAAAATATGGACATGTTAATTTTAATACATCTGTTGGAAGAGAATGAAAAGTAAGAATTTTATTATTTTATAAAAAGTGAATAGTGTTTTTATTTTTTAATTAACTAATTTTTAAGATTGGAGCGGAGGAGAATGCTCAAACAATTGAGAGAAATTAATGATCCATTTTCTCTTCAAGAGGAAACATTCATAAAATTTTTTCGGCTGCCCAAAACTTTGTGCTGGGACTTTATTCATGACCTAGAGCAGCACGACGAACAACCATCTTCTTTGTCATTCGAGTATGTACGAGTATCATATTTTATCTTTTATTTGTTTGTTTTATTATTTTGTTCTTCTATAATAGTTTATTTCAGTTCTTTATTTTCTTGCCCATGGCTCCTACCAAAAATGCGTAGGAAACAATTACACCCTTCCTGTTAGCATCTTGCTGTTTCGATGAATTGTGCTGCGAGATCAAATCCGAAAGGTATTGGACGCTTTTGGCAAGAGCGCTTATTGCCACAGCCAATGAACTTTGTACATTGGTTAGTGTTTGAAACATTGATGCGTCCCTTTCTTTTTTTTCTTTCATTTCTTCCAAGATAAATTGAAGCAGTGCTTGCGTAGATATATTTTTTATTTTTGGTTGTTTGGGTTTAGGCATTGGAGAAAGAATTGCATCGGATACATCAGTTTGGGCTGTCGTTTGTGGTTAGGAGCCTGAAGGGAGGAAGATCTCTTCCACAAAGTCTTCAAAATCGTTTTCGTGCTTTACAAAATGAAAAAAAAACTAAGAGTTAGATAAAATCTACAAAAGATACAAAACAACTTTAAGAAACTTACTTCTGATGACTCCGGTGAACCATTGCGGGAGTCAGAAATACCCAGCGTTGGTAAATCTGCCAATCCGTCAACAGTTATTGCGCCAAAGTTATTTATAAAAAAAATAAAACGAATTATAAACGTATTTTTCTTACTTCTTTCCATTTTATTGTTGGTCTAACGGGACCATTTATGGAGTTCAATCCATCCGCCAGTTGACTCCAAAGATCCATTACCCGATGAGGACTCGTTGGATCGTTTTTATTCGCAAGGAGGTTTGGATTTTTTTTCGCAAACTCGATGAAATAACTGAGTTGCTCCCTTGTTGTCCGTTTACTTTTTTGAGTGCCTAATACAATTTATAAGAATATTAATAGAAATACAAATTATTGAACGTTTTATTTAATTTCTTACCGATCGACTCCATAGTTTTCTTTATTTTGTTTTTTCCCACTTATTTGTTGCTGTTTTGAATTCTTTTTAATTTTAATTAGAAAACAGTCCTGCCAAAACAAAAAAAATTTACCTTCCTGTGGTGAATTTTTTTGAGAGGTTTCTTATGACCGAATTTGCAGAATACGAATTTGAGATCGCCTAACAAAAAACCTCTCAAAAAATTAGTCTTAAAAATTTGAGACCCTCTCAGCGCCAGAATAGGGCTGTAAGACTAACTACGTGGAGTTAAAAAGATTAGTTACAGCTCGTTACAACAAATGTGTGTATTCCCATATGGATTTTCCATGGATAAAATAAATCAATCTTATTTTAAACAAAACCTGTCAAAACATAAACTTCTCTTGTTTTTTGAATTCTATAGGTTAAAGGGAACTGATTTATTTATTATTTAAGATTTACCCCTTTTGGCACCTAAACAAATAAAATGTATAACTGTCAGCTTAACAGATAACATTTTTTATTTTTATTTACAATTTATTTCGGTTAAAAAGAGTTTGCTATTAAGTAAATATTAAACAAATAAATCTAACGAAATATGAAAGCAATTTAAGATGAATTATTAGGTTCATCAACTTCATCTTCTTCTAAAAATGCATAAAGTGGTGAAGCTTTTTTTTGACTTGATGAGGATTTTATTTCAAAAATCCATTATAAAAGATGTTAGAAATAAATGTACAGTTTCGAGAAAATTGCAGACTTTCTAAAGAAACTGTCATATAAACTTCAAGTCATTTAACAGAACAAATTTGATGTAGTGAAAGAACAGGCCGAGACCCATTGTTTAATATTCCTTCGGTAAAGATTTTATAATACAAAAATAAACAAAACATAAGAATGATTATAATATTTTGTATAGACCAGCAAGGTCATAAGAACTCAAACAGAGTAGTTTTAAATTTGTTTAATTTGCTATTTGTCAAGTTCATACCGAATTTTTCAAATGTTTAGCCGGAAATTTGACCGTTCTACCGCACTCGATTACACGTAGACAAAGTTAAACTAACACGATTACAAACCAAATCAATTTTTGACAGAAATCTGAATTTTACATATTAAAAACCCCAGTACTAAATATATTTTACTTCAAAAAACAGCAAGAAAACTTCAGTTGAAATGCCATCAACGCCGAAAGTTTCACTTTGGTTTGAATCAGTTTGAATTCGCTTTGCTATCCGAACTCTGAACTTATCTGATTATTATCCATCTTTTAGATCACAACTACCTGGCAACGCCTACACCCACTAAACGAAACTTTTTATCCAAAAAAAGATGGCTGACTACTTTCTATATATTTCTAATACGAAAAACTGAGACAACCCAATTCAAAACCAGTATATACCTTCCTCGCTTTAGCATCAAACCCAACAAATAAACCACCAACAAAACAAACAAGACAAAACAGCAAAGCAATACAAAAACAATTCAAACATAGATTGTTTCTCTTCTTATTTTGCTGCACTGCACTTTGCTAATACTATGTTTGCACTGCACTCAACACTCATCCACTCCACTCAACACCTTACTTAAAATACAATACAAACAAAAATCAAACCAACAGCAAAAGCAAAACCAAAAACCAGTCAAGTCAGTTGGTTTCGAGAAAAAAGTTGACATTTGTGTGGCGTAGAGTGGCGAGTGACGGACGATCCGACTCTGCACAACGACGACACTGTTCAAAATTCGGTAAATAAATAAATAAAAATAAGAAAAAAGAAACACAAAGCAACAACGTGAAACAAAAATTAAAAACAAAAACCTGTTAACAAATGACGAGGATTATTATAATTTTTCCAATCGAAAATATGTTAAATTAAATGAAATAAAAAAAAAAGAAAATTTAACGAAATTTGAAAAAGTAAAAAAAGAAAATCAATCGTCGCCAAGTGGGAAAAAATCCCAAGGAAAATCCACCATCACACACAGCAGCATATCGGTACATCTCGGTCTATCGCATTCGCAGCGAGTTCGCGAGTTCCGATACAATAGTGTTGTTTCATTCATTCCGCCTTGAAAATTTCTCTTCTCCCAAAATAAATAGACATTTTTTCCTTTTCGTCTAAGATTTTTCAATAAATTCGTCCTCTTCTTGCTTCTTGTTTTCTGCTCACGGACGACACGGAACGGACGTACGTACGTTTTAAAGGAAACCGAAACGGAGTAAGGAGAACGAGAAGAAACAAAATCCAACAAACAAAGATACACAAACAACCTGTCTTTTGCTTTCCTTTTACCAACTACCAAACTAACCATCGACCATCAAAAGTGGGAGTGAGAAAAATTCACTAAAAAAAGGATTATCCCAAAGTGCAAGAAATTATTAGATAAAAAGAAATAACAAAACAGGAAAAAACAACAACAAATACAAAAATCGTTATCGACACGGCACAACATGCAATTGGAAAATTAACGAAGAAGAATTTTCATACTAGCAGCACCTCCGCCGTCGTCGTCGCCGTTGCCGTCGACGTTGCCGCGGCCGATCACCGTCTTGCGTCTTCGTTGTCATTGTCATTCATTTTCATTCGAATTCGTCGAAGTCGAATCTGAAATTGTGAATATCTGAATCTGGTGCTGTGATTTTGTGTGCTCCTCGACTGCGACCCGAACCCGAACCTGATACGCGTTTTGTTGTTGTCTTTTGTCTTGTATCTTGTGCGCGAACGAAGCACCTACACCTTTTTTCGTGTTATTCCTTTGCATTTCTATTCCTCCAGGTTTTGGCTGTTTTCGTTCTTGTTCTTGTTTCGTCGTGTCGTCGTTGTGAATTATTTTTCTTTTCTATTTGTGATGTTTACATGAAAATCAATGAAAAATCGTTAAAAAAAAGAAAAAAAAAACGTGCATCAGTTTCAGAGCATCAGTTTCAGTATCAAGCGGGCGCCGCGCCGTACCTCCGCAGCCCTTTGTGTGTTTTTTTTATTTATCTTATTTCCCTTTATAATTGATTTTCAGATTCAGATTGAGATTCAGTACCCAGTGTTAAGGGTTACACAATATAAAAATAATTAGGCTTCCAGATAAAAATGATGTGCAATAAAAAAATTGATTGAAGAAGTTTCTAAGTGTTTATTTTTTATTTTATGATTTTTATTTCATTCGATTTTGATTGTTATTGCGAACAGTGAATATATATTTTTCCTCCAATAACCTCTATTTAATGTTTTGTTTTTGTTGTGAAACGAATTGAATTCGCAAAAGAAGTAGTTTTTTTTGTTTCTTTTTGCAAATCAATATTTTTTGTAGTGGAAGTCGAAGTTGAAGCGAAAAGGGGGCGACGAAAAATCCTCCTCTACTCAACTTGGTGGTTTTATCTTTGCTTTGCTTGTTCGCCCCCAAGCAGAAGTGGCTGCTAGAATAACAACAGCAACAAAGTTACAGGACCAGGAGTATAAGCTGGAGCCATAGTAGTATAGCAAAAGAAGAATTATAATAAATAAAAGGATAAATAAAGCAACGGGAAAGGGAGAATATTTATTATTTTTCCATATACCTATAAAGCTGCTTTCATCTTCAATTATACCAACTACCAACCTATAATAATTGATGACCTTCGTTGTTTTTTGATTGAAGAAAACACAAAACAAAAATAACAAAAAAAAAATACATACCTTACCCTACCTACGCAACGAAAGAAATTTCTTCTTCTAATTCTAATTAATATTAATTATAAAATATGTCTTCGACGTCAGTTGAAACACCTTCACCAACAACCCCGCCCCCCTTGCACCCGACAACTGTAATTGCAGCAACATCTATTATAACAACTGGGGGTTGTGGAGGTGTGACAACAACAACAACAACTTCCTCCTCAACCACCCATTCGACCCCAAACAGCATTAAGAAGACAACAGTCACACCGAAGATGTCTCGGACTATTCCAGCTGATAAGGTAGGTACCTATCTAAAATATGTACATACGTATGTATATGTATAAAAGAAACAAACCATATGAAATGGAAGAGATCTTAAAGAGAAGATAGTAGGTACAAAATAGGGCAAACAAAAAATGTGATCAAAAATAAGTTCTATGACACAAAGTATTAAAATGTTGTTAAAATTTAGTTTTATTTTTACAAAGAAAAAGCTAGAAAATTGTAGACGTACAAATATGAATTTTGTTGTAGGTATGTATGTACCTATGTACTTGTATATGAATTAAGTTTATGGCTTTTTGTGACTAAATGTTTTGTGCAAGAAAGATGTAGGTGTTTGTTTTTGTTAATAGATATTTTAGCAAATATTTGATCTCTCAAGGAAATAACAGTGAAAGTTTATTCGGTGCTGAAATAAATGAAGAAAAAATCAGTTTTTTTCTATTACGAATATGAGTTTAATTGATTGTTATCAATAAACTGATTATTAAAATGGTAAAACTTGAGTTCATAGGTCCTTTCTGGACTATGTATCCTTATAATTTCGAAATAAATTTTGTACCTTCGTTTTACTATTGACTTCGTTAATCGTAAATAAAATGTTTCTGTTTTTTTTTTTTTTTGCGAAGTTTGTTGAAAATTATCAAATTTTGATGTCAAGACACATCCGAAAATAAAAACAAGTTTGTGGAAGATCTGATAATTTTTGCCTATCCTAAAGTATAAGAAGGTATACTTTTCATTTTTTTAAATAAAATGTTAAGGCAGAAAAAAACCTAAATCATTAAAAAATATTTTTTGGTTCAACCCTTTTTTTAAAAAAAAAAAAAAAAAACTTTTTGACGGGAAATGTTGGTGGATTTTAATGAAAAGTCAATTGTACGTATTTAATACTTTATAAAAAATCCTCTTAGGTATTGTTTACGAACATAAGGGATAACCACAACCCCAGTATTTTACCTTGTATTTAGTGTAATTCGCTGAGTACCTTTTTGGATAAAGGATTAAAAACATTTTAGTTCCGTAGCTTTCATTTCAAAATATTTCAATTTTTTGAATCAAGAAAAACAGCAACTACATAATTTGTATTGCTTATATCTTTTTTCGACTCATAGGCAGGTAGGTATATTATTATTATTATTATTTATTATTATTATGCCCCGCCCTCTTTCCCCTCCCAACCGGCGCGCGGGGAGGACCTTTTAATTATTTTGTATTATTATAATGATAATTTTTTCTTAGGTACCTATTATAAATTTTTTATATATGGTTTTTATGCAGATCGTATTATTGATGCAATGAACAAAAATAAATGAAAGGTTAAAAAGTGTAAAGAGCATGTGATTTGGCTAAAAAGCCATTTGGTTCAATAAATTTTAATAGATCTTATTAATTATCCGATTTCAAATATTTAAATACTTCTTTTTTAAAATGTCTTATATTATTTAAAGATTTAATTTCACTAGGAAGATTATTATATAATTGGAGTCCTTTAAACATCATTGTGTTCTGCGCTCTAGAGGTTGCTTTCTTATCAAGTCTAAAGTTTTGAGCACTTCTAAGATTATAAGGTTGGGAATAACAGATATATTTTAAATTATTGCTTAAGTACTTTGGAAGCATATTGTTTTTCATTTTAAATACAAACAATAAAGCATCATTCACATGAGCGTGACCAACGAACGACGAATGAATTACAAAATGTGAGTTTATATGCGTTTGAAGATATATTTCCACACAAATTCTTAACAAAACGATAGCATTATAGTTTCTATTTGATTTATGATGCATACTTTTACTTTTCAATATCATATATTAATAAATTTAAGAACACAAATTTATTCGTCGCGAAAAAAATTGTAGTTGATACGAACTGTTAAACTTTATTCGCGTTCCACATTATCCACACTCGCAACGAATAAAAAAATCGCGCGTACTTAACCTAAAAAAATCGTTCTTGTTTTGGTTTCGGTGGTGAATGTCAAACTTAATTCGCGACGAATTAAAAAGTCTGTTCAAAAGGATTTTTCTAGATCAGAACAGCACAGGACAGCACAGTTTCGTGAGAAACGTCAGATCAAGTTAGAACAGTCAGTTAAACGTCAGTTGTCAAAAAAAAAACAAAACAAATTGCAAATTGTGTGAATTTTTCGTTTCTTGCTTATTTTTTTCATTTTTTGTGTTTTTACTGTGAAAAATATTATTAAAAATTATTGAAATGGAAAATCAAGTGATTGCTAAGATAATACTAAATGAAAATGTTAGTGGTTCAGACACCGATAGTGATTTTTCGTCGGATTCCTCTTCAGATGATTGGAATGAAAGTGTGACGAATGTTATTACCTTTTCTTTGATGAAATGTAAAAGAAATTGCATTGAAAGTTATTACATTATATTTTATAATTATTTAATTAAACAAATAAAACAAATTGGCAAAATAACTTTATTTTAATTTTTTTAAATCACGAGAAAAAAAAAACACAAAGCACAGCCAAATCAAAACGTAAACAAAAAAAATGACAACTTCGATTTTGACATTTCTCACGAGTCTGTTCTAACCTGATCTGACTCAAAAGCAAGAACAGAAAATCCTGTTCTAAACTGTTCTAGGTTTGTCAATGAACAGGAAAGTAGAACAGTTCAGCACAGAAAAAACCACAATGAACAGCAAAAAGCTGTACTTTTCTGTCTAGAACAGTCCAGCACAGCGTCACTGAACAGACTTAAAAACTCTCATGTGAAAGAAATGTCAAAATCGACGAATATTCGTCCATTCGTTGGTCGTTGGTCGTGCTCATGTGAATATTGCTTAAAACATTCAATTTAATTAGCTGAGTTATACTAAGCCAGTTAAGTTTCTGTAACATAGTTCTTATATGGGTAAACCGCGCACATTTTAAGATTATTCTCATCACAGGTTTTACGCAATGGTTTGCTCTAAATCCCGATTAATATTTAGTAGGTTTTGTCCTTCAAAGTGTTCTTGGAGTTGAATCACTATAAATTTCTGATAATTATGGCATCATGTTTTTAGTTCGAAATTCACTGATCATTTTATGGTTAGCTATTTTTTTTTTTTAGGTATTACAAGGCATTCATTCCAGGATTGTGGAAAACCAACGACACTTAGTGATATGTTAATAATTCTTGTTTGTAGAGGGCCAATTACAGACAAGGAATCTTTGAACATCTTTACACTCATAAAATTAAAATCTCGTTTTTGTACTGCTTTTATTTTTCCAAACCAGTTTGATTGCACTTAAAATCTATAATGTGCTCTTCTAGTAATTTTTTTTCACTAATTACAAAATATCACAGATCGGGTTATGTCAATAAATCGACTGAACAAAAAGTTCATTGAGCTTAACCTGATATAAATTCCTCACCCAGAAATAGGAATTTATTAAGTTTTTAGTTATAATGCACTACATTACTATTTCAAACAAATTTCCACCGTTTTACTCCAAATCTATCAACTGTGGGTAAAAAAAAAAAAATATATTCTTCGTAGGTACGTACATATAAAACAACATTAGCTTCAAAGTGATTGTATACAACTTTTAGATTAATTTGTATGTGTAATAGGTATAAGCAAAATAAATCAAACGTCAAAATTCATACTTTTTTTTGATGATGGTCTTCTATACGTTACTATGAAAGATCTAACAGAGTGCTTAGAATTTTCATATCAAGGTCTGGTAAGAATAAGTATGTACATAGGTGAAAATGAACAGACTGGTCATTGAACCTCATTTTGATTATAATACCAGTTTATTATATACATATGTATGTATGTACATATGTATGTGTCCCTAAAGACATAGAATTAGACTTCAAATACAACAACATAAAATAATGAAAATAATTTTGAAATTCAATAAGTGCACCTCAATACGAAATATGTTTAACACTCTAAACTAGTTTAATGTAAGCCAGAAACTTTTTATGTTATGTATAATATTTGTATTCAAAATAATATTTTTCCTAGATACAGTGGTGGCCAAAATAATAAGAGTGGATTATTTTTTTTTCTTCTCATAATAGAATCTACCTATGCCTTAAACCTTTTTAATTGTAGCAAATTATACATACGAATTTTCTTTGACTTGACAGTAAAACATTTCCAGTGCTACCAACCATTTATGATGGTCACTTGCAATGTACCGTTAGTTTTTCTTACAAATGTCAAATTTGCAATGGTCAAAAAAATAAGAGTGCTGTGTAGAATTGCATTATTTTTGTTCTTTTTCACTTCCGATCGCAATTTATTTATTAAATTTAGCGCTGTACTTGTATTTAAGATGTTGAAGGCATTGCTCCGAGGAAGAACGCCGTTTGATTCTCCAACTAAGAGATCAAGGCAAAACATACAGTTTCATTGCAGATGCTCTTCACCGATCTCAATGTGTTGTTGCTAGGCTGCTAAAGGAGCGAAGTCTACCAACAAATTTCACCGAAAAAGAGGGCGCCCAAAAAAAAAACAACAGCTTTGCTGGACAAAAGAATTATTAGAGAGGTGCTTAAAAATCCCTTTACAACATCAAGCGGTACAAAAGCAAATCTATCATTGGATAAAAATTTACATGGTCGAATTGCGAGGAAGGTTCCGTTACTTAGTTCTAAGACCATAAAGTTCACACAGGACTATAGCGCAACCTTAAGTAAGTAAAAGTCTGTTCAGTGAGGATTTTTCTAGATCAGAACAGCACAGGACAGCAGTTTCGTGAGAAACGTCAGATCAAGTTAGAACAGTCAGTTAAACGTCAGTTGTCAAAAAAAAAAAAACAAATTGCAAATTGTGTGAATTTTTCGTTTCTCGCTTATTTTTTTCATTTTTTGTGTTTTTACTGTGAAAAATATTATTAAAAATTATTGAAATGGAAAATCAAGTGATTGCTAAGATAATAGTAAATGAAAATGTTAGTGGTTCAGACACCGATAGTGATTTTTCGTCGGATTCCTCTTCAGATGATTGGAATGAAAGTGTGACGAATGTTATTACCTTTTCTTTGATGAAATGTAAAAGAAATTGCATTAAAAGTTATTATATTATATTTTATAATTATTTAATTAAACAAATAAAACAAATTGGCAAAATAACTTTATTTTAATTTTTTTAAATCACGAGAAAAAAAAACACAAAGCACAGCCAAATCAAAACGTAAACAAAAAAAATGACAACTTCGATTTTGACATTTCTCACGAGTCTGTTCTAACCTGATCTGACTCAAAAGCAAGAACAGAAAATCCTGTTCTAAACTGTTCTAGGTTTGTCAATGAACAGGAAAGTAGAACAGTTCAGCACAGAAAAAACCACAATGAACAGCAAAAAGCTGTACTTTTCTGTCTAGAACAGTCCAGCACAGCGTCACTGAACAGACTTAAAAACTCTCATGTGAAAGAAATGTCAAAATCGACGAATATTCGTCCATTCGTTGGTCGTTGGTCGTGCTCATGTGAATATTGCTTAAAACATTCAATTTAATTAGCTGAGTTATACTAAGCCAGTTAAGTTTCTGTAACATAGTTCTTATATGGGTAAACCGCGCACATTTTAAGATTATTCTCATCACAGGTTTTACGCAATGGTTTGCTCTAAATCCCGATTAATATTTAGTAGGTTTTGTCCTTCAAAGTGTTCTTGGAGTTGAATCACTATAAATTTCTGATAATTATGGCATCATGTTTTTAGTTCGAAATTCACTGATCATTTTATGGTTAGCTATTTTTTTTTTTTAGGTATTACAAGGCATTCATTCCAGGATTGTGGAAAACCAACGACACTTAGTGATATGTTAATAATTCTTGTTTGTAGAGGGCCAATTACAGACAAGGAATCTTTGAACATCTTTACACTCATAAAATTAAAATCTCGTTTTTGTACTGCTTTTATTTTTCCAAACCAGTTTGATTGCACTTAAAATCTATAATGTGCTCTTCTAGTAATTTTTTTTCACTAATTACAAAATATCACAGATCGGGTTATGTCAATAAATCGACTGAACAAAAAGTTCATTGAGCTTAACCTGATATAAATTCCTCACCCAGAAATAGGAATTTATTAAGTTTTTAGTTATAATGCACTACATTACTATTTCAAACAAATTTCCACCGTTTTACTCCAAATCTATCAACTGTGGGTAAAAAAAAAAAAATATATTCTTCGTAGGTACGTACATATAAAACAACATTAGCTTCAAAGTGATTGTATACAACTTTTAGATTAATTTGTATGTGTAATAGGTATAAGCAAAATAAATCAAACGTCAAAATTCATACTTTTTTTTGATGATGGTCTTCTATACGTTACTATGAAAGATCTAACAGAGTGCTTAGAATTTTCATATCAAGGTCTGGTAAGAATAAGTATGTACATAGGTGAAAATGAACAGACTGGTCATTGAACCTCATTTTGATTATAATACCAGTTTATTATATACATATGTATGTATGTACATATGTATGTGTCCCTAAAGACATAGAATTAGACTTCAAATACAACAACATAAAATAATGAAAATAATTTTGAAATTCAATAAGTGCACCTCAATACGAAATATGTTTAACACTCTAAACTAGTTTAATGTAAGCCAGAAACTTTTTATGTTATGTATAATATTTGTATTCAAAATAATATTTTTCCTAGATACAGTGGTGGCCAAAATAATAAGAGTGGATTATTTTTTTTTCTTCTCATAATAGAATCTACCTATGCCTTAAACCTTTTTAATTGTAGCAAATTATACATACGAATTTTCTTTGACTTGACAGTAAAACATTTCCAGTGCTACCAACCATTTATGATGGTCACTTGCAATGTACCGTTAGTTTTTCTTACAAATGTCAAATTTGCAATGGTCAAAAAAATAAGAGTGCTGTGTAGAATTGCATTATTTTTGTTCTTTTTCACTTCCGATCGCAATTTATTTATTAAATTTAGCGCTGTACTTGTATTTAAGATGTTGAAGGCATTGCTCCGAGGAAGAACGCCGTTTGATTCTCCAACTAAGAGATCAAGGCAAAACATACAGTTTCATTGCAGATGCTCTTCACCGATCTCAATGTGTTGTTGCTAGGCTGCTAAAGGAGCGAAGTCTACCAACAAATTTCACCGAAAAAGAGGGCGCCCAAAAAAAAAACAACAGCTTTGCTGGACAAAAGAATTATTAGAGAGGTGCTTAAAAATCCCTTTACAACATCAAGCGGTACAAAAGCAAATCTATCATTGGATAAAAATTTACATGGTCGAATTGCGAGGAAGGTTCCGTTACTTAGTTCTAAGACCATAAAGTTCACACAGGACTATAGCGCAACCTTAAGTAAGTAAAAGTCTGTTCAGTGAGGATTTTTCTAGATCAGAACAGCACAGGACAGCAGTTTCGTGAGAAACGTCAGATCAAGTTAGAACAGTCAGTTAAACGTCAGTTGTCAAAAAAAAAAAAACAAATTGCAAATTGTGTGAATTTTTCGTTTCTCGCTTATTTTTTTCATTTTTTGTGTTTTTACTGTGAAAAATATTATTAAAAATTATTGAAATGGAAAATCAAGTGATTGCTAAGATAATAGTAAATGAAAATGTTAGTGGTTCAGACACCGATAGTGATTTTTCGTCGGATTCCTCTTCAGATGATTGGAATGAAAGTGTGACGAATGTTATTACCTTTTCTTTGATGAAATGTAAAAGAAATTGCATTAAAAGTTATTATATTATATTTTATAATTATTTAATTAAACAAATAAAACAAATTGGCAAAATAACTTTATTTTAATTTTTTTAAATCACGAGAAAAAAAAACACAAAGCACAGCCAAATCAAAACGTAAACAAAAAAAATGACAACTTCGATTTTGACATTTCTCACGATTCTGTTCTAACCTGATCTGACTCAAAAGCAAGAACAGAAAATCCTGTTCTAAACTGTTCTAGGTTTGTCAATGAACAGGAAAGTAGAACAGTTCAGCACAGAAAAAACCTCAATGAACAGCAAAAAGCTGTACTTTTCTGTCTAGAACAGTCCAGAACAGCGTCACTGAACAGACTTTAAGTAAAGCTTAATTTAAATCTATTAATTGAAATAGTACCCGTGGCATGATGGTTAGTGCGTTGGACTGTCATGCCTCTTGCGAGAAATTGACATATCCTACAAGAGTAATTCTTGTCATGAAAAATGCTTTTTCATATTAGCCATTCGGATTAGGATTAAAACTGTAGGTTCCCTCCATCCCTGACAACATTACTCGCACACAGGTTGAGAGTTGTAAGTCACTAGGTCTTAGTTCTCAACGTTACCTATTAATGAACAACATTAGTCTTAATACTATAACTTTATTTTTTGAGTAAAATTTGATTGAGAAATGAAAAATCAAAAATAAGATAATTATTCTAAATAAAAGTTATTAGGCTGGAAAAGATAGGGTACAGCAGATTAGTACAGCAGCTGAAATACTTTTGAAAAACCTTTTAAAAAAATGAATGAAACTTGAAATATGTGTGAAATATGTCGTACAAGATAAGAATTCTATGTAAATAGGTGATTTTTTGAGCGGTAAACAAAAAAGTAAAACTTTTAAAAGAAACGTCCTCCCAAACAAATTTTATTTTATCAAATTTGGTTGAAATGTTTGGTTATTCATAAAATTCAAGAACCAAAAGCGTCTGCGTGACTTCTAAAGTAAAATTTATAACTAAACCACAATCGGGCGTTCCCTCGTGCCGACTTTGACCTATTGAATAGAAACAATATACTCTTAAATCTGAAAAAATACCTCAAGTTTTGTGCTCGCTTTAGATTGTTAATATCGTAAGTTAGAGCTCAATGTCCGAATACGCTCTGATATCGTAAAATATCGTAGAGTCGGAAAGAAGAATGTGAAAATCCCGGCCGATATGGTTTAGTCTTTAAAGGACGTTCCTTAAGGAAAGCTGATTTACCTGATTCAAACTTACATCAGTACACACTAAACTTGACACATTCATGGTGTGCGGATGAAAAAATAATCTCTATACGTCAAAAATTGAGCTCAAGGGTGGGAATTCCTGGAAGTGAGAATTATTTGAAAATGGAATTCAATTTGCAAATTCGGCGGAATTTTTTACTTTAACTCTTTTTAAATTTTACATATTTAAATCAAAATACTTCTTACACCTTCATCTTTTGCACCTTCAAGTCATGTTTTTTTTATAATTTTGACATATTTGAAGAGGGTAATTGGGTAATTGTGGTACCCGTGGAATGATGGTTAGTGCGTTGGACTTTCATGCGAGAGGTTTTGGGTTCGATCCCTGCCTGTGACACCTAAAGTTTTTTTCACGGGTACTGCCTCTTGCGAGGAATTGACAAATTCTCCAAGAGTAATTCTTGTCATGAAAAGTGCTTTCTCAATCTAGCCGTTCGGATTCGGTTGAGAGTTGTAAGTCACTAGGCCCTGGTTCTTTACGGACTGTTGCGCCACCTAATTTAAATATTTAATTGGGGTTTTTGATTATTTTTGTTTATCAGTCGTCTTCTACTGTAAGTGCGAGTGTGTCTGGTCTTACAATCGCAGATGCAAATATGCCAACTTGACCTGGATACTATACAATAATACGACTTGTGTGAGTTTTTGCATTTCTTGGCATAAGAATACAAAATTTGACTTTGTTGTCCTCGTTGCTTACCGCCCGCCACTGCATGCCGTCGCCGTGTTTCTTTTTTTTTGTTCTTTCAAAGAATAACTAACCTAACCTAGTCGAGTCGTAGTCTTCGTAGTCGTCGTCGGCACAAAACACAGGAAAGAGGTCGGAATGGAATGCTAGTGGATTGTGTTTGAGTGTCAAAGGTTTTTCTCGTTTTAGAGGATGCAGTTTTGCAGATGCAGTTTGAGTTTTGGGTAACAGGAAGCTTGTCATTGCCTTCTGGCGGCTACCGTGTTGTTTTGTTTTGTTGTTGTTGTTGTTGTTTTAATTTTTGTGTGCAATGTTAATGGTTCATGTAGAGCAAATAGGGAAATTGCAGTTGTACTTGAGTACTTTGCAATTAAGGATCAAATTTAATTAAACAAATGTCACCGCTCTACTGTCTTTTTTTTTTTTTTGAGAATGCAGATATTACTTTCCTTGTAATTCGTGATAAGCAAGTGTTGTGGTGGCATTTCTAAGATTTGCTTGATTGTTTGTTCTTAAATCCTTTGAATCTCTTTAGAGCTATTTAAAACTACAAAAGACCCTTAGGAGACATTAAAAACATTCGAATCAGTTTTACTTAATGTCACTTGTCTTCAGATATTTACTTCGAATTAGATAATTGAACAAATACCTAGAAACCTAATTATTGAAAATGGTTCCTTTCAAATTAAATAGTAATGATAAATTCTTGTCGCCGCCGCGCTGCCGACGACGACGCGCCATTCTTTTAAGAAAACGAAAGCAGGTTTATGACTCATATCCTAAAAATTGTTGAGATAGTTTTTGCTAATAAAGGTGCGTCCATTTATGTTAAATCGTTGGTGTTGTTTTCTGTCTGCGTTAACTCTTTTTGAACGTTACGAGGAATAATCTAGAAAAAATCAAAATCATAATCCCTTTTATGTTTGCATATAGTAGGTATACAATATTTCTTTATGATTTCCGATTGAGTCCGTTCCTCTGGCTGTGAGCAAATGCAAAAATCAGCCGCCACCTATCCTGTCGAATGAACCCCGGCCGACCAGCGACGATTTTCTTGTTATTTTCTTTTTTATTTTTTGGCTTAATTTTATTCGTTTGTTTTCTGTCTCCACCTTTAGGGCTTCGGCATAGACGATTGACGTGTGGAATCTTTTTTATCTACTGCAGCTTTTTGCTTGACCAATTCACTTATTCTTATTCCTTTTCTGTTTCAAATGATTCCTTTTGATATTTTTCTTTCTTGTTTGTTGATGCTGCCTTCCGTTGTCGTCGTCGTCGTTGTTGTTGTAGTCCGTCGTCGCTTTAGCTTCAGCTCAATGTGCTAGTAGTGATGAATCTGGTGTGGACTGGCTCTACTTTGGGTAGAGTCGTGTAGCGCGCACCCTCTCCCGGTCACATCCCTTTTTAATTATAAACATTCAAAGATAAGATTTCCGCCTGCATGATTGGAGTCTGAGATCACCATCAGGTTGGCATGGCAAATACCTTCTTATTTTACCTGGTCGGTTGTTGGTTTCGTTGCTGTTCGCTCGTCGCCGTGCACGCTGTTGTTCCGAATAAGCTAGAAGATAGCAACGACGCAGTACCACCAAACAGCAACAACAACTCCCCAAACGACTATAAAAACGAAACGAAGACGACGAACGATGGTATTGGCGGCGCGGCGGAGACTGCGGCGGCGGCGCTTGGAAAGAAGTCACTTTACGTTTTCTTCTGCTTTGTTTGATTTCAATTCTAATGATAACCTAATGCAGCAGGAGAAGAGCACAAAATGATGATGATGATGAATTGGAATTTCTATGTTGCAAGCAACCAGAGAAGAGACTTGTCTGTTGATGATGATAGTGTTGGTCAGGACAATTAAATTTGCCCTTCGGTTGGGATAAAAATGCGGAGAGTGATCTGGAGTTGGGAATAAACAAAAAAAGAGAGTAAGCGTCTAGCAAAGTCAATGAATGTGAGTTCTGGTTCTGGAAAGATTATTAGAGATATCCTGTTTCTTCTATTTTTTTGTGTTTTGTTGTTGTTGGTAGTTTGGTTGTGTATTTTTCATTGCATTCCTGATTTTTGTTTAAAGTTTTTATTGCAAAGAGATCACTCTTAATGGGTTTTCAGTTGACATATTTTGATTGTTGATTGAGCATAGTCTATAAACGATATCAACCAAATTGAATGAATGGTAAATACTGTAGAGCTTTGCTTTGGTTACGAATTCTTTATGAGGGTAGATTGTTATATTTTTTTCTGTTTTTAATTGGGTCATTATAGTTAGAGCTATAAAGTAAAAGTTTAACTACATTTGTCCCGGAAAAAAAGTCACAAATAAAATACTAAAAATTCTAAGTTCTTCCAACATTTTCTCGAAGACCTTGAAGAAAATACTTAAAAATTAATTGAAAAGCTCTACGAATACGAACGTAATTTACATATTTTAATCTTTTATAAAAGTTCTTTTTCTTTATAAGACTTAATCTATTTTGTTTTCAATTCTTCCGAAAACTTTAAGATTCTCGGTATTTGTGTCTAGGTTAAAATATATTTCTTAAGAAATTAAAATATAAATCGGTTATTTTTTTAAGATCTTTAGAGTTCTAAATAAAAATAAGAGACAAAAATGTCATAGGAAAAATTTGATAATTTAATCAGTTCAATTTCACTCTTTTTCACTCACCAATAATCTGGACGTATGGCGTCAATGAAGGCTGGAATATTTGTTTCTATGCTAGGAGAAACAGAAGGGGTCACAAAGAAAGTGTATGTGTAAAACAGGGAAAGATAGAGCGTGGTAAGAAATTCCACACTCGTGTAGTACGGCCGGCTGCTGTTATTGAAATTAAACGAATATGAAAAGCTTTAAGTACTTTCGTTAGCGAAACAATTACTTGATTGGATTAGAAGTTGCAGATAGGAGATAATTTGTAAAAAGGAGGAAGAGGGTTGGGGACAAAAACGGAGTTTCAGATTTGAATCCTTTCAATACAACGGTTCTAAAGAAAATTTCCAATAATTTTTTTTTTCAATTTTTTTTTTTTTTTTCAATTTCAATTTATTTCTTTATCAATTTTTAGGTTTTAGAATTACAGTGGACTCTCGCTAACTTGAACATACGATAACTTAAACAGTCCAATAACTTGAACATGATATTTTCCCTTTTATGTGCTCTGTAGCTTGAACAAGCAATTTGTAAGGCTCTTTACCTTAAACTTTTTTATTGCTGACTCTATAACTTGAATAATTAAGAAATGTTGGACTCTATAACTTGAACAAATAAATTTTATATCAACAGGAGTTTGAATTTCCTCATTGCAGGTTACTACGTTTGTAAACTGTTTTTTCATCCAAGGGGAATTCCCGGAATTTGCTATTTGGTATGTGTTTAAGATTTTATTTATTTTGCAGTAAGTTTTGTGCAAGCAGGAACGTGATAATAAAATTTTCCAGTAAATTTTGTGCAATATTTTGAAGTGCGTGTTTGGAAATTAAGTTTAAAGTTTAAGTTGTTTAAAGATTCAAAATGGGTTTAAAAAAAGGACAAAAAATTAGAATGTTGACACTTAAACAAAAGGCAGCAATTATTGAACAAATAAAGAAAGGAAAAAGCGTAACGGTTTGTGCAAAGGAATTTAGTGTTTCAAAAGGTACGATATGCAATATAAAGCGCAATGAGAAACAAATCACAGCAAGGATCGCGAATACTTTTTCTGGACCAGGCAAAATGTGCACAATTAAAAAAGCTGAGCATCCAAGAATGGAAAGGATCCTTTACAAATGGTTCCTGAATCAGCGCAAAAGAAATGTTCCGATAAGCGGAAACATTTTAAGAGAGAAAGCCAAACAGTTGTTTATAAAGTATAAGAGTCAAGAAGGTAGCTCTTTCAATGCTAGTTCTGGGTGGTTTCAGAAATGGAAGAGAAGATTCGGTATTCGATTGCTTACTATTAGTGGAGAAAAATTAGCTGCTGATCCAGGACCTATTGAGCCATTCAAAAAAAAAACTTGAAGATAAAATCGCCGCTCTTCAACTGACAACACAACAAATTTACAACGTTGATGAAACTGCACTGTTTTGGAAGTTGTTGCCCAAAAAAACCTATGTATCGTTTAATGAAAAAAGTGCATTTGGAGGAAAAATTCCTAAGCAAAGAGTGACTTTACTCCTCGGTTCTAACGCCACAGGTACCCACAAACTCGTTCCTATGATCATTGGTAAGTCAAAAAATCCACGGTGTCTTAAAAATTTTGAAATGCCAATAGAATACAAAAGTTCTATGAATGCATGGATGACAAAATACGTTTTCAATGAATGGTTTTTCAAGAGCTTTGTAGTTCAAGTAAAGAAACACTGCGAAGAACAAAATCTCCCACCTAAGGCACTTCTGATTATAGACAATGCTCCATGCCATCCATCGGCAGAAGAGTTAAGGTATCTTAACGGAGACATTTGCACAATGTTCTTACCACCGAATGTCACTGCGTTAGTTCAGCCGATGGATCAAAATGGCATAAGAATTACGAAGCTGCATTATAAGTCAAACTTGCTGTCGTTGGTCATTGCCAACAAAAATGAAGATATAATTTCTGCCCTAAAGAACTTCAATTTGCGCCAAGCCATTACATTGATGTCAAAATCGTGGGATCAAGTAACTTCTCAAATTCTTGAAAAATGCTGGAACCCCATTTTTAATGATGTCGATAACAGTTTCTTTAACGACGAAGATGATGTCCCATTATCTACTCTCAGAGAACGCTGGAGGGAAAACTTGATTGCAGATGGGGAAGAAGCACCCTTGATACATTTGCTCGAACAAATAGACAATAATCAGGTAACATTTCTTGACTTTAAGTACAAAACAGTAGGTACCTAATGAACAAACTTTTATTTTTCAATCCAACAGCATTACACCGAAGAAGAAGTAAACGAATGGTTACGCGATGAAGATGTTCCTGATGGTGTTGAAGATAAAGACATCGATTCGGAAAATGAATCTGACCCGAGTGATGTTATAATGGTGCAAAACATTGTAACTGACACCGAAGCCATCGAATCAATCCATAAAGTGATCGATTGGGCCAGTCAAAATAACAGAACATCATCTGAATTTACAGTACTCCAAAACCTCAGAGAAAGTGCGCTAAAAAATGTTTTGCAGAAAACTAAGCAATGTAAAATAACAAATTTGTTTCCAAAGTTGGTTTAAATACAATTGTGTTTTGTGTCAATTACTAACATTTAAAATAATATAATGAAAACGTATAAAAACGAAGACTTTTTTATTTTTTCCAGTAACTTGAACAATTCAGTAACTTAAACAGGCCTCGTTTCATAGGTGTTCAAGTTAGCGAGATTCCACTGTACATATAACGATAACATCAAATAGCATAATAGAAAAATTAATAAAGAGCTGCAATCTATAGAACCTAAGGAGCTAGTGTCGAAAGCAGCCGGAGCATAAATTTTAACAATAAATATATAAATAAAATAATATTTTATAATTTAAGTGATGTGGGGTCAAGACCACATTAATATTTTTTTTTCTATATACATATACATAATAACAAATATGGAGGATCATAAATAAAACAAATACACAATTAAATCATTACACATAAGAGATTATTAATATCTTGATAATTAAGGTTTAAAAGCCAGAGTTTCACTTTTTTGAGAAAGATGGATTGAATTCTTATGTCTCTGATGTTAAGTGGAAGACTATTGAAGAGTCTAGGAGCAATGGTCGTAAAAAAATTAAAGTAAATTTGCAGATTGTGATGTGGTATTAAAACAAGATTTAGATTTAGATTTATTTATTATTATATTCTAATTCACAGTAAGAGTACACTTATAAATTTGTGAAAATTAAAAATATTTAAATTACAAAGCTTTAAAATATAACAAAAAATAGTTAAAAGATAACAAAATAAAAAAATAAATAAAACATAAAACAAATTAATCATAGTAACATTACGTTATTCCAAGCATAAAAAAGTTAAAAGTTAAAGTTGAAGTTGCTTGATAAGGGTAAATGGGAGCGGGTGTGGGTGAAAGTTAGCTAGTTGCTTTGGTTAATAAAATACAGTCTTAACTCGTCACTAAATTGTTGCTTGTCACTTAGTTCTCTCAAGTTACGCGGAATTGTATTCCAAAGGCGTATAGCTGAGATAAAGAATTGTTTCTCAGATGTAAGGCAGGTGAAATGTGGTAAAATCAAACAAGCAGATCTGTTGGATGTCGAAAGCCGGATTTTATCAAAAAGATATGACGGCTGCATAGTTTTTAGAATTGAGAATAACAAACACATGGTACGAAACTTCATATAATTAAAAAATGACATGCCTAATAAATTTTTTTCCAAATGTGAAATATGGTCGAATCTCCTCAGATTGTAAATATAGTGCAGAGCACTATTGAATGCTACTTGAAGTTTTCTTTTGCTTTCAGTATCACAGTTATAAAATATTTCACAACCATACACGAGAACTGGTATAACCAAAGTCTTACCTAGAACTAATCTTGTCTTTGGTGGTGTAAACTTTTGAGCTGTCCATAAAGTTCGAAGAACCCCATATGTTTTACCCACAACTTCATTAATATGGTCATTCCATGTCAAAGTTCGGTTGAATACCAACCCTAAGTTCTTTGACTTATCCACGAATTCGATTTTTGAAGAACCAAGCATAATTGAGGGAAAATAAGACAGATCTAGCTTCTTTTTCGAGATAACAAGGCATTTACATTTCTTCGGATTGAGCGAGAGACCATTGTTTACCGACCACCTCATAATTCTTTGGAGATCATCGTTCAGATCATTGGCACAATTTTCTATGAGTCCAAGAGGGCAGCTTTTATAGATTTGAATATCATCAGCATAAAAATGCTTCGATGAATTTAAGATTGTATGTTGTATGTCATTTATGTACATAGAAAATAACAGAGGGCCCAAAATCGATCCTTGTGGAACGCCCCGTAGCACAGGACAAAAATTTGATAAGGCAGTCTCTAAGAACACAGCCTGTTTTCTATCACTAAGATAAGATGAAAACAATTTTACAGCAGAAGAAGACATATTGAAACGGTGGCTCATCTTATCAATAAGAATAGAATGGTCAACCATATCAAATGCCTTGGACAAGTCCAGTAAGACAAGAAAAGTAACCTGGTCTTCATCTAGTTGCGCTCTTATGTCTTCAACTACTTTCAAAATTGCTGTGGTACAGCTATGTTTGGCACGAGAACCAGACTGAACTGAGACGAGAAGATCATTACGTACCAGATAATCATTAGCTTGCTTATGCATAATTCGTTCGCAGATTTTGGACAAATAGGGAAGAATTGAAATCGGCCTAAATTCCTCACCCGATGAGTTTTTAGGTATTGGGATAATTTTTGCATTTTTCCACTGACAAGGAAAATCACAGGTCAAAAAGATTGTATTGATAATGTGAGTTATATACGAAAGTAAAAACGGTAGTATAGCTTTCATAAAAACCGGGTGTATTCCATCTATACCAACTGCATTAGAGTTAATGGATAAAAAGCTTTCCACTACATTCGTACTTTCTATTCTTTCGAAGAAAAACGGTATTTCAGTGGTGTCTACAGTGCTATTAAACGGGACTCTATTACCATAGGTGATATTAGTATCTGGAATCGATAAGAAATTTAAATTTAGTTCATTTACATCTATATCACTTTTGCACTTCAATTTCTGTTTGCCTACTCCTAATTCCCGAAGATTATTCCACATCTTTCGCCCATCTACATTAGTTTTAAGCTTATTAGAATAGAACTTTGTTTTAGCTATTTTTATCTCACGAACAACTTCTTTTCGTTTATTTTTGTAAGCTTGAAGGTACTCATCTATACGGTAGCGCTTCCATCGCTGGTAAGCATGATCTATTTGCATTATTAACAAACGAATTTCATTCGTGAACCAAGCATTTACACGGAAAGAATTCTTAGATCAGATCAAGAAAAATAAGCTACAAATCACGAAAAATGAATCCAGTTTTGGACCTTGGCTTCGAAATAAGTAAATTGCTACTTTTTGTTTGCAATTTCATAAAATGAGCAAAATGAAGATATTGACACTCAAAAATCATATTTCACTACATTTGAGTAGCAATAATTCGACCGAGGAAATCAAATATTTCAAACAGCGAATTGCAATTTGATATCAATTTGTATCAATTTAATGTTTGTTTTTATCGTGAATTTCAGCAGGAGTTTGTAGATTGAAATTGTTTTCTTGTAGATTATGATTCGTATTTTTAAATACCTACACACACAAATGGCAAATTTCAACCCTTGTTTTCTTAGACTGCGACAATATACATTAGTTTGCAAATGACAACTAATGTTTTGCTACTTCTTTTTTTAAATCGCAATTTTTGAGTTGTAATTTGAAACAGGTTATTCTGCAGTTTGCAAATGACAGTCACAGTTTTGATACTTAGTTATCCTTAAATTGCAACTTTTGAGTCGTAATTTGAAACAGTTTATGCAGCAATTTGTAGCTTTTAAAGATTAATTTACTTTCCATTTTCAAGCAATCATGTAGAGATTCTAGTACAATTTTTTGCAAAATCAACAATCTTCATTAGTAATTTACAACATAAACTTATTCTAATAAATATGATTTAAAATCATGAAAAATATAAACCAGCATAAGTGTTCATATATGCGTTTCGCCCAATGCAATGGTTGGGCTCATCAGAAGATTACCAATGACCATAACACCTTGCCTTGACGCATACTTTCCCGAATAAATCGAGACTCCATATAATCCGAGCTGCATAGAGCAACTGCGAATTATACAGTTGCTACAAGTCTTCAAAGAAGACAAACTGTAGGTATTTAGTATTTATATTGTGATTATATTTTATTGATTTGAGAATTGAGAATGCTTAAATCACCGCATACATTTCGCAAAACAAGATTCATGAGTAGTCAAATTAAATTATTCCCCTAAAGTAGTAGATTGCGACTCAAAAGTTGCAATTTACCATATAAATATTTTTAAATTATTACCCTGAAAATAGTAGATTAAGACTAAAGGAATTGTAATTTACTGTTTAGCTTTTTTCTTAAATCAGCAAATAGGTATTTCGTAAATTACAATATTGCAGCTTGAATATTTATATTATGATTATATTTTATTGATTTTAGAATTGAGAATGCTTAAATCACCGCATACATTTCGCAAAACAAGATTAATGAGTAGTCAAAGTAAATTATTCCCCTAAAATAGTAGATTGCGACTCAAAAGTTGCAATTTACTTTCATTTCAACAAGCTCGAATTATAACTTTTGATAATAATTACCAAATTATAAAATTTTGTATTTTACGAAGATTTGAATGCTAAATTACAACTTTCTCATTTTATAATAAAATCGTCTTGATTTACTAAAAAAAGGGTTTTCGTAAATTGCAACCTAAAATTTAGCAATTAGTGATTTTTCAATTCTCTCCGTGTACTTTAGATCTCACCCTACCAGTTGATAAGGGAACATGTGTGTCAAATAGGTTATTTATATTACTATGAAGAAAGTCAACTTGAGCATCCGGCGAGGTCATACCATAAACAAGACTCCAAGGAATTGAGCGAATATGATTTTCCAAAGCAGCACAATTTATATTCTTGAAGTTACGGTAACTATAAGTTGTATTGTTGGCATGAACGTTAGTATCGAAGTCAAAAGTTAGAAAGATGAGGTCATGTTTTGAAAAAGCAGGAACAGAAATTTGGTCATAAAAGAGTACTTTGTCAATATTATTTACAAAAAACAAATCTAGAAGGGTACTTGAGGTGTTGGTGAAGTGAGTAGGCATTTGGGTATTTACTAAATGTAAGTCAAACGCTCAGATTGTTAATTCTCAAATTATAGTTGGAAGAATATCTGTTAAGTATCTTCTTAACTTCCAGATCTAGCAAAAAATATCTTCAAGACTTTATAAAAATATAAGTGTTTAAGAGGCAATATATTAAGCATTTTAAAAAGCATCAAGCTATTACTAATACGACGCTTGTTACAAATAAGACGAATGACGTGTTTTTGAGATATAAGAAGGGTGTTAATTTTGTTATTGTGAGCAATATGATTTTAAAAAGTATAGTTGTCTTGTAGCAGCCATAAGGTACTTCTTAAGTGCATCAGTGTGAACAGACCAACTCATCCTCCAGTCAACCGAAACTCCCAGATATTTAAAAGATTTAACGCTTTCAATTTGAAAACATTTATCAGAGCATGTACGCATCTCATAAAATGTTTGTGAGTTTGTTTCCGAGTTACAAATGCACTTACTATATTTATATCTGTTGCAAGCTGCACAATGAAAGAGATAATGTCCAAAGTCTACTT
Source organism: Eupeodes latifasciatus (assembly GCA_920104205.1). Taxonomy (NCBI): domain Eukaryota; kingdom Metazoa; phylum Arthropoda; class Insecta; order Diptera; family Syrphidae; genus Eupeodes; species Eupeodes latifasciatus. The sequence goes on from OV049926.1 coordinate 12,254,115, forward strand.
CCTTACCAGTTAAATTAAAAAACATAATTTTAGTTTTATCACTAATTACCATTTTATGCGATTGGAACCATTGGCTTAAAATTTCCAGATCATGATTTATGTCAGCAGAAAGATTGAGAGGAGAATCACTTTGAAACGAACATGCCATATCATCCGCGAACGCATTTACCTTACAACGATAATTTTGTGTAAAGAGTGAGTTAATAAAAATTAAAAAGAGGATTGGACCTAGTACCGAACCTTGCGGAACTCCTAAAGGTACAATTTTCGTGGAACTAAAATTATTATTAATTTTAACCCTTTGACCTCTGTCTGACAAATACGAACTGAACCAATTATGCATGTTACCCCTAAAACCACATCTGTAAAGCTTGTCCAAAAGTATTTTATGATTAACGGTATCAAAAGCTTTAGTTATGTCTATAAATAGAGCCGCAGTGAGATTCCTGTTATTAAAACCATCATAGATATTCGAACAGAAGTTTAATAGGGCTCCTTCAGTTGAAAAACCACTACGAAAGCCAAATTGAAACTTGCTAAAAAAGTTGATTTTATCTAAATAATGGATCATTCTGTTCTTAACTGCCTTTTCAAAAATTTTCGAAAAGACAGAAAGTAAGGAAATTGGCCTATAATTGTTCAAAGATGTTTTATCCCCTTTCTTAAATATTGGTATAACTTCAGCTTGTTTTAAATTATGGGGAAATACAACGCTAAGAACACTTGTTAAAAATATGACATAAGACATCGGAAATGTTTAAAGCTATCTTTTTAACAAATTTATTTGAGAAGCAATTTGAAGTTTCAGAATTAGAGTTTTTGAGGGAACTAATTATTTTATACAGCTCAAAAGACGTAATTGGATCAAAAAAGAAGTTATCCGAGGATGATGCTTCACAAGCTAAACACTCGCAATTCGTAAAAGCTGTACAACTATCTGACACTACTTTTGTACCTACAGACACAAAATAGTCATTAAAAATATCAGCCAGATCCTTGGGATTGGTTGTAATTTGTCCATTAATGTTTAAGCTTTTTATTTGTTCAGTTTGTGTTGATCTGTTTAGTATATTATTTACCAATTTCCATTCTTGTTTAGAATTGCCTTTGAACTCATAAAATTTGTTTACATAAAATTTATTTTTACAAAAAACAACATCTTTAGAAATCTCTTTACATATGTAGATCTTTATAAACTGTGCAAATATTAGCATTCAATGGATGTTTTACCTTCTTCTTATAAAGTTTGTTTTTCTCTTTTATTTTGTTTAATAAATCATTACTCATCCAAGGTTTCAGTTTTTTATTTTTATTATTATTTTTTGACATTATTTTAGAACATTTCTTGACATGATTATTAAGAATATTAATAAAAGTGCAGTAAGAACGAGTAGGATCACTTTCGCAAAATACATTTTCCCAGCATTCAAAACGAAGTAAATTATTGAGAGCGACAAAGTCCAATTATTCGGAACGAGCCCAGAAGAATGGCTGGGGGGAGTGAAACAAATTTTTGTGACCGATCTAATTTGCTCTCGTATTGCCATACGCTTTTCTTATGTTATGAGCTCTTTCTCTTACTGGATCTGGTTGACACGTAATGGACTGGTTATTCGTTATTGACTTAAAGATCCATTCACTTCAATTTTACTTATTGACGAAGCCATTTAACCCGAAATCAGACAAAGTGCCCTTTAAACTTCTCGAACAGATTTATTTCTTTCAAATTCAAGTTTCCATAATTTGAAAACTATTCACGATGAATTGCCAATCGCTACTAAACAGAAAAGTCAAATCAATTGCCAATCGCTACTTAACAGAAAAGTCAAATCAGTTTGACATATTTAACTGTCAAACCATCGAAAACTATCAGATCACCAAAAACAACACCCTATAGTACATACATTAATTTTTGTTTCTTGTGTATTATAAATTCTCTTTTCACACATAATTTACACATTTATCCAGTACTATTGAAGAAAAAGTTTAACAGGATATTGTAAAATAGAAGAAGTGCTCAATGAACATCGCTAACAGTTTTTTTTTTTAACTTTTGAAATTTTCAACTGTCAAACTATCGTAACTTCTCATTCACCTAAAAAACACCCTTTAAATTATTTTTGTTATGTATTTATAATATTTTCCTTTTACGCATAATTTCTACATTTCTATGTGTTAATAAATAAATTAACACCACAAAATGCATAACTACAATGACTAATTTTATGATGTCATTAAACGTCAAAAATCGTGTTTGACAAATAAGCAAACACACTTCAATAATATTCTACTCAACTCATGCAATCATAAAATGTTTGCATAAAGGCAAACAATTAACATTCCCCATGGTATGGTAGTACACCACTAGCAGCACAAGTAGAGTAGAGCAAGAGCATGCATCCAGACATATAACAAAACTTCTATATGTATTTGCCACACGCGTTTGTACTGAACTGACATAACATATTCACCAATCATCATCATCATCATCATCAACTTCAACAAGCATACATACATACAAATCCACCCTTAGCCATATACAAATTAGACAAAAAGTGACAGAACTTAATATTTGTAAGGTCAATTGTCAATTATCAATGCGATAATTTAATTTAAAATTTGTGAAGCAACATAAACAACATGTTAACCATTTAGTGTTTTCTACACTGACTGTAGACTCTAGAGCAAAAAAAAAGTAAAAAGATATTTTACAACATTTGATTTGATTAAAACTAATCGTGTTTTTGGCTTTTGGATTTGTTATGTTCACACTTAATAGTTGTGTTCACTGAGGTTTTGTCTAGATCAGGACAGCACAGTTTCGTGAGAAACGTCAGATCAAGTTAGAACAGTCAGTTAAACGTCAGTTGTCAAAAAAAAAAACAAAACAAATTGCAAATTGTGTGAATTTTTCGTTTCTCGCTTATTTTTTTTCATTTTTTGTGTTTTTACTGTGAAAAATATTATTAAAAATTATTTAAATGGAAAATCAAGTGATTGCTAAGATAATACTAAATGAAAATCTTAGTGGTTCAGACACCGATAGAGGATTCCTCTTGAGATGATTGGAATGAAAGTGTGACGAATGTTATTACCTTTTCTTTGATGAAATGTAAAAGAAATTGCATTGAAAATTATTATATTATATTTTATAATTATTTAATTAAACAAATTAAACAAATTGGCAAAATTACTTTATTTTAATATTTTTAAATCACGAGAAAAAAACACAAAGCACAGCTAAATCAAAACGTAAACAAAAAAATGACAACTTCGATTTTGACATTTCTCACGAGTTAGAACAGGTTAGAACACCTGATCTGACACAAAAGCAAGAACAGAAAATCCTGTTCTAAACTGTTCTAGGTTTGTCAATGAACAGGAAAGTAGAACAGTTCAGCACAGAAAAACCTCAATAAATAGCAAAAAGCTGTACTTTTCTGCCTAGAACAGTCCAGCACAGTGTCACTGAACACACTTAATGTTAACAGTAGTTAAACTTTCACAGTCTATGTGTCTGTTTCAGGTCCTTGCGGCCGTCCTGGCCGTGCGTTGGTATGTATTACATCTTAAAATAATCATAAACAATTTTTCTTAATTCTCTTTATTGGAAAACTAAACTTATAATAGAATATAGTACAATAGGAATTAAATTAAATTTTTACTTGGTCTGACTTGTTAGAGAACTGAAAATGAAATGAAAAAACGTCAGAAATATAAGGCGATAGTAATATATATGTAAGTGATCGGGTGATCAGTGACGTACATGTACTATATGTACTTTAAATATGTAACAGTATGTATTTAAGAAATTTAGTGTGTTTTAAAATTCAATTTGACAGTAACGAAATTTATTACTGCTTCATTGCTCGTTATTACCAAACGTGACTGACAGCAAATGGCAATGTCACATTTGTCTGTATAAATTGTATAGTTCGTTTGTAGTCTATATGCAACCCAATTCATTATTCTGCCTTCTCCGCTGTTTTACTGCTGCGTCTCCTACACCCTCGCCCCCACCCCCACCCCCTTTGGTCGCTTAAGAAAATTATTCAAATTTTATTTATTCTACAAAATGGGTGAGGCTGATGCTGAGTCTCTGCTACTAAGTACTACTGTGGTAAAGTGGGAACACAACAACAAACGTCAAGTCGAGAATCGAGAGATGGAAGAGAATGCTTCTGCATTTTTCCACGAAATTAAATATCTGTTTAGATATTCCCGGTGGTCATAGTCACAGTCACAGTCACAGTTACAGTCGTAGTCATAGCCATAGTCACACAGCTCCTAGAACTGCATAAACAAATGGATATGTATGGAATAAAGGAACGCAGCAGCAGCATAAACTATGAGAAAGTTCTTTAGTTGATGATGTTTATATATTTTTGTTGTTGGATGTGGTGATGGTGATGGCAATGGTAATGGGTGTGAGCAATGGCGATGGATGGCGGTGCGGTGGCAATGGCGATGATGATGATGGTGGTTGCAAACTAGGACAGACAGAATTATAAATTTCGTTTTCGAAAACAAAGAATTTATATCTACCTACATTAATATTATGTACCTACTCGTACCAAACATATTATGTGCCTACTACATATTGTGGAATATATTTCAAGGATAGCTTCTTCTTCTTCTTCCTTGAAACCGATACACACTCACTTATGGATATAGGAGGAACCTACTTGTTCTCGTACATACCTCCTCCTCCATATGTTCATATCTTCTCTATATCTATACGTTTTATAATCTCAAGGTGGTTTTACTTAAAAAAAAAAAGGGTTTTCTTTGTTCCGTCATTATATCTTCTGTGAAAATCTGTACATTTTTCCAATTAGAAAGATAAAACAGAAAATATTCCAGCAAATATCTTATTTTCAATGTCAAAGAATTTTCTATATTATCCTTGAGGTCAGCTGAGAATCTATTTATATTTTTTTTTTGCCTGCTTCTGGTCCTGGCTGCAGCTCCTGTTTCTGTTTCTGCTCCTGATGCAAATTAAACTCAACTCAACTTTTGAAAATAGCAACTTGAACTTTTCGGATCTAAAAAAGGGTTTTGTGTAGGAATATTATGTATGTATGTAGAAAGGTAGGATGGCTGCTTATTTCTTTTATGCTTCATGGTTGTATAATACTTGTCAAAATGCCTGAAGTAAAACCACTGAATTAGATAGTTAATAACAGTTTAACCTCAGTTTTGTGTGTTGAAAGTCGAAAATTTGTGAGGCAAAAATAAAATAATAGAAAATAAAGTAATAGAAAATAAAATAACTAAAAGCTATGACTAGAGCTCTGTTTCCATGGATAGTGCGTATTTACTTGAAAATACATAAAGCTATGTTTACATTTTCTATTTTTAACTAAAGAGAGTATGGAAAATTTAATGTAATGCAAAAGCAATGTGTTCTTTTCTGATTGTCTTATCGGGTATTGTGGTATATGAGTTGTTAAATTCTGTCAAAAATTCTTATAATAATAATAAAGGCAATAATAACAGAAGTATGAAGAACACTTTTCATGACAAGAATTACTCTTGGAGGATTTGTCAATTTCTCGCAAGAGGCAGTACCCGTGAAAAAAGTTAGATGGCACAGGCAGGGATTGAACTCAAGACCCCTTGCATGACAGTCCAACGCACTTTTTTTTTCCAAATTCATTTTTATTAATTCAATCTTAAATCTATCTTAAAGCTAGACAAAAATTCATAAAACTAGACTAATTAACCATAACTTACAACTAACTTACTGGTCCCATACGGACACTCTAAGTTAAACAATAATACTTAATGCTATTGCCTTTCGGCCCTAAGATCTATTTAACTTCAATTCATTTTATTTATTTTTATATTCATTAGGAAATTTCAAAAAAACTAATATCAATACCCTTTTTTATTTTTACTTAAAAACTACTTAAAATAAGGTCCTTAATATAAAACTTAAAGCTTAAAAAACAAAACTTAAAGTTAAAGTTAAAAAAAAGCCGTTTCGTCAGAGCGAAGGCTCCTCTGGCCCTGGTCAGAGAAACATTTATATGTCTGTCGAAATATAAATACTGATTTAACCAGATACCGAGGTACTTCACTACAATTTTGCTCGCCAATGGCTGCCCGTGAAGATCAACGATGACCATCTTGCGCCAGTTCTTGCACGTATCCCTCGTGGCCCTAGCCAACGGAGTCCGGAACAGAATTGTCTTCTGGACATTTATTTTCAGTTTCCAGTCGTCGCAATATCGCTGAATCTTGTCGAAATCACGCTGCAAGAGAATTCTAATAACCTCAACCTTTCGGGCCGTTCTGTACGCAATAAGATCGTCGGCGTACGCAATTGCCTTTGTAAGACTACCTATCAGTCCAACGCACTAACCATCACGCTACGGGTACTACATCTCTGACAACATTACACGCACACAGGAATGGTTGAGAGTTGTAAGTCACTAGGCCCTGGTTCTTCATGAACTGTTGCGCCACCTAATTTATTTATTTATGAAGAACACACTTGAAGCTGAGTCAGTTGCAGCACATTTTAAAACTCTTTTGACAGCTGATGAGAATCTTCATACTTTAAGGTATGCGTTTGGGTCTTGTCTTAGATAAAAAACTAAATTGGAAACGCAACGTAGAGGAAACAGTAAAAAAAGCTACTGTAGCTCTCTTTTGTTGCTCCCAGAATCACGCATTGGCTATACACATCGGTAATCAGACCGATTTTAATGTACGGTGTGGCAGCATGGTGGACTGCTTTAGAAAAAGATATAAACCGAGATAAATTAAATAAAGTCCAACGTTCAGCTTGCCTATGTATAAGCGGATCGCTTCGCACGATCCCATCTACGGCACTGGACACCTTACTCTACTTAACACCTCTTGACATTTTTAGCAAACAAATAGCTGCAAGCTCTGCTATTCGCATCAAAGCTTCGTCGCAGTGGACTAACAACAACATTGGCCACTCCGTAATTCTTAGTTATTTAGAATCAATTCCAAAGCACACAGACTACACCATCCCCCAACTGCAAATCGACAGAAACTTCCAGATTTCTATACCTTCCAGATCTTTATGGGAGGATAGGACATTCCTGGAAGATGAGTCGATTCATTTCTATACAGATGGGTCAAAAACAAAAGAAGGGGTTGGTGGAGGTGTGTACTCTGAACGACTGAAATTAAGTGTCTCATTCCGCCTTCCCAATCACTGTAGCGTGTTCCAGGCGGAACTTTTGGCGATAAAGGAAGTCTTGTCCTGGCTTAAAGAAAACGTGATATCAACATCTGATATCCGTATTTTCTCAGATAGTCAGGCCGCTATTAAATCTCTGGATTCTGTCTCTACAAACTCTATAACAGTCCAGAACTGTCGATCATCTCTAATGGAGATGGCACAACAGTTTAATATTCACCTTTGCTGGGTGCCGGGCCATAGAGACATTCCAGGTAACTGTAAGGCAGATGAACTCGCCAGGAACGGTACAGTACAGCCCATTCTACCACGTTTGGCACGTACTGGCATACCAATCGCTACTTGTAAACTGTTGCTAATGCAAGACGCTGTGAGGAGGGCAGGCACCAGGTGGAACAACATAACCTCGTGTCAAGTCACAAAAAACATCTTGCCAACACTGGATTTAAAACGTTCAAGGTGCTTGCTCTCTCTAAGCAGATCGCATATAAGCTCGATAATAGGTGTCATAACCGGACACTGTCTAATAGGAAAGCACGCCACGCGGTAGGCGTATTCTCAAATGACTTTTGCAGAAGCTGTATGGACGAGGAAGAGGAGGAAACAGTTCTTGACCTTCTCTGTACATGCCCTGCTCTAGCTCAAAAACGCAAAAATTACCTAGGACAATTCTTCTTTAACGATCGAAACGATCTTAATCATATTAGCATAATCAGCCTCTCACGTTTCGTAAGAGACTCAAACTGGTTCCATTGAGCTTAGAAGGAAGCCTCAAGATTCATGTGGTATCACAATGGGCCATTAAACTGGCATAAGTGTGTCCGTTTTCATCATGGACAGCCACTTTAACCTAACCTAACCTAACTACTGTATATTGACAGATGTCAATCTCATCAAAAAAAAAAAAAAAAAACAATATGACATGTTTTGTTTTACCTCAATACGCGCACTAACGCCATCTATAAACAATAATTTATGGTTATACACCTGTTATAACGATAACACAATTGCCAACCCTTTTTTAACTGAAATTGATTAAATTCTCATCTCATTCCGAAAATATAGAGCTTGTAATATTAAAACCTCCTGAAAGGATATTTTTTGTATGTCTTTTTAAATACAAACATTATTTTGTTTTCCAACCATATGTACATAAATCTTAATAATATATCCAGAGAAATACAAAAGACATACCTAGGTATAAAAACACTTTTATTTAAGCAAAATAAAGTATATTGTTATCTTAATTGAATCGTTTATTTTGAAAAGGACTAAAGTTCAATTGCCAATAACATTACATTATATGATACGTTTTTGCAAGAGACATAAAATCTATGATAGAAGAAATAAATTATGTGTCTACGATTCAAAATAGGCCTTTGCAAAGGTCATAAAATCTATATGTATTATAAACATTTTGGTGGTTCTCATATCGAATTTTCCACTTGACTAATTAACAATTTTATGTTCTTTAATTTAGCTGACATAGATTCGCTTTGACAAAAATACAATAACAGTAACAATAAAAATTTCCCTAAATTTTACATGTTTTTATAGGTATCCAATTCATTTGAGGGTTTGTTTTTCCCTCAGAATGTGGGTTAATGTTATTGTTTTGTTATGCCTTCAACTATCCCCAACAATTTATGTTCAATATATGTACATACATATTTTGGCACTTAGTGCCATCAACAGGATCCATAAAATTATAGGAAGAGAACATTATTAAAAAAAAAACAAATAAAATTATGTACATGTATGAAGTATAGTGTATCAAATAATTAAGACGACTTATAATGGGTCTAAATGTCACGTCTTACATACGAATAGGTTGTCAGAAGAGTTTGAAGTCCAAAGTGGAGGCAGAAAGGGTTGCGTACTGTTACCAAGTCTGTTTTTATTGGTAATCAGTGACATGCTGCGGACCGTCTTGACAGTAAATGGAGGAAAATACGGACTTCTACCATATACCTGAAACATCAAGACTACGCAGATACTATATGGGGTGAACAACTATTAGTTGCACAAGCCATGCCGAAAAAATGTATTCAATACATTTATGAACAGAAAAACTACTGCAAGAATGCGGCAGGTATACAATATCAAAAACCAGTTCATAAATGTCATCAAAGTAGGCGTCTATAAAAAAAGAATGACAGAAATATTATTTTTTTTCTTTGAGTTACACGGGTTTTGGTTTTGTTAGTGTTTAAAATGTCCAATAAAAATATTTTACTAGGACTTATTATGTTTTGAATGGAACAAATTTTTGAAGTGTTTAAGACACTATATCTACACTAATATTATAAAGAGGAAATATTTGTATTTTTGTGTGTAACGAATAAACTCAAAAAGTACTGCACCGATTTTAATACATAATTCTTTTTTCATTAGAAAGCTACATTATCACTGAGTAACATAGGCTATATTTAGTACTAGATTACCGACCAACCGAAGGTGTAAAAAAATTAGCCATAAAATGTCTTCCATCGCATACGCTGCGAACAGTATAAATGGTAAGGACAAAAAAATGTTTTCTAATTTAGTGATTCATGGTCGTTTTAATTAGCATGCTTATAACTTAAATATCTGTACCTATTTATGTCTACCCGTGCAAAGCCGGGAAGGGCCGCTAGTTTAAGATAAAGGAATAAAAGCAAACGAAAAAGAATAATTCTTCTGGTTAAAAACAAAATCAAGGATAATCCCCAAAATAAGAATTTCATAAAAATAATAGAAGGATTCCCAGATGATTTTTTTTTTTCGGCAAGCAACAAATTTGGACTACACTATATCAAAAAATTGTTCGTACAGGTGATTCTTCAAAATAATAGCTAAGGTATTTAAAGAAAAACAGATTTTCAACCATTCTTTTTTAAATGTTGGTATTGTTTATTATATGAGGATTAAAAACAAAACAAAATAAATTAGTACAAACTTCATGAAGAAAAAAAAAATGCAACAAATTAGGCAAAGTAGGAAATCAAAGGTCAAAAAATTGCACGTACAGTGATAAAAAACTTAATTATATATAAGTTTTAGTAAAGAGTGTGATAACCTTTCGCTTTTATAACATCCTGAAGGCGATTCTTCATAGAGAGAACTAGTTTTGAAGTGACTTCCGGCGAAATTTTGTTCCATTCTTCCAATATAACGGCTTTTAGCTGGTTTTCCTAAATAATCCAAAAGATGCTCAATGGGATTAAGGTATATGGGGATTGGGGAGGATGAGGCAATTGCGATTTAACATTATAGAGAAGCCACTCCTTTACTATCCTTGATAAATGTTAAGGATCGTTGTCTTGCACAAGTAAAAAGTCGTCTTTAAGCCTAATTTTAAAAGCGCTGGCTTTCAAATTTTCTTTTAAAATTTGTAAATATTTGTTTTTATCCATTGTTGTTTCTATAAAAACTAAATTTCCCACACCATTGGACCCCATAGCTCCCCAGACCATAACATTTCCGCCTTCATGTTTCACCGTTGATTGCAAATTCTTCACATCTAATGCTGTGTTTGGTTTCCTCCACACAAATCTGCGACCGTCCGACCCAAAGACATTAAACTTGCTCTCGTCAAGGAATAACACATTATTCCAAAAATCATCTGGTTTCGAAACGTATGCATTCGCATAGTTCAAGGGTTTTGAAACGTTTGCTTTTGAAATATAGGGTTTTTTTCTACCGTGCGACCATTATATTTCTTTGAATGCAGAAAGTTCCGAACAGTTTGAGGGTTAAGCGATATTCTATCATTTGCTTGAATGTCAGCAGCTATTTTAGGAGCACTTAACTTGGGATCAGCCTTTACCATTCTTTCAATTTTTCGTTCCATAATATGAGCGTCTAGTATTTTGTTTCGACCTCTTCCTGGGGCCACTTCCAAGCTTTAATTTTTCAAATAATTTTTTAATACATATTGAACTGTAGACAGTGGTCTACCAATAGTTGACGATATATCGTTTCTTAGTTTAAAAATCAGTTTTCTTACTTCAAGAGGTAATTTTTTATGAGAAGCCTCCATTTTCAAAATAAACTTCGCAAAATTAAAAAAAAAAAAAAAACAATTGAAAAGATCAATACACCACGGCAAACTGAGCCTAGATCTCTCAATATCATTACAGTACACAATTTACATTTCAAAAAGAACCGTTATTTCCATTTTGTTAGAGAAGAGAGCAGTGTACGAACATTTGTTTGATGTACATACGAGTAATTTTTTGACATTCCTGGCAAAATTCTACTAACGGTAAAAAAAAACCATGAGTCAAAGCTCGAACATTTTGTTGCAGTTTTGTTGCATTTCCTATTATACATTATAATTTTATCAAATAAAGTCAATAAGCTCAGATTTATGGTAGGAAGTTCATAGTGTAAGGGAAACCCATTTATTTTCAATTGCTGTACGTGCAATTTTTTGATGTAGTGTAGTTATTATCACAGCCAAATGTCATGTTTGATTTTTGTTTCTGAATTGAAGAGCTGAAAAGGTAAATCATATCAAATAAATTGTATGTATGTAAACTTGCTGGTATAGCTCTTCTTTTTGGCAAAATTCGCTACAAAGTTCTTTGTCTGACTGCGATAAGTTTTCCTGCCGTTCGCGTTTTATATTTTCCTTTGTTTTCATCTAAAATATTATTGAATTTTGTTTTTGTTTTTTTTTTTTGATTTTCTATTAAATAGTTTTGTTTTAAGCCTAGTACGCTGCTGATGCGAAACGAAATTTCCCATACAAAAATGACATGACGAAATCATAAACGAAAAATTTCGCTGTGCTTTTCGTTTTTCAGTACGCTGCTGAACGACGAAATGTGTCATTTTAGTGGATAGCTGTACTAGATTTCGTAGTACAATTCTCCACTCTTTTCGTTCTCAATTTAATTGCCCGGTATATTAATTGCTTGCGAAATTTTGACGTTTTATTTATTTATTGAAAAATTTTTCGAATATTTTCGTTTATGATTTCGTCATGTCATTTTTGTATGGGAATTTTCGTTTCGCATCAGCAGCGTACTAGGCTTAAAATTGAACTTCAACTTCCAGACAGAACTCTCCACAAATATTTTTCCGCTGTGGTTTTCGTTTTAGTTTCGCTCTGCACTTGGAGACTGCCGAAAAATTTCGTTTCGCATCGGCAGCGTACTAGGCTTCAGTACGCTGCTGAACGACGAAATGTGACATTTTAGTGGATAGCTGTACTAGATTTCTTAGTACAATTCTTTACTCTTTTCGTTCTCAATTTAATTGCCCAGCACATTAATTGCTTGCGAAATTTTGACGTTTAATTTTTTTTATTGAAAAAAAAAATTGTTTACTCGTGACTTTCGGTGTTTTGACTTTGATTTATATTTGATTTAAAATTTAAAATAAAATGGATTTGTCTAATGTGTTCCAACATTGCATTTCTGAATCGGAAACTCAGGATGTTATTGGTGATGTGCAAGAAGTGGTGAAGACAAGCAGTGAAATTCAACTTCCAGACAGAACTCTCCACAAATATTTTTCCGCTGTGGTTTTCGTTTTAATTTCGCTCTGCACTTGGAGACTGCCGAAAAATTTCGTTTCGCATCAGCAGCGTACTAGGCTTTACTTACTTTTTTCGACATCCAATTCTAGGAATGACAGCACAAAATACGAGTTTGAAAATATAACAGTATTTTTGCTTTGACCTGTCATTTGAAGTATAATTGTAGTAGAATACAACCTTAACCTGGGGTTTTACTAAACACAGCAGAACAATTTGGCTTTTTTCTTTTTTAGTTCAGTGCAGAGCTCGAACTGTCAAAAAAAATAATTGGGTTTCTTTTTGAACTCTGATCGTTCAGATCTTCAAATTCGTGTTTCTTTTTTAGTTCTGAACATGTTCAGAGCGTGCTCTGTGAACTCAGAATAAAATAACAGAGTAAACGGAGTAAAATGCTGAACACAAACAATTTGATATTTGAAAGCCGGGAAATTAAAAAAAATCATCGTCAAAGCAATAAAAATGGCGGAAGAGGATGGCCGCTCTTGTGCAGAAGGAAATATAATTTAAAAAAAAGTAATTGAATATAGCATTTTTATGAATTAAATTTATTTCAGGCGTTAAATGGACCAACGCTTTGACAGTTTTTTTAATTAATTTGATTAAAGAAAATTTCGAACGCTTTCAAACGGACGACATTTCAAATCATGACAGTTTAGTGCTCAAGTTGTTTCATAATTAAATCAGAGAGCTCTGAACATACTCTGCTCAGAACTCTACTCTACTCCATCCATAAAAAGAAGACCGACATCTGGATACGTTTATATTTAGAAATAGTGTAATTAGTTGAAGATCAGGATTTCAAAAGTCATTGGCCTTATCACCTACAGAATCCGAGTATATTGGCAGCAGCACAAGATGTTTAACAATTTGGTGTGGTTAAACAATGTGTTGAACAAATTACTTCAAATAAAAATTAATATTACAATTTTGTACATGAATAACCGGAGTGCAATACGGCTAGTTTTCTTTTTTGAATTTATCGTTTTAATAATTAAAAGATGAGTAAAAGTGACAGTTTCATTTATTTTCCAAACGTTTGCTATTATCAAATCTGACGAAAAAAAGTTGAACGAATGTCGGTAACATGCCCTACACCACCGACATTTTTTCAACTTATCTGTAATCAGAAAGCGTCAATACACAACTTCAGAAATGATAAGACAGTCTTGGAAATCGATAATGTAGTTGATCCGGTGAATTGTATAATTATTACTATTTATAATTAATTAAAAGCTCGAGTTGATTCACCGGAAGTAAGATTCTAAGAACTCTGTAATCGACATGATTAAGTTTGTCTTTTGGTTGGGATATTTTAACAAAAATCATTATTTTGTCTTTTCTCCATGACAGCACACCACTGCACTTGATAAGTGGTTTGTCTAGAAAGAAAAGAAATATTTTTTGGTGGTGTATCCACAAACTGACCGAAAGATTAGAGAAATGTGTAGCTTGTTTCTTTGACTAACATAGTACATTTTATAGGTACTTTACAGAAGACCACAAGGTTTTTATAAATTCTTTTTTGCATACGTAGCTAAGTTGGCACGGCAGAGTAGGTACATTTGTGCTGTGTCACATACTTGATTTCCACATTCTGATTGACCATGATAACTCAAGAAACCTCTCTCTATTAAAGGCCCTTCTATTAAATCAAAAGAAAAAAGACCTAAATAATCTCAATTCAAGTGCACATTGAAAATCATATATTGATCCAATTAAAATGATGACTTTATTTAGTTCGCTCGATGTGTTTCTATTTCCACTTACCTAACCATCCCCTCCCTTTATATTCATTCAACCTCTTTGTTCATTCATTCGAATCGATAAACAAAACGCATTCATTAGATTCATCAACCTACACGAATAACCTCCCTTTTTTTTGTAGAGGAGACGTTTCAAAATCAATTAAAACGTCAAAATGGAAAAGAAAGAGAGAGATATAGAGCAAGAGCAAGAGCAAGAGCAAACAAAAAAAAAAAACTAAATGATTAAAAGCAAAGTCGTCCTCGACATCTTTGATCGTCATCATTAATTCTATAGATTCAAAAACTCAGACGCACTCAATTTATGGCAAACATTTAGAAAGTGCGTTTCTGTTTCTGTTTTTCTTTTTTGTATTTAATTTTTACGCTTGGATTGGCGGCGGCGTGAAGGAGCGACCACCAGATGTTTGACGTTTGTTGCGCTTTGATAAAGCTTAAACATACATAACTGTAAGTTCCGTAATTCCTTCAGATAAATATACAAATAAAAAACACATAAATATGAACACTTCTATTCGTAAAAGAAACGAAGTGGGTGAAAATAAAAAATAAAAACTATATTTGTGGTTTTTCAAAATTGAAGGCAAACAAATATAAAATAATAAATATCCTCCAGTTTTGCAATAAAATCATGAAAAGAAAAAAAATAAACGTGTTGGCGTTGGTGGTTATGATGTAATCATACAACATTCCCACTGAGCTCCATAACGCCCGCCAATTTTACGATGAGTTTTCAGTCTGGCGCTGACAATTTTGTGGTTAAGTGAAGTTTTCAGATATGTATTGTATATATTAATTTCTATTTTATTTTTACATTGGGGGATAACTTTTAAGGGAATTTGCCATTTGAATAATTTAAAATTCTTTTAAAAAAATATGTAGGAAGAATATTTTACATTTTAATGTGAAAGATTTATTTAGGTATATGGAGTATTAAATTTAGATACACGTCTGAACGTTGTCAATCATTATTATCAAACTGAACCGAGTTTACCTTTCTCAAAAATTATTTGTTTCTAAATGTCATCAAGTATACAATAAAGTTCTAAAGCTTAAATCTATTCTAGAGACTCATATTAGTATGGTAAACAAATGTCATTTGTAGGCCCTAGTTCACAAAGGACTGTAGCGCCACCTACTAAATGTCATTTGTAATATTTTAACGTGTTCGATACTTTTAAGGAACTCGGCTTTTCTCTGTTTCTCTCTAACTTTTTACAGATCTAACTTTCTTAAGGACGAATAAAAAACACTGGTTGACAAGGTTTTGTCCCTTGCAATCGCTTTCACGTCTAGTTTTTAAAATATTACATTATAAAATTCGACATGTGGTTTTCAATCTTGCAATACTTTTTTTGGAGTTTGTCTTTTTGACAGCTGTCACTTGATGTATGCTCAGTTTAGTTTGTAATTTCATAATGAATCCTGAACAGCATCTGCAAATCGTGCAAAAACATAACCAAATAATAGGTCCGTTCGCGTACTTTCTGCACTAAAATTGGAAAAAGAAATATTTTAAAAAGTGGTGGTAAAATTCTCTCACAAAAAGACAAAACTACAAAAAAGTAAGCGAACGGGAAAACAACAAATTTTTCCCACAATTTGACTGTTAAAAAAAAATATAAAATTTGAAACATCATCGTTTCATTTTGTGTTTAGAATTTATTTATTTTTTTTTGTAAATGGATAAATTAAGACAATATAAACTTCAAGCAACATCATGCTGGTCCCTTGTTTTTTGTTTTAATGAAAAAACTTGATTGAATTGAAACTTGAAAATTGCAATCTTGTTGCTGTTCTTTGCGAAAAGAATTTTTAATTTTATAAGTGACAGCAAAAGCGAACAATTTATTTAATTTATTTGAAGTTCTATCAAATTTGACACTTTTCACAAATCAGCCCAAAGAAATTTCTTGGGCTAAAATTCGTAGGTTAGGGAAATATTTTACTCTCTCGTGAGCGCTCTCTTTTACGAAAAACTACGAAATTTTTGAGTACGCGAACAGGATTTGGTTAAATTTCGTAATTTTTCGTAATATTGGAATTGGAATGTTTTAGGAAGGTACGCGAACGGACCTAATGGTTCAGTTAGCGCGAAGGCAACCAAACAATCAATTTATTGAAGAAAAATTTTGGTTATCTTGCATCGTCGTCGTAGGCCTCCAAGGTGATGCGATTTAACACGGCTGAAAAAAAATCTTAGTTTTGCCGACCAGTAGATCAACTGTTTTTTTTTAGATCGATTTCTCAAATCTCAGTTTGTACTCGTAGCTTTATCTGAGCACTGGTACAGATTTTAATTTCAAAATTAAAACAAAATTTAGCTATTTTGTGTGGCTAAGTTTGAATCAATACTTTTATAGACAATTTTAATACTGTTCGATTGTTAACCGATCTATTATAGTAACTGGCTAGCATTTAACTAATAGTATGACACTTAAAATAACAGTTTAGTTTGACAGGTGTCAAGTGCCAGCGCTACCAATTAAAAACTTATGAATGAATGACCTTACAAGAGTATTCCGTTTAGCGTTGTCATGTTGCAGTAAAGTTGAAGTTTGTTCTTTATAACACCTCCATTAGAATTGATCTTCACCAATCCAGTAAACTCGTACCTAGTTGTTATTGTTAATATGCAAATCTCATGTTTTAAATATGTATGTGCAAGTTATAAATAATTAATAAAAACAAATTACCCACTGACCTATTATTAATTATGTATGTATTTATTGTAACCTACCTCTCTATACATATGTCATGTTTAATGAAATTAATTCACATTTTAATTTATTTGTACGATAAATTCTTGCATATCTAATTTGTTTTTGTATTTTTTTTTCTCGTTACAGGTAATTAAAAACATTTTTAATATTTAAAGAAATAAAAAGAACAAAATCAACTGTCAATTTACGTTTC
The DNA here is from genome assembly GCA_920104205.1 of Eupeodes latifasciatus. Lineage (NCBI taxonomy): Eukaryota > Metazoa > Arthropoda > Insecta > Diptera > Syrphidae > Eupeodes > Eupeodes latifasciatus. The sequence continues at coordinate 12,271,501 of OV049926.1, forward strand.
TTACCGCTATTCTTACTATAAACATTCATAAAATGGAATCCATCCGGATGATCATTCAGAACGGAAGAGTTCTTTATTTCAGTATATGGACGTACACGTATGTACCGTTTTAAAAGCTATTCATCAAAAAAGGCATAACGAATTCAATGTGCCTTAAGTCATCAATGAATTATGCTGAGAAATTAAAAAAAAAAGAAAAAAATATTTTAACGGTAATATTTTTCTTCATAGGTAAATGCTCAAGCTCATATCCGTGTAAACCTCGCACTAGAACTATAAAGAAACGCAGAAGAAAAAAGATGAACATGACTTGTAGTAAAAATGAGGAAAAGCAAAACTACTTAATAACCATGACCAACCATGGGAATTATTGTGCGTTTGCGTTCAACATGCACAACGAAAAAGTATACTACGAGTCATGGAGTCTCTAATCTTTTACATGGAAACACACAAATAGGAAACAGAATCCACTTTGAACTCTCCCTCCACAACTGACATGTGTGTCAGCGTGTGTACAAAATCATTTTGAAAGGAAAGAAAATAACGGTTTCGGTAATTAGAATAATTCAAAGACAAAATGTATAAGAACAAGAAGCCTACTCGTATAATAACGTTATGATGGCTACCTATTAATGTTTTCTTCTTTAGAAGATTAGGATTACCAATAAAATTTACAAATTGACTGAATACTGCCATTGTGCTGACTTTGTTCTGTCACACTCTCTCTGTCAGTTTAAACTGTCAAATTGTTTTTTTTTTTGACATTTACCTGAACACAAAACACTTTATACTCACAATTGAAATGTCATTATTATAAGGTCATTGGAGCAAAGTGAAATTAACAATACCTCAAGCTCATCCGTGTTAAGCATGACAATGCTATTGCTAAATGCTTTAAAACTGGTTGAACATTTTTATACCTACTTGTACATTCATTTTCCTTTTCAATTTCTTCTGTCTGTGCTGTGTATATTCTTGATTCTCGAATAATGGAATAAGATCTCTTTTCAATATAACCTATATGATGTATGTATGTACATATGTATGTAGGTATACTCATATGAAACCCGACGTCTTTAATCTGCCATTCATGGCAAACAGTTTTTTTTTCTTTACAGTTACACACACTGCGTGCTTTGTATAAAGAAGTGAAACCTTTCTTTTCAATCACAGCTTTCAATTGTATGTCACCTTATTAAATGCGGTATTATAGCTGTCATTTTTATATCTTAACTTCACGCTCTACTAGTTCTATAAAATGTATGTTAAACTTATAAGAGATACATACATACAAGTATAAATGAGAGTACAATGTTCCTTTTTGACGTTGTGTTACGTTTGTCATCATGGCAAACGAGTCTGTCTGTACAACTACTATGTGTTAAGTCTAAATGACGTGCATCTTTGACGTTATCTGTCAAGTTGTTGGAATGTACTGTACATTTGAGCGAAGGTGGACAGGTGATGGTTTTGTTCTTCGAATGACAGGAATTTCCTTTAGATGACGTTTAAGTTATACGTACTTTTGCAAACGGTTGTTAGTAAAGTACGGAAATTAGTAAAGTAGTTTTCTTTTTAAAAGCTTGAAATATGTTTGATAAATGAATGAGACATGATTAATTAAGATGGTTGCTTTTCTGGAATTTCCTTAATAGTTCTTGTTGTTGTTGACTAAACGAGTATTTAAAGTGAAAGGGGTCTTTAAGTTCGTTGCATATTAGAAGTACTACTGAAAAATTTTGTAAAATTAATCATAATTTTCAAAAGCTCACGTCACTTGCATGGGGTTTTCCATTGGTAAATTTAGATTTCAATTACAAAGCAAAAATTGATTTATTTCCTTGTCAATAGAACATGATTAAGAATATATTGTGTTTGTCTTTGTCCATTTGTGTGCCTTTTTGTCCATTTAAACTTACCTTTAATACAGACAAAAATTAAATGTCACCGAATCAATATCTCATGGAGAAGACATAAGGGTCACATTTACTTCAAATCAACTTTCTGACGTTTCAAAGTAAATATTTTAATTAAAATCGAAAATTATAACACAACATAAAGCAAAAATGAATAGCTTTTGCTTAATAAACCATACAAAAAACCGACCCCAACGAAAACCAACAAGAACATCCCATATAGATGAGGCTAGGCGGCTGGGCCGGCTAAAATAATTAATTGAAGTTCATTAGCTTAGCTTAGTGAAGTTATCTGGTGGTTATCTCAACAACAGTGCTGCTCCTCTTCCTATATATGGTATGGCCAACCACAAATGGTAGCGCAATTAGAGCTCTGTTCCGTAAATTGAAGGAGGATTTCCTTTTGGAACCAAAAAGGCCCCCCGCAATTGTCATCAGTTGAATTAGAAACTGTGGGATATTGCCTTTGCCACAAACGGACGACAATATTAGATATGTATGGAGATATGTGCTTTGTCTGTGTTCTGTGCATTGGGTACGTATTTACTGTTGTATGAAATTATTGTTCGAATTAATTATTTTATGTAAATTAAAGAATACGGTGTCGTGTGTACGACGGCGGCGGTGTCGTATATACTATCAGGCTTGCCAGATTGGGCTATTAAACGGGAATTGAGCTGTCTTTTTACAAAATTGCCGACAGAAAATTTAGTATGACATCACCATTATAAATGGGCTATAACTAGCACAAATCTAAACTTGGCTGATGTTTTTCTTCAATTTATTCTATTATTCGGGCTACTTTTTCGGATCCGATTTTGGGCTACAAATATTTTTAATTGGGCTATTAAGCTAGTTCAGGACATGACAACCCTGGATACTATATAAAGTGACTGTACTGGATACGACTATGAACATGACGAAAACGCATTACGTTAGTTTGACACCCCAATCATAAATGTGCTTTAAATAGCCCAAAAAATATATTTTTTCCTTTATGAAAATCAAATTTATATTTTCTTCTTTTAATTAAAAATAAACTTTAATTGAAGTTACCAGACTGTTTTAAATTTAATTTGGACTATTTTTGGGCTACTGTTTTGGCTCCGAATTTGAGCTACAAATAGTTCTAAAATGGCTTTTTGAGCTACAGTTCAGGACATGGCAACCCTGGGTTCAATACGCAGCGACGTATACAGGGTATACGACTATGACGACAACGACGTTGACGACGACAACGCATCACGGTGATTGAACTAGAAATATAATGTTTGTGAGCTTTGTATAGCTAACGCTGACCTAGTAAAATTCAACAATCTGGGTGGGTGGATGGATGGAATGAAATGAATAGTTGGTATATGGTATGTGACTCACTGTTGTCGTCAAGAGAATATGTTATAGTTGGTATATGGTATGTGACTCACTGTTGTCGTCAAGAGAATATGTTTGTAGGTGATGTTGTCAAAGTAAGACAGACGACATAGTGACGGACGTCATGGGGGGCTAAAACGGACAGACGGTTAATTGAAGATTTTCAAACATTTAATGGGGCGTATAAGGTGGTTTCCCAAACGGTTTATGCCTCAACCCCTCACATATCCAGCTGTGGGAGTCCGAATTAAACCACACATTTTACAAGCGACGACCATGAGAGATACATGAAAAGTTTCTAAGTGTCTTCTTGTTTTTTTTAGAGATTGAGGCCGGCACAAGTAGATGTACATAATATGTATGTACATAAAACGTAAACGAATATATACGCAAATGTAGATATTTATAGAGTAAACGTACAGATAGAAGAAAAGTCACGTGGGTGAATTGTTGCAAAGAAGAAATGTAAACTTGTAGACAGAACGGATAGGTACGTACCTACTTGTCAGTTGTAGTTAAGCGAGATAGTAAATTAGAGAGATTAATTATTTTGCTGTCAGTAAATTGTTTTCTATATTAGTTTACGTGTCGTATCTCTTCATTATAATATTATGGCCGGGTTGTGTTTAAGCAATTTCGATTTGTATTTTATTATTTAAATACTTTATGAAAGTATAGAATATGCTATGTGTTTATAGATTTTGTACTTAATGTTCTACAATCTTTTAAAATAGAAAAGATATTGATGAAAGGGTAAATAAAATCCACAACTTAATCGCATGAAGATAGCCGTGCTTTTTTTTAACTTCATTAGTTGAGTCAATTTAATCTGAGCTCTAAACTTAAATGAAAAACGCCAAATATTAGGAAATTAAATCTTTCTGTTGAGAGAAATTTCGGTATCTTTGTTATGAAAAAGGGCTTCTAAAATATGTAGTTTTAGAAGTAGTAAATTAGTTCTGCTTTGACATTTTATCAGGGTTGCGACAAGGCGATGAACACATTTCTACTTTACTGGCTGAACAGAATGGTGTAGCTGTAGCTGTTGCCTGTAGCACTGTCAAAGTTAAAAGATACGAGAATACTATACATCGACACAATGAGAAGCTGTAGCTGTAGTAAGAAAATTATCTGCAGCGAAAGTTGACTCAACTTTAACTTTTGGCGGCGCTACAAGCTGCATTTGAGATGACAGATGGGGGAAACCCATTTAATTTTTTGACTTTTCACTTTTTTTTTTTTTAGGAACGTTCAATGCATTTGAGAATTTTTTCTGGTTTTGTAACTTTTTTATAGTATGCTATCATACAAATTCAGTTCAAATATAATTTTCATATGCGTTGAACATGCCCGAACGAACATGCCGCGCTACATCATTGTAGACGTCCTTTGCTACATTAGTGACCGTTTTTATTGACAGCTTATACTACAGCGATTATTTTAGCTACAGCTGCATCTCATTGTGTTCAAGGGGTTTCTCACATTTTTTGACAGAAGACATTTACCGTTATTGCGAAAATCAACCATCAATAATTAATAATTCATATTCTTCACTTAAATTGATTAAATATCAATTGTGATTGTCAATTACTAATACTATTCGTAGAGCATTGGTATAGACCTCTTACCTTTCATGGTTTCGTTGTGTTGTTACAATTTTCCCTGAAAATTTGTTGCACTTTATAATATTAATTATTATTATAGAAAAGAAGAAAATAAAAAAGAACACAATTTAAAACAACCGCGAATTAGAAAAAATTGCAAATTATGCCGAACTGTCAAACAACAGCTGCGAAGAGACGACGAGGCAAAATTGCAACAAGCAGCAAATTAAGTGCTGCCACCACGACGAGCTCAGCGACGGGTGAGTTCAATATGTTTCAATATATTTAATTAATCGAAGGGTCGATTATTTAAGTTGCCTGCGATTTTGATATCACTGATATAAAAATATAATTTGATTGAAATTGCCACAGGGGCGTTCTTACGTTTAGTAAGGAAAGGGCGCCAGCAATTTTTTTCTGAAATCAAAAAAAGGAAATTGCAAACCTTTTTATCTAAAGGAAACATAGAGAACAAAAATCCAACCACAAAAAGAAACGGATATAATTTTTATCGGAATTTAATTCATTTTTAATGTGCCTGAGAAACCTTACTATGCAGGATGAAAACTCAGGATCTTTTCGTTTGGTATAAATGTTACACAAAATGGTATACAAAAAAATTGGACGATGGACCGTTAAGGTCTATATTCCCACAAAAGAAATTGGGAATCTCAAGAAATTCAACTAATGCAATGAAACAAATTGAAAACAAATGTTTACTTATCTTTTTTTTCCAGCTACAAATTCCGAAGCAATCCTTATTTTTCCTTCCTTTTAATTTTTCTAACTTTTTTTCCACAACCACTATTCAACTTTTTGCTCGCTTTTTTATATTTCTCAACTCTTGTTCACAATTATCAACTTGTCTCCTGTTCACTTCGACTATTCGAAAAGAATTGACTTCTAGATCCTTCGATCTGTCATGTCTCTTCTTTTCTAATTCCCGCCATTTTTAGCTTTCAGCCAATCTGGAGTGGCGGATCTCAATCACTTCATCAACAGCCAATCGAAGATTGGCTTGTTAAAATCAACTACTCAACTTGTGATGAGATTCTCGCGATCCCGCTTACTCGCTCTTCTCTCACAGCTAAATGCAAGTCATTCTGGAATTCGCCGCGCGCTGGATTCACTTCCAGGTCACGATGATTCCAGAAACTGCATTCAGCCACCCCCATTTTCCACCTCGATACGGACAAAAGTCGAGAAACATAAAAATCGCGAAAAAAACATACTTCTTCGCAAAACTTTACTATCATTTCTAAAAAAAAGAAGAAAAATGATTATACGTTCGGGATCTGTAACTAAATTTGAAATAGAACTCGTCTTGAACTAAGTTGTTTGAAACTTAAAAGTCCATACGGCCATCAACATAGTTTGAGTTACCATTAAATAATTTAAGCAAAACTTAAACAAAAATATAATTTAATACAAATTATTAACTTTAATATTACTAAAATTTTAGGTTGGGCCTCAGGCCATTTTCCATTCGGAGTGACTTCTCATGCAACTTTTCTGCACGCATTCACCAGACCGTCCATCTGGTTTGGTTTCACTTCCATGGAAACAATCCCATCAACCAATGTTACCTCTACCTGTCAAAGAAAAATGGTTTTCGCCACCATACTGAGTGAGAGAACCGATAGTTGGTAAACCACGGTCGTCCCCCTCTCACGCAGTAAAGTGACATCTTCTTTCAAGTTCTTGAAAATTTTTTTTGGAAATTAGGATTCTATTTAAAGTAATGACATAGTTTTAACTTGTCAAATGTCAAAAAGTGACAGCTACATAAAGCACAACGAAAATACGAGTCAACACGAAAATACGAGTTAAACGGATTATGATAAATTGCCAAACCTTACTGAACAGAAATGTCAACAAATTTTGACATTCTCAGGTAGGTAGGTAGGTAGAAATGGCGATCTCAGGGCAGACCTAGCCTGAGATCCAATTAGCGCTGTAGTGCGCCGTTTTGATACCAAAACTCGTTTGACCTGTGAAATAAAGGAGAAGATTTATAGCGATTAAGTTAGAGCCATTTTGTCGCATTGAGAAAAGAGATTAGGTCTCTAATCTTTGTCTCAGATAGCTCGTTCAGTTCGTGAAAGAATGCTTTCCCAAAGCATTTCATTCTAGTGCTTGCCAAGGCAGGACATTTGCAGAGGAAATGGATTATCGTTTCACTTTCTCTTTGGTCGCAGCAACTACGGCAAAAAGTGTTGTAAGAGATACCCAACTTCTCTGCATGGACTCCAATGGGCCAGTGTCCGGTACAAACCGCAACAATCCTGGCTATGTCTTGCCTTGGCCTGCGTAGAAGATCGTTTGTACGGGTTTTATTATAGGTGGGCCATATCTTCCTAGATATAATGCAGTTGGGTAAATTGCTCCACCTACGGTTTGATTCAGTTTGGTATATGGAAAAAATTTTACCCTTCATAGCACCAAGAGGAATGTTAACCATTTCCGCAAGAGAGCTATGAAGGGCCGATCCTTGCCTGGCTAACTCGTCAGCCCGTTCATTTCCCACGATACCACTATGGCCCGGAACCCAGATCAGGGTGACACCGAGGTTAATGTTCAGGCTCGCAAGCTCATTGCGACATTGCTGGACCAATTTAGATGAGGATGTAGCCGAGTTAATGGCTTTGATAGCTGCCTGACTGTCTGTGAAGATAGCCGCATTTCGGTTTTGGTTTGGGCTTTGTTTAAGTATTTTACATGCCTCCCTAATTGCCAGCATTTCAGCCTGAAAAACGCTAGCAAAGTCAGGAAGCCTAAAGGATTTAGCTACATTTAGGGACTCAGAAAAGATCCCAGAACCAACTCCGCACTCCATCTTTGAGCCGTCAGTAAAGATGGTTGTATCGAAACCTATCGACACGATGTCATCCTCCCAATCTTCTCTGGATGGGAAAAAGACCTTAAAACCCCTACTAAGGCTCAAAGTAGGAGTGCAGTAGTCAGTGTCTACCGAGATAATATCTGAGGGAATCAATTTCGCTGTGTTGCTGTGACCATAAGGTTTTGACAACCAGCTATTTGATTCCTTCAACCTAATAGCGCTGCAGGAAACTATGTATTTAATAAAAAGGTCGATTGGTAGAAGATCCATAATAACGTTTAAGGCGTCCGTTGGGCAAGTACGCATGGCCCCTGTGGTGCCCACGCAAGCTGTTCTCTGAACCTTCCTTAGCTTATCGATATTATAGGCTTTGCTAAGAGCAGGCCACCACACAATCGAACCATAAGTTAAGATTGGTCGTACTACGGCTGTGTACGTCCATAAAATCATCTTCGACTGAAGTCCCCACTTTTTGCCGAAAGTTTTGCTGCAGGCGTAGAAGGCAACACAGGCCTTCTTAACCCGCACTTCAATATTTCGTTTCCAGTTTAATTTAGGGTCGAGTATAACTCCCAAATATTTTGCACTGGAAGACAATGAAAGGATTTGACCGTTGAGTCGAGGTAGCGTGAAAGGCGGTACTTTAGTTTTGGTGGTAAAGAGCATCAGTTCAGTTTTACTTTGGTTAACTCCTAGACCACAACTAGTGGCCCAGATGCTAACTTTCTTCAAAGCTGACTCCGTGATTTCACTAATCACAGAGGTGTACTTTCCTGACACCAATAGCACCAAATCATCCGCATAGGCTACCGCCTTCACTCCACATCTCTCTAAATTAACGAGAATTGTATCCATGACCAGAAGCCACAGAAGAGGCGAAAGGACACCACCCTGGGGTGTTCCCCTACTTACGTGTTTTGTTGCGGTTGTATTGCCTAGAGTGGCTTGAATCTTCCTACCACTGAGCATGGAGATAATCCATTCTCGAATGAAGAATTCTACACCGAACTTCACCAGCGATTCTTCTATGGATTCGGTAAGGACGTTGTTAAACGCACCTTCTATGTCTAAGAAGGTGGCAAGAGTAAATTCTTTATAATGGATTGTTTTTTCTACAGTACGCACTACCTCATGGAGGGCAGTCTCCGTAGATTTGCCCTTAAGATAAGCATGCTGAGAGCTTTCGAGAGGTCTTCCATCTAGGATTTCTCTAATATGGTAATCAAGAATGCGCTCCAAGGTTTTAAGCACAAAAGATGTTAAGCTTATTGGTCTGAAATCCTTCGCGGATTCGTGACCACGCCTACCCACTTTCGGGATAAAAACTACCTTGACCTGTCTCCACGACATGGGCACATGTTTGAGAAGGAGGCATCCTTTGAAAATTAGTTCCAGCCATGGAGCTGCCACATCATACAACTTTTGAAGCATAACTGGCAGTATACCATCCATGCCTGGGGATTTATATGGAGAGAAAGTATTGATGGCCCACACAATATTTTCTCTGGTTATAACGGAATTGATTTGCTCCACATGAGCTACGTTTAGCTCTGTGGTTTCACGCGGTTCGGGGTTAACGCTCTCGCAACCCGGAAAGTGCGTCTTCATCAGTAGCTCAAGAGATTCGGCTGGAGAGGTTGTCCAGGTTCCATCAGGCTTTCTTAGAAATGAAGGATTACAATGTTCCTTCGATAAAACCTTGCTGAGCCTTGTGGAGTCCTTTATGTTTTCGATTGATTGACAGTAATCTCTCCAGCCTTGTCTTTTGGCTGATGACAGGGCTTTCTTATAAATTTTAAGAGAGTCTTTATACGGTTGGTAAAACTTATGTTTGTGGCAGATGTTGAAGATTGTCCTCGTCATTTTCCTAAGACTGGACAGTTCTTCATTCCACCAAGAAGGAAGGGTTTTACGGCTGTATTTAACTGGGCAAGAGACTCTAAAAGCTTTACTTAAAGAAGTTTCAAAGGTTTTCACCTTTGATTCAAGGTCTACTATCGATTCTGCGAGATTCGGTAAGTTGCTCAGTTTGGAATTAGCAATTTGACTGAATTTCTTCCAGTCAGTTCTTTTGGGATTTCTGTAAGGCGGAGGGTTTTTCGACTCGAAATTAATTTGAAAGAGAATCCATTTGTGATCCGAAAACGAATTCAAAGGGGAAACTCTCCAATTCTCCACTAATAAATTACGGTTGTTTACTAAAGTAACATCAAGCACATCCTCCCAACCATCATAATTTTCCGAGCTCGGAAAGACGAAAGTGGGAGTATTGCCTCTGTTACAAATGGTCATATTATGTGCAATAATAAAATCAAAAAGTGACTCACCTCGTTCGTTGATTTCAGAACTTCCCCAAAGGGTATGACGAGCATTCGCGTCGCCTCCGATCAGAAGGTTTGCCTTATCAATCATAGCTTTGTTTATAATTTTGCGCACCTCCTCCGGAGGTGATGGTGCATTGTGGGCTGAGTAGAAAGAGGCCAGCAGCAAACCCCGTGTATTTTTATCTTCGAATCTGACAACTGTCAGATCAGGAGTGCTAAAATTTGGACATAAAAAACCTTTTAAATGTTTCTTAGCTAAAATACAAGTTCTGGGATTACCTTGGTCTTGGTCTGCGGTTTTATAAAAGAGGTCGTATTGGTTGTCTTGGAGGCCCCGCACCTTGAGGCCGTTTATCCACGGTTCTTGGATAACGCCAATGTCGAAGTTTTCCTCCCTAAGGAAAACTCTCAGATTATCTGAAGCACACTTAGAGTGCTTCAGATTAATCTGGACGACCTTCAGCGCGTTTTTTAATTTTTATTTTTGGCTGCAGAGCTAGGGCCCGGCAACTCGCTGGGGACCTCGCCTCCGCTAACAACATCGTCAGCCTCGACGTTGTCATCAGCTTTGTCGGTGTCTGCTCCCTGACTCTGCAGAATTTTAATTTTGGCATTCCTTATGCCAAAACTAAGCTTATAATCGGCCTTTTCGAGAGCCCCTAGGCTTTCCTCGCTAATCCTCAGAAGGTAAGAGGCGCTGGTCTTCTGTGGTTCTTCTGCTTTAATCACAGCCCAGTCGTGCATGGGGACCAGCGGATTTTGCCTCTGAAGGCCGCGGATCAAATCCTGTCCGCTTGGCTTTATGCTCATGAGCGGCAACCAAATGCGAGCCTTCGGTTGTCTAGGGATGTCCTTAGCCGGGATAAGCTTGAGCTTCAAGCCCTCCCAGGCATTACTAACCTTAGCAATGCTTTCACTAAGGAAATCCCTAGAAAACCTGTCTGCACACTTAATTACCCTATACCCCCTGAGCATCTCGCCAGAGTCGAAACTAGGGTAGGGGCCCTCACTGTTTTTTATTGTGTATGAAAACACCATCTCAGAGAGCTTGCCCTCGATAGAGTTCCACACGTTCAGCAGACCTTTGCTGTTTGTGGAGAGCTCATCCACAACTGCTACTTGGAGGTCATCCCTGACAACCTCACTAAGAGTACGCAGTTGCGCTGCTCCAGAAGATGGTGCTTTCCCTGGCTTTGTCCGGCCGTCGAGCTTGCTCTTTTTCTGAGCCGGACAGATCTCTTCCTGAGATCTGTTTCGCTTAACGGCCATTTCTCGGCTGGCCAGAAGATTGTTGTATTCATCAACAACCTTCTGGTACTTTATTTTATCTTGGGCGTCCTTCTCATGAATCACTCCGGCCTCTTCATTCTTGGCAATCTTGGCAAGAATAAAAGAGGCCGTTTTGAAGCGGTTCTTGAGGAGAGCGCCTTCCGATGGCTTTTTTGTTCCTCGAGTTGCACTGCTACTAGAGGGTTTCGGATTGGTATGCGGTTTAGGAAGTGCAGGAGTGCTATGAATAGCACCGCCTATACTTCCTGTAGTTTTGGGTTGCTCACAAGCGCTGGAACTACCAGCGCTAAATGAGCTCCCCTTTACGGTCTCCTGGCTGGAGGCCAAGAGTTCATCCTCCAAGTCTGCGGATGGTTCTGTGTCAGTCAAGTCTAGTTCGTCCATTTTGTATGATTTAATTGAATGTTGGTCCCACGAGTAGGTCGGAAAAAAAGAGGTCAGCCCCGGCAGAGCCGATATACCGGGGTAAGGCAGAAAAATAAGACGGACCCTGCCAAGGCATCCGAATGAGCTCGTTAGCGACTGGTTTGCCCCCCAGCCTTTCATTCTTCGGCACGGATTATGTAAAACGCTCACACCACCACTGAAATTAGGGACCTCGTATCTATGGTCAAATTGCAGTGCTAAAGCTTGCTACTATTAAGGAGTAGGAAACTTCAGCAATTCAACCTGACCTTAGCTGACCCCCATCTTGACAACGTACAAGACAACTGTGGTGATCATTACCGCCCGGCACCCACTAGGAGGGTTTGAAACGAGGATTTTTGCCGAGACATTCTCAACTGTCAAACTTCTTATGCGGCTGAAAAAACATCCTATCCTTTTTCAAAAAAAAAAAATACCCTTAACTTGAAAGAAAAAAAAATAAAACATTTCAATTTAAAACGTGTTTTTCTTCTTTTTGTCTATTGAAGAACATGCAATCATTTTAAGGATGGTTACCATGTAACCTTGAACACTATACCTATTCACCTATAATAAGTCATCCTTACAAAATTGGATATCCTTGGCTAGAATGACATTTAAATCCCTATACCCATGAGCAAAATGATGGACGGTCGATTCTCCGCCTTAGAAATAATGGAGCTTTATTTTTTTCTTTGAAATTTTTCCCATAAAATCACTTATTTTGAAAACGAAAACTAAACTTTTCGCAAAACTTTTCATGTTTTCCATTGTAACAAAACAAAAACACAATAGAATGCATAAGGATTGCATTTATTTTGGATTTTGGAGAAAAAAAAAAGTTTAAACAACCGACAAGCGTACTTACCTAGCCTAAGCTTTAAACCAATGAAATGCATCACAACGACTATTTGTCTGTAGATAGTTTAGTTATGTAGGAATTTTTAAAGGAAAGAAATCTGTTTATTTCCTTTTTTCTTTCCATTGTCAAAAACTTTTCCAAAAAGTCAATAAAACCCACAAATTAGAATCCCAAAAACTTTTAAGTTGTAGATATGTGTGTATTTTTGTAGACTTTTTTTTTCTTTAGTACATTTATATTTGTATCTATTTTATAAAACTTTTATGTAACTATCTCAAACTTTTTCCAAAGTTAAAACTAATTTTTTTTTTCGTCGTCTTATTCAAACTGATGGCATTCTATTTTATTTTTGTTTTTACCACCGCAAGCGATATTTTATCTGACATATTTAATATCGTATGCGGTTTGGTTTTGTACATATCATAAAGTTTTTGTTGTAATTGAAAAATAGAAGGGAAAGAGTATAGGTATAAAGTTAAGTAGGAAGTCTACCAACCTACTGCTAAAAAAAAGGTTGCATAAAATCATTTCCTTCATACAAAATATAAGACATCACATCACACAATAACTAAAACATTGCAGGGAGTTCGTTCTCAAAAACCGCACTTATTTCTCACCAATGTTAACCGCATAAAACAATAGGTACACTCTCTGGGTTCCTCATTACAAAGTAACACGATCTCTAGACTCTAGTTTAGTTATACTGGATGACGGCGCAGTGTTTTACAGTGGGGTGAATTAACAGTAGTATTGGAAAAAATTAGAAAATAATTTGTTTGCAATTTCAAAATGTTTTAAAACTGGCCTTATAAGTCATAAACATAAAACAAATTATGTTGTCTTGATTAGATATGTAATAAAAAAAATTATTTTGAAGTTTCACGGTTGTCAAAAATTAATGCAAAAATAATACTCATACAATGATTGATCTGAGATTTTCCCAATCAATAATAAATCAATGATAAACATTTGGTTTAAAAATTGGATAAAATTATTGTCTTTGTTTTCATTCCTTGTTTATTGTGAATTGGATGGAATAGTGAAAAACGATCTGATTTTGTTTCCAACATCATTTAATTAAATATTTTCCAGAAAACTGTATAATTATGATAATTTTTTAAACATTTCTGTCAGTTTATGAAAAACAATTGATTTTGTAAAAAAAAAGTTTTATATTTTGGTTGGTGTTCTGCCCCACTGTACTTCGTTCCTACTTAATTACTTCAGTTGTTAATGTACATATGTACAGACTTATTGCATGATTGTATACACACATATTTCGTATAATGAGTTGTTGGCAATGTAATATACTTTGGTAAACCCACTTAACTAATTTCTCTCTTCATATAACACTTAACTATACAAAAGGCCTTGCAATTTCACTGTTGCCAGTTTAACAAAATAACTTGATCTTGTGCTTTAAGTATGAAAAAATAACTTCAATAATACATATTTATACAGAGTTTTTCAACAAAAGATTTAATTTTTATATTAAAAAACGAGTATTTTTAAATTAAAAAACGAGTATTTTTGAAGAGAAATCAAAATGGAAAACAGTAAAAAACAAAATGGCCGCCATGGCTACTATTGCAGCACCATATCCTTTTCATGATATTTGCATTGACCAATTCGCACTTTTCCGGCTGTATGTCCTCGATTACTTCACGAGTTCCATCTTTAAGGTCTTAAAACAAGGTGGAACAATAGCATTTACCTTATATATTTCATGTGGCCGCTAAGAAAAATGTCTAAAGGTCTTAAATCACAATTTTGATCACCTTACAAGAAATAGTGGTCAACAATTTTGTCTTCCAAAATTCCGATTGTCCTAAAAATTTGTCAACATATTAGTGAATTTCAACAATTTCAATGGATGTATTTAACCTCATGTTTAAAAAGCTATCCTACTAGATAGGTGGTTTTTTAAATATCTTTTTGACATCTATCAAAAATAAAAACAAGTTTTAGATGTTCACAAAAAGCAGACAATCATTTAGATTTCAAGGTCCAAAAGTATTGTAAAATGAAAATTTCAATGGATAATTTTAATAATTGACCAAAATATTCAAATTTAAAATCAATTTTGAGGTTCCTTCAAATTAAGTCATGTGTTGAATCAGCTGTCAGGTACCCACATATACCAGGAATTCTAAGATAGCTTTTCTTCTGTTCTTAAACACGTCAAACACTAAAAAGATGGTGACCGGATATTCTATCTGCCTGCGGTTGAACGTAGCCAATACGTTTTTTAAGCTTGTATCGTTCCATTTTTAGTAATGGCGTAGTTTTTACTTATGAAATGTCAAAAGTGACAGGTACCCAAATAGTGGACTATTTCCTATTGAAAATTTAAAAAAAAGATGATTTTCTGATTTTTTCTGAAAAATGTTGAAAAATGAAATCAAAACAGTTGGCAATAATATTTTTGTTAAAATTATATATATTCTAAGATATGTTTATACAATCAGAATGCAATACTTCCTTAATTCCTATAGCCATCGGAATTATCGTATACGAGTATATGTATCTTCTCAACACTGTGCAAATATTACACATTTTTGTTATTCTTTTTTTGCAACTTCACAGAGCTTCATATGCATAGGTACATAAATACATATCCATATGTACATAGTTATGTACTTCAACTTCATTTCCTTCCACCTCAACTTATAATGGTTACTGTATGAAATAGTGCTGTTTTTTGCATGCTCCTTCCCTGCATGGTACCACATAACATAAGAACGATGACGACGAAGACGCCGATCGAACCAACATACGATGAAGACTCAACTTTGACGTTGAAGGTATCCAAATCCAAATCCAAATGCACTTATGCAATTTTTCCTCTGCATGTCCGTCGTCGAGTCGAAGTTGGGCTTATATTTTTTTCTTTCTTTTTTAATCCACTCTGCCAATATCCGATTCATCGCTTCCGATATTCGCTGAAATTCAATAACATTGACTTTCCGCTGCAGACTGCAGGAGCCTCTATATGCATGGTTTCATATGTATCGAATGTTCAAGGCATAGAAGAAACAAAACAACAACAACAACAATTTCAACTCTGTTTCAAATCTTTTCATCATGATACCATATATGATATTGCATGTTCATTTCCTGTGTTGGTAGAGCTATCACTCAAATCATCCAACCATCATCATCATCCTAAAACCTCAAAAATATTCACAAAATAAAATCGCATATCATCATGAGATATACAGAATAAAGTTTGATGTGTTTACATGAAAGAGAATATAAAACAAAATAATGTTTATAAATAAGTTTCAAAATATTTTTCGGATACTTTAAATAAAGTGTTATCATTTTTAAATTCAAAAATACAAAAATGACAACTACTGGGCCGATTTCGATTACTTTTGTTTGGGTTGAAACATAATAACGTTTTCTTTTTAGTTTTAAATTGTCATCAATGTTTCTTGTGACAGCTGATTTGACAGTTTTTTTTTTTTTGTTTAGAGGTAACGTCGTTTTCAATTGGCAATCTGGAATTGTTCTTCAATTCGGAATCCCAATTGAACAGTTTTTTTTTATTCCGAAGAATCTGAAGTTTGGTGAGAATGTATTGGTTGAGTATGACATGTGTCACATATATGTGTATTCGCGCTAAATTTCATTTTGTTTGTGTGCTGCAAACATGGAGGAAGTGAATTTGGATTGCTGCGATATTATTTTAGCTGTTCCTCCGACTACTTGTCCACTACATCCTCCACAAAGTTTTGCACTTTTGGTTTTTTGGCAAACTCCTGCAGGAGAAAATCAACTGCAATAATATTTTCATCACTTGATGAAGAAGATGAGGAAGACGACTCCAATAATGTTTCTAACAAACTAGGAACACTTGTTACAATATTTTCAATATTGTTTTCCATTTTGATTATATTTTTTTATAATTTTTATATCAATTTCAAGAAATCACTTCAGTGCTGGTATAATTTATGCAAACAAATGTGTTACAAAAAAAATGTCATTTGTCAAGTGTGACATTGGCCTGTAGGGGAGCATGCGGCAAAATTGGGTATACCACATAACTCTTTCTGCCGTAGCTGTGAGAACCGGGATGAAAAAGAAACAGTCCCACACTTTCTATGCCACTGTCCGGCCCTGGCCAGGAAAAGAGCACTCCACTTGGGTAAGGAATTCTTCAACGGAATTGAGGAACTCGCAGAATTCAAGATCAAAGATTTGATCTCATACCTAAATAGCACAAAGTGGCTTTAACCCCCTCCCCCCTTATTTCTCCCTCACTAAATGGACTGCACGTGCGGAACGTGCACCATCCATAGCCCATTTTCAAACCCATTCAGAATCTCACGAGGTATGGTATCAAAACGGCGCACTCAGCGCTAATTGTGTCCTGCGCGAAGCAGGACAGCCATTTCTACCTACCTACCTACCAAGTGTGACATCTGACATTTAAAATTTATGAATGTGTGAGTGATTCTGCTTCTGATTCTGTTTTTAAAACCAGAAGGGAAATTCTCTTCTTTTCAGAATCAGAACTGTCACTTTTGCCCAATTGAACGCATTCAGAATGCTTTTTTTCACTTCCAGATTGCCAATTGAAAACGACGTAAGTTTAGGCTATTTTCTTTTGAAGATCCAAACAGACTTTAAACTGTCAAATTCAAAAATGTGTTTATTTTTTTGTTTAATGCGTTCAGAGCTTTAAAATTGAGCTGAACGCATCAAATATCAAACGTGTGAGATGAAGAAAATTGTATAAACCAATCTCAAAAGAGCTAAAATTTTTAAAGTCAGAAATTACAAATGTCAATACATTTCAAAACTGTTCAGACAGTGTTTAAAGCAGACTTTGTCCAGTTTAGGTGCTTTTGTTTTTTTTAGTTCCGAACAGAGCTTTAAAAATTAACTGACTACAACAAATGTCAAACGTGTGAGACGAAGGAAAATGTCTATTGAAATCTCAAAACAACTAAACTGTTAATTGTCAGAAATCACAAATGTCAATTGTTGACAACTCAAGGCTAAAATACATGAATGTTCAGACAACGTTTAGAGCAGACTTTTTTTAAAACTTTTTCTGGACAGAAAAAGAAAAAAAAAACCCTTTAAATGTTGTATATCATTAAAAAAAAGTTAAATTTTCAGATTAGGTATACTCTGTTTGAAGTTACGTTAACAACAAAATTAGTTCATGCTGAACACGCTCAGAGTCTCAAAGTCAAAGTCTGCTCCGAACACTCAGATTTCGGTTTGAAAAGCTTTTGAACATTTAAATTCAGAAATTGGTATTATTTGTAATTTTTGAAAGCTAAATATTTCAACGAAAATTTAAATTTAGTTTGAAATAAATAATTGTGTATGATGGATAATCTTATTTTAGTAGAAATAGCTTTTGAA
Organism: Eupeodes latifasciatus; assembly: GCA_920104205.1. Taxonomy (NCBI): domain Eukaryota; kingdom Metazoa; phylum Arthropoda; class Insecta; order Diptera; family Syrphidae; genus Eupeodes; species Eupeodes latifasciatus. The sequence continues at coordinate 12,289,497 of OV049926.1, forward strand.
ATTAACCGTTAATCTATAGTTTTTTATTAAAAAAAAAAAATAAAATATTGAACTTATTATTTATTTAACACCTTCTTTCCCAGAACAATCTGCGTCTTCCGCTATTTCAGTTGTTTTGAAAATTTATATTGATTTTCCCCTTATCTCATTGCTGTTTTCCGCGTTTTATACAAAACATTTGTTCTTTTTTCCCCAACTTGTTGAACGCGCTCTATACAATCAGAAATCTTTCTTTGAACGAAAAAATAGTATCGGAACTTTGAAGCTCTGAACGCGCTGAATAGAAAAAGAAACACAATATTTGAGTTTGACAGTTCAATCGAAGCAAACTCATTTCAACTCATTGCAGGTTTACATGAGAAAAGCAGAAAGATTGACAAAGAGATATGTCAAATGTTTTTGGTAAATTATTAACTTTATGATTGAGTCTGATCGTTTGTATGAATATAATAAAAATTTAAATTCATAGAATTTAAAGTCATTGTACAAATACTAAAAAATCACTTAAGTCTTTTTTGTTATTGAAGCCTTAATATGTTAGTGATAAACTGAATTAAAATATCCATATAAAGTATTTTTCACTGCTTAACTTAAAACAAGAATGCAGTTGAATAACTGGATATCATTTTCATGTGGGCCAAAATTCCTTAACTTGAATCTAAAAATATTCATTTACTCTCCCAAAAAATTTGTGTGATTTTTAAATGAGGCACTAATATTTAAGCTTAAGAATGTTTATCCAAATAAACAGCATGATATCGTTTAAAGAAGTCATTTTCGATAATTTATATAATGCGGGTTGTTTTGAAAATATATAAAACCAATTCTAAACTGTGTATATTAATAAATATACTTTTCTTAATAATATTTACGATATGAATGTGCTTCTTAACCATCATACAATACCTCGTTCCATATATAGCTTATTCTCATTAAGATACATAATATCAATGCTTTGCCGACCTAATTCCTTTATTCTTCTAATGTTTTCGAACAAACAAAGAAAATTGGTTTTGTGTATTTTAAAGACCCCTTTTCTTTTATTTTCTCTCCAAAATAAAAGCTTCACCAAATATACATAAATAACCAAATTTTCTATCCATCCAGCACCAGCAAGTCGCAGGTCAAATTGAAGGAAAACATTATAATCTAAATGCTGCAATAAATTTAAACAAGTCATGTACTCTCTTCGTTTCGTAAGTTAAATAGCCGAAACAAGGTTTTAGTTCACTAATTAAATGGTTGCATATAAAATACACTCCACTGTGTATACAATTCACATAATAAAGGCTCCCACCGACGACGACCGAACAAATGGTGATGGTGATGATGATGATAATGGTTTCAATGATGTAGATGATGATGTAATGCAAAGTGAAATTTTACTCTCACGAAAATAAAATGGTTATAAGAAAGTGAAAGCTAAAAGCTAAAACTACAAATGTTAACAAATAGAAAAAAAGGTTAACAACAAATATTCTTAAATGCATAATTAAAGGTCAATATTCATTACGTTCTCTTGTCATCAGAGCAAAATAATTTGAAATGACAGATATGAAAATTGACAGTTGAACAAAGAACAAAATATTGACATATGACATTTAAGATAGTGGAGCACTGAAGGTTTTAATTTATTTTAATACAATCGGAGTTTTTTCTTCTATCTGAACAGACCCTGAACTGTAAAACTCAAAATATTGTTGTTTTTTTTTTTCTGTTCGGGCTTCAAAGTTGTGTAATTTTTTTGGTTGAGTGTTTAGAGCGCGATGATCAACTCTGAACACAAAAACAATTGAAATGCCGGAATAAAAAGTATTATATTTTTAATTTCAAAAGCTTGTTCCACTAAAATTAGATTATTTTTTAAACAGAATTTATTTATTTTCAGCTTAAATAAAATTCTAGTTTAAGGTTTCAATTCTCACAAATACCAATACCAATGTTCAGCTCTGATGACACCAGGACTATTTGATAATTTCAAAAAGAGAATAATTTCATATTGGGTCTGTTCATTTACTCTGAATTTCTTTGCATTTTAATTTTAAGTTCTGTCAAAATCAAACTGACCTAAGTTTGGACTAACAAATCAAATAAATTTAGGGTAATAAGCATTTAAAATTTGCCAAAAAAGTGGTCAGCAGTAGTCTGTTTTTTATATTTGAAAGTTGACATCTGTCAGAATAATTAAAAACAGAACTAATTTTAACTTTATAAAATGGACAATCCTAAAATGCATACGTTAAAAAAACATCAGGAATAATTTGTATTTGTATTTGATTTGGTTTTGTTTTCCATTTTGTAAATTGAAGCTGAATGAAAAGTGAAGGAAAAGGGTTCGTTCGTAGATTATGATCTAACTGTGTGTAGATCTTTGCGTACAAAAGATTGCGCTATATTTATAGACACTTACTTTTTGCACAGTTACAAACAAAATATTACAGCTTATGTCTATTTCTGTATAATTAAACAACTAAGTCGAGTCAGCTTAAAATAATAAAACTATATTTTTATTTAGTTTTACTATTAATAATTATAAATAAGATTATAACACAGAGAACTCAAAAATGAATTGTTTTGTTTAAACAACTTTAAAAACCAGAATGAGAAGTAAGACTTGAATGTTCTTATCAATTTAACTAAATTATCAAATATTAGTTGAAATAAATTGAAAAGAAATTCCGTCGAAATATCAGAGTTCATTTTGTGTTTTAAAATGACGTGATATCATTTTGTTTGTTACTTTACGAACACATCCATCGATCCTCAAGAAGATATGTGTGTTATTACACCCAGACTTTTTTGGAAAGACTCAAATAAGTGCGAAAGAGAAAGTAGGTGAAATAGAAATACTTTAAAAAGTCTCTACCCGCAGAGTTCTGGGTTCGGGATTTTAGGATTGTTTTTGACATTTCTCTTTCTTGCCTTTCTTTGTTTCTTGGCGTTGCTTTATTATTCTTTCTATTGTTACCGAGTAAACAAGAAATATTCCGCCGGACAAATTCAAGTGGAACAAAGACCTTATAATGAAATTAAATGAAGGAATGGTTGAAAGAGTCTAGCTGGTAGTTTAAGCTTTGGAATGTTTCACCCGTTGAAACAAAGTGATAGCCAACTTTTCTGGCCCTCAAAATTGTATTTTTTTTATGTCGTTATCAATGAAAAAAAAAAAACAGGTTAAAAGTTTCTTCATTCATCCTTTTATAATTTAAAAACGATGGTTTATCATTTGATTTTAGTTGTTTTGTCAAGAAAATGAAGTATTCTTTCCAGATTTCAATCCAATTCCTATTTTTACATTATTCGGAATTATTATCCGTATTCATAATGTCAATAATCATTGCTGTAGTAAAAAGTGCAGTTTTCTTTAATTATTTTCACACTTTGACTTTGTGGATGATAACAAAAAAAAAAGAGAACTGTCAAAAACACGCAACCGAAAACAATCCGAGTGTAATAATGCGAGATTGACGGGATGAGTGTTCAAAAGAAAATATGTGAAATACGCAGCATACAAAAAGTCTGGGTGTAATAACACACTATCAAACGTACGAACGTCTAAAAATGAAAAACTCGAACATTTATTTCAAACACTCGAATATAAGTCAAATTTCTATCCGCAGCGGTATTAACATTACCTTTTATTTGCAGTGTTTCTACTGAGGATATTTTTGTATTTGTTATTCATAAAAATTTCTATGGTACTATGTATGGCTTTTCAAAAAAAACACTTATATTATAAAGCGTACACGATTTCCAGCTAAAGCCTAGTACGCTGCTGATGCGAAACGAAATTTCCCGTACAAAAATGACATGACGAAATTATAAACGAAAAATTTCGCTGTGCTTTTCGTTTTTCAGTACGCTGCTGAACGACGAAATGTGTCATTTTAGTGGATAGCTGTACTAGATTTCGTAGTACAATTCTCCACCCTTTTCGTTCTCAATTTAATTGCCCGGTATATTAATTGCTTGCGAAATTTTGACGTTTTATTTATTTATTGAAAAATTTTTCGAATATTTTCGTTTATGATTTCGTCATGTCATTTTTGTATGGGAATTTTCGTTTCGCATCAGCAGCGTACTAGGCTTAAAATTGAACTTCAACTTCCAGACAGAACTCTCCACAAATATTTTTCCGCTGTGGTTTTCGTTTTAATTTCGCTCTGCACTTGGAGACTGCCAAAAAATTTCGTTTCGCATCAGCAGCGTACTAGGCTTAAAGCCTAGTACGCTGCTGATGCGAAACGAAATTTCCCATACAAAAATGACATGACGAAATCGTAAACGAAAATTTCGCTGTGCTTTTCGTTTTTCAGTACGCTGCTGAACGACGAAATGTGTCATTTTAGTGGATAGCTGTACTAGATTTCTTAGTACAATTCTCCACTCTTTTCGTTCTCAATTTAATTGTCCAGCATATTAATTGCTTGCGAAATTTTGACGTTTAATTTTTTTATTGAAAAAAAAATTGTTTACTCGTGACTTTCGGTGTTTTGACTTTGATTTATATTTGATTTAAAATTTAAAATAAAATGGATTTGTCTAATGACAAATATTTTTCCGTTGTGGTTTTCGTTTTAATTTCGCTCTGCACTTGGAGACCGACGAAAAATTTCGTTTCGCATCAGCAGCGTACTAGGCTTAAGAAAACAAATTATCACCCAAAAGTGGAGACTAATGGTGTTTTTGATGGGTTAAGTAAATTAATTTATTTTTGATCTAGATCTGTCAAATCACAAACTTAACCTTGCTTTGGATTCCATGGAGAAAAATAAATTGATTTATTTTTAATTTAAGATCAATTCTACAGATCTGGAATTTTTAGAAGATTTACCTATCACTTTGTTTTGACTCGAAAATTGATTTCAATGCTCGTATAAAAGTCAAATCTCTATCCGCAGCAGGATTTAACTTTACCATTCTTCTGTGATTCTACTGCGGATGGTTTAATTCATATGAATGTCCACTGTACTACACACGACTTTTCATTTTATTACTTAACAAAATGTCAATTTATCGTCATGCCAAACACATAATGTATTTAGTTTAGGTACACTTGGTTATAGGATCAGGGTTGACATCGACATATCCTAAACTTACTCAATAGCCCTATTTAAAAATATTTTTAGCCCAAAATCGGTGCCGAAAAAGTAGTCCAAATAATAGCTCAATTTCAATTTTTAAAAAATCTGGTAGTTTCAAATAGAAATTATTTTTTATTTCAAAAGAAATTTTAATTTAACTTTAATCTTTCATTAAAAAATAATTTCAAGATACTTTACTGATTGGATATATAGCATCACATCCGCAGTTTGCAATTTGTATGTCATTTCTATGCGAAATGTCAATGGAATTCGTTGAATAAATCTTCTGTCAACTGTCAATTGTCAAAGTCACTGTCATTAAAAACACTATTTCCAATTTTTAAACCCAAACTTAATAATAATTTATTTATTAATTAATGCTTCTTAATTTTTTTTTTAAATAATACAAAAAAGAAACTACGTGTGATCTCGTCCAAAAGAGATAACACTCAATTTCATGGCAGACTGAGTGTATTTTTAAGCTTCGCATCTAATCTATTAAAATTATTTATAAACCCAAAAAAACAAAAATTATTAAAATATTATCGATTTTCTCTATTAACGGTGCTTTGGTTATCTAAACCCCATTATTAACTTTTTTGTTTGCCTAAATTAGTCTTTGAAGAATTTACACTGACCGCATATTTGAATATAGATTTATTAATATAAAAAAGAGACAAAGAGCCAAAGTTAATTCACACGCACCATTTGCGTTTTCTTTTATCTCTTATAACTTTAGAGATATATTTTTTTTTTTTTAAATAAAAAGTGGGATAGGTAACCTACCTATTCCTGATTTTACACTCAAATCAACCTCAACAAACACAAAATAAAAAGACTTTAATAACCTTGACTATGCATCGCCATCAAATCATGAACAACAAACAATAAAAAGAGAAAGTGCTTATTTTCAAATAATATTAATATAATGTACCTCCCGGTAAGAAACTTTAATACAAATTTTATAAGTTCAATAGCCGTGAATTAAGCTTGCACAAAGTTTTCTTCCTTCATTTGGGTTTTAGTTTTATTTTCATATTTCTAAAACTCCCCCGATTTAAATAATTTCAGTTTATAGTATTTAATTATATTATAATAGAGGATAATTTTATTATCGAGTGAATAAAATCGTTTACTGCTTTTTATTTTTTAGTTTCCACGTCGGTCGTCGTCGTCGTCGTTGTGATATAATTTTAAATTCATAAACGATTAAATAATATGCATTATTTTATTTTTATTTGAAACAAGTACCAATTTTAAATATTAATGAATCCACATAGGATATTGCGATAGAATTACTTGAGCGATAATTAATTGCATTATATGCACATTATTGTGAATGTTTATGGTAAAATGGTATTATTTGATATCTAGGGAATTAAAATAGGTATATGGTTGTAATTCCATTTGATATCAGTTTGTTTTTAATCATTTTAATATCTACCTATTGATATACATACATATTCTTTTTTTTTATGATAAACAATTTCAATATTTGTATCTAGAGTTAAAGGATGGATAGACACTTTTTATCAACATGTTGAATTATACTTTTTTTTTAAAAAAAGGTTTGCGTCAAGAAAATAGTAGTAGTAGTAGTAGTAGTAGAAATCTTTATTGATTGCATAATATAATATAACAATTGTTTTTAACTTAAGATTAATATGGTTTGGCCTCAGGCCGTCTACCAGATTGACATTTCTTTTTAATTAAACTTAATATTTTTAATACAATTTAAAATTTCATAACTTTGTTTTTTTTTTGTTCTTTTTTTTATTATTTTGCTTTAAAAATTGCCTTCAATAATTTGTGATCTATATCTAAGCGCCGATATTGCATATCTATATAATACTTCCCAGCCTAATTCGCCATTCAAAACGCCTAGGACTTCTTTTATATCCATAGAAGTTTTTCCAAAGTGTCTTACTCGGAATTCTCTTAGAATGGGACATTTTCCAATGAAATGGTATACATCTTCTCTCTCCTTAAGATTACAAAGGTCACACAAAATTGTCAATTCGGGCCGATGTGGAATGTAATTGAGCTTTATTATTTCTCCTCTTAGTTTTAATATTAAAGTTATCATGCTTAGTGGAAATCGGTTTAAAAAGTATGTGTTTTCATGAAGATTTAAGTTTAACTGACTGTAGATCATCCTGTGTTGCGAAGATTGCGCTTCCGATAAACAACTCTTATACATAGAGCGACTTGCTCCTTCCAATAAATTCTGAAAACAGCTTCTCAAGTCACCCGGGCTTATATCAGAGTGAATGCGCACATTTTCCCCAAATCCAGCTCCTAGTTCCTCCCACTTTCTGACAAGATTCCCTTTTGATAAAATGATGTTTTTCAGGATTAGCTTAGGTAGTCTTCCCTCTTCCATCTCCAAGATTTTCATTACATAATCAAAATGTAATTTAAGAACGTCCAAAAATAATGGTGGAACCGATGTCTCTAGATGCAACATGTAATTAGGTGTATTCGAAGGTAATCGAAAAATCCGTTTAAGAAAGTATCTCAGAAACCTTTCTACATCATCAAATTTGGAATATCCCCATACTTGCACACCATACAGCAAAATAGAGACTGCAGTTGCTCGGAACAGTTTGATCTTCGCGCTATGGTCGACGTTTTTATTATCGATGCAACGACCCAAAACTGCTGAGATTGCTCTTTTCGCCTCCGATAACTTAAACTGGAAGTGTTTTTTCATATTAAGGTTTGGGGTGATCAACATACCTAGATATTTGTACTCTCGTACAATTTCAATATTTTGGCCTTGGTATTTCCACTTTTCATTCCGAGAATATCTGCCGCCGCCATTTCTGAAGATCATCATTTTCGATTTTTCCAAATTAACTGAAAGATTCCAAAGACCGCAATAGCTTTCGAGTCGGTTAATCATTCTCTGCATTCCATCAACAGACTCCGCCAGGAAGACTATGTCGTCGGCAAATAACAGACATGGCACCCATATTTGACCAAGCTCAATTCCTCCTCCAATAGCTTCAACGATATCATTTATAAATAATATAAAGAGCAAGGTGCTCAAAACGCAGCCTTGTTTAACACCCATTTCCGTTGCAAAATCTTCTGAAATGAATTCACCATCCCAAACATACGAGGAGTTGCTTTCATACATAGCTTTCAATACATTAATGATTTTACTTGAGATTCCCATCTTGTACAACTTATAAAAAAGTGCCTCACGTGCAATGGAATCAAAAGCAGCGCGAAAATCTACGAAAAAAGCATACAGCTTCTTGCTCCTTCTTTTGTAACTTTCCGCAATATTAATCAATGAAAATAGTTGATCTGAAGTTGACCGGTTTCTCCTAAAGCCCGCTTGAAACTCATTAAGTATTCCCTTATTATCCACCCATTGCGTCAACCTATTGAATATCAGGGCACTGAATAACTTTACTGAGGTGTTCAAAAACGAAATACCCCGGTAGTTTTCTGGATTATTAAAAGCTTCCTTTTTATGCAGTGGGTATACTATTGCTTTTTTTGAACTCATGCGGTACGTTTGCTGTTTCAAATATCCTGTTAAATTCCTCGGTTAGTGCGGACACAAATTCGATCGTACAGTTCTTGTAGAATTCCATTGGTATTCGGTCATCTCCTGGAGCTTTTCCTGCTTTAGCCTTTTCAATCACATTCACCATTTCCAAAGTTGAAAACGGTGCATCAAGAAGCTCGTCCATGAAAAAAGGGGCTGCATACTGTGGAAGCGGTGAGAACCGAGGGGTGTTGAGAAGCTTTTCAAAATAGTTTCGTAGCTCTACTGCTTTTAATGAGGGACTGATCCTATTGGTTCTACCATTTATGGTTTTTACAGCTTTCCAAAATTCTGCGGAAGACCTTGCACTGCTTAGGGTATCTAAATTTTGTTGTTCATATTGCCTCTTCTTCAAAAAACAGAGTTGCTTGTAATCCTTGTTTGCTGCTGCATACATTTTCTTGAAAACAGAAGAGTTGAATTTTCTTAGGATTTTTAATAATGCAAATGACTTCTTCCTTGCTTTAAGGCACTCTGCATCAAACCATTTTTCTTTAAATTTAATTTTACGACTTGATGTACTGCTAGGTGGTACTGAATCCCTAATAATTTGGGTAAGATTGTCCATGTGTAGGGGGTTGTTTTCTTCCATTCGCTTACCCAGTTCCTCATTCAAATTCTTTTGATACATGTGCTGAAAACTATTTTTCCAGAACAACTTTGGTAAGAGAGCCAGACATTTTGAATTCGAAGTTTCTTCAGACGCTGATACTGTACAGAAAATCTCTAGAGGCATGTGGTCCGAAAAAGTCTGCGCAGCCACCTTGAAGTTCCTCAAAATTGAATTCCAGTTCCCAGACATAAAACAGTAGTCAATGACTGAACAGGCCGTTCCTCGAATAAAAGTGTATTCACCGTAAGAATCACCTTCACAATTTCCATTCAATACTCTTGCATCGAATGCGTCCGCTATCTCTAAAATCCTTTCGCCCTTTCCATCACAAATTTCATCCTTTGATTTTCGAGTTGGATTGAGAATCTCTGATGCAGTTCCACTCAAAAAATTATTTTGCGACAAACCAATCCTCGCGTTGAAATCACCAACAAGTAACAAATTCATTGACCCTAAATAGTGAAGTGCATCGCAAAGATTATCATAATCTCTCATCCAGTGGTTGCAGTTTAAATAAATTGGTATAATGTGATGTGTGCTTCCGTTCATATTTAACTCCAACACATTAATTTCTTCCACCTGTTTGAAGTGTATTGACATTCCTTCTAAACATTTCCGATACCCGTACAGTTCACCACCACTACCTCTACCACAAGTATTTACTTTCACTGCTGGAATCCATTTTAATTCATAATTATTAAATACACCTTCAAATTTCTGTTTTTCATCTTCTAATACATGAGTTTCATAAAGTAGAAATACATCAAAACTTTTAATATAATCAAAGAAATTTATAGTACAAAATTTATTTTTAAGCCCTGATACATTAAACCCTAATATTCTTAAATCTATAGTTTTTATTTGGTTCTGGTAGACAGTTGCACCTCAATCCAAGCTCAAACCTGGATCTTCTCTCGAACGCCAACTTGTGTGTTCACCCAAACCACTCAAACTGCTTACAGCGGCTCCTCGATTTTGTTCTGTTGAAACTCTACCAACTTCAGTTTGTCCTCTTGACGTTTTCTTTTTGGCATTGTTTACGTTACTCGCTTGTTGGACTTCATTCATGAAACTTTCGATTGATAAAAAAATAATTGGAATATCACCAAAAATTGACCGCAGTGCCTCTAAAGGATCAATTACTCCACATTTCAAGCCATGTGCCAGATCCCAAGTAAAAAGTTTATTTGTAATGAAAAGCTTATCATCCTTTAGTTGAATTTGTGATTTGACCGCAGGAAACCTCTCACGAAGGAACCTTGAAATCGGAAGAAGGTTGCTTTTCCTACGTCGTCGCACATTATATGGCAAATATTTGTGTATGTGAATTTGTGAATTTTTTAGTTCTTTTGTGTTATGGAGAATTTTCCACACTGCACTCCGCGATTTCATCTTTACAATAATCATTGCTGTTCTCGCGTTCCTACCTGTTATCGCATGCGCATTCTCAATTTCAGAGACCTCAGAGGGGGCAAGAAGACCCGCGCAAACAGACTTGGCTTTTTCATTCATATCCATGTTTGGCTCTGCGGGCAGGTGTACCACGACATTCGTTTCCATGTTTTTTTGCAAAATTTTGTCAATCTGGCTTTCCAACACATTATTTTTCCTTTCCAACTCTAAAACTTTGGCAGTGATGTTGTCGTACTTCAATTTTAAGCCGGCCAATTCATTGTGGAGCATTTGAAAATCGGCTTTGGAAGGAAGCTCCCGACAAAGTTCTTTGTTGTTATTACGCAGGATTTGTATCAAGGATTCGTTGGTAAGTGTAGGAGAGTCCATTTTACAAGAACTATCTGCTAAAGACGGTCTGCGTTTTTCCTCTCTTAATTGGTCGGGGGAGATAGATGACAAGCCTCTTTTGCTCATTTAGTGAGGTTAGCTTTGTGAATAAAAGTAGTTTGTGTTCTTTTTTGCTTAAATGCTAGAACTTACGTAAGATTTGATTTTTATTGGAAAATCCGTAACTTAAAGATTTTTTTTAGCGATGAGTTTTAAATTTTAATGCACTTTTACTATTATTTTAAAGACTTTTTCTAAGAGCTCTATAACAATTTTATTCTTCACTTTGACAGAACAAATGTCACCCGCGTCAAGAAAATATAACGATCCTAAAGCTAAGAATACACGATTGGAAGATCTTCTAATATTTTCCCAACTGTCAAAAGTTTTCCAATGGCATCCAATTAGTTGACAGTTAGTTTATACGGTTGGTTGATTTTATTCAAATGTAAGTAAATTTTTTGTCCGAAAATTGGCGAAATTTATTTGTCATCCAAACAAAAATTGTTTGTTTACACGGTTGAAAGATTTTAGAAAGCAAAAATTGGTTGACTCATTAGAAGATAATTTTCTTGACAGATGACAGAAAATATAAAAGCTTATTACTAACAAACGGTCTTTTGTATAAATAAAAAAAAAAAAACTGAATACAAATATTTGTCACCTCCAATATTTTACGAACAAAAAATGATATTGCCTCCAGAATAATTGTATGCGAAAAATTACGTTTGATGGCGTGACATCTGGTGAAATTTTGTAAAAAAATCGGAGTAACAGGTTGTAGTGTATTCCGGAAATAATAATCAAATACTTGTTTAAGATATTAGAGTTCAATGTCTTATTTTTATTCACTTTTATTGGTAGTTATAATTCATAATTAGGTTAAGTACAATATAGGTTATGCCATAGACAATGTGTTTCCCAAGAATGATGGATGGGTCCATGATAATTTGACAGACAATCAGATCAGCTGGACGCTCGATGTTATCGAGCGTAAGCATTGCCAGACTTGCTGATAAATACTCAACACAGGTTTATTACAAAAAATTAAAACCTAAAAAGAAACAATACCTACTAAAAGTTGGTAAAAATTGATTTTCGACTAGTATATCTTGGCATAAATTAAAGATACTGCCTTCAAACTACTTTTATTTATACAAAATATTGTTTCTAACATTTATGTTTTCTTTTTTAGAAAAATCTAATAGTCAATTTTTTTTTTCAAAATATAAAAATAAGAATCTACAACAAAATACGCAAAACTGGTCAATACTGATGTTCGATTCGAATATTTTAAGAATAAATGAATGTATTGACTTCAAATTCCTATCGTTCGGTACAAGTTTGTGTGTTCAATGTAAGATAATGTTCTTAGAAAAATTATAAGCAGAAAATGATGTATAGAAAAATGCAATTGGCAACTTTTTTTTTAATAAACACGAAAAACTACAAAAACAACAAAAAACTAATAACAAATGGTTTTCGACTCAAGAAAAATATTGAGTAAAGTTTTATAAAAATTGACAGACGGACACGGATGGAAAGTTATTAATATGGGTCGCATCCCAGTCTATTTTTATTTTAGATATCGAAAGTGTAGCTAAGGGATTAAATATTTTAAATCATTTGTGTAAAAAATAATCACCCTTATTCCAATAGGCGTTTTACTTATGTAATTGCCAATTGTATTTTTTCATTGGTGTCGTTTTACTGACGTTTTATTAGTTACTAAAACGCCAGCATTTCTCTCGCTCTTAAATTCCATAATCAGCCCTATTGTGAGTTTCACGTGAACAAGATTCCACCCGAAAAAAATCCCTTTTTTTAATTCGCCTATTGTGAGTTTCGGATGAACAAAAATGTATGTTCGAAAAATTTCCCTTATTGGGAGCAATCAATTCGGGCGGAATGCAATGTCATTTGGCGCTAAAATGTCCACTTATTTTTTAGAGGTGAACAGAAGAACAACAAATTTTACAATGTAAGTTATTTATATTAATTATAGTTGCAAAAAAAAAACAAAATAACTTTGTATATTGTATAAAAAAACTTTATCGATCTATGGATAGCGTCATCGATTAAAAAAAGAACAAATTAAAGAAGAGAAGCGGCACCATCACGAAATGGAAAATTTAAGAAGAGTGGAAATAGTAAACATGTTGCAAAAAATTGTAAAAAGATTGAGCTGGAAGAGTTACAAATTGAAATGAGACAAGAAAGAAAAAATTGATAAGTTTAAGTTTTTGTTGTGCCTTTATGAATTACCTGTTTTTTTATACTTTTATTTTATTTATTAACTCAACCTGTGAATTTATTAAAAATGAGTCTGTTAGTTTTAACTTAAGTAAACATATGAAGTACAAATGAAATGAAATATAATTTTCAAATAAAATAAATATTTTATTGGTATTTTGCTTTTAAACTACATTAGTGTATTCCTAAAAGCTGGTTTGTTGAGCCTATAATGCTGTTGAAATCTGGAAATAATGCACCTTTAACAAACACCAAATTAGAAAAGTATACACTTCATTCTCATAATGGTTCACACAACTCCAAAGGATTAGAATGATCCCTTAAATGCCTTCGAATGGCTCGTTCTTCCATCCTTTCTTCTTCCTCCAAGACCATTCGCAGTGCAATGCTTATCATTATTTATTTCCTTTTATATTTTTTTTATTGTAAATTATTAATCTTTTGATTAATCGTTGACGGTGTCAAAACAAAAATACACTTCACTAGGGTTGTTCGTTTTCTAGACACGAATACTCACATACGAAAAAACGAACAGGGAAATTTTGAATATCCTCTTGCGCAAATTGATTTTTTTAGTGGTGATAAATTGATTCAGAAGTTTAACAGGAAATTGCGGCACTACATAAATTTCACTGCGTTTTTATGTTCAACAAGAAATGTAGGTTCTGATTTCATTCTCTGTTTTAATCAGAGATGAGGAAATTTATTGCGAACTCAGTTTGCTGAACACGACAATTATTCGAAGTGTCAGTTTTGATTCGAAGTGAAATTCTATTCGGGCGAAACTCGCAATAGCTTTTTAAATTCCGGGCGAACAAAAATATTTCGGGTGAATGATTTTCCGGGCGAAACTCACAATAAGGCTGAATATGATCCCGTACAAAGAAGGCTTCAAGTATATCCCTAGTTTGATCGAAAGTGACTTTCTGCACTTACATTCCGTCGCAGTTCCAACGATCCTGAAGCTAGCTGCCACTCTTAGCGGAATGAAGTAACCAAAAAGGAGTTGGAAACGACTTCAATCTAACAGCCCTATTATGGTTATCAAATATCAACACGATATTTGATAATAGTTGATAATTATCAACAAAATTAATGAATCGGTATTATGGTGATCAATTATCAATATTTTTGATAAATAGTGAATTAAAAGATCTATTGTGAATAGCTTTATTGATAAACTCGGTATTACAGCTATCAAACATATTGATACCCATCAAATATTGTATCAGCTACAAAATCTTCGTTGACAAATGTATCAAATATTCGTAAATGGTAAAGAATTGTAATTTAAATACGATTTATAAAATTTTTTTGTAGTTTTTATTGAATATACAAATTGAAGAACGAAATGCCTTCACTAGAATTGTTGTTTGAAGGCAATTGTACTGAGGAACGAAGGTTTATCGTGCAAGCTAAAATAAACAGTATTACGAGATGCTTCAAACCCACTGGACAAATTATATATAATAGTTTAATGAAAACAACTTACATTATTCCGCCGAAATTATTTATAGACCAAAACACAAGAACTCAACACAAATAACAAACGTCAAACACCAAACAAAACCTATTCACAATCGTATATTGATTAGTATTCACAATGGGTAAAAAATTATCATTTGATGCTCATAATACCAAATTATCAATAAATTGATAGAAGTTATCAGTTATCAAATAATTGATAGTTGATAGCCATAATAGGGCTGTAAGACTATCACATCCTACCATAAGTAAAATACTCAAGGTTAAACATCCTCGATTGAAAACTGCCCGCTCTGGATTAGAAGAAAGCTCTCGGAACCAGAAAAAAGACCTAAACACAATTTTTTCTTTATAAACTTCGAAATTTCCTCAATTTTTGCGTGGTCCAAGAGAATTAAAATCCTCTGCGAACGACTTCCATCCAGCATTCCTACATTGAGGTTGAAGAGACACCTCTTTTGAAATTTTTGACAAGATCTTGTCTTAAACCTAAATAAAGGTTTTTAAAATTATAAAATCAAAAACAAGCGAAAAAGTCTTACATTTTGGTGTATTTTCGCAATAGTCGTTAGCAAATTTTTTTAAGTAAGAAGTTGACGTAAATGCAAAAGTTTTTGTTACGAAAACGACTAACAGAATACCAATCAAAATAAACGAATATGCCCCACAAGAGAGAAATGACAAATTAGCGTTGAACGCATTAAGTAATCTGAAATCTTACGGAATAAGATGAAAAGGTGAATAAGTACCTATGTTAATGAATTCTTCCAAGATCAACAGTTCGCCATTGATTTGTGTTCATTTCATAAAAAAAGGAACAAAGTAACAAACATTCTTTTACAACCCACATAATTTCCAATTATAATTCTATTAATCAACAATGTCATGATATTTCCGTAATGCCAGAAATAGAAATAGTTTGCTTTAGTTGTCAAACGTAAACAACTATTAAAAAAGTTATCAATATTGAAGAGCAGAAACCAATAAAGTATATAATCTAATTGAGAATATTAAACCTTTTGTTTCGTTTGGCTTAATACAATTGTTGTAATAACAAGTAATTATTATCGTAATAAGCTAAAGGTGCCTACGATATCATAGGGTGGTTCTTAACAAACCAAAATGTAATCAAGTTACGTTCGTTAAATGTTCGTTAAAATTTTACAAAATTTAACAAGTACCGTTTCATTCATTTAGTTTTAATTTTGAAATCATTTTTTATTTGTTTAACAAAAAAGTAAACAATTTATTTAGACAAACAAATCAAAATTCACAACAGCAAATATTTGTTTGACATATAGCAACGTGAGCGTTATTTTATTATGGATGTGGCAAGAACTTTTTCTAACATAAAGAAACGTTCGTTGAGTTTTGACATTGGGCGCATTCATAAAGCTAGTGACTACGTAGTCAAAATTCAACTAGCTTTGTGAATGCAAAACTACACTACAAAGCTAGTCAATCTGGAACTGTCATATTATTGACAAATGCAAATCTTAATATATAAAAATCCAGTGTCATATGTATGTTCCCAGTGAACTTTTCACCAAGTCAACCAATTTCGATGAAAGTTGGCATTTTATGTGTAATTTGGTCTAACTTGAGATATAGGATAGTTTATATTTCGATTAATGGTCTTAATAATTTATAATTAACAATAAACTGATTGTCAATGTTGATGTTTGTTATTAATCGTAAGTTTCATAAGTCTCGAACAGATGGCGCCTTAAATCAGATTTTTTACAGAAAACTGTCGGACCATCTATCCATCTCATAGATGGCGCCACGTTGGAATTCGAAATTTCTTTTAATATTATAAAGAGGAAAGATTTGTATTTTTGTATGTAACGAACAAACTCAAAAAGTACTGGACCGATTTTAATAATTATTTTTTCATTAGAAAGCTACATTATCTGTACCTATTTAAGTCTACCCGTGCGAAGCCGGGACGGGCCGCTAGTATGTATATAAAATAAGAAACATTTTTGATTTGATAACTTTAACTTATCTTTTCTGTTTTTAAATTCAATAAAATCAAATTTAAGGCACAATTTGAATGATTTTTATTTGTATTTAAATACTGAACGATTTATTTCATTTTGAATTCGTGTTACTTTACCGAGCAGCTGATTGTGAAACGTCAAAATCATTCTCCACGGAGGGGAAATTTCAACTACTTTTGTAGTTAGATTTAGCCAATCAGAATCCCTTGATTACGTAGCCCTAGCCACTAGCTTTGTAAATGCGACCATTATCTTATGTTCAATTGAGCAATTATAGTTGGGAATTTATTCAAGTGGAAAATTAAAGTACCTGAAAACCCAATTTAGCTAAAATTAAAGCTTAACTTGAGATTAAAATTTTGTTTATTACGCCACAAAGTGTCCGTCAGGTAATAACAAATAGTTCAAATAAGAACCACCCTATTTTACCTACAAAAATACATATATCAACTGTATTGACGAGAAAAATCGATTGACATGAACAAAGGAAAATCTATCCACCGAAGAACCCAAGAAAAAAAAAGAAAATAAGAAATAAAAACACTACCCCATCAGCTAAGATATAAACACCCTCTTACGTAGTTACTTCTTCTTCTTTTACCTCCAGAGAAGTTGTCCATAAAATTACTTTGCACTTCCTTCAACATTCTCCATCATTTTCTCTTTTACTTATAAATTTTGTTTTTCTTCTGTTCCCTTTGTATTTTTTGGCAAAATGTATCCAAGTTTATAGGTTTATATTACGTGTATATATATTTTATAGGAAGGTATTTGTTTTGGCAGCCAAATATATTTCTTTCTTTCTTTCTGTTTTTTTCTTTTTGCAAAAATTCTGAAAAGGACAACCGACTAAAAAATTTCCTTTTGCGCTATCCACAAACGCAAAACACAATCCTTAAGGTTCTATTTTTGTTTTGTGTTTTTTCTTTTATCTTCTACTTTTTGTTATGTGTTGACTCCTTTTATTCGCAATATACCTACATATAAGGTAGTATAGGCAGGATTGCCAGATTGAGCTATTTATCAAAAAAAAAATTGGACTACAATAAAATTAGAATGACAGATTAATCATAACTGAGCTAAAAGTTGCTCAAACCAAATTTTGGGACAGCTAAAAGCGTTAATTGTTTTAAAATTGATATCGCATACATTTTTATAAAACAAAATATTTATATTTTATTTTAAATAGTTTCCTTTTAAAATAAAAACCAGATTTTTTAAAATTGAAACTGAGCTATTATTAGGGCTTTTTTACAAATATTTTTTAAATTGGGCTCTTTAGCTAGTTCAGGCGATGGTGATGGCAACCCTAAGTATAGATAGGTATAACCTAAAGTAAATACATTGTGTGTTTGGTATGACGACAGATTGGGAATTTTCTAAGTAATTCACGTCCACAAATTTAACATGTCTGCGAGAGATAACTCAGAGGCGACAGTGGTTACAGAATCCTGGCGACACATTCTAACTTTTGAAATGAAGAGTTATTTTTTAATATAAAAGTATTTTATTATTATTTTCTTTATTTTGTTATTTTTTTTTGTATTTCTTTTTTTTAGACAGAAGTGAGAGGGGTGTTTTTTTTTGTTCAAGGGTAGGTATAGGTAAAGCATGCATTAAAAATAGAAGTTTATTTAAGCCTTCAGGGTTTATTTTGAAGCTTTTTGGGGTTTGTTGGAAAATTAAGTGAGATTTAAGAAAGAAAAACATTTAAAATCTGATGCCAAGGTTTATTTTTCTCTTTTACCCAGCTTAAAAAACAAAATAATGTCAAACATTAATTAGATTAAGACATTTTTAAGATAATTTCGAAAAGTGAAGAAGTTTGTTTAGGTATGGTTTAGTACTAGATATCCTTGAAAACACTACTTTTTGAGTAGTTTTTCAGTAAAACAACATGTTTTTGTTCTATTTATTTATGGTTATCATTTATTTACAAAAAATTCACAACAATTAACAGATATAGGGTGTTTTTTTTTAGCTGCATAATGATTGTTATCGATGGTTTGACAGTTGACAATGTCAATTTGCGTTGAAATTTATGTTCAGTATAGTTTGGGAACTCATCATAATTCCTTTGACACCATAACAACGTTTTCAAATAGTGGAGCATTTCTTCTTCATTTGACACACATTACTTCAATGCCGCAATAAAATACTTAATTGACTTCTAATTCACAAAATAACCTAATCTTAAATTAAAAGTAAATTTATAATAAAAAGAGATGTTTACTTTTATTTTATGTCATTATACATGTTAATTAGTACCAAAATTACTCGTTTATCCGTATAGCGCTACTATTGAATTAAAATCATTCAAATTATTTTTCTTTGCAATTCATAGGTTTTTACAGCCATGAATGAAAAAAATAATTTTTTGTTAAACACTCTTTGTAAAGGCACAAATGGATTACATATTTGTCACATTAATGCGCAGAGTCTTGTTAATAAGTTTGATGAGTTTAAAATGATTTTTCAGGATAGCTTAATTGATATAGTTTGCGTATCTGAGACTTGGTTTAACCCAAATTTAAATAATAATCTGTTTTCTCTGAAAGGTTTTAAGAAACCTTATCGAACCGACCGTATTCGCACTACGGGAGGAGGTGTCGCTATCTTTGTTAAAAGTTATATTCGATCTTGTCATGTTAAATGTTCAAATGGTACCGATTCATGTGACTATTATTTTATAGATATATTTGAGGGTGATAATAAGTGTAGCGTTGGTACTATTTATATGCCACCACGTATGGCTAGTTCTCGGATGATTACACCGATTGTTGAAGAAATGTGTTCACGCGTACCAAACCTCTTTATTTGTGGTGATTTAAATATTAATCTTTTTCAACCTTCGTCAAATTGTTTTAAAACATCAATAAATTCCCTAGGACTCTCCTTTATTAATAATACCGAACCAACTCACTTCTTCCCTAACTGTGCACCATCGTTGATTGATGTTTTCCTTACTAGTGATGAAAATTTTGTTAAATGTTATAGTCAATTATCCGTCCCTGTGTTTTCATATCATGACCTTATATTTTCAACACTTGACTTAAATTTCGATAAAAAATCGCAGCACTCTTTCCAGTATCGTGATTTTCGCAACATTAATCTTGAAAACTAATTTAACGAATGTATGTCGATGGATTTTCATTCAATTTACACTACATCTAACGTAAACTATCAAATTGAATACTTTACATCAGTGATTAAAGATCTTTTTAACAAACATGTTACATTAAAAACGTTTAATATGAAATCTCGAAGTTGTCCTTGGCTCTCTGCGGATATACTTAATGCTATTAGGGCTAGAGATCTCTCATACCGACGTTGGAGACGTTTTGGTTGTCCAAAAATTCTCCTCGACTTTAAACGGTTACGTAATTCTGTAACGAATTTGATCAAAACTGCGAAATACAGATTTTATAACAATAAGTTTAACTCAGATCGGTCGTCAAAGTTTTTTTTGGAAGGAAGTTAAGAATATTGGTTTGAGAAAAGATGTTCAATCTTGTGATGATAACATTGATTTGGAAGGTTTGAATGTTAAATTCTCTACTTCACAAACCCAGTTCTGTGAAATGTCTTCTAGACGTGCAGAGAATGATACTACTAACGCCTTTTCGGTAAGTGCCGTAGATGATTATCAGGTAGGTAAAGCAATTCTCTCCATAAAATCTAAATGCACCGGACTTGACAATATTCATCCTGACTTTATTAAAATCCTCTTACTCTTTCTACTTTCCCACATAACGCACATATTCAACACCATTATAATGACATCTACATATCCCATCCTATGGAAGACATCGAAAATTATCCCCATCCTAAAACAAGGAAAGAAGAAGGAATATAGACTCATAGCTATCCTATCTTTTCTATCTAAAGTTTTTGAAAGTCTGATAAGTAACCAGATAAAATATTATATTAAAGACAAGCAATTATTGAATCCTTTGCAATCTGGATTTCGGTCTGGACATAGTTGTGTTTCAGCTTTACTCAACGTACATAAGACATGCTTTGGACAATAAATTTACAACTGTGATAACCTTACTTGACTTTTCAAAGGCATTTGACTGTGTAAACCATAATCTTCTCTGTGATAAATTGACGACCCTATTTAGCTTCTCTGACACAACCAAAAAACTTATTTACTCATATTTGACCAATCGTACGCAAGCCGTGTCTTGTAATGGTAGAATGTCCTCGTTCCTCCCTGTTAATAATGGTGTTCCTCAAGGATCAATCCTTGGACCTTTACTGTTTTCATTGTTCATTAATGATCTGCCCTCTGTTTTGTCTTACTGTCAGTTTCATATCTATGCAGATGATGTCCAATTATATATTAGTTTTCCTGGGATGATGCTTAAGGATGCAATATCCAAAATGAACATTGATTTACAGGCTATATATGATTGGTCGACACGGAACGGACTTAAACTCAATCCTGAAAAAACGAAAGCTCTTCCAATTTCAATAAACAAACCAAACCCAGATAATTTCCCTCCCGTTATGTTGAATAATTGTATTATTGAATATGTTGCCCAAGTTAGAAATTTAGGTTTGGTCTTTAACAACAGGTAAACTTGGAATAACCATGTCGATACAGTTGTGTCAAAGATTTATGCTTCACTTAGAGGACTATCTGTTACTAAATCCGTACTGCCTACCCATATTAAATTAAAGCTGGTAAAAGCACTTGTTCTACCTACATATAATAACATACGGGTGTGAGCTGTTTGCTGATCTTGATTCTCAATCAGCTCATAAATTAAAAGTGGCATTTAATGCAATAGCTCGGTTTGTTTTTAACCTACGTAGGTTCGATCATATCTCTTTTCAAGCTCGTCAGCTTTTCAATTGCGATCTGGTAGCTTTCTTCAAATATCGTTGTTGCATTTTACTCTTCAAATTGATTGTTAAAAAGACTCCTAGTTATCTATGTGACAGACTTAATTTTTGTGCTTCTAGCCGTTCCATTTTATTGCGCTCGTCCACCTTTACGTGTTTGACATCGCCCCAGCAATTTTTCGTTCATGCTGTTAGACTGTGGAATAACCTTCCCAGTCATATGAGGTCTGGAATCGAAAACAGAAAGTTTCAAGCAATTTGTTTTGAATATTTCTCAAACTTGAACTGAACATACTTTTAAATTAATCATTTTCAATGTTATTTCTTGCGTCTTGATTCATATAACTTTTAATTAATTTTTGTTTTGCTCTGAAATCTTTAATTCTTAATTTTAGTCCATTTTTAATGTATATTTAATTTTAATTAATTTTTTGTTAACTTTGTTCTCACACGCTTGTAAATATTTCTTTTGTTAATTGTATCTTAAATCAATGTTTTATATTCTGTACTATTTATAAGTTTAACTTGATGTACAGCTGACATACAAATAAATAAATATCAAATAAATATATCAAATATCAAATAGCGCCATATAATAACTAATTAAATACTCCTAAATCATACTTGATTTGCGTTTATTATTAACCTTCTCTGCTCTGAGTTTTATTTGTACATATGGTTTAGAAACCTACATTATAATAAATGTTGTTCCAAAAAAAAAATAGCATATAAATCATTAATTAAATCCTCTAGACACTATCAAATCAACAGACAAGATTCAGACATTTTCAAGATTCTATAAGAGCGAGAGCAGCATAAAAACAAAAATAACACAACGTGATGAAACTCTTGACTGCCATATTTTGGCAGACAACAACAAACAACCTATTAAAATCTGTTTAAAATCAATAATTTTGCAGATCTAATAATAAATTTTATTTCAATGTTAAATTTTGTGTTTTATGTGTCTAGAGAAAACAGAAGGTACTCCTACGCATTGAATTACTCATGGTTTCATTATTGAATAGAAAACAAAAAAATAAATTAAAAATGTTATTAGGTTTTTTTTTTTTTTTTTGGTTTTGGCAACTAGAAACTAATAAATCAACAAATAAAAAGAAACTCATATGAAATTTATTTGATCAAATCTAATCAGTATAAAAAGATCTAAACAAATAAAAATGATAAGAAACAGAAAAAAAACAACAAATTGTTTTGAACTAAAATAAAGAAGATAAATGAGTAACGTTAGTTTAATTTAGATTAAATAACAAAGTACGCTGACTTTTGTTTTGAAGATTTCTTCAAATCGGAGAAATACAGGGACGTGTTGATTTTGACAGCTCGTGGCGGCCATATTGTTTCTTTTACTTTATGTCAAAATATCTTTTGATTAGTCACTATAGGCAAATTATTATGGCAAGTTACAACGTCGAACAACACGTGCAATTATAATAAAACTTTATTATCAAAATGGGTGTTCTTTAGTAGCAACGCTGCACCCTTTTTATGGGGCACATGGTAGTCCTTCCCAGTCGACTGTTCAACGTTTGGTGGTCAAATTCGAGTCCACCGTCCCGATTCAGTGAACAATTATCCAACACAAGATCTTTCCGAAATCATCGCCGCTATACGTAAAAGTGTGCATTTTGGAGCAGTTGGATGTTAATCGAAAAATAATCTTTGGGGATGAAGCCCATTTTTTGATGGATGGATACTTGATAAATCAAAATTGCCGGATTTGAGACAACACCAATCCACCCGAGATTCATGAAATACCAATGCATCCAAATAAAGTTACTGTTTGGTGCGGATTTTGGGCTTAAGGTGTCTTTATCGGTCCGTACTTTTTCGAAAATGATGCTAGCCAAGCCTTAACCGTCAACGGCGATCGCTATAGGTCGATGATCACCAACTTCTTGTAGCCTGAATTTTATGATAAGGACACCGAAAACATACATATGGGTGATTATACAAAAGTTGGGTAACTCGATGTCATGAACCAATATATATACAAAGTCTGATTGTATTTTATTGAGATTGCAATTTATTTTAAAACAATGGAAAGACCTTTATCACCCAATTTCAGTTCTTCATTTTGAATACAAGTTATTAAAAAAACACAATTAGTTCTTAAAACGTCAGTCCTCTGGCATGTCACAACCCTCAAAACCAACCATTAAGTGACGTCTATTAAACATTATCATTGATTTGAAAAAACTTATTAAATTAATACAATCTGCGATGTATATAGTTTAATATATACTACAACTTTCATAATGCAGTGTTCTCCACTTTATTTAAAAAAATAAGAAACTTTGTGTTCAGTTTTATTCGTCAGTTTCTTGTGTGGTATTTAAATTTAAAATTCGTGCGAAATATCGCCGACTCAACGTCAAATCCCACCTTGAATTTTAATGTTGGTGATAAAGTTAGTTGCGGGTCGCACAATTTGACCGGCCACCATAACTGTACCAGAGTTTGGGTTATGTTTGTTGTCTATACACGTGCTTAGCCAGTCAACACGTCAGTTTTATGGTGAGTCGTTATTTTTTTTGTTAATCTAAAGTTTATTTTTATTTATTCGTATTAGACTTTGATTTGTTAAAATGTAGTTTGTTGATATTTGAAATTACAAAAAAAAAAAAACATTAGTCCAGATTATAATCTCAAATTTCGTCTTTTTCGTCAGTAGTGTGGCGTCAGTTCTGTGTCAGGTAAATTGTTATTGTTCTTCATTTCTTGATCATTAGTACTTTTAAGATGAATATTGTTAGATTTTGTTTGTTGATTACTTTGAAATATTTAGTAAAACTATGTGAAAGTAGTAAAAGATAAGTGAATAACGTTACGTTAAATGTCAAAAGTCTGTTTTGAAAACTGATGTAGTATTACATATAAATAATTATTTTTAATTGTTACTAAGTGATTTTAAGTGATCATTATTAAATCCTAAGAGATTTTTACTAATTTGTATTAAATTTCATTATAATACTTTCAAAACTGTATATACTCGTCAGTCCTCTGGCAGTCAAATTCTGAAATTTTTAAATATCTTACAATGTACTCAAAAAAAGTGACTGGCCCGATTGGGAACAATATATTAATTAGATTAGCTATCATATACACCCGAATTTATAGAAGTTTGATTTAAAAACTATCGTAAACAAAATATCCTCAAAAGTTACCCAACTTTTGTATAATCACCCATATGTATGTTTCCAACAGAATAACGCAACTTGCCACACAGCTCAAGGCACAATCGATATTTTGCGCCAAAGCGACGTGAATTGGACGCCAAGATCGTTTGATTTAACCCTTTTAGGGTTTTTTTGCGGGGGTTTCTTAAGTCCCAGGTGTATGCGAATAAGCTCTAAACCAAAGCGGCTCGGCTCTTAAAGGCAACATAATCAATGTCATCGGTCAAATTAAACTTTGTTTTTGCGGTAAAGTCATTGAAAACTAGAACTTTGGAATGTCTTCTTGTCTTTCAGACACCTTAGGCTACGTTCAGACGGCGACTATTCGATTCGATTTTTTCACGTATGCGGTTTTATCGAATACGAGACGGCGGCGGCGTTTCACACGAGAAATATTCGATTCGATTTTTTCACGTACGGGTTTTGAGGCGTGCCAGGGGACACAGCATTGTCGGCAGTCAACCGACCATCGTTATCATGGATCCACGTATTCCACTTATTTGTTATTGGTATAGAAATGTTAATAAGAAACGGTTAGTACGTCGAAGATTCTTGGTACATCCTCTTTTAGAGAATGGTCCACATCGTGAAAAACGTTTTCAAAAAATTTTACCTAAGCCTGAAAAATGACGAACAGAAATTTTATAATTATTTTCGTATGTCGAAGCCTGGATAAATATTTATTAAAATTTCTCTCCACGAATTTTGTGTGGCAACTTTATTTTTTATACATGTCCAATGACTTATCCCACAAATTAGGTCGTTCTTCAATTAGTGAAATAAATAATTCTGTTAAAATATTATCGTCTTCCATCTTGAATAGCTTAAAAATAATAATAATTCGAAAATCGAAAACACGACGTAATGAACGTAATGAACGAATTCGATGAAATTTTGTTCGTGTGAACGACACAATATAAAGATAAGCGCTACTAATCAAATCATGTATACGATAAAAATACATTCGAGATTTATTGAATCGTAGTGACAAGTTCGTACGGTATACGGAAAAAATTATTTCACGAATACGGGATTTTCCCGCATGGGCTTCGTGTGAACGTACAAATATAACACTCGCTGCCACTGCTCTATTCGATAAAATCCCGTATACGGTATACGAGAAAAATATGGTCGTCTGAACGTAGCCTTACGTCTTTTTTGACTTCTTCAATTCTTGGGGGCTGCAACGTGCAAATTTATTCTTGAAATGATGGAGTCGTCATTTCTTCGATGAGTAATTAATTGAAATACTCTTCCCATCGCTTAAGAATGCCCTTTTGGAATCGGTGATCGATGTAAACTGCGTCATGTTTCGGACTTCCGCGCCTGGTGTGGACCTCGCTCTTTATTTTCGCTTTGTTCAAAAAAGAGCGATGTGTTAAGCCCTGAGCAAATCCCTTTTAACAGGTGGACGTTGGAGAATTGGAAAGATTCAGTAGCATGCATTTTTGTTAAGCCAATTTGAACCGCTTTTTCTCACATATCAAGCGGTTTCCCAGCCATAACTTAAAGAATTCTGGTTTGTTATGCATTTTTTCGTAAAACACGGTCTTTTGTGTCAAATCAAATGAACTTGATCTTGATCCATAAAACTTCTCACGCAATAAAGCCAAACTAGTCGTTTTGTTGCCCGAAATTGGTAAACTTGGTTAATTTTTGACTGAGCGTGCATTACGATAGTTCGACAATTATTGTATTCCTGATTTTAACGATTGCTTAAGTAGTCGGTCAATTTTAATGACCATAATCGTCGCATAATGAGCGAAAAGTATTGCTACGGTTGAATCACCACTTTGTTGTTATAATTTTAAAGCTCTGTTAGATTGTTAAATTATGACAATTATGACACTTCAAATGACAGCTGAGTTTGACAGGTTGTTGAATGCCAGCGCTACAAACCTGAAATCATTAAGTGAATTCTAGAGAGTCAAACTAAAAACCCCCAAACCATTTTCGAACGAGTTATTACTCCTGGCAAATGAGTTGATTTTTGAGTCTGGTGACCATTAATGTGGCTTTTAATGCTTTTGACAGATTTGAGGACTTGAAAAATGGAATTGATTCATAAATTTATAAAATGGATGGAATTGGTTTATATTTTATTTAGTTTTTAAAAATCACTTTAAATAACATAAAGAGAACTTGATGAAAAAGTACAATTTTAAATGCTAATCTATTGAAGAAAAAACCCTGAACTTTTAATTGTGTATAACTTGAAGTAGTTTCTTTCCCTGCATTTATATAAATTAAGCTTCAAACCACAGAAGAATGAGCCCACCAAATAACATTGGATTGACAAAATGAAGAAAACATAAATATTATCGTTGTGACAATGGATTTTTGGGATGGTGGGTGTGGGTGCACTTTTATAGGAAAGTGCATTATTAGAAAAGCAAACTATAAAGGTTTACTTGGCAACTCTGGCTCGATATAGTTTGGTTGACATTGTTTTAAGCTCCGTAAAATCTATTGAAATTTGGTGATAAAAAAGTATTTTTAAAGTGTTATCTTTATTTGAAAAACTTGTAAATTTCATCTTGGAAGTCACATCACAAAGGTGAGCTTTAATTTTGTTTAAAAAAAAAAAAAAATAAACAACGCAAAATGAATGGACTACAAAGAACACCACCAACAAAGAACAACAACAATAAACCTGCAATCAACAATAGAAACACAAACGTCACACAACCACCCACTAACCCTAACAATAGAAACCCTAACTCCACGCAATCGCAAAAACGTCCGTGCACTGTTCTTTCGCCTGAGATGCACTCATCTACACAAGGTCCCAGTGCGGGTGCTATGCAAGTGATCGATGTGAAAACTCTCGAGTGCTCACTAGCAGCTCTACTTGACGAGCGCATGAAGAACTTGGCATCAAAAGCCGATTTAATCGAAGTTAAGGCTAAAATGGAATGCCTGGAACGTAGCAATGAACTGCTTCAAACCAAGCTCCAGCAAGTAGAGAATAAATGCCAGGTTCTAGAACGGCAAATAGATTTTCTCGAAAGGAAAAGCAACGAGAATAATTTGGTACTGCACATACCGGCAATGGAAAATGACCAACAGGTGATGGAGAAAGCCAAAAACGTTTGCTTGGACCTTCTACAACAAAACAACCCAGCAATAATACGAAAAGCAAAAGTCATTCGTTCCAGAAACAATAGATTGGCTAATGTCATCGTAGAATTGCAACACAGCGACGACGTACCACGCATATTGAAGGCTGCCATAAAGTTGAGAGATACTGGAATTTCTATCCACCGAGATTATACCAGAGCTGCTCGAGAAAAACGGCGAATTCTTATGCAAATAAAGGCAAAAATCAATGCAGAAAATAAAAACACCAAAGCATCTATTCGTGGGCAACAACTTTTATTCGACAACAAAACTTATTACTTGGACCATAACAATACTCTGAAGTGTGAAGTAGAAGGCGGGATGGCGGTAATAAACAAATTCATTAGCGCGACAGCTGGTAGTGACAATCATCAACTGACAGGAACTGCACAACAGGGCAACATCGTCGGTAATGCAGTACAGCTGCCACCACCCAGTGGTGTCGGAGAGGGTTTTAATTGTAGTGTTTAGTACTAAAGCCGTCTGCCATTCAAGTAAAATTGTAGTATCTAGTAATTTAAGCGAAGAAAAAGAATATTTTAAAATTTTATCGTACAATGTATCAGGTCTGTTTAATAAATCCTTATTTAGTGATTTTTATAAATTTGTGAATAGCTTTGATTTGATATTTTTGTATGAAACTTTTGTAACTGAAAACAACTTTTCAATTATCGAAAACTAGCCGACCCGTGCTCGCGTTGCTTCGCAAATTGTAACCACGAACATTTTTTGAATATTAGTATTAGAATATGAAAAAATTTCTCAATGGGACTGAGCATATTTTCTACAATAATATTAATTTAAGTTTATAATCAAAAAACACTTCCTTACATTAACACTTTAGAAAAAAAACTTAAGTAAAATATTACGTAGTAAAGGCCAAGCCGCACGTGAACACAAACAAAACCATTTCAATTTTATAGTTGAAAACAGAACGAAATTTTTGTCTATTTTCTTCTTTTCTTTCTTTTATTCATACCTAGAAACGTTTTTTTGCAACCGAAAAATATAGTTTACGGTAAAAAAAAAATGTGTGTTTTTAATGTTCTCATACATCTATAGGTATGCGTGTGTAAATATCCATAGACACATTTTTTTATTCATCTGCTCATGTTCAGTGCAGTGCAACTGACTTAACCTACCTACATTTGTGTGCTCTTTTTAACGACGTCATTGTAAGTACCTTCTTTGAGTTATTTGTAAAGAAAATTTTAACTTAATTTCAGTTTTATTGTTCGAGGAAGTGATACAAAATTGGTAATTCAAGCGATTATAATAGAACTTTTTTTATTTTTAAATTGGAAGAATTATAATTCACTTACTCGAACCAGAAAAATAAAAAAGATATAATTGTTCTTTAAATAAATCGGCACATTAATGTGCACGGCACTATTTATTTATTTTTATTAAATGTCCATAGTAACTTACAAAAAAGACCTCACACTGCTCAGCGATGTGACGATAGAATTAGAGAAACAAAAAAATAATATGTGTGTGTAGGTTAGTTGATGAACTATACAATGAAAAATTGAATATGTAGGTAGGTAGGTAAAAGGAAAAACGTAACTATTAAATGGAACACATATTAAGAGAGAAAGAGCATGGGAAGAAAAGAAAATTAAAAATGTTGGAATGATAATGAAATGAAACAAAGCAGCGACCTCGCGATTGTGATGGAATCTAATTTCCTGGATAAAATAAATTCAAAAAGTTTATAATTTCATAATTTGTTTTTATTTATTTCTCAGGTTGTATGTTTAGCTTAGAAGTGATTTTAGGCTTAAAATTTGCGCAACAATATTGACTTTATGAAGCAATGCTAATCTTTGTCGATTATTGTATAGGTTTTAAGATATGAGTGGTTGTATAAGTCAACTAATGAAAAAAAATGGACAAAAAATGTAAAATTAATAATATTTAAGTTTGACAAATAATTAATGAAAAAAAATTAAAGCCATAAACACTCTCATAACAATATAGAAAATAATAAAATATATTTCAAATAAATCAGTTGACTACTTTCTGAGATCATGCGTTACGAACTTTAAAATGGTTTCGCTTTTATATAATAGTATAGATAAGCTGTTAGATTTTGTATTTAAGTGGATCCCGGCAATGCGGACCCATGAGCGTGGAAGAGCAAGTGGAGGTTGCTACTTTGGTTTCAAAAAAAAGCTTCAAAGTTTGAAATGCGAGTTTCGGATGCACAATAATATATGGTTTGTTTACTTAGAAATTAATACCAAACACCTGTGGATACTTCCTCAATACCTCAACTGTAATAATTGGGAAGAAGATTTTGAAAGAACAACGGAGTTACTTAGCCACATGAGATCCACGAACGTTATGCTTATTGGAGACCTGAACGCGAGAATCGGGCTAGAGGCAGGTGTAATGAACGTTGTTAACGGTTTTTATAGGCAATCAAAGGATACTGTTTGTAATGCAAGAGGAAAGAAACTCCTAGAGCTTTGCGATTCTTTTGGACTTCGAATTCAGAATGGAACGAGTGCGAGTGACACCTCGGGTAATTTCACATTTATTGGAGGCCAAGGATCATCGTTGATTGATTATGCGATCCTAGGTGAAGACTGGGAGTCACTGGTGGCGGATCTAGAAGTTAAAGAATTTCCGTATTCGGATCACCTCCCCATTATTGTAACATTCCAACGGCGGCGCTTGCAACCAAATGATGATGAAATTATTAGCCCGCAATCACTGCCCAGACTTAACTGGAAGATATCGCAAGCCTCAGCATACAGACAACAACTGGATGGTAGACTACAAGCTCATCAAAGACCAGACTTTCAAATGTTAGAACAAACCATAAAGGAATCTTACACACAACAACAGCCTCGCGGAAAAGGATGGAATTCAGGAAATGAGCCTTGGTTTGATCAAGAATGCCGAAAAGCTAGGAAGATTTCTTTTGCATGGTTGAAAAATTTTCGGAGTTCCTCCCAAAGCTCAGTTAGGATTAACTACTTAGAGGCCAATAGAAAATATAAAGAGCTATGTAAAGCCAAAAAGTTGAAATATGAAGAAAAACAAGCATGCAGATTGCTGTCTTGTAAAAACGCTAGGGACTTTTGGAAACTGGTTTGGGAATTAAATGGAAAACAACCAGTAATACACAAAAAACTGTGTGCAAATTCACTTTTTCTTCACTTCAAGAATCTACTAAATCCCGAAACAACATTAACAAACTGGCATTATGCAGTTCCTCGATTTGAGGACGAAATTTTAGACCCAGAATTTAGTATGCATGAACTTGAACAAACCTTATGGACACTTAAAGATGGGAAAGCGGCAGGTTCAAATGGTATTCCAGTAGAGTTCTACAAATACGGAAGCGTCACACTGAAAGAACATCTGGTAACATTATTTAATAATGTTTTTGAGGGGAATCTTCCTGTAGATGAATTCAGAAATGCTGTAATATTCCCGATACACAAAAAAGGATCCTTGTTGGATGCAGCGAACTATCGAGGAATCTCTTTTCTAAATGCAACATATAAGATCTTCACAACAATGTTACAGAAACGACTTACAAGATGGATTACAACGCAAAATGTGCTAAACGAGTGTCAAGCTGGTTTTAGATCCGGATACTCTACAATCGACAATATCTTTGTCCTCAGGAGCCTTGCTGAAAGCTTTTGCATGCAGGGTAAAAAATTGTATGTATTTTTCATCGATTTCAAAGCAGCCTTTGACACGATCAACAGAGGTGCCTTATTTTACAAATTGTACAATCTGGGATTTTCGTTGAAGTTCGGCTTAATACTCGAAGAGTTGTACAGAGGAACACGGGCTGCAGTTTGGAATGGAGCGGAACTTTCGGATTGGTTTGCAACTTCGTCAGGAGTGAGGCAGGGATGCACACTGAGTCCTACTCTCTTTTCGCTCTTCATAAATGATCTAATTGATTTCCTTCCTGGAGGAGTTGACTTTGCGGGAGAGCGTATTAAAGCATTGATGTTCGCGGATGATATAGTCTTGTTTGCTTACTCCCCAGAAACACTCCAACTTATGATAAACAAGATTTACAATTACTGTTGTTTATGGAATTTGGTTGTCAACACTCAAAAATCCAAGGTGATGATTTTTAAAAGAGGAGGTGGACGAAACGCATCGAATGAAAAGTGGGTGTTTAACGGAGAAGACATTGAATGCGTAAAGGAGTACAAATACCTAGGCGTCATCTTTTCGAGCAACTTAAACATGGAAAAGCATCTAGTAGAAAAACTGCAAAAAGCAAAAACAGCTATAAATATAGCATGGAAAAGAGTTTTTATGAACGTCAACATAGCACATAGTATAAAATATAAAGTATTTGAAGCTGCAGCGGAGAGTATTCTTTTATACGGCGCCCAAGTTTGGGGATGTAAAAAGTTTCTCACAGTGGAGAAACTACTAACTCACTACGTGAAAAGAGTATTTCGTCTGCCATTGAACACACCAAACTATGTTATTATGCTAGAGACAGGACTTCCACCTTTATTCGTCAAAACCCTTAAACTGCAAGCGGACTATTTACTGAAAGTTTTCAAGATGCCTGATTCCCGACTGGTCAAGAAAGTAGCTCTTAAAGCAGTACAAAATCAAAATAGCTGGTACAGGGAGTGGAATTGCCTCGCTGAAGGATTTAATGTGGAGTTCAATTTAAACGTTGGAAGCATATCAAGTTGCAAGGATATCTTATATGATGTGATTGCGAAAGTAGATGAAAAATGTAGAGAAGATTATGTAGCTGAAGCTTCCGAGTCCTTATTCAGAACAATCTATAGAAGGCTGAACCACAATCTTGCTGAGAGAAACTACTTCAGTGATGCAAATAGTGTGAACGAGATTTCAACAATGGTTAGACTCCGAAGCGAACTTATAAGCCTGAATTTCATGCCACATAGACCCGAATTACCATTGGAGTGCAGTATGTGTAATCTTAGAGAAAGAGAGGACGTTATTCATTTCGTTGGAAAATGCCCTACTTTAAAGGAAACAAGAAGGAGCTTTTTTGGAAGTGACTTCTTATCGGATGAACAAGTTGTTGCCTTGCTGAATGAGATGAATGTCGGAAATTTGTACAAGTATTGCAAAATCGCGTTAAGTTATAGATCTAGAATTATGAACGAAGATTTCTGATTTATCAAACAATTATCCACTTAAATTAATTCAAACTTAAAGTTGAGAAAAAAAAAAAAAAAAATAATTTAAAATTAACTTCTTTTTTAAATCCACATAAATAATTATAAAAGCTTATTACAATATTTGTATAATTTATGTTAATTGTCAATCTGGCAGACGGCAAATGCCATGTCATAATGATTTTTTTTGTATATATGTAAAAACATGATTTGTAAAATGTATTTATAATATTCTAATAAAAAATCTATCTAATCTATCTAATCTAAAAAAGGTTTACTATAAAGTACAGTGGCGGCCCTACAAAACATTCCTGCATACATATGTGAAGATATATGTATGTACATACATACAATTTGTCGTAAGACCTCAACCCGGGAGCAATCGGTTTTGCGCCGCGCTGTATCTAGCTACATTCATACATAATATGAAAACCACATGGTATAACTATTCCATCGAAGCATAACGATGGAAAACCATACCATCTAGCTATAGAGGAGTATGTATTACTTCTTCTCTATATTTCCTGACACCATCAATACGCCAGGAAACTAAGTATTCGAAGGCGAAGGAGATTGTAGGGTAGATTTAGGTACGTATAGATATCTATAGATGTTATATAAGCATAGTAAAATAACGACAAAGACATAGTGGTTTGTATGTACAAATGTATGTTTAAATTTATAGAACCAAAAACAACCAACGAAGTAACCAGGCGTGAGGATATTTCAAGGCAAAATAGCAAAAAGAAGGATCACTCTAATATTTTCTAGAATGCATAGTAAATTCATACTCGAATGACGTTCATAGAATCCATTCGATGGTTTTTGAACGAACAGTATTGCCATCGCAAATGGAATATAAATGGAGTTTCTTTAATAGAGGAAAACTCACTATTTTAAAGTTTGACATTTGACAAATAAAAACTACGCCATTATTGAAAGTCGACGAAACCATTTGAACAACGCGTTGAAGTTGTCAAAAATTCACTTAAAAAAATCAAAAAAAATTGAAAATTTTGCATTCGCTGTTCAAATTTCACAAGAAAAGTTTCCTCAGTGTTAAAATGAAGGGTTTTCCAATAAGATGCTTCATTTTGAAAACAAGTTATTTAAACTGCTCTTACTTTTGAAAGCTGTCATCTTTTGACATTTGACAACTAAAATCTACGTCATTACTAAAAATGAAACGATATCATTTGAAAAACGCATTTAAAATTCACAACAGAAAATGATGAAAAATTAACTAAAACTAAATTTCTGAGATTATCTATTTAAAATACTGTCACAACTTTAGTTTTAGTTAATTAAAAATTCTGTAAGACTTGAAAAAATCATTTTATACAAACCATACTAAAATTTACTTTTTTCATCGCTTCCAAATAAAATAAATTAGGTGGCGCAACAGTCCGTTGAGAACTAGGGCCTAGTGACTTACAACTTTCTACCATTCCTGAGTTTGAATAATGGTGTCAGGGATGGAAGGGACCTACAGTTTTAAGCCGAAACCGAACGAACTTTTCATGGCAGGAATTACTCTTGGAGGATTTGTCAATTCCGCGCAAGAGGCAGTATCTACCCGTGAAAAACTTTAGATGACACAGGCAGGGATTGAACCCAAGACCTCGGGCCTGACTACGCACTAACCATCACGCCACGGGTACTACGCTTTCAAACTACGAAACAATATTTTCAATGAAGAAAACCAATGATGTAACTGGTTCCTTAAAGCCAACAATTGAATTAAGAATGCCAAAGATCAACTATTCACTCGCTTCCACAAATGAAATGTCATCATTTTTTGTACAGCGGTGTTCCCAAATTGTAAAGTCAAACAAAATGGAGATTAGGTTTGTTCGTGGCCATTTGGATCGGAAATTGAAACCGGAATGAAAAGATGTGTGTGTGTAAGGGAGTTAATATTCTGGAATAGTCTGAGTTTGCCGAACAAGGTTTACTCTTGTGGAAAAGAAAACTTTTGACAAATCTATTCTGAACTTGTGACTCATTCAAACTGGGACAGAATTCTTTATGGAGCTTGGCTTGTGGTTCGTATCAGCTTGTCAAAAATTGCCTCTATTTGACAAATATTTCTTACTATCATTATTGTATTTCTATGTAGGTTTCAAATTGTTGACTTTGATATTCAATATTATTTTGACTTGCAAAAAACTCACTTTATTGGCAACACTTGAATAGAAATGGAGATATACAATACATTCCAAAATGGAACGTGCATTGAATATAAGCCTTCCGTCCTCCTTTTCTCCCCCTTCCAATTCAACCACACCGCACCATCTCAACTCCATTCTACATTATATTATGGCACATAGACACTTACTCTATTTGCACTGCGCTGGGCTCTTTCAATTTGTGTTTCACGTACTCTTGTTCTTTTTGTTTATTCTTTCTGCCATTGTGGTGTTTTATTGTTTTTTTTTTTTTTTTTTTTTCTTTTCGTTTGTTGTTTATTCTTGGTTTCTTTTCCACAAGTCGTGTGCTTGTATGGACGAAGAGGACGAGGAACGACGGACGGCAAACTACGTCGAGGACGATGACGATTTTGTTGTAGTTGACCTTATTTTTCCGTTCTACGAAGGCCAAAGTTATACGTTCACCAATATAACAGGATAAAGCTGCAAGGGGGGTTGGCATAAAGCACAAGGCACGAGGCACTGGGCAGGTTATACCCATTTGGATTGAAATACACCATTCAACCATAGAAATGGCAAGAAATAAAAAATGCAAACCAACAAACCCTTGTTCCCATCACGTCCCGTATCTTGTATCATGTGTGCTGGAGTCCTCTTCCTATATATTCCAGTGCAGTGTCCAAGTATGTACTGATCCTAGGTATTTTTGTTGTTGTTGTTGTTGTTTGTGCATTTGGCTTTTGCTGGAAACAAAATTGTGCTTAATCTGTTTTTGTTTATGATCTGCCACAAGAGATGTGCTCTGCTCATCGTCGTCGTCGTCGGTCGGTCGGTCGGTCGTCTAAACGTACTGATATGCTGCATGTACATAGTTTTGTAAAGGGTGTCTTTTTTAGAGGTCCGAACTTTAAAATAGAATAAAACAAAGACCATTTGTTTAAATTGACTTGAAATTTATTTCTAGCATATAACAGCTACGGCTTCGTAGTATAATCTGGATGTACAGTTTTCGATGGCTTTTTTAACAAAATAGTGAGTTTCATCGCTAAAAATTTTTTTTTTTTTTTTTTTTTTCGCAGGAAGGTGAGAAATCTTCAGAGACACTATAAGCCCGATGCTTATAGTAGTGTCAGATTTTTACTGACTAAAACTCACCTCCCTTATCTTCTATATTATTACTACAACTAAGTCCAGCTTAACAAGTAGTTTTAGCGTCATTTTGTTCGCGTTTTGTCAGGAAGCTCCCCAACGAGAGGACCTGAAGATTCCACAAAATTCGAGTGGAGAGATTAATTTGTTTGCGCTAGATCAGAAGGTCTTGTTCGGTGCAGACGCCGAAAAACGAACGCCTCGCTAACAGATTGTTGGATTAAGTTATTACTATGATTTCTAAGTCGTGATATTAGCTCTGTAGCAAATTTTTTAATTTCGTTTTCTACATATTTTATATTTAAATCTCTATGTAAGTCGCTATTTCTTACATACCATGGAGCATTTACTATTATTTTAAGTACTTTGTTTTGGTATGTTTGCAAAATTTGTATATTTCTTTCGTTGGTACAACCCCAAAGTTGTATACCGTACGTCCAAACTGGTTTCAGTACTTGCTTATAAATAAGAAGCTTGTTATAAACGCTTAGATTGGAATATCTTCCAATAAGCCATGTCAATTCGCGGAGTTTATTTTCGAGTTCATCGCGTTTCTTTTTTACATGAACTTTCCATTTAAGTTTCGCGTCTAGAGTCATGCCTATATACTTCGCTTCATTAGCGTATGGAATTTGCACAGAATTTATATAAATAGGTAAGTTATATACTTTTTTATACGTAAAATTTGTGTGCGTCGATTTCGTTTCATTAAGAGCAATTCGCAATTTCTTTGTCCAATCTGAAATGCTATTTAATGCCTTTTGAAGCTTAGAGGTTGCCGTTTCTATTGAATCCGATATTGCGAGTACAGCTGTATCATCGGCAAAAGTGCCTTAAGTTGTGCCTTCTGTTTGGGGTATATCTCGGGTATAAAGAACAAACAAAATCGGTCCAAGGACGCTACCCTGGGGAACCCCAGCGTTTATTTCTTTAAACTCCGAATACTCTGTTCCTTGCTTAACTCGAAAGAATCTATTTTCTAGGTACGATTCAAGAATGTTATATATTTGCTCTGGAAAGACTTTTAATTTATATTTTAGCCCGCATTGCCAAACTTTGTCAAAAGCTTGAGCAACGTCAAGAAATGCAGTTGAGCAAATCTTTTTTTCTTCAAATGCTTTTTCAATTTCGTTAGTTATTCGGTAAACCTGATCAATTGTCGAGTGATTATTCCGGAAACCGAATTAGTGGTCGGGAATTAAACGTTTTTCTTCAATAATTGGTAGCATTCGTTTAAGAAGCAATTTTTCAAATATTTTAGATATAATTGGTAAGAGAGAAATTGGTCTATACGATTTTTTCTCATTCGGTGGCTTGCCCGGTTTGGGGATCATTATTACTTCGGCGACTTTCCATTGCGTGGGTACGTAAGCAAGTCTTAAAGCAGCGTTAGTGAGCTGTAAGAGCTTAACCATTGCTTTTTTAGGCAACTCTTTGAGGACACGACCGTTAATCAGGTCGTAGCCAGGAGCTTTATTATTTTTCTGCCGTTTTATTTCCTGGACAAGTTCAGTCAAAGTAATATTCCTGATAGAAAAATTGTCCGGCGCTGGTTGGAGCTCTCCGTCATTAGTCAGAAGCTCTTGACCATCGAAAGGTTTGAACGTTTCCTCAAGGTGCTTAGCAAATAAATCCGCCTTTTCCTTATCAGTTTTTGCCCATTCAGAATTATTTTTTCGAATAGGTGCCGACATTATTTGAGGCTTTTTAATACCTTTTATCGTCTTCCAAAGAGAATAATTCGTTTTTTTTTTGTCTGCTGTTAGGCTTTCAAGATAGGCAGAATTCTCGCTGTTTTTAAAATCTCGTAACAAATTTTTAATCTTGTTTGATAAAAAGTTGACGACACTTTTATGCTGAGGAGCACGTGATTGCTGCCATACTTTTCGAGCTTTTCGTTTTTCGCGTATCAATTCTTTTATATCTTCTGGAATTTTTTCTTCGTATTGCCTTGACTTTTTACTACAGATCGGAGTATTATTCCCAGCTGCTTCTTGAACAATATTTATAAATTTTTCTGTTTCATCTTCTAACTCAAACGGAGTTTGCAAAGAGACGTTCAGTATAATTCTATTTTCGCAATCTTCTTTGAATTTATCCCAATTTGTGTTATTATTTGTTAAAATTAGGGGCTTTTCTTTTTTCGTTACTGTTTATTGTTAAGATAACGGCCGAGTGATCCGTAGAAAAATCGAAGTTATCATCTACTGTCATATA
This sequence comes from Eupeodes latifasciatus, assembly GCA_920104205.1. Classification (NCBI taxonomy): domain Eukaryota; kingdom Metazoa; phylum Arthropoda; class Insecta; order Diptera; family Syrphidae; genus Eupeodes; species Eupeodes latifasciatus. Next base: position 12,328,113 of record OV049926.1, read on the forward strand.
TTTTCTGTTAATTCCTCTTGCGATGAAAAAGTCAACAAGATCGGGTGTTTTCGCTGTGTCGGTTGGCCAATACGTTGGTTTTCCTGATGAGAAAAATTCAACGTTACATTCAATACCCGCTTTGTAGAGTTGTCTACCCTTCGTCGAAATGCAACGTGATCCCCAAAATGAATGTTTCGAATTGAAGTCGCCGCCAATAATAAATTTTGGACCTAAAGCGTTGAAAAGATCTTTAAAATCGTTTTTGTCTATCTTGGACCGAGGAGGACAGTAAATAGACGCAATATTAAAAAATACGTGTGTAACTTTTATGCTAACGGAAGTAACTTGCAAAAAAAAAAATTCGCGTGGTACGTATTTCGAGCAGAATCATATTTTTCAAAATAAATTTGGAAGCGATTTTCAGTCAGTATTCATATTGGAATGTCTTATTGAACAGTTTGACAGCTGTCAATTAATATAGCGTTACCAATTTAAAGTTCTATGTCTCTAAAATATACACCCGTTACATAGTTTTATACATGATGCATATGTACAGAATATTGCATTGCATATATTATGCTTGCAATATGCATGCATCGAATTGGCCTCCCCCGATAGCTCGCTGTTTCTATATATGTACATATGTACATGAGTCCATAGGGGGTTGGAAGGATGCAATTAGATAAAAAGTTGAGAAAAAAAGTTTAAAAATATGTGTCAGATATTGTAAGTACATAGATATGCACAGAAATATGCTAACTCGAGTTATCTGCATTCATCAGCTGGTGTTGTTTTCTCTACATCTCGTACTCCTTGTACATACATACATATGTGACTTCCCCGGGTTATTATAGGTTCTCCAGGTTCCTAGTTTTAATACAAAAGTCGTGGATTATTATTATTATTTTGGAAAAAGTCTAACTTTTTGACAGGAATATAGAGAATTTGTATAAACGCATAGTTGCGTATATGTATGTACTACAATTTATGTGTCCATTAAGGCGTTGCAAATATAAATTATAGAAAAGTTTATTTTATAATTATGGCAAAATGAGGAAATACAATATATAATGTTGTTTAAAAGTTAAATTTATTTTGCATTAATGAGTACATGCATGTACTTGTATATAAGATGAAATTAACGGCTCGAGCACAATGCTCGAAGTTGCTCTTCGAACTTTGAGTGGTTGTTCGAGGCTATAAACTTTAGTGTATATATGTAAGTATTTTATAGTTATATGCATTTTATTGAAAAATTTAAACTAAAATTTAAAGTTGTGTTTTATTGGTAACACTGGTATTTAAACTGCGTCACATAATTAAACATGGAAGACAACAAAAATAAGACAGTTCGTGAAGATATAAGAGCTTTGTATTGTGAAACATAGGAGGCAATTAGATGATGCCAACGTATGTAAATAAACTTTGAGGGTGTGTTTATTGATATTTATTCTTTTTTGTGCTTTGTCTGCACTAGATTCTTTTTTAAATTGATTTATGTATATGAAAATAAAAAGATTACACGAAGGATATTACAACAAATACTTTAATCAGGTGTTTAAAGAAAAATAGAGTACAAAGTTTCACCACCAGTCCTCCTATATCTACTATCTTTTAGCGACCTTCATCAAAATTAAAACAAAATTCCCCCACATTTCATTATTTAGACTTAGTCTGAGTCAGTTTACTTGAATTTGACTCTCAATCCTTCACTTTCACATCAATACGGGTGTTGAATAACCAGGACAAATCAAAAGTGATTGCATTTTTGTTAATCGCTATTTATCAAATTTCTTTGACACATAAACATTTACAAACATATATGCTTACATACATATGTATATGATTGAAACCAATCGATTTGATCGTGCAAATTTGTAAAGAGAAAAAAACGGCGTTTCCGTAAATATTTCAATTCGAGAGAAACACGAATCTTCTGAACACACCCTACACAATTCAGAAAGTCACGTTTAAAGTAGCTTATAGATACTTTGTTGACAACGTCACTGATGCCAAGTATACGACGTATATTTGCGTTCACAGTTTGTATGTTTTAGTATATCAAAGATAGCTCCCAGTAAAGTTCTTAGACAGTACAACCATTTTCTAAGAACAACCCCAGACGATGTTTCTTACTTTTAAATTTGTCGCTTAGCTAGTCGAGTACATTGGAAAAGTCTTAATTAGCTCACTTACTGACAGTTCATCCAAATTATGAAGCAAATTCTGTATAATGCTTGAAATTTTATAAAAATTTAAGCTCCAAACATGGGACAAGATCAAAAATGTCATGTGGCCTGGAAAAGAAAATACGAAGCGAACTGTTTTAGTTGGGGAAAATGAGATTTGATGTAACTGCTCCCTTATTCGCCAAATTTTCGAAATCCAAAGCGAATTTGAGATGATGTTTCATTTATGACGCCTTCATTTCCTAACGGTCGTAAGATTATTGTGTTTGTTTAATTTTTCATTCTCGAAATCTTTAATTGTATTTTTATTTTATTTTGTAACAAACGAAATAAACAATGTTTATTTTTTTTTAATGTAAAAGCTTAACAGAAAATGTGATCAGCTACATTTTTTCGAGCTCATGGAATTTATTTAACTCAAAATAAGTACGAAAAAGAATAAACAACAACTATAATTAAATAAAAATAATCATATATGTATGTAAATAATGTTTTTATTTTATTTAAAAGTTAATGGCAACAACTTGTTTTTCCCCTGCGTTCAATGTTTTTAAACAAAACCCAAACAAATCCTGGAAATGAACTGTCAATTATTGGAAAATCTGGGAAGTATTACTAGGTTACGACTCGCTTTGTAATAGGTATTTGATTTAATCGATGCGAACCAAAAAGAAGTTATCGAATTACAAATTTTATTCCCTTCTTATTCCCTAATCAGGCCATTGTTTTTGATTTGGGGCGTTACATCCACCTACTTTTTCATAATATGTATCAAATAATACGAGTATTTCCATTTTAACTTCAAAATACATATTTGAAAAGATTTTTGTTTGTATGCGCACTTAAATTTATTTATTAAATGAGCAAAGCCAAGCTTCACACAATTCGTTTTCAAGAGTAAATAAAAATTACAACATTTCAATTGATATTAGGCGCGTTTTATTATCACCATGATCTGATCCGAATCAGATCATGATAATAAAACAGCATTGGATCATCATATTTTTTGTTATTTAAAGTTTGGTAGCAGTGTCAAATTCGTTCTTTCAAAAGTGACATTACGAAGCAAAAAAAAAAAACAAACACATACCAAAAATGGAAGCTCCACAACTTTTGAAAATGTTTCTGCAAATCACCATTGCACTCTCAAACTCAAAGCATCCAGGAACGCTTTGGTCTCACATGTAGTCCAGATGCTTTTTGACCATTTAATAAATGTGACACTTAAATAATTTAATTTAGAGATTACTTACAATTTATTTGAACATCTTTTCTCCCATTTGTGCTGCAGCTTTCTCGATTTTATTTATTTTTTTTGACATTTAAAGCAGGGTTGCCCAAAGAACATTTTGCTCAATAATTTTTTTTTGTTCCTTTTTTTGGGGGAAAATAATACCCATAAATTATGTCAAATATACATTTTTTTGGACTTAATTATTTTAATTTCACCAATTTATATCTAGTTTTGTTAAAATATCTAATTATTTCATGGATTATATACCAAATAAATAAATATAAAGCTTCTCGCTTTCTATTTAAAAAAATATTTTATTTCAGTCAAATGGAAATGTTTATATGGCAATACAGGTTTTATTTAATTTGTTTGCAATGATACCAACATTTACATGTGAAATAACAATGATAAAGCGCTCCTTGTTGTGAAAAAAAGAATTAAATTTTGGATCTCAAATTGAGATCCAAACAAAAAGCAGGATCTTGTATTGTTGTTGTAATGCATGTAAATCCAAGATCCGGATCAGATCATGGTGATAATAAAACGCGGCTATTATTACTTACTTACTTAAGGTGGTGCTACAGTCTTGTGTGAACTAGGGCCTCACCCAACAAAATTCTCCATCGGTCCCTAAATAGATGTCTCCAGTTTCGCACTCCAAGTCGGGTGAGGTTGTTTTCCACTTGTGCGCGCCACCTGATCGTCTTTCTCTGTCATGTGGGCGTGGATTCGAAGACTTTCCCGGCCGGAGCATTGGTGTCCATGCCCTCTACGTGACCCAGCCTCAGTCGTTGGACTTTTAAGGCCCAATTATAATCGACATAAGCTAGCTTATGCGCGCATAAGCAAACGTGCAAATGCATACACGCTTTATTATATAGCCATAATCGAGTCTAGTTCCGTTTCGTTAATTTTTTCTCAGTTTCGTTAACTTAAGCAAACATAAGCAAGAGCGATCGCAGTCGCTCGGCGCATAAGTTAAATCTGACAGGTTTGTTCAAATACACATGAAAAACAAACAGAGACACTGTACATGTCAATTATTTCAAAACTAATGAGCGTGTATGTGTAATATATTTCGAGATTGACAAAAAAAAATATTATTATTGCTTTGTAATGTAATGTTGATGGCTTTGATCACTTAAGTCAATTACGGGTATGCGCGGGAATTTTGCAAACATAAGCAAATTTTCGTTAAGTTTTTTACATTCGCTTATGTTGGCTTATGTCGATTATAGTTGGGCCTTTACCCTTCTGGCTAAGTCTACGTCGGTCGCTGTACAGTCCGTAGAGCTCGTAGTTCCATTTTCTCCTCCACTTAAATTTTACGCATACGAGACCGTAGATCACGCGAAGAACTTTTCTCTCGAAACGACCCAAGGTGCTTTCATCCGGACGAATTTGGCAGTGTTAAGCAATATTCACATGAGCACGACCAACGAATGAACGAATATTCGTCGATTTTGACATTTCTTTCACATGAGAGTTTTTAATTCGTCGCGAATGAAGTTTGACATTCACCACCAAAACCAAAACAAGAACGATTTTTTCGATTCGTTGCGAGTGTGGATAATGTGGAACGCGAATAAAGTTTGACAGTTCGTATCAACTATAATTTTTTTCGCGACGAATAAATTTGTTTTCTTAAATTTATTAATATATGATATTTAAAAGTAAAATTATGCATCATAAATCAAATAGAAACTATATTGCTATCGTTTTGTTAAGAATTTGGATGAATTTGATGATGATTTTATGTCTTTTAGTTTTTGAGAAAATTAAAAATAACCACAACTACTATTTTAATTTAATTCTTTTTTTTTTTGCTTGAGTGGTCTTATTTTGATAGTAATAATGGTATTTGCATATGCGTAATGCGTGTTTGGGTGTATGCAACAGTAAGGTGTGCGCGAGTTTGGGTGTATGCAACAGTGGGATCTGTAGGTAAGGGGGGCATGCTGCCCCCTGCAACCCCCCTGCTTGGGAACACTATAGGATTTGGGGTGGGTGCAAGTTGGAGTGCGTGCAAGGTGGGGAGGGGGCAAGGTTCGGTGGGTGCAAGATGGGGTGCATGCAAAGTTTCTTTTGCATTTAAATAAGCTGGATTTAAGAAAAATTAATTTACCCTAAGTATATCTTATCGATTATTACTATCAAAATAAGACTACGTTAATATTTAAGCAAGGAAAAAGTATTTATTTATTTATTTATTTGCAGTATTAAGTGTAATGTAAAATTACAAATAATATATATTATGAAAGCATTAACAACAAAGCCATTAAAATATTTTGTTTTGGTAATTTTCAATTTTCTCAAGAACTAGAAGACATCAAGTCATCTAGTTTTCATTTTTTGATCAAAAACAAATAAGAGCAATGAATTATAAAAAAAATAGTAGATAATCTGGAAGTTTTGAAAAATTACATTTTTTAACTTTTTTTTGCACAAATTTTGACTTTAAAACATTTTTTTTTTTAAACTATGCATAGTTTTGACTTGATTTAAAAACAAGCTAGTAGACAAAAGTGTTGGCTTTAAAAAAAGGTATAATACTTAATTATAAGTATTACCGTTATTTTTTAATTATTTTTTTTCCATTTAATGTACATATTTTTTTAAACTGCCCCTACCGCCTAAACGGGGGGATATAGACCCCCCCTCCCATAGTAAAAAATGCTTGTTTTTAATTGTTCTATACAAATCCGTCATTAAACTTTGTCGCCAAAGTTATCGTACTCTCCCCAAGTAATTTAATTAAAATATTTTGTTTTGGTAATTTTCAATTTTCTCAAGAACTAGAAGACATCAGTCATCTAGTTTTCAGTTTTGGATCAAAAACAAATAAGAGCAATGAACTATAAAAAAAAATAGTAGATAATCTGAAAGTTTTGAAAAATTACACTTTAAACCTTTTTTTTAACTTTTTTTTGCACAAATTTTGACTTTAAAACAATTTTTTTCAAAAACTATGCATAGTTTTGACTTGATTTAAAAACAAGCTAATAGACAAAAGTGTTGGCTTTAAAAAAAGATATAATACTTATTTGTAAGTATTACCGTTATTTTTTAATTATTTTTTTTCCATTTAATGTACATATTTTTTTAAACTGCCCCTACCGCCTAAACGGGGGAGATAGACCCCCCCTGCTATAGTAAAAAATGCTTGTTTTTTAACTGTTCTATACAAATCCGTTATTAAACTTTGTCGCCAAAGTTATCGTACTCTCCCCAGAATTTGTGTGGAAATATGTCTTCAAACGTATATAAACTCACATTTTGTAATTCATTCGTCGTTCGTTGGTCGCGCTCATGTGAATGATGCGTTAGACGTGGCTCTCTACTGTTCGTCCCTGTAGATGCTGTCATATGCGGCCTTGAAATCAATGAAAAGATCTGCCGTAATGTGAATATTTGATCGACTGTGGACTGTGCTGGTCGAAAACCACAGTAATAAGGACCTATCGGGTTGTTGAAGATGGACTTTAGACGTTCACATATTACGGCAGAGAAGATTGTAAGCGATGTTAAGTAGACTGATGCCTCTATAGTTGGTGCAGTTAAGAGGGTCACCTTTTTTCAGAATCGGGAAAACAATACTGAGGTTCCATTCATCGGTCATGCTTTCTTCCGACCATATCTTACAAATAACTTGGTGCATGCTCCGTGGGCAGCACTCGTCCTTCTATGCAGCATTGATATTATTATTATTTTCATATTAAATAAACAACAAAAAATCATAAAGGTCTTCTTTTCGTCTACCTTTTTAACAATATTACAACAAGAGATACAATTTAATTCTTGTCTTTGCATCTGAACATTATTTAAGGGTCTTGTTAAAAGTTTGCCTTTATGACTTACCTTAGGCAGGGGGATATCCCGCCCCTCTTACATATACGTACCCACGTTCTTTATAGTATATATGTACATATATATATCTTACCTACTTAAACTCATTGAAACAGCTGTCTCTGTTTATTGAGTTTAAGTCCTATAAAAAGAGACAAAAGGAAAATTAATTTAAGTCTTTTCTCCTTTGCATTTTCACTATATTCCATTTCTATCAGCACAGCGCCACCTACCCCCGCTTTTAAGTAGGTATAAGTATATCTCTATCATCATCATCATCATCATTATGCTAAAATTGTGTCTATAGATTTTCTTCATCATTTCATTTCATGGCCATCTTGTTCTCAATTCCTTTTTAGCTTATTATTATTGATTAACCTACATTTCCGGATATGGAGAACGGAAACGAAAAAAAAAGAAACATTCCAACAATTTCAAGCAAACTGAATAAATAGCAACAACCTGAAAGGAGCATCCTTATTTTTGTTTGGCACAGCGCAACTTTGTACATGAAAAACCAATTACACAATGAAAAACAAATTGAAATAATAAAAAAAAAAAAAAACAAAAAAGTGACACAGAAAATTGTAAAAAAGCTATATTATAATAAACGAAAGGGAATGGAAGGGAAGTGAAGTTGGGGGCCAACAGACAAACATTTATTGTTTGTGCCCTATTCAAGTTGGAAAATTAAGCTTTTCAATAAGAACAACAACAACAACAACGAAAAAATAAATGAAAAACAGAGGTAAATTAGAAAGGCTGTTTTTCTGATTGAAAGGGATTTTCATTATTTTATTTTTATTTGACAATACAGCAGCTATAGATAGTTGTTGTTGGTATTATTTGGAATGCAAATTAAGTGAATTGTTTTTGACCTTATTTAAATAGTCATCGAGAAAAGAATAATGACATCCAGTCTTAATTTTCTTAAATTTAATTTCAGTGCGTTTTTTGTATTGTTTCGCAAAAAAATTCTTATTATTTTCGGTTAAGCATTGGTACAAAAAATTAATCTTTTACAATTTAAAATCTATTACATTCTTTTTATTGTAAATTGCAAGTGGTCAATTTAATTTCAATCATACACTGACTGACAAAATTTATCGTACGATATGCTAAGTTCTTATAGCATCTCTGCATTTGAAAAAAAAAATTAATTTGTTATAGTGTCTTCATAAGCCTTTTTCAATGACATAGAATTACCGTTATATTTTTTCTCTCTCCATATTTTACTACTCAAGTTATAAATAAAAAGAGTAAAATGTGGTCCAGTCAAAGAGACAAAAATCATCGTACGATAAATTATTCCCGTTAGTTTATATGCTTTTTTATGTTATAATCAGTGCGAAAATTACATCATTCGTTAGTCAGTACTTGTCGAGTTACAATCCATACTTGAAAAGAGATAATGTCAGCTTCTAGACAAAGAAAAGAAACAACTGAAGATTTTCGCCAAGTGGTTGTAAATTTGCATACCAAAGAAGGTAAATCATTGGCAGAAATTGAACGCATCGTCGAAAAACCCAAATCTACAATACAACACATCATCGAAACGTACAAAAAAACCAAAAGTGTCAAATACTCGCGAAGAACAGGTCGCCCACGCAAACTTAACGAGAGGGATGAAAGGCTGATCATTAATACTAACCGGAAAAACCCAAAAACTAACTGTCCCACCATTCAAGAAGTAGTCTCGGAGAGATGCAGCACAAGCGTCTGCGCGCGAACAATTGGAAGAACTCTGAACAGACATGGATATTTTGCAAGAATTCCAAGAAAAAAGCCTTTAATAAGTGAACCAAACAAAGAAAAACGTATAAACTTTGCCACTTTACGCCAAGACGAAGATTTAGAGTTCTGGAAAAAAGTGTTATTCACTGATGAGAGCAAATTTAATATTTTTGGTCACGACGGCGACGGTCCTTCAAAAGTTTGGCGAAAAAATGGCACCGCAATAGAGGCTCAAAATCTCCGAAAAACTGTGAAACACGGTGGAGGAAACGTTATGGTGTGGGGCAGTATGGCTTGGTCAGGAGTAGGAAAACTGGTGTTTATCGATGGAAACATGGACCAGCACATGTATCTGGACATACTTAAAGAAAACTTGCAACCTTCAGTCGAAGTTTTAAAACTGGATCCCAGCTGGATTTTTCAACAGGATAATGATCCTAAATACACCGCACGAAAAGTAAAGGATTGGATGTTGTATTATGCTCCCAGACAATTATATTCTCCACCACAGAGCCCAGACTTGAACCCGATTGAGCATTTGTAGGATTATCTGAAAAAGCAATTGAAAAAACATTCGATAACTTCAAAACATGCTTTAAAGCAAGCTCTTCAAATAGAATGGGATCGTATACCTGTTGAGTACACCCCGAAGCTTGTCTTTTCTATGCCGCGTCGACTAGAAGCTGTCTTACGGTCGAATGGAGGCCCTACAAAATATTAAATCCTCGTTTTATTTCAATTGCAGCAGTACAAATTAATTCGTACGATGAATTTTGTCGTTTTGTTAAATCACATTATTTTTATTTTTGTTTAAAAAAATAAAACAATTATTTTTGTATTTTAATATCTAAACATTGTTTTTCTATATGTTGTTTCCTAAAGTAAGTCATTACTTTTGCAGACCGACTTTACATGATAAAAACTAGTTTTTAAGTGTCGAACGAAGAATTTTGTCGGTCTGTGTATATCTATGAGAAAGTAGGTGGGTGCAACGCCCCTTAATTCACCTGATTAAGGAATACGAAATGAATCGTTTTCAATTCATTCTCATTTCTATGTATATGTTTCCCTTGATTCACCACAATTTAACATATTGCAAAGCGAGTTGTAAATTATACTATCAAATATCTTCAAAAAATTGACAGCTGATTTTAGAAGTTTTTCATTTTTTTCCGTTTATACAATGTTCTTCCTTTTCAAATTATTTTTTTGGATGACTTCTTTTCGTTATTTTGCAAGACGGTGACTTCTTTTTTTTTCATTTTAGTAGTTTGTAAATTCTTTTAAAATCCTGTAAGCTTTTGTTAAGCTCACACTTTTATCCAATATCCAATTATTTGAAAATACAAAAATTGTGTGTTTAGACGAATTCAAACGATTTTCTTTAAAAAAATTGGCCGACGATTGACCGCCATTTTTTTTTCTGTCACTTTTGACAGAAACATTTTTTTTGAGGGTGTGTTTATTGATATTTATTCTTTTTTGTGCTTTGTCTGCACTAGATTCTTTTTTAAATTGATTTATGTATATGAAAATAAAAAGATTACACGAAGGATATTACAACAAATACTTTAATCAGGTGTTTAAAGAAAAATAGAGTACAAAGTTTCACCACCAGTCCTCCTATATCTACTATCTTTTAGCGACCTTCATCAAAATTAAAACAAAATTCCCCCACATTTCATTATTTAGACTTAGTCTGAGTCAGTTTACTTGAATTTGACTCTCAATCCTTCACTTTCACATCAATACGGGTGTTGAATAACCAGGACAAATCAAAAGTGATTGCATTTTTGTTAATCGCTATTTATCAAATTTCTTTGACACATAAACATTTACAAACATATATGCTTACATACATATGTATATGATTGAAACCAATCGATTTGATCGTGCAAATTTGTAAAGAGAAAAAAACGGCGTTTCCGTAAATATTTCAATTCGAGAGAAACACGAATCTTCTGAACACACCCTACACAATTCAGAAAGTCACGTTTAAAGTAGCTTATAGATACTTTGTTGACAACGTCACTGATGCCAAGTATACGACGTATATTTGCGTTCACAGTTTGTATGTTTTAGTATATCAAAGATAGCTCCCAGTAAAGTTCTTAGACAGTACAACCATTTTCTAAGAACAACCCCAGACGATGTTTCTTACTTTTAAATTTGTCGCTTAGCTAGTCGAGTACATTGGAAAAGTCTTAATTAGCTCACTTACTGACAGTTCATCCAAATTATGAAGCAAATTCTGTATAATGCTTGAAATTTTATAAAAATTTAAGCTCCAAACATGGGACAAGATCAAAAATGTCATGTGGCCTGGAAAAGAAAATACGAAGCGAACTGTTTTAGTTGGGGAAAATGAGATTTGATGTAACTGCTCCCTTATTCGCCAAATTTTCGAAATCCAAAGCGAATTTGAGATGATGTTTCATTTATGACGCCTTCATTTCCTAACGGTCGTAAGATTATTGTGTTTGTTTAATTTTTCATTCTCGAAATCTTTAATTGTATTTTTATTTTATTTTGTAACAAACGAAATAAACAATGTTTATTTTTTTTTAATGTAAAAGCTTAACAGAAAATGTGATCAGCTACATTTTTTCGAGCTCATGGAATTTATTTAACTCAAAATAAGTACGAAAAAGAATAAACAACAACTATAATTAAATAAAAATAATCATATATGTATGTAAATAATGTTTTTATTTTATTTAAAAGTTAATGGCAACAACTTGTTTTTCCCCTGCGTTCAATGTTTTTAAACAAAACCCAAACAAATCCTGGAAATGAACTGTCAATTATTGGAAAATCTGGGAAGTATTACTAGGTTACGACTCGCTTTGTAATAGGTATTTGATTTAATCGATGCGAACCAAAAAGAAGTTATCGAATTACAAATTTTATTCCCTTCTTATTCCCTAATCAGGCCATTGTTTTTGATTTGGGGCGTTACATCCACCTACTTTTTCATAATATGTATCAAATAATACGAGTATTTCCATTTTAACTTCAAAATACATATTTGAAAAGATTTTTGTTTGTATGCGCACTTAAATTTATTTATTAAATGAGCAAAGCCAAGCTTCACACAATTCGTTTTCAAGAGTAAATAAAAATTACAACATTTCAATTGATATTAGGCGCGTTTTATTATCACCATGATCTGATCCGAATCAGATCATGATAATAAAACAGCATTGGATCATCATATTTTTTGTTATTTAAAGTTTGGTAGCAGTGTCAAATTCGTTCTTTCAAAAGTGACATTACGAAGCAAAAAAAAAAAACAAACACATACCAAAAATGGAAGCTCCACAACTTTTGAAAATGTTTCTGCAAATCACCATTGCACTCTCAAACTCAAAGCATCCAGGAACGCTTTGGTCTCACATGTAGTCCAGATGCTTTTTGACCATTTAATAAATGTGACACTTAAATAATTTAATTTAGAGATTACTTACAATTTATTTGAACATCTTTTCTCCCATTTGTGCTGCAGCTTTCTCGATTTTATTTATTTTTTTTGACATTTAAAGCAGGGTTGCCCAAAGAACATTTTGCTCAATAATTTTTTTTTGTTCCTTTTTTTGGGGGAAAATAATACCCATAAATTATGTCAAATATACATTTTTTTGGACTTAATTATTTTAATTTCACCAATTTATATCTAGTTTTGTTAAAATATCTAATTATTTCATGGATTATATACCAAATAAATAAATATAAAGCTTCTCGCTTTCTATTTAAAAAAATATTTTATTTCAGTCAAATGGAAATGTTTATATGGCAATACAGGTTTTATTTAATTTGTTTGCAATGATACCAACATTTACATGTGAAATAACAATGATAAAGCGCTCCTTGTTGTGAAAAAAAGAATTAAATTTTGGATCTCAAATTGAGATCCAAACAAAAAGCAGGATCTTGTATTGTTGTTGTAATGCATGTAAATCCAAGATCCGGATCAGATCATGGTGATAATAAAACGCGGCTATTATTACTTACTTACTTAAGGTGGTGCTACAGTCTTGTGTGAACTAGGGCCTCACCCAACAAAATTCTCCATCGGTCCCTAAATAGATGTCTCCAGTTTCGCACTCCAAGTCGGGTGAGGTTGTTTTCCACTTGTGCGCGCCACCTGATCGTCTTTCTCTGTCATGTGGGCGTGGATTCGAAGACTTTCCCGGCCGGAGCATTGGTGTCCATGCCCTCTACGTGACCCAGCCTCAGTCGTTGGACTTTTAAGGCCCAATTATAATCGACATAAGCTAGCTTATGCGCGCATAAGCAAACGTGCAAATGCATACACGCTTTATTATATAGCCATAATCGAGTCTAGTTCCGTTTCGTTAATTTTTTCTCAGTTTCGTTAACTTAAGCAAACATAAGCAAGAGCGATCGCAGTCGCTCGGCGCATAAGTTAAATCTGACAGGTTTGTTCAAATACACATGAAAAACAAACAGAGACACTGTACATGTCAATTATTTCAAAACTAATGAGCGTGTATGTGTAATATATTTCGAGATTGACAAAAAAAAATATTATTATTGCTTTGTAATGTAATGTTGATGGCTTTGATCACTTAAGTCAATTACGGGTATGCGCGGGAATTTTGCAAACATAAGCAAATTTTCGTTAAGTTTTTTACATTCGCTTATGTTGGCTTATGTCGATTATAGTTGGGCCTTTACCCTTCTGGCTAAGTCTACGTCGGTCGCTGTACAGTCCGTAGAGCTCGTAGTTCCATTTTCTCCTCCACTTAAATTTTACGCATACGAGACCGTAGATCACGCGAAGAACTTTTCTCTCGAAACGACCCAAGGTGCTTTCATCCGGACGAATTTGGCAGTGTTAAGCAATATTCACATGAGCACGACCAACGAATGAACGAATATTCGTCGATTTTGACATTTCTTTCACATGAGAGTTTTTAATTCGTCGCGAATGAAGTTTGACATTCACCACCAAAACCAAAACAAGAACGATTTTTTCGATTCGTTGCGAGTGTGGATAATGTGGAACGCGAATAAAGTTTGACAGTTCGTATCAACTATAATTTTTTTCGCGACGAATAAATTTGTTTTCTTAAATTTATTAATATATGATATTTAAAAGTAAAATTATGCATCATAAATCAAATAGAAACTATATTGCTATCGTTTTGTTAAGAATTTGGATGAATTTGATGATGATTTTATGTCTTTTAGTTTTTGAGAAAATTAAAAATAACCACAACTACTATTTTAATTTAATTCTTTTTTTTTTTGCTTGAGTGGTCTTATTTTGATAGTAATAATGGTATTTGCATATGCGTAATGCGTGTTTGGGTGTATGCAACAGTAAGGTGTGCGCGAGTTTGGGTGTATGCAACAGTGGGATCTGTAGGTAAGGGGGGCATGCTGCCCCCTGCAACCCCCCTGCTTGGGAACACTATAGGATTTGGGGTGGGTGCAAGTTGGAGTGCGTGCAAGGTGGGGAGGGGGCAAGGTTCGGTGGGTGCAAGATGGGGTGCATGCAAAGTTTCTTTTGCATTTAAATAAGCTGGATTTAAGAAAAATTAATTTACCCTAAGTATATCTTATCGATTATTACTATCAAAATAAGACTACGTTAATATTTAAGCAAGGAAAAAGTATTTATTTATTTATTTATTTGCAGTATTAAGTGTAATGTAAAATTACAAATAATATATATTATGAAAGCATTAACAACAAAGCCATTAAAATATTTTGTTTTGGTAATTTTCAATTTTCTCAAGAACTAGAAGACATCAAGTCATCTAGTTTTCATTTTTTGATCAAAAACAAATAAGAGCAATGAATTATAAAAAAAATAGTAGATAATCTGGAAGTTTTGAAAAATTACATTTTTTAACTTTTTTTTGCACAAATTTTGACTTTAAAACATTTTTTTTTTTAAACTATGCATAGTTTTGACTTGATTTAAAAACAAGCTAGTAGACAAAAGTGTTGGCTTTAAAAAAAGGTATAATACTTAATTATAAGTATTACCGTTATTTTTTAATTATTTTTTTTCCATTTAATGTACATATTTTTTTAAACTGCCCCTACCGCCTAAACGGGGGGATATAGACCCCCCCTCCCATAGTAAAAAATGCTTGTTTTTAATTGTTCTATACAAATCCGTCATTAAACTTTGTCGCCAAAGTTATCGTACTCTCCCCAAGTAATTTAATTAAAATATTTTGTTTTGGTAATTTTCAATTTTCTCAAGAACTAGAAGACATCAGTCATCTAGTTTTCAGTTTTGGATCAAAAACAAATAAGAGCAATGAACTATAAAAAAAAATAGTAGATAATCTGAAAGTTTTGAAAAATTACACTTTAAACCTTTTTTTTAACTTTTTTTTGCACAAATTTTGACTTTAAAACAATTTTTTTCAAAAACTATGCATAGTTTTGACTTGATTTAAAAACAAGCTAATAGACAAAAGTGTTGGCTTTAAAAAAAGATATAATACTTATTTGTAAGTATTACCGTTATTTTTTAATTATTTTTTTTCCATTTAATGTACATATTTTTTTAAACTGCCCCTACCGCCTAAACGGGGGAGATAGACCCCCCCTGCTATAGTAAAAAATGCTTGTTTTTTAACTGTTCTATACAAATCCGTTATTAAACTTTGTCGCCAAAGTTATCGTACTCTCCCCAGAATTTGTGTGGAAATATGTCTTCAAACGTATATAAACTCACATTTTGTAATTCATTCGTCGTTCGTTGGTCGCGCTCATGTGAATGATGCGTTAGACGTGGCTCTCTACTGTTCGTCCCTGTAGATGCTGTCATATGCGGCCTTGAAATCAATGAAAAGATCTGCCGTAATGTGAATATTTGATCGACTGTGGACTGTGCTGGTCGAAAACCACAGTAATAAGGACCTATCGGGTTGTTGAAGATGGACTTTAGACGTTCACATATTACGGCAGAGAAGATTGTAAGCGATGTTAAGTAGACTGATGCCTCTATAGTTGGTGCAGTTAAGAGGGTCACCTTTTTTCAGAATCGGGAAAACAATACTGAGGTTCCATTCATCGGTCATGCTTTCTTCCGACCATATCTTACAAATAACTTGGTGCATGCTCCGTGGGCAGCACTCGTCCTTCTATGCAGCATTGATATTATTATTATTTTCATATTAAATAAACAACAAAAAATCATAAAGGTCTTCTTTTCGTCTACCTTTTTAACAATATTACAACAAGAGATACAATTTAATTCTTGTCTTTGCATCTGAACATTATTTAAGGGTCTTGTTAAAAGTTTGCCTTTATGACTTACCTTAGGCAGGGGGATATCCCGCCCCTCTTACATATACGTACCCACGTTCTTTATAGTATATATGTACATATATATATCTTACCTACTTAAACTCATTGAAACAGCTGTCTCTGTTTATTGAGTTTAAGTCCTATAAAAAGAGACAAAAGGAAAATTAATTTAAGTCTTTTCTCCTTTGCATTTTCACTATATTCCATTTCTATCAGCACAGCGCCACCTACCCCCGCTTTTAAGTAGGTATAAGTATATCTCTATCATCATCATCATCATCATTATGCTAAAATTGTGTCTATAGATTTTCTTCATCATTTCATTTCATGGCCATCTTGTTCTCAATTCCTTTTTAGCTTATTATTATTGATTAACCTACATTTCCGGATATGGAGAACGGAAACGAAAAAAAAAGAAACATTCCAACAATTTCAAGCAAACTGAATAAATAGCAACAACCTGAAAGGAGCATCCTTATTTTTGTTTGGCACAGCGCAACTTTGTACATGAAAAACCAATTACACAATGAAAAACAAATTGAAATAATAAAAAAAAAAAAAAACAAAAAAGTGACACAGAAAATTGTAAAAAAGCTATATTATAATAAACGAAAGGGAATGGAAGGGAAGTGAAGTTGGGGGCCAACAGACAAACATTTATTGTTTGTGCCCTATTCAAGTTGGAAAATTAAGCTTTTCAATAAGAACAACAACAACAACAACGAAAAAATAAATGAAAAACAGAGGTAAATTAGAAAGGCTGTTTTTCTGATTGAAAGGGATTTTCATTATTTTATTTTTATTTGACAATACAGCAGCTATAGATAGTTGTTGTTGGTATTATTTGGAATGCAAATTAAGTGAATTGTTTTTGACCTTATTTAAATAGTCATCGAGAAAAGAATAATGACATCCAGTCTTAATTTTCTTAAATTTAATTTCAGTGCGTTTTTTGTATTGTTTCGCAAAAAAATTCTTATTATTTTCGGTTAAGCATTGGTACAAAAAATTAATCTTTTACAATTTAAAATCTATTACATTCTTTTTATTGTAAATTGCAAGTGGTCAATTTAATTTCAATCATACACTGACTGACAAAATTTATCGTACGATATGCTAAGTTCTTATAGCATCTCTGCATTTGAAAAAAAAAATTAATTTGTTATAGTGTCTTCATAAGCCTTTTTCAATGACATAGAATTACCGTTATATTTTTTCTCTCTCCATATTTTACTACTCAAGTTATAAATAAAAAGAGTAAAATGTGGTCCAGTCAAAGAGACAAAAATCATCGTACGATAAATTATTCCCGTTAGTTTATATGCTTTTTTATGTTATAATCAGTGCGAAAATTACATCATTCGTTAGTCAGTACTTGTCGAGTTACAATCCATACTTGAAAAGAGATAATGTCAGCTTCTAGACAAAGAAAAGAAACAACTGAAGATTTTCGCCAAGTGGTTGTAAATTTGCATACCAAAGAAGGTAAATCATTGGCAGAAATTGAACGCATCGTCGAAAAACCCAAATCTACAATACAACACATCATCGAAACGTACAAAAAAACCAAAAGTGTCAAATACTCGCGAAGAACAGGTCGCCCACGCAAACTTAACGAGAGGGATGAAAGGCTGATCATTAATACTAACCGGAAAAACCCAAAAACTAACTGTCCCACCATTCAAGAAGTAGTCTCGGAGAGATGCAGCACAAGCGTCTGCGCGCGAACAATTGGAAGAACTCTGAACAGACATGGATATTTTGCAAGAATTCCAAGAAAAAAGCCTTTAATAAGTGAACCAAACAAAGAAAAACGTATAAACTTTGCCACTTTACGCCAAGACGAAGATTTAGAGTTCTGGAAAAAAGTGTTATTCACTGATGAGAGCAAATTTAATATTTTTGGTCACGACGGCGACGGTCCTTCAAAAGTTTGGCGAAAAAATGGCACCGCAATAGAGGCTCAAAATCTCCGAAAAACTGTGAAACACGGTGGAGGAAACGTTATGGTGTGGGGCAGTATGGCTTGGTCAGGAGTAGGAAAACTGGTGTTTATCGATGGAAACATGGACCAGCACATGTATCTGGACATACTTAAAGAAAACTTGCAACCTTCAGTCGAAGTTTTAAAACTGGATCCCAGCTGGATTTTTCAACAGGATAATGATCCTAAATACACCGCACGAAAAGTAAAGGATTGGATGTTGTATTATGCTCCCAGACAATTATATTCTCCACCACAGAGCCCAGACTTGAACCCGATTGAGCATTTGTAGGATTATCTGAAAAAGCAATTGAAAAAACATTCGATAACTTCAAAACATGCTTTAAAGCAAGCTCTTCAAATAGAATGGGATCGTATACCTGTTGAGTACACCCCGAAGCTTGTCTTTTCTATGCCGCGTCGACTAGAAGCTGTCTTACGGTCGAATGGAGGCCCTACAAAATATTAAATCCTCGTTTTATTTCAATTGCAGCAGTACAAATTAATTCGTACGATGAATTTTGTCGTTTTGTTAAATCACATTATTTTTATTTTTGTTTAAAAAAATAAAACAATTATTTTTGTATTTTAATATCTAAACATTGTTTTTCTATATGTTGTTTCCTAAAGTAAGTCATTACTTTTGCAGACCGACTTTACATGATAAAAACTAGTTTTTAAGTGTCGAACGAAGAATTTTGTCGGTCTGTGTATATCTATGAGAAAGTAGGTGGGTGCAACGCCCCTTAATTCACCTGATTAAGGAATACGAAATGAATCGTTTTCAATTCATTCTCATTTCTATGTATATGTTTCCCTTGATTCACCACAATTTAACATATTGCAAAGCGAGTTGTAAATTATACTATCAAATATCTTCAAAAAATTGACAGCTGATTTTAGAAGTTTTTCATTTTTTTCCGTTTATACAATGTTCTTCCTTTTCAAATTATTTTTTTGGATGACTTCTTTTCGTTATTTTGCAAGACGGTGACTTCTTTTTTTTTCATTTTAGTAGTTTGTAAATTCTTTTAAAATCCTGTAAGCTTTTGTTAAGCTCACACTTTTATCCAATATCCAATTATTTGAAAATACAAAAATTGTGTGTTTAGACGAATTCAAACGATTTTCTTTAAAAAAATTGGCCGACGATTGACCGCCATTTTTTTTCTGTCACTTTTGACAGAAACATTTTTTGTTTACATGGGTTGATAGAACATTGGGACAGGTTCAGGCGACACATAAGGGACTTGAAAGTAAGTAAGTTTCTAGAATCTGATTGATCAGCTGCCAAAAAATTGTCTTCCAATTAAGGCAATCTTATTGGAAAATTGACTGGAAAGTTAGTCAAGAAAAATCTCCCTTACTATCAAGTCAAGTCTACGAGTACTTATGTCAAAATGACAATTGGTCATATTTTTTCATTTAACTGAAAGCTGAACTTTATAACCCTGTGAATTATTTATTAACTAAACAATTTTGTTTAAAGTTTTGTTTAAAAAATTTCCTTGTCATATTAGAAGAGGAATAGGAGCGTTTTCATTACAATACAAAACGAAACTCTTTATGGGCTTGTACCTTGTTAAAGGAGTTTTTTTTTGTTGATAATAATGTTTTTAGTGCTTTCTACACGATCAACAAGTAAAAGATAGAGAAGTATGGGTCCACTTCCAAGTTTGAAATCAATAACATCTGAAAAATTAAAAAGCTTCCTTGCTCTAATTTTGCGTTCAAAGAATGCAGTTGACTGCAAATGAAGTCCCGTATATTGTCTGAACCTGCCCATTGGTAAAAAATGTTTTTAAAAATCTGGCAATATTGAAAGATCTTCAAATCGTAGATACTTACATAGCTTAAAAATATTGTCATCGAATCGGCTATATTTTTTATACCTTTCGAGCAAGAGATCAGAAATCATTTATAAAAAGAGGCTGGGATGCGACCCACACTGATAACTTCCCATCCCGTCTGTCGATTTGTCTTGCTTAAAAGTTTGTCTATATGTATCAATTTTTACCAAATTTGCGTACTATTTTTTGTAGATTTTATTTTTTTATGAAAAAACGGACTGTTGGATTTTTATAAAAAAATTACTGAATATCAAAAACAATATTTTCTGTGAAATAAAATAAGTTTGAAGCCAATATTTTTAATTTTTTTTGAAAAGATATTTGAGTCGAAAGTAAATTTTTACCAAGTTTTAGTATTGTTTTTTTTTAGGTTTTTATTTTTTGTAAAAAAAAACTGTCAATCTAACATTTCTCAAAATTTTACCGAATGTTGACAACAATATTATTTATAAGATAAAATTAGTTTGAAGCCAATATCTCAAAGTTTTGAAAAGATATCTGAGCCGAAAATCAATTTTTACCAACTTTTATTAATTTTTTTTATGTTTTTATTTTTTTCTAAAAAAAACTGTCAATTCGATTTTTCTCAAATTTTTTCCTAATGTTGAAAACAATATTTCTTATAAGTTAAAATTAGTTAGAAGCCATAATCTCAAATTTTTTAAAAGATATTTTAGTCGAAAATCAATTTTTACCAACTTTTGTTAATTTTTTTTTTCGGTTTTTAATTTTGTGTAAAAAAACTGTCAATTCTTTTTTTTCAAAATTTTACGGAATGTTGAAAACAATATTTTTTGAAAGATAAAAGTAGTTTAAAGCCAATATCTCAAAGTATTGAAAAGATATTTGAGTCAAAAATCAATTTTTACCAACTTTTATTATTTTTTTTTAGGTTTTTATTTTTTGTAAAAAAAACTGTCAATGCGATTTTTCTCAAAATTTTATCAGATGTCAAAAACATTTTCTTCGTTGCACTAAATTGTTTTGGAGATGAAATCATATTTTAGTCGTAAAATTTTCGAAGTGAACATTTTTTTTTTCAGTTTTTTTGATTTATAAAAAACCGTTAATTGGATTTTTTTCCAAAACTATAATTGTTTTGTATCACGTTACAATATATAATATAAAATTTAATTCATGTCTCTAGCGTCATTGGTTCATGAGATATTTAGGTTTAAACAAAATTTTCACCTTTTTTTAAACTGCTATGGTAAAAAAAACCACCCACGCAATTTTCTTAAGAGCCCTTTCTGCATCTTTCTGCCTTATTATCTGTATAACAAAATTTATTTGAAGTCGATATCTCTACTGGTTCTTGAGCTATGGACGACGAAAAAAACGTCGCGATCATACAGACGTACGAACGTACGGACGTACATACACACGCACGCACAGACATCTTTCTAAAAATCTTTTATTTCGACTGTAGGGACCTTGAAACGTCGAGAAATGTCAAAATTTTTAATTTGACAAATCGACTTCTTATGGGAAGTTAAAAATGATAAAAAGATCCCGAGTTAAAACGTAACCTTGCGATATTCTGGCATTTATCCAAAATGTTTTTAAATCAGCTATAAAGAGTAGTTAATCGGTACTTGAATAACTCATACTATTATTTCTGATTTAAGAGAAATTGAAAATTAAATTCTTAACAAATTCATAAAACTTAATGCTAAAATTAATAGAAAGAAAATTTCTGTCATTTAACTAAATGCCGATGAATCATTCATCAAATCTGTTTTATTTCAAAGTTAAATTTGAGGGCGTTGTTTTGGCGCTAAAAGATTCATGATGAATTACTAAACCGCTGTACAGAAATGTCAACACATTTTGACACTCTCAACTGTCAAACCATAGACAACAACCATTGTTGCAGTTAAATAAAAACACCCCCATACCAACAAATAGTTTGGATTTAAAATGTGAGCTCTAACCGGCTTATTTATGGTATTAACTCGTATTATCTAAGGTTTATAGTTTGACATTTCAAAAGAGAGTGTAAAAGAAAAGTTTCCACAATTTAAATGAATTTGTGAATTTAAATACTTTAAACGGCTTAACCTACGAGAAGGAGAAGGTCAAAGCAGTATACAAATCGGTTTAATCCCACTGACAATGAGGGATAAAGATTCCAATTGATTTACAAGTTATAGCAGCTGTACGATGTTGGACATGCAATGCTATACATTTATTTATATGATATGAACTTTATCCGATCCAATTCAAAACTTTATTTAAAAATTCAAGACGAATGGAGCGAATATCCATAGATTCAGCCAACCTACTCTTTGTCACGTATGCAAACCTGTCGCAAAAGCATTTGCGTATAAAAAGGCTGATTATGTTAAAATGGCAAAAACCTCTGTGCATAAATACAAATACGAGACATACCTAAGTGTTGCTGCTTGCAATAATAAAATGTATTATATTTGCAACTCGCAATTTAAATTTGGTTGTTTTCTTGCACAACACATCACAACACACAACACACATTGTCTTCTTTTTGCACCAAAATCACGCAGCTGGCCACAACAACAAATTTACACTCTTTGATTCGATCCCTAATAGCGGTACCTCCGACCGAAAACTATGAAGGAATTAGTTGCATATGCCTAAATAAAGAAATCATATTCTTCCACATTTCTCGGTCCCAAATAGCTGTACTTGCGACCGAAAAATAGCAACCAATAGCAAACACCAACAACAACATCATCGTCGTCGGTGGTACATTCGCCCTTTTAAATACAACGATCATAAATCTCGGTACCAAATAGCTGTACTTGCGACCGAAAAATACAAACCATTTAGCACCACCATCAATTGCGTAGCATTTAAACTCTCATCATCCCATCACCGATGTCGATCCCAAATAGCGGTAGTTGCGACCGACGAGGACGACGATGACTGGACATAGAAAAACCAACAACAAATGACATGCAATCGAAATAAAAGCATGTACCAAATGAACACGAGATAGTCCATTTTTCGCATTTGAAGACATCACACCGATACAGTCCATTCTTAGCATCTGCAATCGTCACATCGCCAAATATTCACCTACTGTAAAATCCAATAAAGTTTTTTTTATATTATTGCTAATAGTACAACGTTCGCTTTTTCTTTGAACATTTTGCAATTATATGCAGCTAAGAAGCTAGCCGCATCATAAAGGTCCTTCGAGCCGGATATTAAAGTGATTGTTTTTTAACTAAATTAGCACAAATAGCAAAAACATTTCGAACAATTTGAACCATCGCAAAAAAGTGAACAATGGCTAAAGTAGATGAAATTGAAGCCGAATTAAAGGCTCTTCGCTCTCAACGTGCTGTCATCCTTGGACAGCAAACCAAGGCAAAAAACTATTTGTCTACTAATTTAAAAACACTAAATCGTTTCCAGGTTGAAACCAAACTTCAAATGCTGGAAATGCAAAACACCAACTTCGAGAAGGTGCAGGCTCAGATCGAACGTCTTGATGACGAGGAAGCATCGAGTGGTAAGCGAGATGCCTACGAGGAGACTTACTATGTCCTCCGTTCGGACATGCTGCAACATCTGGATACTATCACTACAACAAGTACACAAAATAGCACCATCGCACCCAACAACACAAACATCTCAAGGACATCTCGCTTGAATTTGCAAAAATTGTCACTGCCATCATTTTCGGGATCATACACCAAGTGGATGAACTTTTACGACATGTTTGATTCACTTATCCACGGCAACAAGGAGCTCACCAACATCGAGAAGTTCCAATACCTGCGATCCTGCATCCAGGGGGATGCAGCCAGGATAATTGAGTCCTTGGAATGCACTACCCAGAATTATGACATAGCCATGGAACTACTTAAAACCAGATTTGATAATAAAAGGTACTTGTTTCAAGCACATATTCAAGAAATCTTCCAGCTCCAAGCAATCTCGAAACCAACGGTTGAAACCATCCGAGCCATGATCGACACCATCAACGTAAATCTTCGCGCACTCAAATCAATCGCCACCACTTCACAAATCTCGGATGGATTCTTATTGCACCTAGTATTGTCCAAGTTTGACAATGAATCGCAGGCAAAATGGGAAGACGAAATCGCTGCCAAACAGGATCAGAGGGCTACCAGTAGATTCGGCCAGAACTTGGACTCCACTCCCGTCGATGACAGCGACGACTTTAACTTCCCAACCTGGAATGATCTCTGTCATTTCATGGAGAGAAGATGCAAGACTTTGAAGATCATCGAAGCCAAAACCAACCGTAGTCTCAGTTCTGGTACCACATCACAATCGCATCAATCACAACAACGATCGCAATACTCGCAGCCACAATTTGCCAAATCGAAACCACAGCAACTTTACAATGCAACTCTCCTAACAACCAATTCGCCGTCATCCTCGCAGTGTATTTTTTGCAACCAGTCGTCTCACAACGCATTTGGATGTCAAAAGTTTATGAATTTGGCACCCATGGATCGATACAAGCTCGCAAAGGAGTTGAAGTTGTGCTTAAATTGCCTTAGAGGACGTCACACCTTGCAAACCTGCACATCAATAAATAAATGCCAGAAGTGCGGTGACCTTCATCACACATTGCTGCATCGTGAACGAATTCCTCCTAACATCCCTGAGCCATCAAGTTCATCAAATAAATCGCTTTGCGTTGCTGCACAACATTCATCAGGTAATCAACCCACAATTTCCTCATCAAATGTCACTTCTTTACAGGCGAGCCATGTTGACCCAATCAACCGAAATGATAGCTACGTGTTACTTGCAACCGCGTTGCTCAGCCTTTCCAATAATGGCGGTGTATCCATCATCGGGAGAACACTTCTCGACTCATGCTCACAATTAAATTTCATCACTGAGCACATAGCACAACATCTCAATCTTAGTCGTAGTCGCACATACTTAGACGTCAATGGCATTGGACAAGCTAGCACCATCGCTTATCAAAGAGCACAACTATGCGTTACATCACTACACCATTCAGTCAAGACACACCTGGATGTAATTATACTTCCCGAAATCACTTCGCCACAACCATCACGTGAAATTGACATCAAGAACTGGAAGATTCCCTCCAACATTCAACTTTCTGATCCTCGTTTTAATCATCCTGGTTCCATCGACTGCCTTATTGGTGCAGGGATTTACTTTGACCTTCTACAGGTAGGTCAGATAAAGCTCGGTGAAAATCTTCCAAGTCTGCAAAAAACCTCATTCGGATGGATCGTGGGTGGCACAATACGGAATGACAAACCACATACATCTTCGTTAGAAATTGCACCAATGGAACCAAAATCAGCTGCTGTCAATTACACCTGTTTCACCACGACCACTCTTCCCTCCATAGAAGAACTCCTACAACAATTTTGGACCATCGAAGACCATCACACCACAACAAAGAAATTCTCGATAGAAGAAGAGGAGTGTGAAACATTCTTTAAATCCACTACATCACGCTGCCCGTTAACCAACAGATTTGTCGTTCGACTCCCATTTAGAGAGGATCGCACATCGCTCGGAAAGTCCTATGACATTGCTAAACATCGGTTAGTATCAATTGAACACAAATTATATCGCTCCCCATCATTGCAGAAAGACTATTCTCACTTTGTTGACGAGTACGCAAGATTAGGTCACATGAGCAAGTTAGATGCAGTAATGGCCATTCAAGATAACGTGAACTACATCCCTCACCATTGCGTCCAGAAACTCGACAGCTCAACCACCAAATTGCGCGTTGTCTTTGACGCCTCATGCAAAACATCGTCGGGCAAATCATTAAATGACATTTTGAAGGTCGGTCCAACTCTTCAAGATGACATTTTCACCATACTTGTTCGCTTTCGCACCCATCGATATGTGATAATGGCAGATATCACTCAAATGTATCGACAGATACTCGTCAGTCCCAAGGACACCAACACACAATGCATTCTATGGCGAAACCACGAGACAAAGAAAGTCGAAAGCTACATGCTAAATACAGTAACTTATGGCACCAGTTGCGCTCCGTATTTAGCCGTGAGATGTCTTCGACTCCTAGCAGAAGAAGGTGCCGAACAGTTTCCAGTTGGCTCTGCAGCAACATTGCGCGATTTCTACGTCGACAACTTAATGTCTGGTGCCAACGATCGCAGCGAGGTTTTAAGAATCAAGGATGAGACAACTAACCTACTTTCGACAGGAGGTTTCCATCTCAGAAAATGGGCATCAAATGATCCAACTATCATCGAAGACATTCCAAACGAAGATAAGGAATCATTCATCGTATTGGGAGACAGTGAAATCATCAAGGCTCTTGGAATGGGATGGGATCCCAAAGAAGACAATGTTCGTTTTAACTACATTGAATCTCCACATAGCAAATCAAACAAACGAACCATTCTATCGCAAATTTCGCAATTTTATGATCCACTTGGCTTTCTCAATCCATTCATCGTGAAAGCAAAAATCTTCATGCAAACACTATGGAAACTCAAGCTTCACTGGGACGAGAGTCTCCCAGAAGATCTCCACACACAATGGTTAAAGTATAGGAATCATCTCAAGGATGTCACACAAATAAAAATACCTCGGTATGTATCATGTAGCAATAACATACAAATCCATGGTTTTTCAGAAGCTAGCACCAAGGCATATGGAGCATGTGTCTACATCAGATCGAGAAGTGAAAGCGGAGAGGTTTCGTCGAACTTGATTTGTGCCAAATCAAGAGTAGCACCAATTAAAGAGACAACAATTCCCAGACTTGAGCTTTGCGCTGCAGTCCTACTGGTGGAGCTCCTTGAAAGAATACCAAGCATTATCGATATTCAAACGGCGCAAACTTTCTGTTGGACAGATTCAACAATCGTGTTGGCCTGGCTAGCATCTGAACCATGTCGATGGACAACATTTGTAAGTAACCGAGTAGCAAAAATTCAAGGTCATTCAAATTTCACATGGAACCACGTACAAACATCGGATAATCCGGCGGATCTAGTTTCCCGCGGTGTCTTTCCCAACGAACTGATTGACAATAAATTTTGGTTTCAAGGCCCGAGCTTTCTCCATCTATCAGAAGCAGATTGGCCTACAACACTTCGCAACACACCCGAACAAGAAGAGATTCCAGAGCAACGCAGGACACACACGGTTCTTCTCACACATCGATCTGTCGACTTAATCCTTGAATGCAAGTATCACAACAACTTTGCCAAATTAATTCGTGTTTTTTGTTACATTCGCAGGCACATCAACAACCGTGTCTTCAAGGGAAAGCCCAAAATCATAGGTCCAATTACAGCATCAGAGTTTGAAGAAACTTTTAAAATCGTGTTGTGCACCATTCAACATAACACACTTGCAGAAGAGATTAGCCAACTGAAAAGGAAATCACTTATCACATCAAACATTCGACCATTAGCACCTTTCATCAAAGATGGACTTGTTCGAGTAGGAGGACGAATTTCGAATTCAGATCTACCATACGACGCAAAACACCCAATCTTGCTTCCAACCTCGCACCCATTCATCACCACCATAGTTCGACATTATCACCACAGTAATCATCATGCTGGTCCACAAACATTGCTCAACATTCTCAGACAACGCTTCTGGATTTTAAACGCCAAGGCAACAATCCGAAGAGAAGTTCATCGATGCCCAATGTGCTTTCGCAATAAACCGATTCTCAGTCATCAGCTCATGGCAAACCTACCTAACGATAGAGTAAAGCCGTCTCGACCCTTTAGTATAACAGGGATTGATTATTGTGGACCACTTTACGTATCGCACCGCATTCGAGGCAGAGTTCCGTTCAAAACATATTTAGCAATCTTTGTTTGCTTCACCACCAAGGCCGTCCACATGGAATTAGTATCCGACCTATCAACACCGATCTTCATTCTGGCACTGAAGCGGTTCATTGCTCGCAGGGGTAAGTGCCTAAAAATCTATTCGGATAATGCTACTAACTTCACAGGAGCAAACCGAGAACTTAAGGATTTGCACACCCTATTCATGTCGGAACAGCACAACGAAAACGTTCGACAAGAATGCCTTCAAGATGGGATTGAATGGAGTTTTATTCCACCACGCTCCCCCCACTTCGGAGGTCTCTGGGAGGCAGCCGTGAAGGTCGCAAAGTACCACCTTCGTCGAATTATTGGTCAAGCAGTTCTCACATTCGAAGAGATGACAACTGTATGCTGTCAAATTGAAGCTGTCATGAATAGCAGGCCTCTCACTCCGATGTCCAACAATCCTAACGACCTTACGGCTTTGACACCTGGACACTTTCTCGTTGGAACACCCCTCACCAGTATTGCAGAGCCTCGCATTGAAAATTCCAATATCAACCACCTCAAACGATACCAATATTTACAATGGATTCAACAAAACTTCTGGCGAAGATGGTCACACGACTATCTACAGCAACTTCAACGTCGAACAAAATGGGACTCATCGCAACCAAATATCCACATCAACGACTTGGTTCTCTTAAAAGAAGACAACACGCCACCATTAAAATGGCCCATGGGAAGAATCATTGATATTTACGAAGGAGATGATGGCAACGTGCGAGTAGTCAACGTGAAAACAGCCACTGGTATCTACAAACGGACAATTACAAAGGTCTGTCCATTACCGATCGAATCCGATTTTGAAGATAGAAATGTAAGCCATAAATTATAAGATATTGAAAGCAAGAGCTTTCAAGGTGGGCAGTATGTTGCTGCTTGCAATAATAAAATGTATTATATTTGCAACTCGCAATTTAAATTTGGTTGTTTTCTTGCACAACACATCACAACACACAACACACAACACACATTGTCTTCTTTTTGCACCAAAATCACGCAGCTGGCCACAACAACAAATTTACACTCTTTGATTCGATCCCTAATAGCGGTACCTCCGACCGAAAACTATGAAGGAATTAGTTGCATATGCCTAAATAAAGAAATCATATTCTTCCACATTTCTCGGTCCCAAATAGCTGTACTTGCGACCGAAAAATAGCAACCAATAGCAAACACCAACAACAACATCATCGTCGTCGGTGGTACATTCGCCCTTTTAAATACAACGATCATAAATCTCGGTACCAAATAGCTGTACTTGCGACCGAAAAATACAAACCATTTAGCACCACCATCAATTGCGTAGCATTTAAACTCTCATCATCCCATCACCGATGTCGATCCCAAATAGCGGTAGTTGCGACCGACGAGGACGACGATGACTGGACATAGAAAAACCAACAACAAATGACATGCAATCGAAATAAAAGCATGTACCAAATGAACACGAGATAGTCCATTTTTCGCATTTGAAGACATCACACCGATACAGTCCATTCTTAGCATCTGCAATCGTCACATCGCCAAATATTCACCTACTGTAAAATCCAATAAAGTTTTTTTTATATTATTGCTAATAGTACAACGTTCGCTTTTTCTTTGAACATTTTGCAATTATATGCAGCTAAGAAGCTAGCCGCATCACTAAGCACCCAAAGGCGAGAAACAATGCACCCATATTCTATATGAACAGGAAGGGAACGAGTAGTATCGTTAATAATAAATCAGTAATCTGAGAATTAGTGTTTTGTTTGTCCATTTCTCGTTCTTTTAAAAATAACAACATTCAATCAATTAATTATAATGAAAAAACCTGCAAATCAGCTGGGTTTGTTTACATTAATAATAACCAGATATTTAGACTGGTAAATATTTGACCCAAAGAATCCGTCGCATGCGTTGCGGCAACGTATACCACTGACAGCTCAATTAATTAGACATGTTCTTATAAGAAGTGACCCATAAGCAAATCATTTACCGGACGCAATACAAAAAGTAGCTGAACTTTTGACTTTTCCCTCCGGCAGGTCCATTGACACCAATTGTCTATAATATGCATGTTCGATAACATGATGCATCAATGTGCTCCGAACTCGTTTTGGTCAGGTTTGATCACTCTTCTAATTTTCTCATAAATTTTGTATGTTTTGATTATAAATAACTTGTATTGACGGTAAATAAAAGGTGTATATGAAAAGGTAGAACGAAAATAAAACAAACAAAGAATGGCCATAAATGACAAATATATAAACAAAATACGAAAATGAACTTACTCATGGTTTTCTTCATTTTTTAAATTATTAACTTCCCATAGGAAGTTATTGTAATGGGTCCGATTTGTCGAATTGAAAATTTTGACATTTCTCGACGTTTCAAGGTCCCTAGAGTCGAAATAAACGATTTTTAGAAAGATGTCTGTGCGTGCGTGTGTACGTACGTCTGTACGTTCGCGACGTTTTTTCGTCGTCCATAGCTCAAGAACCAGAAGAGATATCGACTTCAAATAAATTTTGTTATACAGATAATAAGGCAGAAAGATGCAGAAAGGGCTCTTAAGAAAATTGCGTGGGTGGTTTTTTTTTACCACAGCAGTTTAAAAAAAAGGTGAACATTTTGGTTAAACCTAAATATCTCATGAACCAATGACGCTAGAGACTTAAATTAAATTTTATATTATATGTACATATATTGTAACGTGATACAAAGCAATTATATTTTTGGAAAAAAATCCAATTAACGGTTTTTTTTTTAAATCAAAAAAACTGAAAAAAAAATATTTGTCACCTCGAAAATTTTACGACTAAAATATGATTTCATCTCCAAAATAATTTTGTGCAACGAAGAATAATGTTTTTGACATCTGATAACATTTTGAGAAAAATCTTATGGACAGTTTTTTTTATAAAAAATAAAAACCTAAAAAAAACATTACTCAAAGTTGGTAAAAATTTAATTTTGACTCAAATATCTGTTCAAAAACTTGAGATTAAGGCTTCAAACTCATTTTATCTTATATAAAATATTGTTTTCAACATTCTGAAAAATGTTGAGAAAAATCGAATTGACAGTTTTTTTTACGAAAAATAAAAACCTACAAAAAAATTAAAAAAAAGTTGGTAAAAATTGATTTTCGACTCAAATATCTTTTCAAAACTTTGAGATATTGGCTTTAAATTACTTTTATTTTTCAAAAAATATTGTTGTCAACATTCAGTAAAATTTTGAAAAAAATCAAATTGACAGTTTTTGTACAAAAAATTAAAAACCGAACAAAAATTTAACAAAAGTTGGTAAAAATTGATTTTCGACTTAAATATCTTTTCAAAAATTTGAGATAATGGCTTTTAATTAATTTTAACTTATAAGAAATATTGTTTTTAACATTAGGAAAAATTTTGAGAAAAATCGAATTGACAGTTTTTTTTTTATAAAAAAATAAAAACCAAAAAAAATGTGTAAAAGGTGGTAAAAATTGATTTTCGACTCAAATATCTTTTCAAAAATTACAAATATTGGCTTCAAACTTATTTTATTTCACAGAAAATATTGTTTTCGATATTCAGGAATTTTTTTATAAAAAATCCAACAGTCCGATTTTTCATAAAAAAATAAAATCTACAAAAAATAGTACGCAAATTTGGTAAAAATTGATACATATAGACAAACTTTTAAGCAAGCCAAATCAACAGACGGGATGGGAAGTTATCAGCGTGGGTCGCATCCCAGCCTCTTTTTTTGACAGTTTTATGCTAGTTCTGGCAGTTTTCTCAAATCTAGTAAACACAAACAAAATATAAAAAATGTCAAAAATGTCAAACAAACAAAATATAATTCAATACTTTTATCTTAATTCTATAAAATGCTCTGAAGTTCTCCAGTATGCACTGGGTTCAAGAAATCGAACAGACCTACAGCCCTATTACGGTTGTCAATTATCAATACGCTAGTTGATATTTTTCAATTAAATTGATGAATTGGTTTTGTAATTGATATCGTTGTCAGCAATCAAAATTTTTGATAAACTGTGAACGCTCTTCAGAAATTAGATCTATTGTGAATGATTCAAATTGACAGTCTTGGTATTATGGTTGTCAAAATATTTGTTGATTATCAAACTTTCAGTCAATCACAAATTCCTTGTTGAAAAAATATTTTACGGATCGCGAAAGCCAAAAGCATGTCTACTATTGAACTATTTTTCGGTGAAAATGAAATTGAAGAAGAAAATACTTTGGAGCAAGCAAAGATTCGAAGAAAACTACGCGATGATGCTTCAAATCCGATGGATTTGGCTGAACATATGTATGTAGATAAAAGATCTTTTTTAGTTACATTACAAAATCTAATTTGCCTCGCTTTTAGATTCATTCAAAACTTTAGACTTTCGAAAGAAGCCTTCCTTAATGTATTTTTAGATATCAACGACAAGACAAGATATCAACATGAGTGGCTTTGAATAAACACCCTTAGCGAAGTCTGGGTTCTCTTCCATCCGTTCTACCAATCTGGCGAGCTAATTTTTGTTACTTACAATTTTACGTAACGTAACGTAAACAAAATACTTAAAATTGAATAGCACCATTAATTTATTGCAAACTACTTACCTACATTTTTAATCCAAATCAACCAAAATAAAATTCGTCACACGAAACAAAAGCAGTCCGTTGAAAAATTGTAAATGAAATTGAAACGTCAAAAGTAAATAGGCACTATTCACAATAGATTTTTGGTCTTTGTTCACAATGGATCAAAAAATGATCAACTCGCGTTCATAATACCAATGTATCAATTAATTGACAAAATATTTCAATTGTCAATTAATTGATCTTTGACAACCGTAATAAGGCTGCTAGTAATTTAAAGTGTGTCTTCTATTCGAACTGTCAGAATGTCAAATGGGTCCATCTAAATGCAACCACATTCGAACAAGCAAAAACCGACAAACAGAATTTTTTCAGACGTTAATCCTCACCAAAAGTAGCATTGATTTCCGTCTAGTCAGTGTATAAACCTTGTATTTCCTTGGTATTCCAAAAAAATCCAGATATTTGCAATATCGTTGAGGTGGAAATCAACTAGGTACATACATTCCTCCTTCTTTTATTATATTTTCCTTGAAAATATCTTAAATATTCTAACGATGCGTTTAATTACAACCAATTTCCTTTTACTTTATAATAGAAAATATTCTACAAAAAAAAAAAAACTCAAAAACTATATCCTTAGCAACAATCAAAAATATTTATCTTTCCGCCATTATTTGAAGAAAGACAAATGAAAAAAAAAGAGAAGAAAATAACAAATTCCAAAAGAAAAATAAAAATTAAAAAAAAAAAAAGAAAAAACAAGTTAAAAAAGAATTTTATTTTCCCTCTTTGTCCGTTAGAGGAATTTCCATGGCAGTGCATAAAAGTTTACCCTTCCGTGCTACTTTGATTACCTCACATTAAAAAAAAAAAAGAAGAAAAATCCTGCAACCGTGCCAAACTCCACCATCTATAGATACTAACCATTCCTTCTCTGACTCTGACCCCCTTCCCATCAAGCTGCTGCAAAACTTACACAATATTTCCTCCTCGCTTCTACTATCGACCTAATTTGTGTGAATTCCAAGTGCAAACAAAAGTACCTAACAACTACTGCAACATTTTTGCATCCTTTCGCTCGCTGGCTCTGTAGACCGTTGAATATATACATACATATATATTCTCTCCTCATTTCTCGAACATTCAAAGCCATCCTCTAGGTTTTTCAAATAACAAATAATACAGACAAAAATCACACAAAAAAAAATCACAAATAAAAACCTCAGTCCAAGTATAAAATTGCTAGAATCAGGATATTATTATGGCTATCCCAGGATTCAACTTCAACCAGATAGAGATAGATATATGTATGTATAAAAATTCAGAGTAGGTATAAACCGGGAATACGAGGAAATGAAAAAGAAGAGCAGTAAAAATAAAAAAAATAAAATGACAAAAATTGGGTCAATCCGACGTGATTACTCCCAGGCCCACATATTCGCATATTTCATCTCAAATTACAAACATTCATATAAATTTTACTGCAAAGGTTGTGAGTAATTCCCTTTTGGAATCCTTTAAATCTCTTTTGGCAGGACGACGAATACAACGAGTACCTCTTTATAACTCCCTCAAGCTTACAATTCACAATAACAACAACAACAACAAAATCCAGATAGGTATATGCTGTCGAGATGGAGATGGCGACTGGAAAATGGGAATTGGAATGAGAATGGAAAATGAGAAATATAAAACTTCATTTTTTGCGAACAACAACAGAACGTTACGTTACTTTCATTCCTAATGAAGTCCTTTCCGCTTTTCCGTGTATAACGTTACGTACCACAATGTGTATAGTTTTCTGCTGAATGCATAAAGTGCAACCTCTTATTTCACGTGGGCATTTCAACCATCTGGCTTGGCTGCTGGTTTAGCGTTGTTGTTGTTTTGTTTTTGTTGAATTGCTACTTGCTGATTCTGCTATATACTGGACGGGACCTGTGTCCTCCTGGCTCCTGATGGACGACGACAAGAGAGATTTTATTTCCCCACACAAGGACGCGTCCTCTTTATTTTTTAAGTACTTTCGGCCATATGCCATCAAAGTGGTTGTTTCGAAATGCCACTACTGTAACAACCGCTATACAATATACTACGCCGTTTTTCAAGATGATACCATGCGGAGAGTAGCAGTAACTAAATAATACAGATACAAAAAAAAAAACCCTAACAAACGGTGCTTGTCCGCATCTTCATCCTAATGGCGTATGTCTGTCCCACAGGAAGCATCCATAAGCAACTAAAAAAAAGAAAAAAACTACATAAGGAAGCTTCACAAAAGTCTACAAAGAATATTTTCCCAACGACAAAAATAACATTAGAATATGTTCTGCTTTTGAAGTTTTTTTTTTTTTTTTGTTATCCTTTCTTCTCTCGCGCTGTGATATGCTGCTTGCCTGCTTTTTTTTTTTTTTTTTGTTTTGTAGTTGGAGGTTGGTGGAGGTAGGTTAGGTACTTGAAGACTTGAAGTTGAAGTGCATTTAACATTTTTATATAGGTACAAAATGTAAAAAAAAAATGCAAGGAAAAGAATTCAACGTAAAAATTGCTCGTTTGCATTTATGTACCTACTACAAAACTTCTCTTTAGGTTTATATATGTACATACATATGTACATCTACTTTATAGAAGAACTATGATGAAATATATTTAACTTTATTTTTACATAGGTACCTATCTTCAAAAAAGATAAATAAGAAAATATTATAGACTAATGAATCTTCTATGCAATTAGGGGGGACTTGAAAATTAAGGAAGTTATGCGGGGAAGTTCTATAAATGGGTAATTAGAAAACTTGGCTTTGATTGTTTTGATGTTAAAACAATTAAAGTTATAAGTACTTAAAAATATGTTAAGATAGATAAAAGAGTTATTTAGACCGTCCCGTCTGGGCTGTCAAGACTATCCATACTCAACTTATCAATGGAATTTGAGGTTATTTGTTTGCAGTACACACTCGTAGTTTTTTATGTTTTATTTCAAAACACCAAACTCTGAGTATTCAAAACATAATCTGGCCTGGACATTTTTATCTGAATGCATTCATTTGTGTTTTTAAATTTTCTTACTCACACATATTCATAACTTAAAAACGTTACCAAATTAAGCACGTTGCTATAAAAGAGTTATTTAGACCGTTCTGGACTGTCAAAAGAATTATTACTCAACTCATCAATGGAAATTAAGTCTAATTTTTCATTTTTAGTTCAGAACTCCAAACTCTGAGTATTCAGAACAAAATCTGGTCTGGACATTTTTATCTGAATGCATTCATTTTTATTTTTAAATTTTCTTACTCACAAATACTCATAACTTAAAAACGTTACCAAATTAAGCACGTTTCTATAAAAGAGTTATTTAGACCGTCTGGACTGTCAAAACAATTCATACTCAACTCATCAATGGAAATTAAGTCTAATTTTTCATTTTTAGTTCAGAACTCCAAACTCTGAGTATTCAGAACAAAATCTGGTCTGGACATTTTTATCTGAATGCATTCATTTTTATTTTTAAATTTTCTTACTTACACATATTCATAACTTAATTACGTGGCCAAATTAAGCACGTCTCTATGCTTATTTCAATTCTCAACACACCTATACTATGATAAAATTGATGTGAATCTTCATGTACGTCAAACGTCATGGCAAAAATTGATGTCTCCTTATAGCCTTTTCACACCAAACTCAAAACCGGGTTTTCGGCAAAAAGTTATCAAAAACCAGAAAATCGTTCACACCGAACATTTATACACGTTTTCATTTGACATTTAAATTTGTTTAACACCGGCTGTCAAATTTTTTATTGATGAAAAAATTTGTGAGTCAAAAGCTTTGTTCTTCCCAAATTATTTGTGAAAATAAAATGAATTCCAACCAATTGAAATTGATTTTAATACATAAAAAGAAAGTTGAACAAAATATGAAGATTTTGTTAAACTTTTTTTCATTATCTCAAGCCTCTATCATAAAAAACGTCGTTTTCTTTTGCAAATCCTGGAACTTCGAAAGAAAAGAAAAGCTTTAATTGATACAATTGATACAAGGTTAGCTTGTTATAACAATTCAATTAATAGGAAGCTATGTATATGTACATATATCTAAATATTTTATGCAGGTACGTACCAGCACTTTTTGCCGTCGAAAAGGTCAATTCCTAGTTCCAGATTCGTACCAAAATCACACTCATCCAGAGCGATCACTGAAGCTGTAATGATGGGCTGCAATTTCTCCATGACTATCTCTTTGGCTTCTTCCTTTGAGGACTCGCCTGGCTTGTCCAAAGCACTGAGGATCTTCTTGATATTGGCATCGCTGTCCATCAAGGGAGCGATAGCCCACTGTTGTGGTTTTATTCACTAGAACAACGATTCCCACATTGTGGAATGTTTTGGCACAAATTTTCCTAGCTCGCTGCGACTTAGCCTCCACCAGAGATTTTCTTTCATACTTATTCTCCTCCACAAATGAACTTATCGCCTTTCTCATATCTCCCAAACCCTTGTGATTGAACGGAGTTACCGGAAAGTCTTTCTCCAGGTAGTAAGCGAAAGCGTCGAACATATTATTGTGGCGACGAGTTCGAAGACGTATCCCTTGGAAACGTCATTACGAACTATGAGCAAGTCTTCCTCGTCCTTGGGGTCGTCACGCCATTAGCCATTGTGAATTCCGGTTCCTCGCTTAACAAAGAGCGTTTGAAATTCCGAAGGATCATAAAAGAACCGCCAGTGCCGCAAATAGTCACCGAGGTTTTTATTCTCGAACGTTGGCGAATTTTCCATATTCTGTAAATAAAAAACAAAAATCATTAATTCTTATTTGGTAAGGAAATAGTATAAATAATATTACTTACCACGACTAAATTTATTTCAAAATGAAATATTTGTTTTGACAGCAGCCATCAGCTGTTTTGTTTACATTAATTTGAGCGCTCAATGTTTCGGAAGGTTTATTTGTTTAGTTCAACTTTGAATTCCTATTAGTTTTCGAGAGGTTTTTTATAAAACTTGTGGTTTACCAAAAATGTATCGGAAAACTTGAGTTTTCGATGTAGATTTTCGGCCAAAACCGATAATTTCGCGAAAACCGGGTTTTGGACTTGGTGTGAAAAGCCTATTACACATTTACTTCAGTTTGTATACAATTCAAATTCAAAAAAATGTCAACTGGCCTGTTTATTCTTGCTGTCTTGTATCGTTCTCGTGAAATTATTTGTTTGTTTTGAAAAGGATTTTTTAAATAATTTTGTATTAACTTTTTAATCAACTTTATGTAAAATCTTATATTATGACAGATAAAGCTAATAATAAATATAATAAATAATGCGATTAACAATTAGTAGGTAGTAAAATTACCATTTTTAGAGTGACAGCGGGACACCTTGTATAAATAAAAAAAAAATTAGGTGGCGCAACAGTCTTTTGAGAATTAAGGCCCAACTATAAAAGACATAAGCTAGCATATGCGCGCATAAGTAAACGTACGAATACAAAGAATCTAATACGAGTGACCATAATGGAGTCTAGCTCCGTTTCGTTCAATTTTTCTCAGTTTCGTTAACTTAAGCAAACTTAAGCAAGAGCATCCCAGTCGCTCGCCGCATAAGTAAATCTGACAGTTTGGATCAAATACACACAGGCCAACTCTACTGCAGATAATTTCTCTCAGAATGTTTATCATAACCGGAAATCAGCCTCATAAACTTATTCATAGTGTGCGTG
Source organism: Eupeodes latifasciatus (assembly GCA_920104205.1). Classification (NCBI taxonomy): domain Eukaryota; kingdom Metazoa; phylum Arthropoda; class Insecta; order Diptera; family Syrphidae; genus Eupeodes; species Eupeodes latifasciatus. Next base: position 12,366,387 of record OV049926.1, read on the forward strand.
TCATTTCTCTTCTAATTTATGAAATTTCCCCAAAAAACTCATTAGTTATTTCTATGTATGCGTGAAAACACGTCAATTTTTCTCTTTGAATTCTTTCACATTACAAATACAACTATGTAAACAAATGGGTTTTGGAGGGTAATACGTACGAAGGATTTATATCTTCATATAGAGCTGCGAATATTATTTTGACATGTAGATAAGTGAGCAAAATTGCATTATGGCTACCCGCAGTAATTTCACAAACTTAAGTGAATTTTCGTTGGGTTTTTGACATAAGCTTATGTTTGCTTATGCCTATTATAGCTGGGCCTTTAGGCCCAAGTGACAAGAATTACTCTTGGAGGATATGTCAATTCCTCGCAAGGACAGTACCCGTGAAAAAAACTTTAGATGGCACAGGCAGGGATTGAACCCAAGACATCTGGCATGACAGTCCAACGCACTAACCATCATTGCACGGGTACTATACCTTGACACCTTATATAGGATGTTTTTTTCACTCGCTGCATGAAAAGGTAAGGATGTTGTTGTTAATGGTTTGACAGTTGACAATGCTCTTGAAAACAAACACCCTATATAATGAAGCGCATACGTATTTTTGTTATTCAATTGAATTTAAGACAATGTAACATACATACATATATTATATATATATATTCTAGGCAGGTAGAACTTGAATATCGTGATCTAATTACACACATATTATGCAAAAGAGCTAAGTGCTAAGTGCGAACACACCATTTTTACCAATTGAAAATTTAAGTGCCTTATTCGAATTTACTTTCTGAACCACGAAGTGGATGATGTTGCTCTTATAAAACGAATATTCACTTAAAAAATTATCTTTAGATCTTTTCAATTGATTTCCATAGCTGCTGTAGTACCAATTTATACCTATAATATTATTGATCCAAAATGATGTTCGTGTTTTTTTTTTTTTTTTTTTATTTAATGCAGTTCTTTAGTTCTTAAGAGACATTATCCTCTCTTGATTATGTACACATTATTATTATTGTTTGACATGAAAATTGATTATTTTAAATAAGTCAAATGAATAAATAACGAATGAACCGTAAAACACTTCAATTGAATAGCATTTCGTACCTTGAACTTGCACATATAATTTTGTAACAAACCAAAAAAAAGCATTTTATATCCTATGTACATATATGAAATTAAATTAAATCTATTTTAAATACACCACATAGGTACTCTCGTTCTAGATGTTCCTTCTTCCATATAAATATTCCAATCAGTCTTTTGAATTATTTCCAAAGACCATAAAATCCGATTAAAATTTATTTCTAATTGAAGTCGATAATCTAATCTATAGGTGGATAGATGGGTGATGCAAATTGTAAAATTGTACATACCTACATATGTACAACATTAGTAATGTAGAAATACTATGTATACATATCTTTATACATATGAACAAATTTATATAAACAACATACATACATCTCTAAATATTTGAATATTAAGGATCATCATTGATGCATTCAATGACGATTAAAGGACTTTCATATGCACCTACAAAAGAGTATGGTATCTACAGCTATGGCCAAAATAATAGGAACATAGTTTAAAAGGAGATTTCGGTGCACATTGGTTTTGAATTCCTGAATATTGCAATGACTAGGAAAGACTGAGTGTGGTAAGGCATTCCACATTCGCGTAGTACGGCTAAAGAACGAATCTCTGTATTTGACAGTACGGCCGAAGTTGGGCTCGAGGGTATACTGATGAGCATTCCTAGAAGCGCGAGTATTACGATTGAACTGTTTAAGGGGAGGAATGCACCTGGCTATTTCACTAGAGCATAAGCCGTTAAAATAACGGTAAAAAAGGGTCAGACAAGAGACCTTACGACGATGTTCAAGCGAAGTAAATGAACTTATGATGATATTATCATCTATCAATTTAAATGCTGTACGTTCAATACTATCCAAGAGGCTTAAGTAAGTTGCAGGAGCACCAGCCCAGAGATGGGAGTTATACTCAAGCTTTGGACGTATATAAGTCTTGTAGATAACAGCCAGATCAGAAGGGGTGAAATATTTATTGCATCGCCTAAGGAAACCCAAACACCTTGCGGCATTTTTGGCGACATCGCGTATGTGATCGTTCCACAAGAGGTGGTTGGTGACACACATACCGAGAATATCGAGATGTTCAGTCTCCTCGATGCAAGTGCCATCTATGGATAATCGCAAGGTGGGTATATCTCGCTTTAACGATACAAGACAGCATTGCGTTTTCGAAGCATTAAATTCCACGCGGTTTTTTAATCCCCATTAAACAATGCTGTTTAGGTCGGAATTTAATGAGCTTATCATATTTTGTCGTTGCAGTTCCACATCCGAAGAAGAGGGATGTAAGTTTGAAAACGAATATGAAAAGCTAAGAGTACTATTGTCAGCGAAACAATGTATTGTATTAGAAATTGCAGACAGGAGATCATTAATAAAAATGAGAAATAGTGTTGGAGATAGAACAGAGCCCTGGGGCATACCAGCATTTAGTTTGTGGTTTTCAGACTTGAATCCATCCAATACAACTTGTATTGAACGATCCGAAAGGTAATTACTAATCCAATGAAGCAGGAATTCGTGAACGTTACAACAACAATTGATTCAATTTTTGTAATGCAAAAATTAGTTTTTTTATTTCACACCAGGTGACATTTTGTATTACAAAGTTAGGTATCACTTTCAACTGTTTTAATAAAAAAAGTGCGTCCACTTAACCATTACTGTAAATTAAATATTTTTTAATTACATAACAAAAAGCTTAATATCCGTGTTTTGTTGGCAAATCTATCCATAGTATAGTAGGATTTTACACGAATAACAAAAACAATATCCGTAGTATGAATACTACCGATAAAAGTTAAAGTAGAATCTTACTACGGATGGTATTTTGACATTTATACGAGTCTCGAATGGATGTTATGTGATTTCGTTCTCAAATGTTGGTACGATTGATATTGCATTTGTATCTCGATGGCTGTGTTCCTTGAGTAGTTGTGCATTTGGAATCATGTGTGTTTTTCATTGGGGAAAAAAATCAATCTATTACTGTTGATATTATTCAGTTTTGTTAGTAAAAATGGACTAACTGGGCTTATTTTGCAAGAGAAAACAATAGAAAAGATATTTATGTTTTGCTATGTTTCCACCAAAGGTTTATCTCAGTTTAGAATAAATAAATCTTTTTGGTGTTTCCAACGCACAAAAAGATTTAAAAATGATTAAGTTTGACAGCACTTTCTAAAATGCAAATGGTGTTTCGATATTTCTTATGAAGTGCAAGTGAGATAGTTTGATTCGTGTTAAACAATGAAAAACTGAATAGCTCAGCACCATATAAGAATATGCTACCTACTCCTTGTGCAATATTTTTTTGAATTTGATTAAAACAAAACTATATTTTTTGTTAACAAACATGCAAATAAACAGACCATAATGCATTATCTGTAAAACCAACTCCTCCACACAATTTTTTCTTCACAAATTTTGACTCGACTCCGATCCCCGACCGGAATCGAACGAATCAAGCTCATTTCAACTCGATTCAGGTATATAAAGAATTTAGACGAGCTTCAAGCTCGTTTCAACACCACATGTTAATGTATTAGTCTACGAACAAACCCCCTTCTTGAAGTT